>QLOH01000577.1:0-673509 GCA_026901365.1 Sesbania bispinosa
TTGTTAAACATACAGTGCACAAAGTTACACATACATGACAAAGATTCTCCATAAAGAGAGATGATTAGCAAACCAAAGAAGTGAGAGAGTGAGAAAAAATAGAGTGTGAGTAAATTCCAAAAAAGTGAGTGTGTGGGAAATTACACCGGGTATATTTTTTGGATATCATCTCTAGTACTCATTGGTACTACAAATTGTAGTATTTGAATAGGAGTGGGTCTCACTGGAAAACACTATATTTTGTATCTCTTGTGTGGGAGAGTGTGGAAAGGATATTGTAATTATCCTCAAATATAGTAGAATATTTTTCGGAGTTTGTCACATGGTTTTTCTCTCGGTATTGGAGGGTTTTCACGTAAAATATTTGGTATTACTTTTTCTACCCTTTACATATCTTCCGATCGATGTGCTACTCCGGTAATAGATCTAGCTCTAACAAATCTACTTTGGTGACTGTTGCTATATTTAATTTACACTGTAAATCAATCCCAGAGCCCAACAAGTGGTATCAGAGATCCAAGTTGAGCTCTGGGTTTGTGCTGGATAAATTAAATGGAGGAGAATATGGGTACCATGGTCAAGCTCACTTCAACAAACTACTCCATTCGGAAGCCAAAAATGGAGGATATTCTTTTCTACAAGGATGTGTATGATCTTGTGGAAAAAGGGGACGCAAAGCCAGACAACGTGACAGCTGAAGATTGGAAAAAGTCTCACCGGAAGGCCATCAGTTTAATTAGGCAGTGGGTGGATCTCAGTGTTTTCCACCATGTGGCCACAGAGACAAATGCCCAGACTCTATGGAGAAATATTGAAAAATGTACCAAAGAAAGACTGCACGGAACAAAGCTTTTGTTATCAGAAAGTTGGTGAATTTAAAATATCGGGAGGAAAGATCAGTTGCAGAACACTTAAGTGACTTCCAAAACTTGGTCAACCAATTGGTTTCCATGAAGCTGGTTTTGGAAGACGAATTTCAGGCTTTGTTACTTTTGAGTTCTTTTTCGGAAAGTTGGGAAACTTTAGTGGTGTTGTTAAGAAACTCTGCTCCAAACGGAGAACTGCCTTTGTCTCAAGTCAAAGATAGTATGTTCAATGAAGAAACAAGAAGGAATGACTCAGGAGCAAGCAGTTCCCAAGCCCTTGTCTCGGAGAACAAGGGGAGAGGCAAGAGTAAAGGACGATCCAACAAATCTAAAGATAGGTCAAAATCTTAGCCTAGAAGAAAATTTAAGTGTTATCACTGCGGTGAAGAAGGACATTTCAAAAGGAATAGTAAAGCTTGGAAGAATCGGAGGAATCAAAGACCAGGTGAAGATGAAAATACCATAACCCATGTAATTGATGGGGAAGTGGTGTTGCTCTCCGTTGAAGAAGAAGAGTGTCATGTTGCAAATTCATGTATTGAATGGGTCGTTGACTCAACAGCATCTTACCATGCCACTTCCAACAAGGAATTCTTTACTACGTACAAAGCAGGAGACTTTGGCAAAGTAAATATGGGAAATAGCAGTAATGCAAATATTGTAGGAGTTGGTGATGTGTGCGCTCAAACCAATACAGGTTGCACACTAAACTTGAAGGACGTGTGACATATGCCAGATTTGCGTCTGAATTTGATTTATGTGCATGCTTTGAATCTAGCTGGTTATTACAACAACTTTGGTGATGGTGAATGGAAGCTTACCAGAGGGTCATTGTTGGTTGCTAGAGACACCATGTATTCAACGCTATATAAAACTCAAGTCAAACTGATCAATGATGGGCTGAATGCATTTGAGGATGTTGCTTCGCCAAATTTGTGACATAAAAGACTGGCTCATATAAGTGACTCATTCCATTTGCCAAAGGTACAAAATTGAATCCTTGTGACTACTGTCTATTCGGCAAGTATCATAGAGTATCTTTCAGTGAAACTTCAAAACTGAAAGAGAATATTCTGGATATGATTTTCTATGATGTATGCAGTCTAATGAGGGTGGAGAGTCTTGGTGGTAGCAAATATTTTGTGATATTTATTGTTGATGCTTCACGAAAGGTGTGGTTGTATTTCTTGAGAAAGAAGGACCAGATTTTTCAATACTTCAAAAGGTTTCATGCCATGGTGGAGAGAGAAAAAGGAAAACTTTTGAAGTGTCTTCACAGTGACAATGAGGGTGAGTATACTTCCCATGAATTTAAGAATTATTGTTTTGAACATGGCATCAAACATCATAAGACAGTTCCTAGCACCCCACAACATAATGGTGTGGAGCACAGAATTAACAAAACCATTATAGAAAATGGCTAAGTTTCCTAAGTCATTCTAGGGTGACGCTGTTCAAACTGCATGCTACCTGATTAATATATCTCCGTCTGTTCCTTTGGGCTTTAACATCCCTAAGAGAGTATGGTCCGGACATGATATTACTTACTCTCATTTGAAGGTGTTTGGATACAAAGCTTTTTCTCACGTAAGTAAGGAGTAGATACAGAAACTTGATGATAGAGTCATTCCTTGTATTTTTCTAGGCTATGGAGATGAGGAATTTGGCTACAAGTTGTGGGATCCGGAAAAGTAAAGGATTAATAGAAGTAGAGACGTAGTGTTCCATGAGCAAGAGACTATGTCGGATTCTATGACTCTAGAGAAAACCAAAGAATCTGGTGGATATGTTGATCTCACACCAATGCCTCCTCCTAGAGAAAATTCCACGGAAGGGGGGAAGTTTAATGAACATGAGGTAGATGATGAGCCAGCTACAAATGATGTTGGAGATGGAGAAGGTGTTGAGTAGGGGGAGCAAACCCTTGTGCCACAACTCAGACGATTAGAAAGAAAATGTCGTCCATCCAGCAGGTACCCTAGTTCAGAGTACATCCTCCAAACTAATGAGGGGAGCCATAAAGTTTTGAAAAAGTTCTAACTTATAAGGATAAGTGGGTGTTCAAGCTTAAGAAAGATCGTAATAAGCTAGTCAGGTATAAAGCTCGCTTGGTCGTAAAAGGCTTTGAACAAAAATGAGGTATAGATTTTGATGAAATCTTCTCTCCAATTGTGAAAATGAGTTCTATTCAAGTTATACTCGGATTGGTGGCTAGCTTGGATCTAGAGCTTGAACAACTAGATGTGAAACCTGCATTTCTCCATGGAGATTTGGAGGAAGAAATCTAAATGGTACAACCAGAAGGATTCGAGAAGGCTGGAAAGGAGCACATCGTTTGTAGACTGAAAAAGAGCTTGTATGGACTGAAGCAAGCTCCAAGACAATGGTACAAGAAATTTGACTCGTTTATGATGAGTCATGGATATACGAAGACTGATGCAGATCATTGTGTATATGTCAAAACATTTCCAGGTAATAAATTCATCATCCTTCTGTTATATGTAGATGATATGCTGATAGTGGGACAAGATATGAAGATGATTGATGATTTGAAAAAGGAGTTGTCAAAATCCTTTTATATGAAAAATCTATGCCCTGCAAAACAAATTTTGGGCATGCAGATTTTTCGAGATCGAAAAGCTAGGAAGTTGTGGTTGTCACCAGAATGGTATGTGAATCGAATTCTAGACAGATTCAACATGAAGGATACTAAGCCAGTTAGCACACTGTTGGCCAATCACTTCAAACTCAGCAAAATGACTTGTCCTACTAGTCAAGAAGAAAAGGAAGCTATGGCCTCTATATCGTACTCCTCAACAGTCGAGAGTTTGATGTATGCAATGGTTTGCATAAGGCCGGATATTGCTCATGCGGTTGGAGTTGTTAGCAGGTTTCTTTCCAATCTTGGCAAAGATCATTGGGAAGCAGTAAAGTGGATCTTGAGATACTCGAAAGGTACCTCTAGAATGTGATTATGTGATATACAGATACAGATATGGCAGGCGATCTAGATGGCAGAAAATCTACCTATGGATACGTTTTTACTTTTGCAGGGGGAGCTGTCTCATGGCAGTCTAAATTGTAGAAGTGTGTTTCACTATCGACTACTGAAGCAGAAAATGTTGCTATGACCGGAGCAGGGAAGGAAATGCTTTGGTTAATGAGATTCCTTGAGCAATTAGGAATAAAGCAGGAATAGTCTGTTATCCACTGTGATAGTCAAAGCGCATTGGATTTGAGTAAGAATGCAATGTACCACTCTCGTACTAAGCACATTGACGTGAGATACCATTGGTTACGTCAAGCAGTTGAAGAACAACGGTTCAAATTGGAAAAGATTCACACTAACAAAAATCCTGCTGATATGATGACTGAAGTTGTAGCTCGTGAAAAGCTTCAACTTTGTGCCGAATTGATCGGCATGGATCACATATGAAGTCTACAAGATTATTTTCCCCCAATGGTTGGAGGGGAGAATTGTAGAGTCCAACCACAATGAGACAAAGATAAAAATGATGGAAGTCGTGAAGCCACACAATTGTGTGATGGCTTATCCATCATTTGGCCGACAAGCAGCAAACTACACACAAAGCTTATCAAAATGGACGGAATGAAAATAAACGTGATCAGCAACAATTTGAATAGTTGGGCAGTTGCTAAACATACAGTGCACAAAGTTGCACATACACGACAAGGATTCTCTATAAATAGAGATTATTTTAGCAAACCAAAGAAGCTAAGAAGCAATAAAGCAATGAGAGAGAGGAAAAATAGAGGGTGTGAGTAAATCCCAAAAAGTGGGTGTGGGGGAAAATACACGGATAGGCTTAAATATGTTTTTGGTCCCTCTAAAATACACGCGTTTTCATTTTGGTCCCCCTAAATTTTTTTTATCTTTTAGTCCCCCTAAAATTTTTTCTTTTCAAAATAGTCCTCGTCGTTAGATAAGTTCACAAAGTGCTGGCGTGTCTATTTATCCCTATGTTGATCTATCCTTCTCACTCATATGGCAGCCACTATGTAAATTGTTTAGTTTTATAATTGATTTTATTAATTAAAAACGTTTGGAAAATAAATTGAAAATAACATAAATTAGAAAATCATATTTGGTTTTCTCCGTCTTCTCCGTCTTCTCCAACCCATGAAAGTTTGCCCTACAACGCGATTGTTCTACAAATCTGCAGCTACAAATATGCAAACAAGTGCAACAAGTTGCTGCCACTTGGTGCATCTTGTGTTGTGCTTATTACATCACCAACGTTAGATTGTGAGTTCCTTTGTGGTTGTATCCTAACTCCTTGTGAGCTTGTATTGCCTATCTTCTCTTATTCTTCTTCTGAAAAACAAAGTTCAAATTCCATGTGAGTTTAAGGTTAAAGTCACCTATAATATGACTTCTGCTTACATTGCAGATTTGCATTGTCGTCTGCACTTGTTTGCAGATTTGTAGCTGCAGGGATTTGTAGCGACAACAATGGCGTTGTAGGGCAAACTCTCATGGGTTGGAGAAGATGGAGAAGATAGAGAAAACCAAATATGATTTTCTAATTTATGTTATTTTCAATTTATTTTCCAAACATTTTAAATTAATAAAATTAATTATAAAACTAAATAATTTACACAGTGGCTGCCATATATGAGTGAGAAGGACAGGTCAATACAGGGGTTAATAGACACGTCAGCACTCTGTTAACTTATCTAATGGCGATGACTATTTTGAAAAGAAAAAATTTTAGGGAGACTAAAAGATAAAAAAAAAATTAGGGGGACAAAAATGAAAACGCGTGTATTTTAGAGGGACAAAAAACATATTTAAGCCTACACGGTTATATTTTTTGGGTATCATCTCTCGTACTCCTTGGTACTACAAATTGTAGTATTTGAACAGGAGTGGGTCTCACTGGGAAACACTATATTTATATTTCTTGTGTGGGAAAGTGTGGAAAGGATATTGTAATTATACTTAAATATAGTGAAATATTTTTCTGAGTTTGTCCCATGATTTTTCTCTTGGTATTGGAGGGTTTTCACGTAAAATATTTGGTCTTACTTTTTCTACCATTTACATATCTTCTGATTGTCGTGCTACTCTGGTAGTAGATCTAGCTCTAACATATCTACTTTGGTGTTTGTTGCTATATTTAATTTACACTGAGAATCAATCCTAGAGCCCAACAAAATTTTCATGGAAAGACCTAACTTCCCGTGATATAGATGTTTCTAGCTTTAGCAGGTTGTCTTTAGCCGAGGATTTTTGTGGTTTAAAAAAAAAAAAATTTTTCCCATCTGGTATCTGACTGAAGTTTTAGATTTTTAATTAATTGACACGAGACTTGCAAACCTTTTTCAACCTCACTATTTTGAATACTATGTTTTCATACCATATGGTAGGTACTCGTGTTGAATCTTTGTAGTTCAAACATCAAATTCAAATTCACTCGTAAGAAAGTAGGCCACCTCCTACTCTACGTTTAAAGAGTTTTTCTTGGTTGAAAGTCCATCTAAGTTTGACCCAACCTGGTGATGAGGAAGACGGCAGCAACACATGCTCTTGATTTGCTTTTTTTTTTTTTTCTTTTTACTTTTTAAAAAAGATGCTTATAGTTTCAAGTTGAGGCAACATGGGATGTGTGAGCCTTTTTTTTATGATTGTGAGAAGAATAGATCCCCATGATATAAATGGTGAAAATTAAAAGCCATCTAACTTTGTATTTTAATTTTAATTATTCATTATAAAATCTAATTGTTGAGATTTGCCCTCTCACTCGTTTTTGGATTTATAAAGTGCACCAAGGGGAGATTATTCAATTAAGAAAGGTCATCAAGTTACCAGCATAAGTTAAATTGTTGAAATTAATTCAGCAATTAATTTTTGGTTTTGTTCACTGAAATACTTAATTTTAGGTTTTAGTCATTGAAATATCAGTTTCTTCAGCCAAAAATGAGTAAAATAGACCAAAACAGTACTTTTAGAATTATTTAATGTGGAAAAAGTACCATTTAATGACTAAATTAATGTTGCTTAAACAATTAATCAAAACCTAACATTATCTTAGCACATTTTACAAAGAGAGGCGATAGTAACAAAACTCTAGAGTCTAGAACCCCTATAACAATATTAATAAATTACATTAACATCCGCCTTATATAATTGACGTATGTTAAAACTTTAGAAAACTTTACCACAAGAGATTAGTGATATTATCGGTAAAATACTTACAAAATATCCAAGGTTCCAGCCCTGCCATCCTATTATATTAGACAAAGGAAACGAAACTGTGTCTGTGTGGATGGTGTATCGCAGGTGCACACATAGTATTAGAAATATACTGGGTACGAAAACACATTGCAAGAGCAGGGGAGGGTCAAAGAAACCTCACTGTTCTAATACTGAGCAAAGGACATAAAGAGGATTGGCAACAACATTCTACTGTATTACGTAAAACAAACATGCATTGTGCATGTGTACTTCAGCAGTGCTGTTTACACACTTTACCTTTTTACATTCTTTCTCCGCACCCCTTTGTCCCCCACTATTATACAGTTCCCCAGGGGTAGTATAAAAGAAAGAAGATATTGATATACCTTTTAAATGGTTTTACATACAACCAAACAAATAAAAGAATTGCACCCGTAATTGCATGGAATATATTAACGCAATGGGATAGAGCCCTGCAAAAATTAGAACAGCAAAAAATGAGAACATGTTAATATTTGTACATCATTTGAGTAGAGGACATAAAAATGTTGTAAGATAACAGCAAGACCTATGTTTAATAGGGTCACGATGCAAAAGCAAAAAGCCTATCTGTAATATTTGTCCGGCATATCGGACACTCAGAACAAGCAAGTGAACAAGATCTACACACTGCAAGCAAGAGCAAACAAGAGGCTGTAAGTATTTGGACAAAAATTTGAAAATTCAAAGGAAAATCGCCTAGAATTTGAGGGAAAGAGATTCAGACAATTTTGAGAAGACTTACAACAAAAATGTCGGCAGGGAAGAAGAATTGCTGCAGTTGGAGATTCAAAACATACTTTACAAACATGGGAGTTGACTTCGCCATTCCCAAGGTACTTCAGTTCTTTTTCCTTCATCTCTTGCATGCGTGCCTGAAATCACAAATTGCAACTCAAAAACGGCATCTCTGAAGACCTTTCGGCATAAGTTATAAATTTCGTAGAAAATATAAAAGAAATTATTTGCTTTGTCAGACCTAATCACCCGAGTCCAACAAATTGGAGAATAATTATTGCGGAAATTGGAAGTGGAACTACGTTATATTCAGGTGATCTACGTGCTAGAATATTTAGAAAATATCTTAAAATATTTTAGAGTAAGGAGGGATTTTTATATTTTATTTCAGTATATTTCCTGATTTATTTCTTAATTAATTATTATTAGTATAGTCTTATTATATTAGTAGATTTCGGCTAGACCTATTTATTAGTGTGGAGGAGTGCTAGCATTTTTCTGGACAAGGAAACATGCAAATAACCGTAGAACAGTGTTACCTTGAGGCGAACAACCAAGGGTTCTTCCTTGGGAATTTCATCATCTGGTTTTGGTACATCCAAAAGCTGCTCCTTCGGGACGATATTACTTTCAATGTCATTAGCTTTTAGATCGTGTATGTTTTGTGCCCCATCATTTTTTTTATCAATGTTTGATTCTGGGACAGCGCCCCCTTCTTTTTTTAACTTAGCAACAAGGACCCACATATTTGCTAAATCGTTCTCCAAGGCTTCTTCTCTTTTCTTGGCCTCTTCAGCCTTTTGCCTGTACTCCTCTTCCACAAATTCCTTCTCAGCTAAAGCAGCCTCAAGAGCTGCCTCTCGTTGTTTCCTAGCCTGCAGTTCCATCTTCAAATCATCAACATCAAGACTCCATGGCTCAAAGCCATCTAGACCAGCTCCCGAAATGTCATTAGCACGATTAGAAATTCTTCCTTTCCTCCCAGATCGTGCATCATTGTACTTACGGTTGACACCATTAACCGTTTGCATGACAGCACTACGAGAGTTGGCCAGGTCTCGTGCAGCCATCAATTCTTTTTCCAACTTTGCATTCTGCAATGAAAGTTTTGTCACTTCCCCAGCCAAATTCTTCAGTTCCACAGCAGCAGCAGAGGCTAATTCTTTGGCATAAGAAGCTTCTTCAGAGAGTTTCTGATTTTGCACACGCAACCCACTATTCTCTTCTGACATGTGAACTTGCTCTAGCTTGAGTTTTTCATTTTCAATTTCCTGAAAACGGGAAAAGACAAATGCAAGTTTAGTGCAATCAAATGCAACACCGTAACTTCATACAGAAGCCCTAAAAATGATTTTAAATAGTAATCCTAACAAGTGATTCATTAGTAATAATAATCTATTTAGTAAGGGCAGGGGAAGTATTTTGACAAGCAGGGAATACAAAATCATGGTAATGAAGGAAAGAGAAAAAAAAAAAAAAAAAAAAAAAGCAAAAGCACATAATCCATTCAACTGTGCTACTTCAAAAGCGACAAATTTCAGTTACCTGGGATTGTATTTTCTTTTTCAACTCATCAACGTGTTCTCCTGATGCACATTGTTCAGAAGACAATAACGATGTACCACTAGTAACTGCTGCCAATTTCTGCTCTAGAAGCTTCACCTTTTCTTGCAACTCTTTGTTTTCAGAACACTGTTAACAAAAGAATAATAAAAAAGGGAGGCTGTCAACATAGAAAAATTTATAATCTTCAGGTAGATAGAATGTACAACTTTGGGGAGGGAAGGCAAACAAAAGAATGACATGAGGATTCAAGTAAACTTACTTAGTTTAAAAAAGAGAAACAGGACGACCGGGGGAGCAAATAGTAAAAAAGGACACATACCTTATCATTTAGCTGTTCCTGAAGGACACGGTTGTCTGCAGATTTTATCTAAGATATTTTAAAAAGACATATTAGTTATTATAAAAGAATGGTCAATGTTTGACCTAATACTAGGGGATACGAAAATCTGGATTTTGGAATTATATTGATTACTTAAGAAAACACTAACATAGCTAAAATATTACTCACCTCCAACTCAAAGGCTTTTTCATTACACTGAGCCATCAATCTTGTGACTGTCTGTCACAACAAACCCAAAAAGAAAAATAAAAGTATAAATGAGCATTGTCAATGCATATACATAAATATGCAGCTTTCAAATCTATAATATGAACTTTAATACCAACATGACTACCTGCTGCACTTCAACTAGTGATGAATTAGCCATTGAAGATTCACCAGTCTCATTTATTCTCTGTTCTAACATACTCATTTGCTTCCTTTTGTCTTGGATCTCACGTTCCAAGTTCTCAATCTGTAATTAAGAAAGCGTCTTCTATGTAAAAGTAGAGAATAGTATTACTGAATTGCTTGAGGAGAAATACCTCAGCAGCTGCATATTTATATACATGATTTACACTCACTAATAAAGGAAACATAGGAAATATAATCTGTACAAAATAAGGAAACATAGACCTATACAAAAATAAGGAAATACAGCTACACAAATCAACGCTTAATGTAGTTTCCTAGTTTCCTTAAATGCATTTATTCTATTCTAATTTCCCTAAATAGGAGATATTCTCTAACACTCCCCCTCAAGCTGGAGCATACAAATCATATGCACCAAGCTTGCCACAAAGAAATTGCATTCGAGGACCTCGAAGGGACTTTGTCAAAATGTCTGCTAGTTGGTCATTAGAGTTAACAAACTCAATGACAACTTCCTTGGAAAGAACCTTTTCCCTGATAAAGTGACAGTCAATCTCTATATGTTTTGTTCTTTCATGAAAGACTGGGTTGGACGCAATGTGGAGTGCAGCTTGGTTATCACAATATAACTTCATCTCATTAACGTTACCAAACTTCAACTCCCTAAGCAACTGTTTCACCCAGATGAGTTCACAAGTAACCAATGTCATAGCACGATATTCAGCCTCAGCACTTGATCTAGCAACAACTTCTTGTTTCTTACTCTTCCAAGATATGAGATTTCCACCTACAAAGACACAATAACCTGAAGTGGAGTGTCTATCAATGGGAGAACCAGCCCAGTCTGCATCTGAATATCCGACAACATGAGTGTTTCCTTTGTCTTCATAAACCAAACCTTGACCAGGAGCATTTTTAATGTATCTCAGAATTCGAGTCACTGCATTCCAGTGATCAACACAAGGGGATTGCATGAACTGACTTACTACACTTACTGCAAAAGAGATATCTGGTCTGGTTATAGTAAGATAGTTTAGTTTCCCAATTACCTTTCTATACCTTCCAGGATCTGGATAGAGCTCCCCCTGATCTGGTAACAACTTGCTATTTGGATCCATAGGAGTGTCAACAAGCTTACAATTTATCATTCCTGTTTCCTCCAATATATCTAAAGCATATTTCCTTTGTGAAACTGTAATACCACTTCTAGATTGAGCAACCTCCAAACCAAGAAAGTAATTTAGTTTACCCAAACTTTTGGTTTGAAAATGATCAAACAAATGTTTCTTTAACCGAGATATTCCCTCATGATCATCACCTGTAATGACTATATCATCCACATAAACCACGAGATAAATACACCTACCAACTGAATTATGTTGATAAAACACTGAATGATCAACTTCACTGCGAGTCATACCAAACCTTTGTACCACTGTGCTAAACTTCCCGAACCATAAAGAGATCTCTTCAACTTACACACCAAGCCAGACTCCCCCTGAGCAACAAACCCAAGTGGTTGCTCCATATAGATTTCTTCTGCAAGGTCTCCATGAAGGAATGCATTCTTGATGTCAAGTTGAAGTAACGGCCAATGGCGAATGGCTGCCATGGCAAGAAGAAGGCGAACAGAAGCCATCTTAGCGACGGGAGAGAATGTGTCGCTATAATCAAGGCCATATGTTTGAGTGTATCCCTTAGCAACCAAGCGAGCTTTAAGACGATCAATACAGCCATTTGAATCAACTTTCACAGCATATACCCATTTGCATCCTACAACTTTCTTCCCCGGAGGAAGGTGAACGAGATCCCATGTGTCACTATGCTCATGAGCAGTCATTTCATCAATCATAGCTTGCCTCCATCCCGAATGAGAAAGTGCCTCACTGTCACTTTTAGGAATAGAAACAGAGGACAAAGAAGATACAAAGGCATAATATGATGGTGATAAACGATGAAAACTGAGAAAGTTGTAGATGGGATGAGGATTTCGAGTGGATCGAGTACCTTTCCGGAGAGCAATGGGAGGACTTGATTGGGAGGACTTTGGCAGGGTCGTGATGGGAGAAGCCGTTTGTGTTGGACATGAATCACTAGGATCTTCTATTATGTTTTCTGTTGGTGGAAGAACTTGTTGTGTTCTTCGTTGATATGTGATGATAGGGTGCTGCGAAGTACCAGACTGAGTCTCTCCGGGCTGGATAGAACCAGGTGACGAAACCTGCAAAGGAGACAGAGGTGGACCAAAATAGGGAATTGGTAATACGTCAGAGATTATATTAGACTCAACGGAAGAGGTGAAGTATGGTGTTTCTTCAAAGAACGTGACATCTGCAGAAATATACCAACGATGTAAGGAAGGACAATAACACCGATACCCTTTTTGTAGCCTGGAATAGCCGACAAAGACACATTTGATAGCACGAGGAGACAATTTGTCTGTACCTGGAGAGAGGTTATGAACAAAACAAATACAACCAAACACACGAGGAGGGACAACATATAGAGACTTTGTGGGAAATAATAATTTGTGAGGTACCTGGTTGTTAATAACAGAAGAAGGCATACGATTTATGAGATAACAAGTTGTTAAAACAGCATCCGCCCAAAAATGTAGAGGCATATTTGTATGTAATAACAAAGTTCTGGCAGTCTCAATAAGATGACGATTTTTTCTTTCAACCACACCATTTTGTTGAGGGGTGTGGGGATATGTAGACTAATGTAGAATGCCATGAGATGACATAAACGATGAAAACTCGTGAGAGAAATATTCTTTGGCATTGTCACTCCTTAAAATCTTAATTAATTTGCCAAATTGATTTTGTATCTCAATATAGAATGACTTGAATATAGAAAATAACTCAGACCGTTCTTTCATTAGAAACAACCAAGTAAACCTAGAAAAGTCATCTATAAAGGTGACAAAATACCTAAATCCAAATGAATTAGAGACGCGACTAGGACCCCATATATCAGAATGAATAACAGCAAAAGGTTCTATTTGATTTTGAACCTGAGTAGGAAAGGAAGAACGAACATGCTTCCCAAGTTGACATGACTCACAATCTGGGGACTTTAATTTTACAAGACATGGAACCATAAGTTGAAGTTTCTGTAGACTGGGATGACCAAGACGTTGATGAAGAAGATGGGGAGACTCAGTAGCAGCACATACTGTTGGAGACGTGGTCTTCAAATAGTAGTCCTTGTGATTCATGTCCTATGTCAATCGTCTTCCCCGTACCGCGATCCTGAATAATGAAAGAGTCAGAATCAAAGGTGACTGAGCAATTAAGTGAATGAGTGAGCTGACTCAAGGAAATCAAATTAAAGGGACACCCAGGCATAAATAGTACAGATTTTAATGAGAGAGATTAAGTGGGAGAAACATGACCAATGCCTTGGACAAGTACTTTAGTACCATTAGCAAGAGTAATAGAGCGAGAAATCTCAAGTAAAGGAGAAGAAAACAATGATCGATTACCAGACACATGGTCAGAAGCACCAGAATCAATAATCCAAGATGTCGGATTATGACCAGTATGAGATAGACAAACTGTAGGATTACTGGTATGAGCAATTGTAGCTGTGGCTGACTGATCTTGTTTGGCTGCCTTCCACTGCATATACTCTTGGATTTCATCTTCAGAAAAAGACATAGGTTGCTTTCCTGTCATAACTTCATTCCGCCTACTATCCTCTTGTATAGGCATAGACTGAGTAAGGTTGACCGTTTTCTCAGGAAAACCATGAATAGAATAACATGTCTCCTGAGTATGACCTGGTCTCTTGCAATAAGTGCAATAGGGACGATTGCCCCCTCGGCCTCCACGACCTCCTCGACTACCTCTTCCTCCACGGTTTGCACGTCCTCCACGAAAACCTGAAGTGGTCATCATTGCAGATCCATTAGTTGTGTTAAGATGAGAATCATAGGTTTTCGGTGGAGGGACTCTCAACAGGCGAGTGATAAGATTTTCCATGGTAGGAACGTCTTATGCGGTCAAAATTTGATCACGAAGAAGGTCAAAGTCGGGATGCATGGCTCGTAAGGCCATTACCACATACAAATTTTCTAATTTGTTTTGGAGGCCCTGAAGAGTGTCTGCTTGCAAGAACATCTTCAATTCTTCTATGGCTGCCTGTAATTGTGGAACAAATGTTGACATATCATGATCCGTTTGCTTGAGGGATGCCAATTTTTGAGCAGAGTCATACAGACGCTGAATATCATTGGCAAACAGATTCCGAGCCTTGCTCCAAAAGGTGAAACATGTTTTAAAGGCCCTGAGATTTATCAAAGTAGTGGATTCCACAGATTACCATAACAGGGCACAGTTGATAATCTAACTTTTTCCATTGACTCTGATTTTCCAAAGGAATTTCAGACACTGACATCTCTAGGTGATCAACAAGACCCTGACCTAGAAACCAAAGTTCAACAGAAGCTGACCAAGCAGGGTAATTCTTCCCATTCAGCTTTTCAGAGGTGATTGTAGGAGTACCTGAGAAGCTATAGGAGATGGAAGAATTTTGAGGTGTTGGCTGAACCTGACGTGGATCAACATGCTGAACAGGATCGTTATGCTCAGAATCGGACGTGGATGACGCCATGATGACAACTGCGAAGAAGACCGACGGACTGAGATCTGGATTTTGGGGTATTTCACCCCCAAAACGGGCAGAGGAGGCCTGGACGAAGCTGACGGGACCGGCGGCGGAGCAAACGGAGGCCTGGAAGACGGCGCGTGGCTTACACGCGCCGACAAGGACAGCGGACGGTGGCGACGCGTGCGGAAGCAGACGGCGGAGCTGTTTTCGGGGATCACCTGTGCCTGTTGCTGACGTTTCGGTTGCCGGACAGTGACTTCACGGTGGCCGGACGGTGACTGCAGGTGGCCGGATGTTTCTGGACAGTGGACTGTTAGAGAGGGACAGGGACAACAGACAGCGGACTAGGATTCTGATGACGGACAGCGGACTAGGATTCTGACTTTTATCAGGCCCACAGGAAGTGAGCTCTTGATACCATGTAAAAGTAGAGAATAGGAATACTGAATTGCTTAAGGAGAAATACCTCAGCAGCTGCATATTTATATACATGATTTACACTCACTAATAAAGGAAACATAGGAAATATAATCTGTACAAAATAAGGAAACATAGACCTATACAAAAATAAGGAAATACAGCTATACAAATCAACGCTTAATGTAGTTTCCTAGTTTCCTTAAATACATTTATTCTATTCTAATTTCCCTAAATAGGAGATATTCTCTAACAAAGAATACAAATCGGCAAAACATGCATTTCCATTAGAATTGGAGACTGCATTGTTTGGTTATATTTTTCTCCACTTAAAAATTGCACTCTAATTGTGAAGGCAATCAGAGTCAAGGATTTTTAATTCAAGAAAAAAAAAAGGCACATCCTTGTCTCAAACTTTTTACATTAGTAAACACAAAAAAACTCAATGCTTTTATATCAAAAAAACTCAATGCTTTTTCACATTAGTAAACTCAATGTAGGATATGTTCAACGTTATCAAAGTCAGAGCTGACCTATATAAAAACTAAAAAGGATGGAGAGAAAGTTACTGATTGAAAATTTCTTAATGATTTTATGCCAACGCATTTCAGTGAAACATTGTTCCAAAACAAGGCAGATACCTGAGTTTTGGAGCCTTCCGGGTCATTTACAGACTGCTCCATCAAGCGCTTCAGAGTGCTTGTACTGAAAGCAATGTCTCCAGCTAGCATCTTGACTTGCTCAACAAGAAGATCCATCTGATCGGACATTGTCATCCCACCCTACAATTCAATGGGCAGTTCAAGTAACAATTTTGATAGATTGAGTGATCAACCACTTAAGGTAAGAAACAACAATGAAATACAATTGTAGACAACATCCAAAATATTTTATACTTTTACGTGACAGCAACTTCAGTACAATGGAACTGCAACTCTCAAATGTAGGTGATAAAAACAAAAGACCAGTACCAGCATCTCCACTAAAGCATTTTCCCCTAAGGTTTTGCTAAGCTGCATTATACATGTGATTGCAGTCCTACTTAGATAAATGCCCAAGGATTAACTTGGAAACTACATGCTCAACAACCTTAGACCATCACATTGGATTTAGTAAAAGGTAAAGACCAACTTGACCCTCGATAAAATGTTAGCTAAGTGGTTAATTGTAAGACCAGACCAGACTGATCCCAATACTGGTGGAGTGTTCCACTCACAACATCACCTCACTGAGAACTTCATCATGACTATAATGTTTTTTTAAAAGAAAAAAGCTGAGACAAGTGATATAAAAATAAGATTAAAAAAAACATGGTGTTAGAGAGGGGGATGAATTTACAGCTGCCAGTTTTGTTCTGCTGATTAGTTCACCAGCTTGTGTTGATTCGGTAACAGTACTGCTAGTCGGGGAGAACTCTTCATTCCATCTACTTGACGATCTTTTATGTCTAACATCATGAAACAGATGTGATGACACTGCAGCAGCATCTTTTTGACTCTCATTTTCAATCAACACACCATCACGCAAGGCATCCAATTTCTGGGGAAAAAAATGTTTTATATACTTTTTTAATACTTCCAAGAAAAAAGCCACAATGATAGGTTCATTTGAATGAAAGATATCTTTTTGATAAATGATACAACAACAACAACCAAGCCTTTTCACGGGTCTGCTATATGGATCATGCAACACCATAAAACCATGTCATTTATTAAGTTCAAAATAGACTGTTTACTTCTCAATCTCGAAAATGGTTTGGCCTATAGTTAAATGATAAAAAAAACAGATAGTTAAGCACTTAAGCTGTCAAAAACCAAGTCAACCAAAAAGTTTAAGCTGCTAAAGAGATGTCCAAGAATGGTTCAAGTGAAAACCTTTTGGGCTTCTAGCATTTCTGCCCAGGAATGGTTTATATCTCCAACATAGGATACAAAACTTTACAGGTTTAAGTACTAAAGAAGTGACAAGTGACAACAAACAAAATCACCACCTAGTACCTAGAAAAACTTGAATGCATCCCAGCAGTCAACAGAAAATTTATCAGCTGCGAAAATTTAGAATATGGAGAGAAATGCAATCCGCTAAAATGGTTTTACTGCAAATCATAATAAGGAGTTCAAACTTCAAATTACTAGCACTTTCAGACTAAAAAAAAAGGAGAACACAGTCTACACTAATTAATTGAAGGAGGGTCTCACATCGTCCTCGCCAACAGAGTGACTTCGCTGGTGGCTAGGAACATCAGTTAGATATCCAGGAATTGAATTCTTTGAGGAAACCAGAATGAGTTTGGTTAGCCTCTGGATCCTACTCAAAAGAGCAGCCTTGGCTTCCTCCTCTTCTTCCAATCTTGATTGCATTTCACTTGACCTTCTTCCAACTACTCATATAACAGTACAACAGAGAAGCAAATATGGTTACCAATCACAGAAAGCCAGTGTAACAATCAAAAAATGAAATGAATATCAGAAGAAGCTAAAACCTTCTGCTTTAAGGTCATAATCTCCTCATGATTGATGCCAACTACCATCCCCTTCTTTAGTTGATCAAGTTCTAGTTTAAGGACTGAAATTTCTCTCTGATATTTCTTAATTAGAGATTTTTCATCAATAATCTGTTAACAAACAATTCCAAGTCAAATCAGGAATCTCAAGTATATACTTATATATAGGCATACAATTGTATAGTAAATTAATAGTTTTAGTCAACCTTATTACGTGACGCATATATTTCTACTCGTTTTGCCCTGCTGGCAAACTTCAAGGTATTATGAGTTTCCTCCAAATTACTGGATGCTGGAGTTACAGTGCATATAAGCTGAAAATTTCATGTTAAAACAAACGTTACTATGGTATTCATGTGCCGACAGTCTAGCACATTCTGTTCCAATATATATCCACGCATGGGGACAAAGTGAAAGAAAAAAAACTAGAATAGCTATAACCTTACTTAAGTAGCATATTAAAATAGAATAACAATTCCAGAGTTGTACAGAACAAAAGGGACAGCAAAATGCAGTTAAACAATCAAACTATTGAATATGTTATAGAATCCCAAACTCACTGAAACATGGCCACGCCCGCTGAGAGAAGATTGCAGGAGGCGGGTTAGCTTTGAATCTCGATATGGAACATGAGATGCTTTCCCCCTCGCTCAATTTTCCTATAACCTTCAAATTGAAATCACAAAATCAAGACATTAAATCACGGTCCCCACCCCCCCTCCAAGCAGCCCTAAAAATTACAAAAGTAGAAGCATCCATTCCCACCAAAACTAACAAGAGAAGACAGTTCATCAACATTTAATAGAATAAGCACCAGCAATACAATCATTTCTGCCTGCTTGTCCTCCCCCCCCCCCCCCAAAAAAAAAAGAGTTGCAAAATGCATTAATTTTGGGCAGTTATGATATAACTGTATCTTTACAAAGATATTACATGCTATTAAACTTGAGTTTCAAGTACAAACAAAATGTCCTAACAAAATTTTACCCTAGCCAAAATTATAGTCTTAGGTGCACATGAATGTCATGACAAAAACTTCCCCATAGCCAAAAATATAGACATTGTATGACACCTACAGTTCCAAGTGTCAGAAAACTTTTGTTGATGTAAGATCCTTCTTTTCTTCTTAATCCAGTTGTTTCAGTTTTTGAGCTTTCAGATCCAGCCAAATCAATCAAGTTCTGAAAGAAGAAACAAGCAAAAAAAAAAAATTGAAAATTGTCATCCAATATGCATAAATATGGAAATTTCAGTAAAGTAACAAAAAAATTTTACATACAAGCTGAGAGAAGATCACTCCATCATAATCATCACCGTGGGCACTGCTTTCTATCATCTGCAAATGTATTAGACAACAACAGAATAGAGCTTAGATTTATAACTAAAAGCAAAATAAAATAGAAATATCCATCATTGGCCTGATGTGGCCCATTCCATGACAGTAGGCCAAAATGCATTAACCGAGAAATCATTAAATATGATGGTCATTCAATCATGAATGAGCTCCAACAAGCATGCAAAAAAGGCAAGTGCACCAATGCGCAAGCACATACTTTCATGCAAGTTGCAACTTAGCTATTGAAAAACTTACAGGCCCGGGCTGTGATTTAGATATTATTTCTTTATGCAATTGAAGCAGTAGAAATGATCTGTTTGATAACAATTTCAACACTACCATATCAACCATGCTTACCAGTGTAAATATTGTGTGACTCCGGCTGCTAAAGAGATTAAAATTGTTGGATCCAACATGACGATGCTCTGCCACAAAAAAAAAAGCTTATTAAAGAAGGTTTCTCAAACAACCATTAGTCATGAGTAAAACATTATTTAAGAAAAAAGGGAAATACGTGACTGTCATTGTCAATGTAAGTACCTTCTCCTGCAGCAATAAAAGAAAGTGCATGTCCAGGAGATAAAACAACTTCTTCCTTTATACCCTCCACATAAGTTCCCTACAAGCCAGCATAAATAATCAATTTCTATCCCCAATTAGACATAAGAAAACAAGAAATTGTCTCAAGTCAAAAATTGACAATGATTTCCTATATTTTCCTTGAATCACAAATCCTGTCATTGACTTTTTTTAATGGTAATTCTAACACACTATTCTAACATGGAAGTGAATATTTGTATAAACATAGAAGACGAGTGTAATATATGAAAACTTAAATCTTCTAACAATGTACACCATCACATTTGCACTACTATAATGTAAGGGGGTGTTTGTCTCAAGTTATACAGCATTTCAAGGAATAACTTTCCAAGGAATAAATAAAAGGAATGTTATTCCAGGGTATTTAAAAACAAAATGTGTCGGGTTAAAATTTAAATTTCCTAGGAATCTATTAACAAAAATCATGAGAACGTGGTGGGAATATATCTTTCTCAACCCTTTTCATGAGAATGAAACCATGGGAATATGAGTTATTTTTTCCCTAGGAATACTTTATACCCGGGAATACAACTCTGTAACAAACATGGGAGTATTCATTTTCCATAACCTGAAACAAACACCCCCTAAGGTTAAAAAAGGGGTGAAAAAGAAAATCAGAATCAACATCATAATTCACCCGGAACCAATTTATGATCAATGGTCACACCAACGCAGATTTAGTTTAGTGCTCACGCATAATACATCCATTCCATGTTCCAAGATGACAAGAAATATCAGTGTTCATGCACTAAAACCTAAGATAGATGTAGGGAAAAAAATTGGAACCAAGAACTGCAAATAAGATTTCAATTAGGATAAGAATATAGTAAGAAACCTGTGCATCTTCTCTAACTCGCAAATTTTGACCAGTTGGGTCAAGCAAATCATTTATCACCTGATACAAAGCAGAAACAGCCAAAATATCTCCATTAAAACAAATATTTTGAAAACACACGCAAGCACACACAGACAGGACCGAAAAGCAACAATGTGACAATGCCACATAGTGGTAGAGGCTGGACAAAAAATTTAAGGCAAGGCAAAAAGAGTTTCTGTATAAAAGTATGGATTAAAGTATTCGACCATGTTCAGCACAAAGATTATTGAACAAAGAATGTTCCGTGAGTTACCTCATTGTATATTTCTAGATATGACACTCGGAGTAAGAATTCTCTTCCTGGAGTCTGCAGCAAAAAATCAATTAGATATCCAAGCAAGTTGATGTAATATTAATTTAAGTTGGGATACTTCCATAATCATGCCAAGCTGAAGCAGCAACTATTAACCATAGGTACCAATCAAGTATCCTTGTAGATAACTAAATGAAGCCACAAAGATGGCCACAGGTACTGGAGAACGCAAGAGAGTGACACACATACACAACTGTCGCACTCCCTCTCTCTCTCTTTCACACAGAGAGGGGGGGAACTATCAACAAAAGGTACAGAAACATTCCATGTACTCCAAAGCATGATATTAAAAAATTATAATGAACAACAATGGTACATATATAGTTTAAAGTTTAAACAATGAACAATTACTATGTTTGCAAGAAAGCTTACATCTTGTATCATGCTGAAAACATCCTTTATAGCCAATGGTATGATACCAGGAGAATTTTGATCTCCCTGCACATATTATTATTGAAAACAAAATTAAAAAACACGAATTAAGAGATCACATCTATATAGAAAAGTATATTAATAAGATAATGCAGTTCAAAGGCAGAAAGATTTTTTAAACAGAAGCAAAATAATGTGAAAGTAACAATGGTAAGAACTACAAGTTAACCAAGCATTTGCATGCCACTACAGCTCCAAATTTAAAAATTTTACAGTGGACCTACTCATAGGAAGAAATGGTTGCAGCCTACAATTAATTAGCAAAATCATATAGCCACCCTTTACAAGCCTCATATTAATTGTATACATACAAAGAGCAGTACCAGTCACACGAGAATATTTCTAATCATCATTAATTTTGCAAATGGACACATTAGAGCATGGTAACAAACTTTCTTCAAGACCACGTTAGTTTATAAAATCATACATCATATGATTCAACATGTGCGAGTGAAATTAACAGTAATGGTGTTGGGACATTTTCAATTGATAGCAAGAATGAGTTAACAAGACTACATTTACTGGACAGAAATATGAAGTTTCAACCACTGTATCTAAAATACATCTATTGGAAAGCATGCATGATGCATACAGCATACTGTACAAGTCAAGGTAAAATTTTGCTGCTAGATTGATGTTTCAACTAAGGCTCCAATCTCAAATCAAATGTTCAGTTCAAGTGATCATTTTCCGGATAAATGGCAGTAGAATACAAACAAACTTCTCAACTTTCTTGTGATAGATTCTTCTATATTTTTCAGGGAAAAAAATATCCCTTTTAACCTAAACAAATTATTTTGTTAGTTAAAAATTTTCAGCATTTCCGACACCTCCATTTCGGTTAACACCAAGAATGATCCTAAGCCTATAAGTCGTTTCATGTGTGATTGATTGCTACACATACATAACTAATATAGCGCTATTTAGTAGTTACCAAATTGAGTAATAGAAAATAAATAAATAAATAACTATATCAACCATAAGTGGATGAAAAAACCCTTTAAACATCACCGAGAAACTAATCTTCAGGGGAGTTATCATTAGCTGTAAAAAACACCATACAACAGCTGGAATAAATATAATACTATCAGCAACATTCCTCACAAAAATAGTATAAAAAGTCAATGCTTACAAGAAGCTGTCATGCGGCATATGTGCTGCCATGTTCAGAAATTGAAACCAGCACAAAATAACCAAGTTATTGATACAGACCTTATTAGACAAACACGCAACATTCCAAAAAACATACTGTAATCTGAATGACAAACTATGAAGTTGCAATATGATGAGTGATTTAATCATGAAACATGATACAGGACACTTTGGCTATCAGCACAAAACATCAAACAAAAATGTAAAAAGGAAAGCAGCTAAGATTGACACTTACATGCATAGTATGTGTCTTCCCACTACTTGTCACACCATAGGCAAACACAGTTCCTGCAAAGTTTAGAATCAAAGTCATCTTCCAACCACTAAAAAACTTATTTATAAAAGAAGCTATCTTCAAAATTCAACTGACTCAGTTTGCCACTCTAACACCAAACCAGTATATAACCGACCAGTTCGACCTAGTTATTCTAATAGAGATTTCAGATGAAATTAAAGCAGCTTTGATCGATCCATTAAAATGACTTGGTAGTACCAAATCGGACTCTGATCATATTGTCAATTAGTCTTGAATGCTGAGATTAACATTCCATAATCCATACCATTGACGCCCTCCATGGCAGCCTTCACCACAGGTTTGGCTGCTACTTCATACACCTCTTCTGAATTGGCGTGTGGTCCAAAAACTCTATCTGCCACGAATTGAGTTAGAATTTTAAAATTAGCATCCATAATTTCTAGTTTCTACATTAAAATCGAAACCACAGTCAAGTCAATTACCCAGTAGAACCTAATTGACTGACCAGAAAATCAGTTCCAACAAAATCAATCAAAACGAATAACATAACATAAGATAATACAATACCAAATGCATAAGCAGTGGCTGGATTATACTCATTTCTGACAATCTTGTCGCCATCGGCATACCACGCGATCTCATCCCCTCTCTGATACTCCCTTTCACTGCAACCGAACGATTCAGTGACATTCAATCTCACGAATAATACAAGGCCAAAATTGAACGATGCAATCACACGGCGAATGGATCTGAAAGCATAGGCTCAGATCTAAGCATTACCTCAATGGTCGAAACCGAATCGTGACCGAAATGCTATCCCCTGACTTCGACGTATCCAGAGGTTCCGCAATCAGCTCCTCCGTCCCGAACGCCACCGGGGAACGACCACCATAACTGCGCGAGCCGTTATACGTTGACTCGCTACGACCGCGACTCGGAGTCATGGATCGGCCACCGGAGTTGAAAAACGAGGACGTAGAGGAAGAGCAGGAACGAGGTATTAACCTTCCATTCGCGAAGGAAGAGGACGAAGAAGTGGAAGAGTAAGGAGTCGAGGATTTCCGGTGCGAAAACGGTGAGCTACTCCTTGCTCGCGAGGAAGACGCCATTGAGTCCACTCACTCACCGAGTTGGTGACTCAGTAGAAACAAAGCACCAAAGCGAACAAGGTAGCGAGGGAGGGGAAGAGAATGTGTCAGAACTCTCACATGGCTATACAAACAAAAGAGAGCACCATTTGGTTCTCTTCACTTTTTATTTTGCTTCGTTGTTTCCTTTCGATGCTTTAAGATAATAAGATATTATTCTCTCGGACAAATGGACTAAGACACACACGCGCACATACACAGATAAGAGAAATTGTTTCGTCTTCTTTAAGACAGAAAAACTTGCAGTGAGGAAAGGAAGAAGATCAGTGGGAGAGAGATGGGGGAGGGTGCGAGAGGACGGAGAAGATGGTCTGTTTGAACTTTGAATTTTATTTCTTTTTTTTTAATTGGAGGATTTTAAAATAAGTATAAAGAAATTTTATTAGATTTAATTTTACCGAGTGATGACGTGGCGGATGAAAAGAGGGGTTTGAATTAAAAGGATCCTGTTGGAAGTCGCACCCGCGCAATAAGATAATGGAGCAGCGAAGAAAGGCTTTCAAAATAAAATGTGAAATTGAGCGGGAATAACTGCGGCCGCCGATCAGGAATAATTCAATTCATTTTTCAAAAATTAATTCAATTCAGTGTTCATTTGGCTAAACGTTTGGCACAAAATCAATTTTAATCATTAATTTTAATTAATTTTATTTAACTATAAATCAAAAAGGCACTCATGCTTTAGATAAAATTTGCAATTTGAAATTGTGTTAAAAGAACTATAATTAACCACACACTTGTTTTTGTAATTGAAAGGAAATAAACACAAAACAAAAATGTATTAATAAAATAATAAAACTACACACTGAAATACTAAATAATCATTTGAGATAGCTGGTAATAATTATTTTTTAATCGATTTTGTAGTAATGTGATGTATTAATGTCAATACTAATCCTTAACAAGAAAAAGTTTTGTATTTTCGTTTATTTATTCGTTTGGACATTATGGTAACTAAGACTGCTACTTATATTTTTAATTCTTTAATCAAGATACTAATTAAAATTATTTTTTTATTTTCTTCTTGGATCCCCTTAAGTAAAAAGAAGTTAATAAAGTACACAAAAAAAAAGTTAATAAAACCATTTTTTGAAATGAATTGACGGTGAGAGTGCAAAAAGATGTTCCGTTGGCTTTCTAATATTTTTTGGTTGGATTTGGTTACTTAATACTGATGTTACGTTTGTTAGCAAAACGGCGAAATGTTCAGACGCAAGTGAAAGAGAGAGCGTTCCAATCACGTTGTCGAAATAAAGAAAGAACTAACAAAATTGTATAATCGTGACAGGACGATGGCCAACGACAAAAGGAGCCTCATTAGAGAAAAAAGTTACGTTGTCCATATATTGGGATTTTGATGAACGAAAGAAGAACAAAAATATTTATAAAAAAGAAAAAAAGAAAAGAAGATTATGTTTGAAAAGTTACACCTTTTTCTTTTCTTTCTATTTTTTACATAAACAAGATAAAGATAAAAAACCTCCCTACCATTCTTCTTCCATAACACAGTTTAACAATAAGCTTATTTTTAAACTATATTATTGTATCTTATTGTGAATCTTAACTAAATTTTCATTTTGGTCATGAAAATTTTGAAATTTATCATATTATTCTTGAAAGATGGAAATTAAATTTTGTTTTTAAAAGATTAAAAAAAATTGTTTAGTTTAATTAAAAAGGATTTTGGTGAAAAATGAATTGTACTTTCTGATTGATTAGAACTAAGAGATAAAACTTAAATACAAGAGAATTGAAAGGAAACTAACAGCTAACAACTAGAAATAGAAAGTAAGAGAATTACAACCAGAAATGGAAACTAACAGAATTAAACAGAGTTAACAAAAAACTGAAAGCTTAAGACTTATGGTTCAATACCCCCACCTCGGCAAGCTGGAGAGTGGATATTGATCACTCCCAGCTTGGAAATGAGGTAATTAAAAGGCCGAGGGTCCAAAGCCTTGGTAAGAATGTCTGCAGCCTGATCATGAGAAGAGATAGGTAAGAGATGGAAGAGTTTGGCCTGTAGCTTTTCTCGAACAACTTGACAATCAATTTCAATATGTTTTCTTCATTCATGGAAAACGTCATTAGAGGCTATATGACGAGCAGACTGATTATCACAATATAGGAGGGAAGGAGAGGTGAATGAGGCCTGTAAGTCATGAAGTAGATATGTCAGTCATTGTAATTCACAAACAGTTGATACAAGAGCTCTATATTCAGCTTCAGAAGAAGAAAGGGAGACAGTTGATTATTTCTCTGACTTCTAAGAGATAAGAGAATCCCCGAGAAATATGCAGTAACCAGTAATAAATATGTGGCTATCAGAGCAAGTAGCCCAATATAAATCACTAAAAGCCTTCAACTGAAGTGTAGAATTGGCGGGGTAAAATAATCCTTGTCCTGAATAACCCTTGAGATATCTAAGAACATGAATAGCAGCCTTGTGATGAAAAACAGTGGGAGAAGCCAACTATTGACTTCATTGTTGAACAGAAAAAACTAATACCAGGGCGAGTTGTGGTTAAGTATAGCAATTTGCCAACTATTTTTCTGTAGGAAGTTGGATCTGGATAAAGTTAATTATCATGTTGATGTAATTTTGTAGTCTTCACCATAGGTGTAGGAATAACTTTGGAGGCTAATAAACCAGCATCAGAAAGAATGTGTAAGGTGTATTTTTTTTTACAAAGAGAAATACCCTTGTGAGATTTAGCTACCTTTAAGCCCATAAAATACTTTAAATGTCCAAGATCTTTTATTTTGAATTTTTTTATCTAGCTGTTGTTTAAGTAGGATGATTTTTGAATCATCGTTGCTTGCAAGATTAAATCATCTACATAAACAAGCAATGCTGTAAATTTTGTGAGAGATGCCTTAGTGAATAGAGAATCGTCATGACGTGATTGAGTATAGCCCAAAGAGATTAAAAAATTGGAAAGCTTAGCAAATCGTTGTCTTTCAGCCTGTTTCAAACCATAAAGAGATTTTTGTAAACAACAAAATTTATTTGGTTTTGAAGCAATAATGCCTTATGGAAGTTCCATATAAACTTTTTCATGTAAGTCACCATGAAGAAAGACATTATTGACATCCAATTGATGCAAGTGTCAATGACAAGAAGCTGCCAATGCTAGATGAAGTCGCACAGTGGTGAGTTTTGCAACTCGGGCAAAGGTGTCAAAGTAGTCAAGCCCTTCAGTTTGTGTATAGCCTTTGGCAACTAACCTGGCTTTGTACCTCTCAATGGAACCATCAGATTTGTACTTGATTTGATACACCCACTTGGAGCCAATGGGAACCTTTCCTGGTGGTAAATCGGTAAGAGACCAGGTTTTATTTTCTTCCAGAGCATGCAACTCAGCTTGCATTATTTCAACCCAATCAAGAGATTGTGCAGCTTGATGATAGGTTTTAGGTTCAACAGTGGCAGAAATGGATAAAGTGAAATGAAGGTGAGAAGGGGAGAGGGAATTGTAAGAAAGTACATAAGAGAGAGGATGTTTAATACATTTGGATGAAGTGGACAACGAAGGAATCAGAACATTGCAGTGGAAGTCTTGAAGGCAGTGTAGAGGTTGTTTAGGTCTTGATGATCTTCTAGGTAGTGGGATAGGTGTAGTAGGTGATGGTGTTGATGGTAAAGATGTAGGTGAAGAAGAATTGAGGCTTATCTCTATTTGATGTGGTGGCTTTGTGGGTAAGGGTGGATCATCAAAAAATAAGTCTGTAGAGAAAAGAGGTGTACATGGTGAAGAGGAGGAAGTTGCACCTGAGATTAAGGCATAAGGAAATATGTGTTCATGAAATCTTACATTCCTAGATATGAAAATTTATCCAGTATGTAAATCAATTAGAACATATCCTTTTGTATCTAATTTATGTCCTGAAAATATGCATTTTCTAGCTCTAGGATCCAATATACCTTTATGTTGACAAAGAGTAGAAGTAGGGGTGTTCGCGAATTGGATTGGATTGGTTTTGAGGGAAAAATCATCCAATCCAATAATTTCGGTTTTCTTATTTATTCATCCAATCGGTTTTGATTTTTTTCCAAATCCAATCCAATCAAATCCAATTTTATTCGGTTTGGATTGGATTGGATTTCGGTTTCTCAAATAAACTAAAAAATGAAGTTATGAAAGTAAAATTATGATAAAAACATGCAATTATCTTATCTTATTCTATAACATACAAATTACTCAATAGCTTCAAATCCCATTATTGAATATTATTTGTTAAATATAGTTACACAATAATAAATTTTTTACATCATCACAGAAAAATAATATCAATAATGATAATATATCAATATGTTCATAAAACTTTGGATCGGTTTGGATTGGATTGGTTCTCATAGGCAAATCCGAAATCCAACCCAATCCAATTAAAAATTTCGGTTTTTTGCGGTTTGCGGTTTTTTGGATTGGTTGTTGCGGTTCCAATTGGATTGGATTGGATTTGAACGCCCCTAAGTAAAAGCATAACAAAGACTGCAAAAAACTTTATCAAGTAAAATTGGTGGTTTGTTATGTAACAATTCAAATGGGGATTTATTTTGTAAAATGGGAGAAGGTAATCTATTTATCAAATGAGTAGCATGTTTAGCAGCATAGCACCAATATATTTTTGGAAGGTGAGAATGGAAAAGCAAGAAAATTTTGTTTTGGTGTCTCCACACAAGAAGTTTCATCGATGACGCCTTTATTAGCATAAAAGGCAGAAAAAAGGAATTCAGGTCCATTATCAGTCCAAATTATCTCAATAACTTTTCCAAATTGAGTATAGACCATAGTGATAAAATTCTGTATAAGATCTTTAACTTCCGCTTTAGATCTCAAAAGAAACGACCAAGTATGTTTAGTAAAGTCATCAACATCAGTTGAGAAATATTTATAAGCATGAATAGAAGTAATAGCAATGGAACCCCATATATCCATGTGAACAGGATCAAAAAAATTACTACTTTTATTTATGCTTGTGGGAAAAGGAAGCTTAGTTTGTTTTGCCAAATGACAGTAATCATACACTTTATTTTGATCAAATTTGACATAAGGAAAATGATCACAAATAGTATGCAATGCAGATTTAGAGGGATGGCCTAATCTAAGGTGCCACAGGTCAAAAGATGAATATGGTATAACAGACAGACTTGTTGAAGTGAAATTTACTGCTATAGAAGGTGTGATTTGTGTGTGTGGTTGGCAAAGAATGTAGAGATTATTCTGAACTTCAACATGCCCAATCATTTTCAAGGTATTCAAGTCTTGAATAATGCAAGAATAATGATCAAACATAAGTTTACAAGAAAGAAAGATAATGAGTTTGTGAATGGAGATTAAGTTGTAATTAAACTTAGGAATGTAAAGAACATCATGAAGAATAAAGTGGTCAGAAAATATGATAGTTCTAATGAATTTGGCAATAGTAGTTAATTCATTTGGCAGATTTACAAGTTTGGGTTTAATGGAATGACAAGAAGCAAAATTAGAAATGGAATGACAAACATGGTCAGTTGCTCCACTGTCTATTTTTGGTAAAGGTGGAGGGCGAAACAACTACGGAGGTAGAGGTCAGAATGCTCTTACAAAGTTGTGCTTTCATTGTGGTCAAACCAATCATACAATTGAGACTTGTTATTTCAAGCATGGATTTCCACCAGGTATAAATCCAAGAATATTAGGTCTGCCAATGTTGTAAACATCATGAGTACTGAAGAAGATATCACACCATCAGATCTTAGTCATTTAGATACCAGTGTTACTTTTACTCAGGAACAGTATCAAGGAATTTTGTCTCTCTTGCAACAATCTAAAGAACCACCCACTTCAATTTAACATTTCTCAAACACGGTCCATACTCCTACAACATTGACATCCTCACAATCACTATCCATCCCAGGTAAATCCAATGATCAATGGATTCTGGATACAGGAGTCACATATTATGTCTTCAAATATAACAATATTTCATTCTCTTCATCATATTAAACCCATACTCATTATATTGCCAAATGGCTTCAAAGTTTTTGCTTCCATGACTGGTAATATACATTTCACATATTTTTTAACTTTGGTTGATGCCTTATTTGTTCCCAATTTCTGTGTTAATCTTATATCAATCAGCAAACTTATTAAACCTTCAAATTGTCATTCGACATTTCATTCTGACTTTTGTTTTATCAAACAAAATACAACCTTGAAGATGATTGGTTTAGCTAGACAACATGATGGGGTATTCATCTTAACTCCAACCCTCGCATCAGCAACCATGCCAATTCAGGAAAAGGCTAAATCAAACCCAGCTAATTCTGTTTCTGCATTTTTTTCAAAAGAGTCAATGTTATGGCATCATAGATTAGGTCACATTTCTCAATCAAGATTGAAAATCATGTGTAAACAGTTTCCCTTTATTCCTAATATACATGTTTCACCTTGTGATGCTTGCCAATTTTCTAAACAAAAGAAAATACCATTAAATTTTGAGTAATACTCATTCTGCTCAAATCTTTAATATTTTACATGCTGATATATAGGGGCCATATTCTGTTTCATCAATTCATGGTCACAGGTATTTCCCAACCTTAGTAAATGACTATAGTAGGTTTACTTGGCTAATTTTGATGAAACAAAAGAGTGAAACCAGAACATATTTGATTCATTTCATTTCTCACATAGAAACACGGTTTCAAACAAAATTGAAGGTATTAAGGACTGATAATGGATCTGAGTTCCTTATGAAAGATTTTTTCTTAATAAATGAATAATTCACCAGACACTACTAGAAAACTGGGATTTAGTGGCGGTTATCTAACGACGGTTGTGTGCAACCGACTTTAAGACAATGCACCAGCGTTGGTTTGGCAATCGACGTGAAGTTTATATGCATAATGACGATTTTTTCAATTTAGTGGCGGTTTTAACCGCCCTTGAGTTTTGTTAATTAATTTTCTCCGACTTTTGAGATTTTAAATTTTAATTATATAGATCGTAAAAATGATAGGGGCGGTTGAAACCGCCCTTAAGCATGAAATTTTTCACTTCACGCGATTGCCCTAATAGACCTCGCGCTAAATCCCTAATTATGTAAACCTCCCCCATAAGAAATTTAGAGATTGAGTGAAGCTCTCACCCCCCAAATCTCTAATTCCTTCATGCGTGCACCCCTTACGGCTTATTTCAAACTTGCCCCCTACATGATGTTTTCCATTTATTGTTTCGTTCTTCGACGACATTGCTTATGTTCTTCGACCACACAAATTAGTCTTTAATGACGTGCAGAGTCCAAGTTGGAATAAATCACTCGTCTTCATTTTGTAAGTCATTGGCTCAAAGTCACTAATATTTTTCATGATAATAGATAAATTTTCTTTCTTTCAAAATAAACAACAATTCAATAACTATTGATTTTTTATGTTTTGCTATTATTGCTGAGAAAGCTGCGAATTTGAGATCCCCAACATCGTCCTCGATTTTTATAGGTAATTTTGTTTCTCTTTGGGATTTTTCCCCATTGATTCATACTCATTTTTTATTTAATTGTATTCATAAATTCTTAGGTTATGAAAAAGGGGATTGGTGTCACGAGGTTTGATCTTTTAATCATTTCCGTCAAAAGATTGTACCTTGTTGACTTGGCCAGGTAGCTTAATGGTATACTTAATGGTATAAATATACATATGAAATGGATACCTTGTGAAATTTCTTTTATAGGCTTTAATTTTTAGTCTCATGCTTCTTTTGTTTTGCTTTCCTTCTATTGATAAGTAGTATTAGTAAAAGTGTCATCCTCCAATATCCTAAAACTCTAGCTTGAATTCCCTTTAGTTTCATTACCTTTGTTTCTTGTAAGTTCGAAACCCACTTTACAGGCCTTGTTTTGATTTTCCTTTGATTTCTTTAACTATTATGTATTGTAGGGGTAGAAGGTTTTTTTGAAGCAAGCTAAAGTGTTTCTAAGATGTACTGATGTAATATAATGCCCAAAATGTTTCATGTTTCTCATCTTTTATTCTAATTTTTTCTTCTACTTTTTATAGCTTGAAGAATTTGGAAAAGGGAAAGAGGCTTAGAGAGGGTGGGATTCACTTTTGGCAATACATTAAAGGCCTCTCTCCCTTTCTTTCTTATCTATCTCATCTTACCAATTTCTACCTATCTCTTATCTATCTTTTAAAATATTTATATATCCCATGTAATGTGGACCTATCAGTTATTGGTGTGGATATAGGTTTTGTCTAATTATAATAAATGTTACATTTTGCAAATGAGTTATGAGGGGGTGCTTGTAAATTAATTTCTGAACTTGTTTTCTTATATGGGGTTCTCTGATCTCTCTCTTTGTTGCTACTTATTCATTGTTAATTTATGACATCATCGTAATGAATGACATCATCACACAGTATTGTTCAATTTCATCTATTATCCCAAGTAAGATAGTATGTGGTGTTAGTGTTAGCATTTGTTTGTGATTTGGTTTGATATATTCCTGTATGATTCACGTTTGGTTAGTATGAATTAAAATTATATCTTTCATTTGGTTTGAAGTTTGAATGTGTAAAATTGTGAGTGTTTTTCTTACTGGTTTTTAAGAAATTTATCATAGTAATGTTGCTTTGTTGATATTTTATGATTTTTAGTTGGGGTTATTATTTTTATCTCTGTTTCAAGGCCATAGCAGCTTAGCAAGAGTATTAATACAGGGGCATGTTATAAAATAATATGAATAATTTGTTGGTTGTTGGCATAGCACATTAATTTTTACTTCCGCTTTTATTATGAGTTAGATTTGTTTTTAATAGTATGTTGTACTTCCTATATTATCAAAAGTGCATAATGAGCCTTGTAGATTGCTTTCTAAATAATATGGTTGAGATGATTTTGTTGTCTTGATTATCAAATGGGTTATGCATCGCTGTCATTCAACAATGGTTTTGATAATTGAATTAATATGACTTGTGTTTCTTCACTCCTTGATTAATAAAATGTCAATTTGGTGAATAAGTTTTCTTGCTTTCCTCAAAATTTGGCTTAGGTGTTTATTTGGTTCAATATAAATCTTCCCTTCATGTATTGTGGATGTAGCATGTCGCACATGGATTATCCTTGGAGTTACTATTCTACTGCATTCGATTTCTCCACGTTGGCATATGGATCTGTGGTCTCCCAATTTTATTTATTTTAGCTCTCTGCTTGGATTAGGAATGAATATCTTATATGAGTCTTTAACTTGACAGGATTATGTGAAGAAAGATAAACATAAAGATTGAAAATAGGTCATACAAAATTTTACAAGGTGCTCAGGTCTTGGGTAGTGAGTCCTGTTTAGACAGAGGGGAGATAATGAATGGTGGTGGTGTTAAAAACCTAATTAAATTCTTTATTTTTTTAAAATAATAAATATAAATGATGTAAAATAAATTAGAATGTTAAGTAATAATTAAATCCCCATATTTTATAAGAAAACTAAAATAAAAAAATGCATTAGATGAAAAAAAGTTATCAACACTATGAAATGTGTTTTATTATAGTGCAGATTTCATTTGAGTAACTTATTATTAATTAATATGTTAAATATTATTGCTGAAGTAATATTTTACATTTAGTGCGTGTTTGTGTTCCTCTTGTTTAGTTTGTAATATATTTTTAATTTTAATCCGGTGACACTCATTTTTAGTTTGCCCTTGCAGAAAAAAATCAATTTAATCCTTATATTGCCACTGTTTTGATCACCTTTATAGTTAATAATAAACATGTTGATTGAATTTATATTACTATTGTTTGTTTGTCTTTTTAACGAATTCCTAATCTTGGAATACTTTTAAGACTTGTATGTGTAAGAATCCAGATATGTAGTTACTAAAAGATTGTATCCACAGCTTGCATAGTTGGAGGCACCGCTTGTACCCCACAGTACCTATTGATGTATCTAGAAGTTGAAAAGAAAGGCTAAAAGCTATTTATCTTGCATGTACAGTTTTTGGACTTGGAAGCCATGTGGAGGGGAGACACTTCTATGAAACTCTAATATCGATTTCAATGTATGTTATATCAACACTTTACATTAGTAATTTTATTATTCCAAGTAGAAAAGGTTTGTTTGCTTATTACATGCATATAATCTTTCCACTCATTGCTCTTCGAATTCATGATATATGTAATATTGTCTACTTATCAAAACAATGAGTTTTGATTTAATTAGGCAATGAGCACAATAATTCTTACAAAGAAATTCATATTATTAAGTGTTCTATCAATGGTATGATTTAGTTGTCATGTATCCTTGGAGCATTCCGAGTCATAAATTATTATTTTATATATTGGCATTTTAAATCTTTCAAATCTTCCTCTTTTATGGGTGATTATTAATTTATATTTTTTGTTATTTGTTGCAAAATTATAATGATTTTCTAATTAAAAAATAAAAAATATTGAAAATATCATTTGCTTTGTACAGTGTTTATGCAAAACTACTATTGGAGGTGTTAGAATCCTAGTTATCGTTTGTAAGACTGCGTAAGTATTTTTTAATTTGACTTAATGGCGGTTACAAACCGCCACAAAAGTTTACACTGGATAAAATATGCATTTTAGTGGCGGTTCAAAACCGTCGGCAGTCTTTCTTGCATTTCGCGGCGGTTAACCAAAACTGTTGTTAGTTGGACTGACGACGCCAATTTCTGTGGCGTTTTTCAAACCGCCGCAAAACAAATTCCTGGCGGTTCAAACCGTCGCTAAATGCTCAACCGCCGTTAAATCTCACTTTTCTTGTAGTGAAACCACATGTGTGGAGACTCCCCAACAAAATGGAATCACAAAAAGAAAACACCAGCACATAATGAATATGGCTAGAGCACTATTACTTCAAGCTAAACTTCTAACTCAATTATGGTCTTATGTTGTTACTTATTCAGCGCACCTCATTAATAGGATTCCTAGTCCTCTTTTACAAAATAAATGTCCTTATGAGTTGCTTTATCATAAACCACCAATTTTGATTCACTTAAAGGTTTTTGGTTGTTTAGATTTTGCTAGTACTTAACAGGGAAACAAAACCAAGTCCAGTCCTAAAGCTAGAAAATTTGTTTTCTTGATATATAAAGAAGGAACAAAGGGATATGTGTTGTATGATTTTCTTTCTAGACATATATTTGTTTCAAGACATGTTGTATTTTATGAAATAGATTTTCCCTTCTCTATTATACCAAGCAATGACTCAAATCCTTCATCCTTTAATTCCTTTGAAATTCCCACAGTTTCTCCTACCCATTTACCTACTGATTTGCAACCTTAAATCATTTCTTCATCAACTGAATCTCCTTAATCTCCACCTTTGTGAGTTTCAACCAAACATATACAAAAACCAAATTACCTCAAAAACTATCATTGTAGCATATCTGCTGCCAGCTGCTCTAATTTTTCTTCAAGTGATTTTTCAGGTAACTCCACTTCATCTTTATATCCTTTTATCCAATGTTCTCACTTATAACAAATGTTCTCCATCTTACAAAAATTTCTGTCTGAATGTCACTGTCCAATCTGAGCCTCACACTTATGCCCAAGCATCCACTTTAGATTGTTGGCAGAAAGCCATGGATACTGAGATTTCTGCTTTAGAGCAGGAAAACACTTGGTCTCTAGTTGATTTACCATTTGGAAAGACTCCTATAGGCTGCAAATGGGCATGCAAAATTAAATACCATGTTGATGGTTCTATAGAAAGATACAAGGCAAGGTTAGTTGGCAAAAGATATACTCAATTAGAGGGTGTGGACTATTTTGAAACCTTCTCACCAATGGTTAAGTTGACTACTATAAGGGTTCTTTTGGCATTAGCTACACACAATTGGCATTTGGAACAATTTGATGTCAACAATGTCTTTCTCCATAGTGATTTGCATGAAGAGGTTTATATAACTTCGCCAAAGTGTACTCTGCCTTGTTGTCTCAGAATTATGTTCAATTCAATGCTCATCATTCTTTATTCATCAAGCATTCTGCTAATTCCTTTATTGCATTGCTGATCTATGTTGATGATATAGTGTTCATAGGGAATAATTTTGAAGAAATACAGGCAATTAAACACTTTTTGGATTCTCAATTTCAAATCAAGGATCTTGGTTCTCTTAGATTCTTTTTGGGTCTAGAAATTTCAAGGTCTAAGTCAGGGATATTGATTAACCAACGCAAGTATACTCTGGAATTGCTTAATGACAGTGGTCTTCTTGGTGCCAAGCATTTTATCTATCCCTATGGATCCTCCTACTAGGTTGTTGGCTAATCATGGTACTCCTTGTTTTGATGCTTCTGCTAATAGGCGACTAATAAGCAAATTGTTTTATTTGACTAATACTCGACCAAATATTTCCTTTGTGATTCAACAATTAAGTCAGTTTGTTTCCAATCCTTTTGAGTCGCATCAAAAGGTTTCCTTACGTGTGCTAAGATATCTTAAAAGTTCTCCAACTAAAGGTCTCTTCTATCCTATAATCAATTCTCTCAAGGTGATTGGTTTTCTTGATTCAGATTGGAGTATATGTCCCATTTTCTGCAAATCTATTATAGACTTTTGTCTTTTGCTTGGTGATTCCCTTGTTTCCTGGAAGTTTGAGAAACAAAATACAGTGTCTAGATCATCTTCTGAAGCTGAATATAGAGCTCTTGCCACTCTTATAAATTACAGTGGTTCAAGTTCTTATTCCAAGATCTGCAGATACCTTTTCCTTCTCCAGTTTCAGTTTACTGCGACAATCAATATGCTATTTACTTGGCTCACAATCCTACTTTTCATGAAATAACTAAGCATATTGAAATAGACTGTTATGTTGTTCATGAAAGGATTCAATATGGACTCATACTTCTTCTTCTTGTTTCTATCTCTGACTATCTTGCTGATGTGTTTACCAAGCCTTTGTATGGCTCATCTTTCCATTCTTGTATTTCCACGTTAAGACTTCATGATATCCATGGTCCAACTTAAATACAAGAGAATTGAAAGGAAACTAACAGCTAACAACTAGAAACAGAAAGTAACAGAATTACAACCAGAAATGGAAACTAACAGAATTAAGCAAAATTAATAGAAAACTGAAAGCTTAAGACTTATTGTTTAATATTAATTTAAAAATATAAAAATTCGTTCAATTTAGTCATTTTTAAATTTTTTTAAGTCAATTGATTAAATTGAAAGTTTTTTTTTCATCTTTCAGGGATAAAAATGTAATTTCATCATTCAATAACTAACATGACCAAAACATTTTAGGAATCAAAATGAGTGTTTACTGTATAAATCTCTTTCACAAATTTTTCAACTAATTTCTAAAATATAACTATTATTTCACAAACTTTTTATGTCCATCTCTCTTAAGTCATTAATAAAAAGAGAAAAATAGTATAAAACAACCTCAAACTTTTACCCTTTTTACAAATACACCATAAACTTTCATTAAATTTGTTATTTATCAATCTTTAAACTAAAATTGATTGAGCTTGTCATTTTTAATTTGACTTGGATTGTATGTAGATATAAGAAGCAAACCATATTAGTTTTTTGAGTTAATCACAACCATTAAACTCAAGAACATCGCTCTTGTCGTGGAATTGTTGTAACATTGTCATTGAGTAAAACTATATTTGGTCATACTTGTCAACTTTCAAATATACATGTAGTTTTAAGAAAAGAAAATTGATGCTCTTTGTTGTTGTAGAACACTTGACACATATGTGTTAAAAATAAATTATGAGGTACATGTACATGGCAAAATTTGCTCTAGCAAAAGAGAAAAGTCAATATTGGTTTTTAAACATCTTTATTCTATCTAATCAAATGCGTGTGAAATGCTAACTTTCTTGTCATTGTTTGGAATTGAATTCCAATTCTTCGCTTGCTAGCATATTTCATTTTATGATTGGTATAAAAAATCTAGGTGTAGAGTTTTGGTGTGTAATGGTTATGTTAGTTTGGGTTTTAATCTTGTTGGGTAGTTCAATTTTAATATGTGTTTTTTACTTACTGCCCAATTTAACTTTTTTGTATCCTTAATTGGGTTGGAGACTTGGAGTACCACTTTGTAGTCTATTTTATTAAATTCATTTTGTTTATTTAAAAAAACACAAAATCCTATATCCGGTATTTTATAATGTTGGGTGAAAACATGCAATCTAATTTTGGTAGTTTATTATATCTTATTTATTTAACCCACTAAAGCAAATCTCCCTATTCTTTAGCTCTTGATGGCTCCACATCTATATTAGTGGATGATGGGTTAATTGACAAAGTATTCGTAGATGATGGCTTAATGACGAAGTAAAATTAAGCATGTACGTCAAAAAGTATTGTAAAAATTAATAGAGCCTAAATAACGATTAGTCCCGTACAAAAATAACGTCAAAATATGTTATGTAATATTAAAAGAAAATGGTGTAACAGTGATTAGTGAAGTGCACTAATGAGCTTATATACATTAAACACACATAAATTAACTCCAACATTAATTTGCAAATTTTAAAGTGATACACATGATACCACAACCAAGCAAATAACTAAAAGTAATCAACAAAGTCCAATACAATTGACAGATAGTTAGGTCCCTTAAGCATCTTGACAGGGAGTTCAATTCTCGGCAGTGTGTATAGAAAAGACTTTGTGGGGGGAGGCAAAACTCATTTCGGTGATCTCTGTGCCTCAAAAAGGATTATTCTTTGGCTATCGACCGGGGATACCCTTGGTTCACACAAAAATAACTAAAAGTAAAACATATTATTAATGTTTTATAAATACTGGGCTCACCAACCTTTTACTGTGAAGACTGCAAAAATGACAACTTAAAATGGTCGCACCGCATGAAGTCGTTGACATGCTTGGTCTCTTGCCTCTGATAGGACCAGAACATTTGGAGTTGTTGTTGTTACTGCTATAGGAAGTGGTGGAATGGGGTTGAAGTAGTAGTTGTCGTCGGTGATAATGGTGGTGGTTAAGTTGGATAGTATCCACACACCACCAATTTGGGCCTACTAGTTATTATCTACTGCCGATGGATGAGACTTGGTATGCTTCAATCGATTGATTTGATTTTGATGGGGGAAATTGTTGGTATTTAAATTACATGATCCAAATTTATTTACCTTTCTCACTCGTGTGCAACAAACTTTTCTGTGCAAAAATGACTTCCTTTCTCACTCATATGCAGCAAACCTCTCTCGATATCTTTTTTGCCCAGAAATCCCCATCTCAAAGGAAGTCATTTTGTGCTAAAAGGTTTTACGCAGATGAGTGAGAAAGGCAATTGAATTTGGAACATGTAATTTATTTCCATTCAATTCCACACCCACACATTCCCTCAATTCCCACTATTAAATACCAACACTTTCCCCCATCAAAATCAAATTGACTGATTGAGGCATACCAAATCTTATCCATCGCCAATGGACAACAACCAGCAGACCCAAATTGGTGTAGCGTTGATCTTATCTGACTCAACCACCATCATCGCCACCAACAACGGCTACTACTTCGGCCCCATTCCACCACCTTCTACAGCAGCAACAACAGCAACTTCAGATGTTCTGGTCCTGCCAGAGACAAGAGATCGAGCATGTGAACAGCTTCAGATGTTCACAGTAAAAGGTTGGTGAACCACAAGTGGTTTTGGTAATGTGAAACAAGTTAGAATATATAATAGTCGGTGAGAGAAAGAGAGAGAACATACAATGAATCCAGTATTTATGAAAACATTAATAATATGTTTGACTTTAAGTTATTTGCTTGGCTGTGTTATCTTATGTATCACTTTGAAATTTACAAATTAATGTTTCATTTATGTCTGTATTTAATGTATATAATTTCATTTAATATCCTTGCTATAATTAATGATTTATGATTGAGATTTCTAATTCTAGCTTTGCATTTAAACGTAATATGCATATATTGTTACCAAGTGATTGTCGTTCCTTCTTTTTAAGGGTAATGGTAATAAGTGCCCTTAACTAATGCAATGAAAATTTTATGAGATTATGTAACATTTAATGTTACAAATGCAAACAATACCATGATTTTCGATAAAAATCTTTTATTTATGAATTCATTAATTAATGCATCGAGGCCACTCATTAGCAGGCTCTTTTTTAAGGGCGATTGTTGTTATTGTATAGGGTCTTTTACGAATTTTGTATGGCAACTTCACCAATCACCATATATTTTCACATGGCAAATTAGCATATGTGTGTACTTAAGCTACCGATTATTAAAAAGAAAGTTGGTAACTCTTTTCCCTAGTAAACAAAAATATAATTTCAGTATAAATTCACCTTTTTTTTGTAAAAATTCAAAAAAAAAAAAAGGTTTTGGTTTATAAAAAGCGTATGGTCATAATTCTTAATTACTTAAGGCTCACTTTAGATATACTTTTGGGCTAGTTTGGATTCAAAATAACTTCTAGGAAGAAAAATATAGAATTAAATCAAATAGTTTAAATAAATTTAACTTCTCCATAAGTTGAAATTGATTACTTATGGATAAGCTAAATTAATGTGAGAGCTTTTGGAGAAAGTGACTACAAAGACCAATTTCAACTTATGGAGAAGTTAAATTCATTTGACCTCCTTGATTTATTTTATTTTTCTTCACCTAGAAGTTCTTCTCCATAAGTGTATCCAAACGGGCCCTTTGTAAAAGAACTTCTAGAAGAAAAAAATATAATGAATAAAAGAGGTAAAATGAATTCTACTTCTTCCATAAATTGAAATGAGTTACTTAAGAAGTTAAATGAGAGGGCTTTTGGAGAAGTTGAGTTGCAAATACTAAGGCCCTGTAATGTGTTTGGATACACTTCTTCAGAAGAACTTCTAGGAGATAAAATAGAATGAATTAAAGAGATCAAATGAATTTAACTTCTCCATAAGTTGAAATTAGTTATTTATTGAGAAGTTAAATGGGAGAGCTTTTGGAGTGGGTGGGCTACAAAGACTAATTTCAACTTATGGAGAAGTTAAATGCATTTGACCTCTTTGATTCATTCTATTTTTTTCACCTAGAAGAACTTCTGCATAACTTTCATCCAAACTGACCAAAATTTTAACATTTAGAAGAAGTTGAATTCATTTTACTTTCTTGATTCATTGTATTTTCTTTTTCTAGAAGTTCTTCTAGAGAAATTTATCCAAACTGGTCCTAAATTGGAGAAAAAAAAATTGAGAAAAATTGGTTATGCGTTATTAAAATCGTGTAGTGATCATTCTTGATTCTTTAAACTTGAAAACATCGTAAGGCATAATCTAGCACATTTTATGTAATATGTAATTCATTTAATTTGTAAATTTATAAGTAATAGATCAAAGGAATAATTTATACGAGATTTACAAATTTTCAAATATTGCCAAATGTTGAATGAAAAGACATTTTCATTGTTTTTGTATAAAAACAGTTTACATGTCCAACAATGGAAACACATTTTCACTGCTCTTGTGTAAAAATAAACTTGTGAACATTTGCATGTACAAAGATGTGAGGTTGTATTTTTATTTTTATAAAAAACAAAAAGGGGACTCAAATTTGTTGGAACTTACAAAACACTGGTGGCCTCCCACGACTGGTGACGTCCCTTTGGCTTGACAAATGATTTGGTTTTCAAGTATGTGATACAAGATTCAGTATAATTCTAAACAGTTATGAAAAAAGGAAAAATATACTAAGTCCCAGTTTAATAAACTTTTTTAAATACCTTCTAGAAGCAGAAAATATAAAGGTAAAATGAATTCAACTTTTTCATAAGTTGAAATTTATCCCTACAAAACTAAAACCCAACTTCTGCAAAAACTCTCTCATTTAACTTCTCCATAAATAATTAATTTTAACTTAAGGAATAAGTTGAATTCATTTTAACTCCTTAAATCATTCTACTTTTTCCTCATAGAAATACTTTTATAGAAGTTTATCCAAACTGACTCTAAATGTTGATTACCTCTAACCGTAATTGCTAGTTAAGTGCCAAAGCAAAAGATGAAAAAATGGAGTCAAGGAGAACCTGACGTGAATTAGAATCTCTAGATTAATTCCACGTGAGGAACCATTGACAATTGTGACTCAATTTGGGGGTAGCCTTAAACTCACTCTTCAGAAGTAGCTACGGAAGGAGAAGAAACTTGACATTATTTCAAGTAAATTGAAAAGAGAGATTTAGGTCTGAAGTAAAGGATTATATTTAGGAAATATGCGGGAGCGGGAATGAGAAAAAAATTCTTCTTGACAAAAATTAAAATACACAGTCTTTAATAGAAGAGGACTCTAAGAGTTTTAAACTTTTACCGTGGTAAAAATATATAGATCTATGATAGACCAAAAGATGGAAGGTCGATCCTAAAATTTGCCAAAAATGATATATATTCATGTTTTATTATTTTCTCTTTTTTATATATGTTTTTCACTGTAAAATAAAGTAAAGTTATTACCTATTTTATCTCATCCAAATACAATATTGGAAATGTTGCCTATCACCAAACTATTAAAGGTGCAATTGATTAGTTAGGGTGAATGAAATAAAATGAGAAGAGATCGAATGGAAAATGAATTTTAGTCTTTCATGTGTTTAGCTAAACTCTTGAAAACACAAATATCAAATAAAGTGAAATTAGGAGAAATAGTTTGAAGTGCATGCAATATCTATTTATACTTTAACATTTTTTTATTGAATGCATACATATGTGTATGGATGGATTCTATATTTAATGAATTTGATTCTTCAAAAGTGAGTAGTGTTCTTTAGATAAAAAAGATAATTTGTTAATATGAAAATCAATAGAGTCAATATGAAATTGATTTTAAAATTGATAATTTATTATGTATATCTGTATAATATTCATTGATATTTTTTGTAAGCTTTAATTTCCTTTTTCTTTTTTTAAAAGTTTTTTGTTTTAATTTTTTTTTGTAATTAATGACGGCCCAATTCACTAACTCAACAGTCTTAGGGTGTGTTTGGTTCTGCGTTTGGAACAGCAGTCAAACTTGAGTTAGAGGGATTTTGGTGCTGTTTGGATTGGCATCAATTACTCAAGTTTGGAGCTAAACTTGAGTCTCCGAAGAAGCAAGAATTTGTATCTTATGCGTTAACCTAAACTTGAGTTTGGTGGCACAATTTTTCTGTTTCATTTTTTACCCTCTCCACCAATGAAGCTGCAACACGTTAGTTGTACCCAACAACCTCACAGTTGCACCCATGAAACGTTAGCTACCTTCCTGTTGGTACTTACTTATGTTAGTACATACTTAATTTAATTTTATTCCAAATTAAATTCTATTTTTTTTCACCAGCATCCAAGTGATACATACTTTAAACAAAATATCAAGTTAGAATTTTGAGTATAAAAAAATCTGCTAAAAAAATTTGTTAACAAATGTTATATTCCATATTTATGTTCCAAGCTTTTAACAAAGTTATGTTTTCAATAGTTAAAATATCATGCATATTCCTAATACTTCTAAATAAATAAAAATTTGTGTAAATATCTTTATTTTTTAGTATTAAAATCAATTATAAACTTTATTTTAATAAAATGAAATTTATATCTATATAACAAACAAAGACATGTCTTTTTTAGTAATTATACCTACAAACGTGATTTATAAAATCTAAATCAAACAACATTCATTTTCTTAAACTCACGTTTGCAACAAACTATCCAAACAAGAAATCACGTTTATACAAACTCAAGTTCCCTTCAAATCACGTTCAATAAATCATGTTCACCTAAACTCAAGTTTGCAAACGTCACTTCAAACACGCAATTAGTATATATTTGTAAAACCGTTTGTAGTTAACAGAATATGATTTTTGGTCAATTGATTTTTTGCGGTTAATTGTGTGCACAGAAACAGTGAATGAAGTAGTATATTTGGTTAATAACATCAAAATAGAATAATGATGATAAAAAACTTATGTCAACCATTTAAAAAATACACATTTATTATATTTCTTAATCTATATTATTATTTATTAAAATAAAAAATTATTTAAAAAATGAAAAAGAAAAAAAAAGAAACAAACAAAATAAATAAAAGTAGAAGAAAAAAAAAAAGCAACAGTGCTCCCGCGGTACAAATGCGGTAGCACTATGCTGATGCACGTGTATCAGCATTCCTCTAATTTTAATATAATATAAATAAATTGAAAAATGAAGATATGGAGTTCAAAGGAAATGGGATAGAAGAATAAGAAAAAGAATTTAATGTCGTTTGCGAGTACTGAAAAATTATTAACTTTTGCTTCCAATTTAAAAGACTATGAATCATAATCCAAATCCATCATTTTCTTCCACCGGTCCGACCAATGATGGTGATTCGTAAACTTAAAAAATGAGAACAAAAGCTCGAGATCTAATTGTGGGGTCGTCCGTCGTCCCAAAGGAAAACAAGCCAAAAAGATGGCTTTGTTTCAACTAACCAACAACTATGAATACATTAAGAATAAAAAAAGTAATAGGATAAAAGGAAAATAAAGAGAACAAATTTTAAGCACCAGGATTTGTTGCTAATTTCAGTCTGGAAGATTTTTTCCCACTTGCTGCCTCTGTACCGAAAAGAATTTAGCTCATTTAATTAAAACAAAGAATGTATTTTATAAGATGAAGTGTAGAGATATAATAGTTAATTTCATGTGTGTGTGTATATATTATAAAATAAATAATTATAATTCTACAGTTTACTTTACTATACAAATGCATGTGAAAGAGTACAAGCAAAGAATTAATTGATTTTGAGTTTGACTCCATCCTGTGGGAATACTAGCTTTACGGCACATGCACGAGACAAGCATTTTTATTTTCCAGTGGTCCTTTTTTATGGTGATGCAATGCTTGTGAATGTGTCGAGAAGGTAGCTACTAGCTGTCACCCCCACTTTGAATCTTATTAGTGGCTCACGTGCAACTGGGGACGTCCTGAGAGAGAGAGAGCCTGCTTCGGCAATTCAATCATGTGGCTTCCAGTTTCCTTCTTTGGATTGGAGGCCAATGGTTACACAATGCAGAGGCCCTATACTGTCCCTCTTCACTACTTGCTCTCGAGGGTCCTATACTATATATGGCTTCTCCTTCATTCGCTGATTTCTTTTCAATAAGGAGTATGGTATTTCATTTGAAGAAAAAAATAAATCTTAAGCCGAAGTCTCCACTCTCCATGCTTGTTTTATATGATTCAAGTCACATAAACCATTTTCTATGTTTTGTAGAGAATCTTGAGATAGCTTCTTTGTCTTTTAAAAAATTAGAATGTTGGATTGGTTAATGTGACAAGGAAGCAGGATATACAATTTGCAAAAAAGGACCTCTTTTTAAAACAAAAAATCACCAAAAATAATAGTAAAATTGCAAATCCTTCCCTACCGACAATTAGCACGTTTGTGTGTCTAAATTTCAACTTGTTTCATAGCCCAATATGAAAACCCAGTCCAACAACTTTGTTAGCCAGGTTACTCGGACGATCATTGCTATTCCCACCCCTTTGACCATCCCCACCCTTTTATTTTTTATAACTTACTTAAACTCGAAAAAGCTTTTCTCCATGACCCAGATGATCCCTTGACCACATGGATATGGATTCCTTGCGATCACAAAATGGTACAGTCAATACAAAAAATCACCCAGAGCCGTTAGATGAAGATCAGACGGCTTAGGTCTTACTTATCAATAAAGTTGGACTTAAAAGCTAAATTGGATTTGCACCGTCCGATTTTCATCTAACGGCTCTGGATGACTTATTGCACTGACTTCACCATTTTTTACTATACCAAATCCGTATTTTGACCACATTCCACGCCTATGCAAGTATGCATACACTACCAGCCCCGTAAGGTAATAATTCCCCTATTATTTATCTGATTTGGACTTAATTATATCATTGCAAAGAACAAGAAAATTAATAATATTTTAATTAAATATCTTTATTTTCATTTATTCAAACAAAAATATACATCTTTTTGGGGTCAATAAACGACTTTTTTTAGTCAAAGAAATCAAGGAAACGCTTTAGAAAATAACAACGGTTATATGAGCTAGGCTTTTGCTATTCTCACCTCATTTGTGTTATTCTCACCTTCATACGTTTCTTAAAAAATATTTCCCTAACTACCCCACCCCTTCCCCTTCCCCTTCCCCTTCACCACCACCACCACCACCACCCCCACCTGTAACGTCATAATTTCTAAATTCAAAAATAATGCCTGTTGGGAGCACTATTTCCAAATTCGTGAAATAAATTCGCTCATTTCGTATATCGGCAACAAGGAAATACGCTTAAGTAACCCAACAATTACTAAAGCTCCAAACATTACATACATAAATCAAAGAACATCAAAACAAGTTTGCCTCTAAGGTACCAATGAGATACAAAATAGTAACTTAATAATTCCCTAAGAACATCTTAATTAATAACAATAATGGTTCTAGGTTACGTTCAATACATCAAACATAATCAAACATAAAACTATTATCATCCATGAGTCTTCTACTGCTCGTCACTATCCTGTGGAGTATCCTGCACATCTGAAATATATTCCCACGGAATGGGGTGAGACCAACGTCTCAGTGAGCGTGACAAGTGTGTGCGGTGTGGGGAAACAACCAAGAACCATTACAAGATACATAATTATTCAAAGCATTACAAATAAAGGCAATTAGACATGGTTCATCATCTTTAAATCAATGTTTGTGATGCAATGCATGAATGTGAGGTGTTGTTACTCGACACCCGGGGTCTTTTCTCTGTAACGTGACTGTGGTGGGTGCTCAGCCATGTAACCAAGGACTGTCGTCCAGGGCTACCTACGATTAAGTCTTAAATAATATTTAAATCATAATTCATTCTGTGATTGGGGACCCCATCTCTCTCTTGGCCATGAGTTCGATGTGGTTACCCCGTCTTTCTTAAATAAATTGCTCGAAGGCCTATGACGTTCAATGACCCTGTGATAGCCCGGAGGCTCTGTGATGGCTATGAGCCCTGTGATATCTTAACTCATAATTCATGACTGTGATGGCCAAAGACCTAATAATAAACTCAAGGTTCATAATACATGATCATTCAAGTCCTCTACCCTATGATTTTGCAAATCAATACATGCATATTTCCTAAGTTTATCTCATACATACATCACTATTTCAAGAAAGAATGGGGGTCATGTTCTGACAGCAAGAATAACAAACAAGTGAGAGTCACACCCACCTGAGAGTCGAAAATACGAAAGACAAACGGAAGAAATGAACGTTGGAGATGGGTAGATTAATGGAGAACTTGATCTTGGTTGGGTAGAAGTCGTTCTTGACCTTCACTGGAACATTCTCTCACTAGAACCTCTCTTTCTCTTTTTGAAAAGACGAAGAAAGGGAAAGAAAAATTGAGTGGAAACTGTCTGTGTTCGTATTTTAAAAACACTGTAACCGTCTTCTCGCTCAAGCGAGAATTCTCGCTTGAGCGAGATGGAAAGCCCACGAAAATACACTCTCTCTGAAATATTTTCGCTTAAGCGAGAACTGCTCGCTTGAGCGAAAATCATCCAAAGAGCAACACATTTTGTGCCCTGTTTCTCGCTTGAGCGAGATGCTCTCGCTTGAGCGAGACTTGCAGATATGAAATCCTACAGTTTTTTGCTGCATAATTCGCTTGAGCAAGACCTACTCGCTTGAGCGAAAATCCTGATGTGTGAAACTCTGATTTTTGCCTCTTAAGCTTTTCCTTATCTATTCCTTACTTCATTCTATTCATGTTATAAATTTCCTATGAATTAAGGTCTTAAATAGTGGGATGTTACAATTCTACCCTCCTTAAAACAATTTTGTCCCCAAAATTGACTAAAGATAGTTTACTTAAGAATGGAATGTGGAAATTGAAAATCCTTACCTCAAACTAATAACTCTGGAAACTGAGAGCGGATATCCTCCTCTTTTTCCCAAGTTGCTTCCTCGGGCGTCTGACCCTCCCAAAACACCTTCACTAACGAAATGGCTTTATTCCTCAAGGTTTTGATGCTTCGGTCAATAATCTGTGCAGGCCTCGTGGGAATTGTCAAATCCTCCCTCAATTGTACTGATTCTGAACTTATGATGTGGGAATTGTCATGAAGATATTTTCTAAGCTGTGAGACGTGGAACACATCATGGATGTTGGCCAAATGGGGTGGAAGGGCTATTTTGTATGTAAGGGGACCAATCCTTTGCAAGATTTGAAAAGGACCCACAAAATGGGGATTCAACTTCTTGGCCTTAATGGCTCTTCCGATGCCAGTGATGAGAGTAACTTTCAGAAACACATGGTCACCTTCCTCAAACTCTAGGTCCCTCCTTCTCCTATCAGCATAACTTTTCTACCGGCTTTGGCAGTTACCAGTTTCTTCCTAATCCTCTTAATCTTTTCTGTGGTTTCCTGCACCAACTCCGGTCCTAACAAGCTTTTCTCTCCAACCTCACACCAACACAAAGGTGAGTTACACTTCCTTCCATACAAAGCCTCATAGGGTGCCATACCTATACTGCTATGAAAACTGTTGTTGTAGGCAAATTCTATGAGTGGTAAATACTTATCCCAACTACCCTTCTCTTCTAAAACACAGGATCTAAGCATGTCCTCTAGAGTCTGGATGGTTCTCTCAGACTGCCCATCAGTCTGAGGGTGATAAGCGGTGCTAAACTTCAGTTTAGTACCGAAAGCCTGATGTAAAGCATTCCAAAATCTAGAGGTAAATCTGGGGTCTCTATCTAACACTATGCTAGAAGGTACACCATGGAGCTTCACAATGTCCCTGATGTAAATGTTTGCTAACTTGGTTAAAGGGTAAGTTGCTCTGATTGGTAAGAAATAAGCTGACTTAGTCAACAGGTCCACTTTCACCCATATGGCATCAAAGCCTGTTGGGACCCTAGGTAGTCCCATCACAAAATCCATGGATATGGCATCCCATTTCCACTCGGGAATTTCTAAGGGTTGGAGTGTACCTGAGGGCTTCTGGTGTTCTATCTTAACCTGTTGACATACAAGGCACCTAGAAACGAACTCAACTATCTCTCTTTTCATTCCGTCCCACCAAAACATGCTCCTCAAGTCTTGGTACATCTTGGTAATGCCAGGATGCACCGTGAACTTGCTCTTATGAGCCTCCTCTAGAATTTCCTCTCTAAGACTACCCCCTTAGGGATACAGACCCTCCCTTGGAAGAGACTTATCCCATCTCCTGATTCGGAAAACCCTGGTTGTCCCTTCCGGGACTGGAGCTCTAAGCCTGAGACCTGAGCCTCTCTAATCCTAGCCCTCAAGTCATTGACCACTTCTAACCTATAAAGCCTCATACTATCTCCCTCATAATTCCCCTCAAGTTTCAAATCCCTAAACTTCTCTAACAATTCTAACTCATGCACCATCATGGATGACGCATGCAGGGATTTTCTACTTAAGGCATCTGCCACTACGTTGGCCTTGCCTGGGTGATACTTAAGCTCAAAATCATAGTCCTTCAAAAATTCAATCCACCTTCTCTGCCTCATGTTAAGTTCTTTCTGATCAAAGAGGTACTTAAGGCTCTTATGGTCATTAAAGACCTCAAACTGCACTCCATACAGGTAGTGTCTCCACACCTTAAGAGCAAACACTACTGCGGCTAACTCTAAGTCATGGGTTGGATAGTTTTCCTCATGGGGTCTAAGCTGTCTAGAGGCATAAGCCACTACCTTCTTATCCTGCATCAAAACACAACCTAAACCCTTCCCTGAAGCATCACTGTACACTTCAAAGGATTTGGTTAAATCCGACAATACTAATACCGAGGTGGTGGTTAGCTTCTCTTTGAGTTCCTTGAAACTCTTCTCACACTTCTCATCCCAAACAAAAGAATGACCCTTACGGGTCAGTCGGGTGAGAGGTAAGGCCAACTGAGAAAAACCCCTAATGAACCTGCGATAATACCCAGCTAATCCCAAGAAACTCCTAACCTCAGTGACTGACTTGGGCCTCTCCCAACTAACAACCGCCTCTATCTTGCTAGGGTCCACTGACACACCCTCACTAGATATAACATGTCATAGGAAGTGAACTCTATCCAACTAAAACTCACATTTCTCTGGGTTAGCAAACAGTTTCTTCTCTCTCAACACTCCCAAAACCACCCTAAGATGTTTCTCATGCTCCTCTAAGCTGATCTAAAAGGTCATCTATCCTAGGAAAAGGATATTTATTCTTAATTGTCACCTTGTTCAGCTGCCTATAATCTACGCACAACCTCATGCTACCATTTTTCTTCTTAACCAGGAGCACTGGTGCTCCCCAAGGTGATACACTAGGCCTGATGAATTGTTTCTCTATTAACTCCTCTAATTGTTTCTTGAGTTCACCCATCTCAAGGGGAGACATCCTATAGGGGGCCTTTGAAATAGGTCTAATAACTGGCACAAGGTCTATGGAGAACTCATTCTCTCGGTCCGGAGGTAAGGTGGTCACCTTACTAAGAAAAACATCCTGGGATTCCTTAACCGTGGCTATGCTACCTAGGTCGAGTTTAGACTCTACAGTTGAGGAAAGCAGTAATATAAAACAGTAACTTCCATCAGTCATGCATTCAGAAACTTGAGTGGGACAAGAAAACAAGCAAGATGGCCTCTCCCTCGGAGGAAGAGGAAGAGTAGGAAAAACAATTTCTTTATTAAAACAATCTAGCATAATCTGATTACGGGATAACCAGTTCATGACTAAAATAACATCCAGTTTCTTCAATGGCAGACAAATTAGATCAACTTTAAAGACTCTACCTTGGATTTCTAAGGGACATGCAAGACATACTAAGGAAGTGGAAATGGCCTCCTTAGCCGGGGTTGTGAACATTCAAATGAAAAGGTAAGGGAGTAGCATGCAATTTCATCCTTTCCACACAGTCACAAGAAATGAAGGAATGGGTTGTCCCAAAATCATACAGTACAATCAAAGGAGTATCATTTAAAGTGCATGTACCTTGCATCAGATTATCGGCTTGGGCCGCCACCTCACCATTGAGGGTAAAGACTCTTCTGGTAGCTTGGGGCTTGGGGTGGTCCTTCTTCCTCTTTGGGCAGTCCCCAATCACATGGCTTGGATCATGACAATAGAAACAAACTCGCTGCCCCGCCAAGCACTCGCCTCGATGGTTCTTGCCACACTTGGGGCAAGCAAAAGAAGCTGGAGTGGAGGGAAGGGTGACCTGCTTGCCCTTTCCTCCCTGGAACTGAAGTCGAAAATTCTTACTGGTAGGTATATCCTCCCTCTTCCTCTTACCCTCAACCCAAGCCTTCACCGCAGGCCTAGGTGCCTCATCCACCAAACTCTGCTCGACGACCAAACACTTGGTCACCAAGGTTAAGAATTCTCGAAGGTGGAATGCTGAGACAATCTTTCTGATCTCGGGCTTAAGGCCCGCCTCCAAGTGAGAGCATTTCCAACCCTCATTAGGATTGGCTTGAAGTAGAGAGTGATACTTGGAGAGTTCTTCAAACTTGGCCATAAATATGCCCACGGTCATGTTGCCTTGCTTCAGTTGGAGAAACTCTAGTTCTTTCTATTTTCTGACTGGCTCAGGGAAATATTTCTCTAGGAATACCTGTTGGAATGCATCCCAAGAGAGTAAGGCTTCAGGAATGCTCAAGCTGATCTTCACATTTTTCCACCAATTTTCTACTTCTCCTTGCAACATGTAGGTAGCAAATCTCACTTTCAGGTTGTCTGTGCAAGCCATCACTTGAAAATAGAGGAACTGAATATTATTTGAATAATACTTTAATTGCTTGATTAATTTAGGGCCCGTACAACCTCTATTTATAGAGACTACTAGTCTTCTAATTAAGGAAATAAAGCAGTAAATCTGTACAAATAAAATCACACAAATCTCTCCTAATTACGAACCAAATCCCCTAATTACAGAACAAATCCCTAGTAATTACAATCCAAATCTCCTAATATTACAACACTCCCCCTCAAGCTGGTGAATGGATATCTATCATTCCCAGCTTGCAAGTAAGATCTTTAAACTGCTCGGTGGGTAGTCCCTTGGTGAACATATCTGCCAACTGTAGCCTAGGAGGAATGTACTCGGTGGCTATAAGGCCACTGTCCAATTTTTCCTTAATGAAATGACGATCTTTCTCTATGTGCTTGGTACGATCATGTTGAACTGGATTGTGCGCAATGCTGATGGCGAATTTATTATCACAACCAAGTCTCATAGGAGCTTCATACCTTATTTTGAGGCCATCAAGTATTATCTTCACCCATAACAATTCATAGACTCCTTGTGCCATAGCTCTGAATTCTGCCTCTGCACTTGATCGTGCAACCACATTTTGCTTCTTGCTTCTCCATGTCACCAAATTTCCTCCCAAAAACGTGCAATATCCTATGGTGGACCTCCTATCTACAACTGATCCTGCATAGTCAGCATCAGTATACACCTGCATGGATAAGTTTTCCTCCCTTTTAAATAATAATCCTTTCTCTAGAGATGCCTTCAAGTACTGAAGAATTCTATTTACTGCCTGCAAGTGTCTTTCTCTTGGATCATGCATGAACTGACTAACCACACTAACTGCATAGGCTATGTCTGGCTTGGTGTGGGATAAATAGATGAGTTTTCCCACAAGTCTCTGGTATTGTGTCTTGTCCACCTTCGGACTTTCCTCATCATTCCCAATTTTATGGTTTTGCTCTATGGGTGCTCCAGTGGTCTTACAGCCCAGCTTACCAGTTTCTCTAAGAAGATCAAGAATGTATTTCCTTTGAGAAATAAAAATTCTCTATTTAGAGTATGCAACTTCAATCCCAAGGAAGTACTTTAGCTTACCGAGATCCTTCATCTCAAATTGAGTAGCCAGCTTCTCCTTCAAATTTTGTTTTTCCATCTCATCGTTACCTGCAATTATCATATCATCCATATAGACTAGAAGAACAGTGAGTTTGCCGTTTGGTGAATGTTTTATGAAGAGAGTATGATCACCTTGGCTTTGTTTGTACCCCAAGGATATCATGGCCTGAGTGAACCTCCCAAACCAGGCCCGAGGAGACTGTTTAAGGCCATACAAGGCCTTCTTTAATTTGCAAACCTTACTCCCTCCTTCAGCAACATCATATCCTGGTGGAATCTCCATATATACCTCTTCATCCAAGTTTCCATGCAGGAAAGCGTTTTTAACATCGAACTGATGCATCTCCCAGCCAAAGTGTGCTGCCAAGGAGAGGATAATTTTGATTGTATTCATTTTTGCCACTGGAGCAAAAGTCTCGTCATAATCAATCCCATAGGTTTGAGTGTATCCTTTTGCAACCAGTCTCACTTTGTACCTGTCCAGTGTGCCATCAGAGTGATACTTAACAGTGTATATCCACCGACACCCCACTGATTTTTTATTCTTTGGTCTGTCGACAATCTCCCAAGTCTCATTTCTTTCCAATGCACCCATTTCATCATTCATGGCTTGAATCCAGTTCTTATCCTTTAAGGCTTCTTGTACTGATGTAGGAATTGTGATAGAATCAATAGCTGAAATAAAACTTTGGTGCTGCATAGAAAGGTTTTTAGTGGACATAAATTGGGATATAGGATATTTGGTACAAGATCTTTTCCCTTTTCTTAAGGCAATGGGTAAATCATCTGGGTTAGGGTCACAAGAGATATTTAAGGTGTCATCAAGATTATGAGTTCTTACCTCTGGTTTGGACAATTGGAGTTGCTGTTGGAACAGGTCGGGTTTTCTTCTTCATTGGTATTGGATCTCAAAACGTCCAACTTTGTTGTTCTTCATTGGCCCAGGGTCTCTGTCATCTTCCATAAGAGTGGAACCTTGTAACAAAGGACTAGATGTCAACTCAAGGAACTTAGCTTCATCTTGATTACTCTCCCCCTGAAGCTGAGTACTAGTGAAGAAAGATTATGCTTCATGAAATGTGACATCCTTAGAGACATAGACACAACGACTTTGGGGGTGATAACATTTGTATCCCTTTTTATTTGAGGCATACCCTATGAAGACACATTTGATAGCTCGAGGATCTAACTTTCCCCGGTGAGTGCTATGTACATGGACAAAAACAGAGCAACCAAAGACATGACTCTAGAGACTAGTCATAATGGGGTTGGATGGATAGAATGAGGTCATGACTTGAACAGGGCTAACACCATCAAGAATACGAGAGGGCAGTCTATTGATTAAATATGTGGCAGTGAGAACAACTTCTCCCCAATAAGACTTAGGGACAGACATTTGGAAGAGTAGTGCTCTAGTAACCTCAAGGAGATGACGATTTTTTTTCTCTGCAACCCCATTTTGTTGAGGGGTGTCCACACAGGTTAACTCATGAACAACACCTTTTTCTTTAAGAAAATTGGAAAGATTTTGATTTACATACTCTCTCCCATTATCATATCGCAATCTCTTAATGGGACTTCCAAACTGTGTTTGAACCATCTGGAAAAAATTAACAAACAGTTGGAAGACTTCAGACTTATCTTTCATGAGGAAAATCCAGGTAACCCGTGTACAGTCATCAATAAAGGAAACAAACCATTTGGCTCCAGAAATATTAGAAGTGGATGCAGGTCCCCATATATCCGAATGAATAAGATCAAAAGGTTTTGAACTTTTATTATTACTGGGAAGAAAAACCGTTCGATGATGTTTAGCAAACTGACATACATCACAATGAAAGGACTCAACTGACACTTTTATGAACAAAAAAGGAAATAATGACTTAAGGACACTAAAAGGAGGATGACCCAGGCGCCTGTGCTGAAGCCATATCTGGGAGGACGACCAAGATTCTGAACTCATCTGATGACATTATGTGAGTGTCTTTTGTTTGGTGCACTCTTTACTCTCTTCACGTTGTAGGTAATATAACCTGCCCCGCTCTTTAGCAATTCCAATCGTCCTCCCCGTGGCAAGATCCTGAAAAACACAATGAGAAGGGAAAAAAGTGACTGCACAGTTTAAGTCTTGGGTGATCTTATGAATAGACAAGAGGTTGTTAGATAGTTGTGGAACATGAAGCACATTTTTCAAAGGAAGGGAAGATAGAAGTTGAATGTTGCCACAACCAGTAACAGGGGTATGAGAACCATTAGCAACAGTGATGTGTTGATTACCAGTTGAAAGGGTGTAGGATGAAAAATAATGAGAATAAGGTGTCATATGATCAGTAGCACCAGAGTCTATAATCCAAATATTTTCAGTATTAGAAGCATTAAAGGATAAGAAGCTAGAGCTCTTACCAGTCATGGTTAAGGAACAAAAACTAGATGGCTTACTGAGCGAGTCCGTAAGAGCCCTTAGGCATTCCAGCTCTTCCTTGCTGAGAGGTAGTACCTCATTTTCTGTTGGTGGGATAGGTGGGTTACTTTCATAGTCAGATGTTACTTGATTTGCACGTCGTTGTGCAAGCCCTTTGAACCCTCCAGCTCGCTCAAGAACCTTCTCCTTTCCATGAAGCCGAAAGCATGTTTCCTTAGTATGGCCTGTCTTCTTACAATAACTACACCACTGATCATCACGACCAATTTTAATTGGTGGTCTTCCCGATGAAGGGCCTTTCACAGGACCCTTGCTACTGGCTGAGGATGAACCATCCATAGGACCTTTGCTTGTAACCAAGGCTGAACCATCAATAGAGTTGCCCCCCTCCAGCATAACTAATCTTCGAGTTTCTTCACCTCGTACAATATGGAACACCTCTGAGAGGGAAGGAAGTTTGTCCTTGCTCAGAATCTGAACCCGAATCGGATCAATTTCTGAGTTTAATCCATGTAGGAACTTAAAGACGCGCACCCTTTCCAGGAACTCTGTCAGTGCATCTGAATCAGCAGTACATTTCATTTTCAAATTTTGATACTGGTCCAACTCAATCCACAAACCATTTAGTGTCCCGTAGTAATCTGTCACTGAAAGACTCCCTTGCTTGGTATTAAAAATCTTGCTCTCTATGCTGCAATATCATGCTTCATAGAATACGTCTTTTTAAGGTTTTCCCAAATTTCCTTTGCATTGGAGAAGAATATGCAATTTCGACTGATCTCTGGTGTCATAGAATGCCACAACCAAGTCATGATTAGAGAGTCTTCATCATCCCAAGCTTCATATTTTGGGTCTGTTTTGGCTGGAGGGTCGCCTTCAATGTGATTCAACTTCTTTCGTCCCTTGAGGGTTATACGAACCAATTGAGCCCACTGTAAATAATTTCGCCCATCAAGACGATAAGAGCCTTGTAGAGCCTGCAGATCGTTGGAACTCAAGCTTTGCAGGACCTGTAGATCGTTGGGACTCAAACCAGAGGCTGTCTTGTCTTTAGTCATATCGAGAGATAAAAAACGACAAACAGGGTCGAGAACACTACCCTATGTAAACTACAGCTACGAACAACACATAGATAATAAGCCGAAATAGTACCTTCCGTGTGTGCGGCTCCTAACAGCACTTAAAAGTCTGAGTTAAGGTGAAACGACCCCTGGAAGGGACTCAGGGGTGGCTGGCGACCAATTCTGTGGTGGCGCGATAAAAAACGGTGGCTGGGAAGACGACACGTGACTTACACGTGCCGGATATAGTACCGACGAGTGGCGGCGCGTCTGGCGTCGGATGACGGAGAAACTTTGGGGAAAGGCCGTCCTTTGAGAGGTGCTCCTCTTGGTGGGTCTTCCGGTCGGATCCGCGGTGGTCGGTGGTGGACTGCGGCTGACGGTGTTGAAATAGACGCTGTTCTGGATAAACAAGGCTGAAAAAAGTGATGTGCAGCAATGAAGGCTGCCTAGAAGACGCGAAAGCAGAGCCCCCTGGATCGGGAGCTCTGATACCAACTTGAAAATAGAGGAACTGAATATTATTTGAATAATACTTCAATTGCTTGATTAATTTAGGGCCTGTACAACCTCTATTTATAGATACTACTAGTCTCCTAATTAAGGAAATAAAGGAGTAAATCTGTACAAATCAAATCACACAAATCTCTCCTAATTACGAACCAAATCCCCTAATTACAGAACAAATCCGTAGTAATTACAATCCAAATCTCCTAATATTACAACACCATCACCTCAAAGATTTTATTCATGGCATTGAGCCATAAGTCTGCTGCTGCTGGATCATAGGCTCCATTAAAGGCTGGAGGATGGTGTTTCCTGAACTCAGCTAATCCCTGAAGGAAGGGGTCTGCTACTGTTCCCGGTGGAGGGGTACCGGTGGATTGCCTTTGCAAGGCTTGGAGTACTGCGACATTAGAAGTTGTTTGCTCTCCCATGATTTGAGTGAGCATTTGAAGGGCTACCGCCACGGGATCCTGAGATTGATCCTATGAGGAAGGAGGTGAATTGGCACGAGGACGCCCTCTCCTACCGCTAGCCATGATCCTATACACATCATTAAGAAATATCCAGGTGATCAATCTATCAATTCCCTAATAATGCATATCAGATTATGACTAACTTAAAGAGTAACACATAACCACAATCCAATTGGATTGAACTGCTCTAATACCAAAATGTAACGTCCTAATTTCTAAATTCAGAAATAATGCCTGTTGGGAGCACTATTTCCAAATTCGTGCAATAAATTCGCTCATTTCGTATATCGGCAACAAGGAAATACGCTTAAGTAACCCAACAATTACTAAAGCTCCAAACATTACATACATAAATCAAAGAACATCAAAACAAGTTTGCCTCCAAGGTACCAATGAGATACAAAATAATAACCTAATAATTCCCTAAGAACATCTTAATTAATAACGGTAATGGTTCTAGGTAACGTTCAATACATCAAACATAATCAAACATAAAACTATTATCATCCATGAGTCTTCTACTGCTCGTCACTATCCTGTGGAGTATCCTTCACATCTGAAATATATTCCCACGGAGTGGGGTGAGACCAACGTCCCAGTGAGCGTGACAAGTGTGTGCAGTGTAGGGAAACAACCAAGAACCATTACAAGATACATAATTATTCAAAGCATTACAAATAAAGGCAATTAGACATGGTTCATCATCTTTAAATCAATGCTTTGTGATGCAATGCATGATTGTGAGGTGTTGTTACCCGACACCCGGGTCTTTTCTCTGTAACGTGACCGTGGTGAGCGCTCGACCATGTAACCAAGGATCGTCGTCCAGGGCTACCTATGATTAAGTCTTAAATAATATTTAAATCATAATTCATTCTGTGATTGGGGACCTCATCTCTCTCTTGGCCATGAGTTCGATGTGGTTACCCCGTCTTTCTTAAATAAATTGCCCGAAGGCCTGTGACGGTCAATGACCATGTGATAGCCCGAAGGCTCTGTGATGGCTATGAGCCCTGTGATATCTTAACTCATAATTCATGACTGTGATGGCCAAAGACCCATGATTTCATAATAATACACTCAAGGTTCATAATACATGATCATTCAAGTCCTCTACCCTATGGTTTTGCAAATCAATACACCCAATCATCAATACATGCATATTTCCTAAGTTTATCTCATACATACATCACTATTTCAAGAAAGAATGGGGGAGAAGACTGGGGGTCATGTTCTGACAGCAAGAATAACAAACAAGTGAGAGTCACACCCACCTGACAGTCGAAAATACGAAAGACAAACGGAAGAAAGGAGCGTTGGAGATGAGTAGATTAATGGAGAACTTGATCTTGGTTGGGTAGAAGTCGTTCTTGACCTTCACTGGAACATTCTCTCACTAGAACCTCTCTTTCTCTCTCTGAAAATACGAAGAAAGGGAAAGAAAAACTGAGTCGAAACTGTCTGTGTTCGTATTTTAAAAACGTTGTAACCATCTTCTCGCTCAAGCGAGAATTCTCGCTTGAGCAAGATGGAAAGCCCACGAAAATACACACTCTCTGGAATATTTTCGCTTAAGCGAGAACTGCTCGCTTGAGCGAAAATCATCCAGAGAGCAACACATTTTGTGCTCTGTTTCTCGCTTGAGCGAGATGCTCTCGCTTGAGCGAGACTTGCAGATCTGAAATCCTACAGTTTTTTGCTGCATAATTCGCTTGAGCGAGACCTACTCACTTGAGCGAAAATCTTGATGTGTGAAACTCTGATTTTTGCCTCTTAAGATTTTCCTTATCTATTCCTTACTTCATTCTATTCATGTTATAAATTTCCTATGAATTAAGGTCTTAAATAGCGGGATGTTACACCACCCACTGCAACCACCTCCCCCTCTTCTCCCACCCTAAAAAATAGCCTCCAGACATTTGTCCAGAAGCATTTTTTTTTCCAAATTTTTGGCTTATGAACACCTATGTCCGTAAGTTGATGTCCGAAAGTTGATATCCAGAAGTCAAAATTTTTTGAAAAAAAATGCCTTCTGGTTCGGATGTGGAGTGGGAGAATAGGGGAAGGGGGTTGCAGTGGGTGATCTTTTGAAAAAGTTGAGTTATAAAAATTAATTTCAACTTATAGAATAAGTTAAATTTATTTTATCTTTTTCATTCATTGTATATTCTTTTCCTAAAATTTTTCTAAAAAAATGTATCCAAATTGACCCTATTTCTCTTCCTTTTGAAATAACATACATATCATATATCTCCATCATTAAGACAAACATGTTATAAGTTTATTTTAAAAACTCTATATCTCCATCTCAGGAACCCTTTAAATCGCAACTATTTCAACAATTAACTAAGCCTCCAACATACTTATGCGGTGGACACTCAACAAATTTCCTCATGCTGCACATTAATTACAAAGTTATTAAAATAATGAAATACATTTTGTTGGCAAAAAGAAAAATATATTAATACAATACACAACTAACTATTTGGCATAAGAAAAAGGCGCCTTCTAAACAAATTGTTTGGTTCATGTTTAGATAATCTTAGTCAATAAAAAGTTCAACATATGCCGAGAGTTCAAGGGCTTGAATTTTATTAGTTCAAAACATGACAAAGCTAGGAAGAGCTCGTTGACAAAAAAAAATTAAAAAAAAAATTGAAGAAAAGAACATTTCATCCTTTCAAAAGAAGAAGGGCACAACTTTTCATTTACAAAATTTTGAAAAATGCAAGATTACACTTTTCGGTTGGAAGCAAGACAACATGTTACACAACATGTTACATGAATTAAAAATATTTCCATTAGTATAGTTTGGTATGAAACATTGTGGATAAGCATGAACAATATTTCGTTCTATACTCAAATTTGTTCTTAAATTAAAAATGTAAGAAAAAAATAATAGAAATTATTATTTTCCTAAAATAAAGAAAAGTGTCACAACACATTCTTAAACCCTGTCTGTGCACACTGAGCTTATATTTTGTGCTATTGAGGTGTTTCTTACAAATGATCATAACCAAGCAATTTTCTTTTGGGTGACATACAAGCTATTTATCTATCATTTAAATCCATAAATAACAATCAATAAACAAAGTTTCTCTTGTGATCTACTACTTATCTAAAGATTACTATGAAAACCATAACCTTTAATCAATCTTTAACTATATATCCGACATCAAATTTGAATTGAATTCATCACTTTTTAATTTTTTTTTACTTTTTTGAAACCCCAAATTTGTATCAAATTCACATACTCTTCACTTTAATTAAAAATACTTTTATCATGGAAAATGTATCATTAACCCAATAGGAACATCATAAAATAAATTAATAATTAACAAACAACTAATAAATTAAACTTTCGTACCAAAATCAATATGAGACAAATGCAAAACAAAACAATCTACCCCCTTTCCCTCAAATAACAATTCACACAAAGATTGAAATACCTACACCTATGGACACAAATATAAGCAACCAAAAAACTATATATGATGGTTCAAAATATAAGTAAATCTCAACTAATTTCATATTTAACGAGATTAATCAAAAATACCCTTCATTTAATTTAAATTATACTTTTCAATAACCTTATTTAATGAATCATGTATCAATAGAGAGAGTATTTCCACTCAAAATAAGTTACAGTAAAATTAAAGTCTTCCTTAAAGGACAATTAAAGGAATGCAATTAATTTTTTAGATAATATTAAGAAAATTAAATGAAGGTAACTAACATTCTTGATTAGCGTGAGTTAATCTTTTTTTCTTATATTCGAGTCCAGAGTATTATTCGGTTCATACATGAAGTTATGACAAAATATAAATCTAGCAAACAAATGAAAGAAAACAAAATTAAAAATCTTTATGAACCCGAAAGATAAGCAGGAAAATTGGAGATTGCTACAAAGCTTAACAAGAAAATAAAGTAAGAAAGAAAGAATACGAAAATGTTAATTAAAAAACTAATAATTATAGAATTATAGTTGCAAGATTTAAAGAAAGAAAATACCACATACTAGAGTATAAATATGGTCTAGTAAGCCCATTGTGTGTTTATGTAATCGTTGCAAATGTACTTTTGTACGTTCTGAGATACGTTTTATGAGAAACAACATTTGCGTTCAATTTAACATATGTTTGACTTTTCTTAAACGACAATCCAAGCTTATTGAATGATAATAAGGATTGACCAACAAGCGCAATTAAGGGATAATGACAAATGTACGATAACGATTCATTGACCAATGATAAATGTGCATAATACTCTAACGACGGTTTCGAGTAAGTGTTGGGTGGGTGATACAAATGTGGTTAGTATGATTAATTTAGAGAAATTACAATGATGTAAATTAGGTTTTGGTATATTTTTATGGGGAGAATGTCATGATGCACTAAAGTTAACGATCCATTCACACTGTTAATTACAAAAGAAATGGAATAAATAAAAAAATGAAAATTACAACTTTCAAGAATTTAATTAAATGAATTTATTTTAGATTGAATAAGGTTTTGATCGCTGAAAATATCACATTTTTTTAACAATAAATGATAATTTCCAAAGGAGTAAAATAGGAGTTTACTCCAACTTAAACCCCACGCTTTTTATACATCTTAGAGGTGTGTCTATTTTGAAACAAAATTTTAAAAATTTTTAAGATTGAAAATTTAATAAGATTCTTGATTATTATTGATTTACCAATACCATAGTGTAGTTTTTTTTTTCTTATATTCGAATCTAGAATAGTATTCAGTTTGTGCTTGAAGTTATGATAGAATATTAATCTAGAAAAAAAAAATGAACGAAAACAAAATTACAAATGTTCATGAACCCGAAAGATAAGCAAGAAAATTGGAGTTAGCTGCAAAGCTTAACAAGAAAATAAATAAAAAGAGAATATGAACGTGTTAACTTAAGAAAACTAATAATTATAGAATAATAGTTGCAAGATTTAAAGAAAGAAAATACCATATACTAGAGTATAAATATGGTATGGTAAGCACCATGCATATGTTTGTGTTGTTGCAAATGTACTTTTTGTACGTCCCGAGAAACATTCAGTGAGAAATAGCCATTCATTATGCTCAATTTAATGTAGGCTTGACTAAGAAACAACTGTTCATTGCGCTTAATTTAACGTAGGCTTGACTTTTCTTGAATGATAATACAAACTTATTGAATGACAATAAGGTTGACTGACAAGCACAAATAAGGGCTCATGGCGAATGTGCAATTTAACAACTAGTTTAGTACATGGATGATTAACGATTAATTGATAAGCGCAAACAGTTGATTGGTGACAGAGAACATTACACCAATGATTGATGTGCATAACATTTGAATGACACTTTTGAGTGAGTGTTGGGTGAGTGCTACAAATGTGGTTAGTATGATTACTTTGGAGAAATTACTACTAGCCGAATGTACGATTTAACGCCTTGTTTAGTACATAGATGATTAATGATTAATTGATAAGTGCAAATAATTGATTGGTAACAGAGAACATTGGACCAATGATAGACGTGCATAACACTTGAACGACAGTTTCGAATGAGTGTTGGGTGTGTGCTACAAATGTGGTTAATTTAAAGAAATTACAATAATGTAAATTAAGGTTTGCACATTTTGATGAGGAGAATGTCATGTTGCACTAAAATTAACAATCTATTAACACTATTGACTAGAAATAAATGGAGGGAATTATAAAATGAAAATTACAACTTTTTAGGATTTAATTGATTAATTTTTTTAGGTTAAATAAGGATTTAATCCCTGAAAATATCATATTTTTTCTAAATTAGTCCTTTTTAAAATATTTATTGTTTTAATTATTGAAAAATATAAAAATTATGTACTTTTAGTTCCTAAAAATGAACTAAAAGTGCATCATTTTTATTAAATATAAGGATTAAAAATGAAAAATAAATAAATAAAAGGAGACTTAATTCAAAATCAAAATATTTTTTTAAGGACTAAATCAATAAATGATAATTTCCAAAGGAGTAAAATAGGAGTTTACTCTAACTTAAACCCCACACTTTTTTAAACATTCGTAGAGGTGTGTCTATTTTGAAACCAAATTTTTAATTTTTTAAGACTAAAAATTTAAGAAGAGATACTTGATCATTATTCATTTACCAATACGATAGTGTAGCAAGGAAACCACATATATTTTTTTTTTACTAAACATTGATTGCAAGTGCATGTTTTCAGCACGACACTCACTCGCGTCTCACGTTGCTTCCAGCATAAACAAACAACAAACCAGTCCGAAAGAAATTTCTCACCCAGAAAAACGAAAAATATGACAAATTTAGAATTAGAACGTTAATTATTATGATTTCAATTTCAGTATAGCAAAATAATACACATACACTCACTCTCCAACAATATCATGCGCAATTATTAAAGATTTATTATTCTGAGACACAAATATCACACACTCAAGAGTGCCTTGGTCTCTTAAATCATTCCATTCTACGCTCATACTTCAAATATCATTACCACCAACGTCTGTTCCATTGAGTTGTTGTTGTGAGATTTAGATTTGGAAAATGGGGAGTTTGGGAGCGATTCTGAGGCATCCTGATGATTTATATCCATTGATGAAACTGAAAATGACAATGAAGCAAGCGGAGAAGCAGATCCCTCCGGATCCACACTGGGCCTTTTGCTATACGATGCTTCATCAGGTTTCTCGCAGTTTCGCCCTCGTCATTCAGCAGATCGATACACAACTTCGCAACGCTGTTAGTTACTTACTTCCATTTCGCCTTTTATCTCCTAACCTAGGAAATGAATCTAGTTTCGCTTCTTCTTTTTTAAAACTACAATTGCTCTCTCTATTTTTGCAGGTTTGCATATTTTATTTGGTTCTTTGAGCTCTTGATACTGTTGGTTCATTTTCCTACTCTTAAACGTTACGCTATTCCTTTTTCTTATTGGACTATCCGTCATTGAATGTATATTTTCGTTCTGCTTTGAAAGAGTGAAAAATATTAGTTTCCATGGATGAAAATCGAAGAAAACGAACAAGAAAATTTATAAATGATTTTAAGTGTAGAATTTGGTGTTAGATCTAATTACCACGAACAAATTTTAAAACTGAAAATGTTAATAAGGATTCTTATTTATATTTCCTTTCTTCCTTTTTAAATCTTAACCTTCATTGTTTCAGTGATTGGGATTGTTTCTGAAGTTTAAACTGACTATATTGTCATAATTTCCCCCTTTTTTCACAGAGGATGATACTAGCATAGCTACTGATGTTAAGGTGCCAATACTAATAGCTTTTCATTGTCACATTTATGATCTAGATTGACACTTTTCCTGTAAGTATTTCTTTCTCTTTTTCTCCTTTTCCCCTCCTCTTGCCAAGTATATATGATCCGACATAATTTTATCAACAAGCTTTCTTTCGGGTGTTTTCTTCTTATTCAAGATACTCGTATCTAACTTGTTCTATGGGAAATTTGATTGAGAATTTTGAACTGCATATCACATGGCTTTTCATAACCATAACTATTAGTGATATTTAAGGGATTCATTCATCAATCAATAGGAAGTAATGGCTTCATACAACCCACGTTTCAAATTTTGATGATGATGATCCACTTGTTGATTCTATTTTTTTATTATTTAACAAGGTGGCACAAAGGAGTACAAAGTCCTCATGGACCAGTTTCATCATGTTTCAACTGCTTTTTTGGAACTTGGAAAGAAGTCACTTTTTCTTCTTGCACTTTCCCCTATATAATGTACTTTAATCTTTATTGGTATATGTGGTTTTATGCATCTTTTAGAACAATGACCAACTTGTTAAGAAAAGGTCTGGTTATCTGTCTATTATTAGTAATATTCTACTCTACTTAATTGGTAATTTCCCCCTTAAAGATTTTCTACTGTTTCCCTTAAAGAGGATCTCTTTCTCTTATTTGTCTCTTTGTATATTAATGTCATTTAAATTAAAGCATTTCATGACTGAGCTCGGTCCTGTGATGTGCAGACTTTTATTAGTTATCTTATGTGTATGTGTGATTAGATTTGTTGTTGTGCATTCTTTTGGGTAACAATTAAACAATAGCCAATTACCTCTGTAGCTATCAGGAAGCAATTGAAGATATTACCAAAAGAATGGGTGCGAGAATGGCTAAATTTATTTGCAAGGAGGTTTGTTGTGCATGCCTTGTGTCCTGCTATATTATTGACATGTTCATAACTGCCCTAGCTTATTTATTGCTAATATGGTTAACCTCTGCAACTGAGACACTAAACTGAGTTTGTTATTCATTTGAACATGGCTTGAAAACAAAATATTAAATGGATGTTTAAAATCTCATGTATTGTGTCCAAATGATGACTTTGCCCATTTCGTTGTTACTTTTTCTTTAACTCTTGTATCCTATTATTGTTAATGAAGATGTGGTTATCAGCTGGTTGTTTCTGGTCTTTCAATGCTGATTTTAAATGATTTTTGTGCTTCTATCTTATGAAGATTTCAAAACAATATAATGAATGTCTAAAAATGTATAGTCAAGTAATACCTACTTTGTTGGAGAAGTTTCATGATAATTTCATACTATTCTATTGTCAATGTATCTGTCTTGAATCCTTACTGCAGAGCGCTATGCTGTTCAGGGTATATTCTCAACATTGAAAGCTTGTCTTGGGTTAGACTTCACACCTAAAGATTTTTCTCAATTTGCAGGTAGAAACAGTTGATGACTACGATTAGTATTGTCACTACGTGGCAGGGCTTGTTGGGCTAGGTTTATCTAAGCTTTTCCATGCCTCTGGTACCGAAGATTTGGCTCCAGAAAACCTTTCCAATTCAATGGGCCTGTTTCTTCAGGTAGCATGATAGTAATATGTAGACAAGCGGCATGTTCACAAATCACAATTGTTTGAAATTTTCAGTTAAAAACAATTTGAAATTGCAGAAAACAAACATTATTCGAGATTATCTTGAAGACATCAATGAGATCCCCAAGTCACGCATGTTTTGGCCTCGACAAATCTGGAGTAAATATGTTAATAAGCTTGAGGTTTGGCTCTGTATTTATTTTAATGCAAATAGTTTTTCATTATCCCCCCTTTCATGATTCTTAGATGAATTTCCTAGCACTAAATTGTATGGTGAGAAAACAGCTTTCCGGTGATACTATTATGTTATGCACACATCTTCAATCTCGTTCTTCTGTGTCTGAGTTCTGAGTTTGTATGTGTATGATCATTTCCTTTGTTATTTCAATTTAAATTTCAATGATTCAGGATTTGAAATACAAGGAGAACTCCGACAAAGCAATGCAATGCTTAAATGACATGGTCACCAATGCTTTGATGCATGCTGAAGATTGCTTAAAATACATGTCTGCTTTACGAGACCTCTCTATATTTCGATTTTGTGCGATTCCCCAGGTTCTTTTCTTTTCCTCACTTATAGTTGTTATGTTTCTCTTTTCTTGCAATGATATCATATTATTCATCAATTATTTTTTTTGCATACATACAAAGTCCTGTCAAGCATTTCCTACTCAAGATCTCAAACAAAATACCAAAAAGTTTACAACGTTCTATCACAAAAGTTTTATGACTACCCAAAATATCTATGTTAATAGCACTATCATACAAATATTTATATGCATTGGGTATTTTCACTAAAAAATTGTTATGAACCTTGGAGCATAAATACTTGACTTCAAATGTAGTTTAATATGCAATTTATGCGATAAAATCTTCTTCCTATGGCTGATAGTGATAGGAGTTGTTGGCATGTGTACCTATGGTCTTAGGTGTTGGCCTTCCATTTAATTTAAAAGAAGCTATAGTGCTTTTATTGAGGGTTTGCTTGGTCTCCCATTTAATATCAATTCCTGTTGTCATATGTTTTATTGTTAAAATAAAATCATTCATGTTTCTTCACCCAATAGCTTAAGCTTTTGGGATAGTTGGTTCATGACATGGTATTAGAGCCTCTATGACCAAGTGGTCAAGAGTTCGATCATTACTGTGCCGATTATTCCAACAACAAAAAAGTTTAATTTCAACACAAGGTAGACGAGTTTGTGCATTGTCCATGCTTCAGGCCTAATGGGCTCTTGCGTGAGAGGGCATGTTAGAATAAAACCATTCATGTGTTTTCACCCAACTACAGCTTTTGAGATAGTTGGTTCATGACATTTATGTTTAACCATCATGTGTATAGACTTCTTATTCCAGTTAACTTGGATGCTTATATGACATTTTTTGTAACAGGTCATGGCAATTGGAACGTTGGCATTATGCTACAACAACATTGAAGTCTTCAGAGGTGTAGTTAAAATGAGATGAGGTATGAGAAAGAATTTAATACTAATTTCTTCATAATTTAGTTTTGAGGTTTGTCAAACAAGAAACTAAAATTGTTTAGATTTAGATATGCAGTATTTATACATGTTGTTAACTCTTCATTTTGCTTGTGTGTTATAGGTCTAACTGCTAAAGTCATTGACCGAACAAATACAATGGCTGATGCCTATGGTGCTTTCTTCGACTTTTTCTGTATGTTGAAGTCCAAGGTATGAAAGATGGATAGTCTTAAACCAAGTGTGGTTATTTTTGCATCATACAAATGGGGATGTTACTCATATGACGTCTATTTCACACATGAAATGCTATCATTGTGAATGAACTGTTGGAAAATTGCTTTGAGGATAGAAGAAGAGTAGCTAATACCTCTGACTCCCTTCTATACAATTTTTCATATACTCAAATCCCCGTTTCCTTGAAAAAATAATTTTAGCAATAGAAATGTAGCAAGTCCTTCATAGTGCTACTGCAATGCAGTTCATAGGCCTTGATTGAATTGCAGATTCAAGTCTCCCAATTGCTTTAATTAGTACATATGGATATATAGTGTAGCCCGGTTAATGAGATTGGGCTGAATACATGTTATTAAGGAACGAGAGAGAGAGAGAGAGAAAGAGGAAGAATGTTAAACTCTAAACGAGGTTTCATCTTCAATTATTGTGAAATGAAGTGATGCATCACTTATTTACAGAGCAACTTCTTCCTTAAGAAATAACAGATTCACAACAAATTCATAACAGAAAACTGAAACTGATCCTATCTAAGTATAATGTGTCTAATATGATCCACACAAATTCCTCCTAGGTTAGATATGTTGACTCATTTTCCCACAAAATAGAAATAACTCTTAAAATCCCCCTCACTCCATAGCCCTAAAGGAAAGGAAGAAAGTTAAGTCTCCAAAATTTTAAAATGCAGATATTGTTGCAGCTTGCCTTTTTCTGTAGCATATACTATGGCGTCAAAGCTATTTGTCAGCTTCAAGGATATCCTTTTCCGATTAAAAAGTTAAGCATTTCCCATTGTAGGTTGACAAAAATGATCCCAATGCAACAAAAACGTTGAGCAGGCTGGAAGCTATACAGAAAACTTGCAGGGAATCTGGTCTCCTAAGTAAAAGGAGAGCTCATATCCCCCTAGATGAAAAAATAAAATTTTACAATTTTACCATTGACAGTCTGACAAACTTATTGATTTAAACATGAAATCATACATACTGAGGAATGAGCCCAGATACAGCTCCTCATTGGTGAGTTTTTTCTTTTGTTTTATTTTTTTTAGCCTGATCCTACATTTCTTAGACATATGCACGCTTATTTAAGGTCTCACTGCAGGTTCTCATACTTGCCATCATATTGTCCATTATATTTGCTTATCTCTCTGTTAAACACCAAGATAACTAGTGTAAGTTCGTTCTATTTGATGGTTTTTAAATAATAAGAAATCAACAAGAATCATCAGTTACCCTTTATGATAAAATCTTTTATTCCTTTCAATTTTGTAGTATTCTAGCTTAAGCCTTCCCAAGCATGGATAGCAATGTAATGCTACTAGCATGTCACGTTCGATGGGGATATGAGTTTTCACGCATGCAAGCTATGATTTGATGCATGTGGTTGATCTTTACTGTATCATGTGTATTATCAATGAATATAAAGGAGAGCTTTATTTATCTTATAACTAACAAAAGTATTAAATCGTAAAGCTAAGGGCCCGTTTGGGGTGGTTTTTAGTTTCTAGTTATGAAAATTTTAAAAACCAAAACCAGTTTTCAATTTCAGTTTTATGGTTTCCAGTTTGATTTTTTTAATATCGGTTTTCAGTTCTATGCATTATAGGAATAATTTTTCCATAAATCATGTGAAAAAATTATTACATGAGCACTAATAATAAAAAAATTAAAATTAATAACAACAATAGCAACTATAATAATAATTCCATAATCAATATTTTCTTAATACATATTAAGTAGACATTACAAATGAGAAATATTAATAAAGATGGAAAATAAAAAAGACATAATTGAAAAAATAATTATGTCCTATTTGCTGCATTCCATAAGCGTTGAGTCAATCGATCTCTCCTCTCTCCTTTGTTTCTCTCTTATTTCTCTTTCCCCTCTCTCTCATCTGTTTCTCTCTCCTCTCTTTTCTCTGTTTCTCTACTGTTTATCTACAAAGGAGAGAGAAATAGAGGAGAGATAGGAGAGAGGAGAGAGAGGAGAAAAACAGAGAAGAGAGTAGAGAGAAACAGAGATGAGAGAAACAAAGGAGAGATAAGAGTGAGAAATAGAGGAGAGAGAGATGGGAGAGAAACAGAGGAGAGAAAGGAGAGTGAAACAGGAGAGAAATAGAGGAGAGAGAGACAGAGGAGAGAGGATGAAAACCCAATCTTTGAGAGAATTTAGGTCGCAGAGAAAGAGAGAAAAGAATGAAACAGAAAATACAAAACATAAAACCTTTTTTTTTTGTTTTGAAAAGTAAGGGGAATTGGTTTTGAAACTTGTGTAAAAACCATTTTAATCCCATTTTATCCAAACACGTTTTGTTTTCAAATTTGGATTTCAAAACCAAAAACCGAAAACTGACAATCACCTCAAACGACACCTAAGTCAATGGCGAACTCCTTGTGAGGCAAATAGCTTTATTGCCTTGGCCGAATAAACAATTTGTTTTCCAATTGAATTTTACCAAATTATATATCTTTATACTATTTCTATTTAAAATTTTAAATAAAGAAAAATACACATAACGGTCCAGAAAAGGATTGAATCTCTTCTTTATAATAAGGATCTTTTGGAATTGTTTTAAGGATGGATTTCTCGAAAATTAATTTCTTGAAATTCTGAAGGATTGCTTCGATTGGGTCATCTTCATTGAGAGGATTTTGCACAGTTGCTTCAGAATGGGCTGAAGACAAAGAAACTTCACCAGAAAGAACTTCCAGAACCAAAAAAGGATTCTCATCTAGGCCCTTGAGACAATCATCCAAATTTGTTGGAGTATATGTAGGTGTAGACCTAGATGATTCTCTCGAAAAGCCTGGAGCTTGTTCTGGAGTTTTTGATTCAGTTTGAGCAAACGAAGTTTCTTTAACAGGAGGAGTCTTCTCATTTTTCTGAAGAGTAGGTTGAGGAGAAGGCATTGAGGGGTCTTCTTGCATAGGAGAATCTTCTTTGGTTGGATCAGAAGGGGATTGAACTTCTTCTTCTTCTTCATTCTCTTCATGTTCTTGATCACTCTCTTCGATATCATCCATGAGCTTTTCTCTTGAGACGGATTTCCTCGAAGAGGTGGCTTGGAGTGGACTTTCGATAGTTTTGTCTTCTTTGGCACCACTCTCAGTCCGTGAGCTCAAAGAGATATTTATCTGAAAACAAAAGATGGTTAAAGTCAGATAAATATGAACATGAAGGAAAGTTGTTATTTTTTCTCTCAAAAGAAAAAGAGTAAAAATTACTTGATCCAACGCCCCACTTGAGATTTGTTTTTTATTGGCCTTAACTTTAAATCTTTGGCCAACTCTCTGAGTTTACATAAAGAAAACATATCTAAATTAGAAAAAGCAATGAAATTTGAAAAATGGATAGAAGAAAGAAGGGAAAAAAATTTTACAGCTCCAATGGTTTTTCCTGGAGGGATCACAGAAAGTACCTTCTTTTCCTTTGGGGTATCCTTTACTCTCGAAGGTATAGTTTGTTTTTCAGGGGAAGTTTCCTATTGAGAGAGTAAAAATAGATAAACATTAACATGAACCCTGAACTCATAAAATATCAAATTCAAAGGAGAATTTGAATCTACCTTCGAGAGGGATTCTCCATTGGACCCAGTTGATTATTTCTTCTTTTTTCCTTTTACTGCTTTCTTTGAACTATTCGAATCATCTACTTCATCCTTCTTACCCACATAAGTAGATGGACTTTTTTCAGAAGGTTCGTCATTCTTTTTGACCTTGTTTCACTTAGTCCTTTTTCGAGGTTTAGAAGCAGCAGCCTATGGAAGATGAAAGAAAGGTTATGTAAACTCGAAATGAAATCTTAAGAAACCTCAAAATATAAAATCCAACTTACAGAAGATTTCTGAGAAGATGTTGGAGCCTTTCTTTTCTTTGATTTCTTTTCTTTTTCTTCTTCTTCTTCTCCACTTTCCCAATCTTCCTTAGCTTATTCAGAGGGTTTGGATTCTTGAGCTAAAAATAAGATTAAAAATAATGAGTATAAATTTGGGATAAGTTAGAAGAGCTAAGAAAATGTTGTATTTTTACCTTGGACAATGAAGTTCTTAGAAAGTATTCTCACATGTTCTAAATCCCCATGGGGTATGAAAGGATAATTATCCAAGGTATATTTTGTTAAAGTAACTCTTTTTGAAAGAGGTTTGGCATCATTACAAAGAATTTCAAGGGTTACAGGTCTAGTCCACTCAAGACCATGAAAACTTTTTGCCAAGCCGAATTTTGCAGTTGGTAAAGATGGAAATTTAGGGCAATATTTTTCGAAAACAGTTTTACCCTTAGAATTAATAACTTTGCAATTCTGCAAGTTAGAAGAAACCTTTTCTTTCAAAGAAATAGCAGCTTCAGAAATTGTTCTAGAAATTTTATTTGGATTATAGAACACATGAAAATATTTCTTGAAAGCTTCAATTTCTTTGACATGCGTACCTTTAGGTTTCTTGGCTGATTTCTGCGCATAAAGAATGTCTTTGGTTAGTCTCGAAAAGCAGGTAGCTTCATCAACTTGAATGCTATTGTAATATTTAGACCACCATTCCTCGAAAGACAATGTGCAGTAATATGAAGGCTCGAAAGGAATTTGGCAGATAGATAAAGGCTTTCTAGCCTTTGTAAGTTGAAGTTCTTTGAAGCCCTTTCCGCCATTGACTAAGTCTTCCACTAAGACTTGTGATTTGGATTCGAAGAAAGGTGTTAGTCGAAGTTGAATTAGCCCAAATTGTCGAGCTACCAATTGTTGTTGATAAGGAAAGACTTTGAAATCCTTAATATGGAAGCCACAATATATAAGATCATAAGAGAGAAATTGCTTCCAAATTTCTAAACTCTCAGCTTGTGCACCTGGTGTGTCACAAGGGAACTTTCGAGTAAATCATTCAAGTCCTCGAGTTCGAGCAGAAAAGGGTGCAAGATTGGGAGTATGTTTCTTGATGTTAAGAAAAGAGGAGAAGTAAGACTTGAATGACTCCAAACGATCCTTTTTTGAAGAAGGAGTTAGAAAGGATAATCTGTAACCTTCGATAGAAGAAGAAAGATTTGAATTAGGAGGTTCAGAACTTTCAAACTTATCCTCAAAAATGGCATTGAACCAAAGCTGAAGGAACCAGAAAGGACCACAAAGATTCCTAACAGGCTCTTTGAGTTTTAAACTGAAAATAGTCTCAGAAAGCATGTCATAAACATTGGCCAATAAAAATCGATTGAAGTCTACTCGAATTCTCTTAGCCAACATTTGAGCTAAAGGAAGATAAGATTTAGGGACTTGGATGGATCGAGAACAGAACACAAAAGCAGAAAGCCAAACCATAAGAAAAGCAAATGCTCTTCTTCTGTAACTTTGCCAGATTTGGCATTGGTTTGGATGAATTGAGAATAAGCTAATCGATCCCAACATGGCTCAACATGAGGTTTTGGAACCTTCATGATAGGAAGAATGAGTTGGCCTTTAGGTCGAAGGACAGTTATAGCAGCAACATAAAACAAAGTTGGTGTAAGCATGCCATAGGGATCGATTATTCAATGAACCCAAGTATCCACAGAAAAGCTAAGTATCAAAGATGGAAGATGCATTCGATTATAGTAAGTAAAGAAATCAAGGAGAAGATTTCGAGGAATTGAAGAGCAAGTTTTCGAACTTACAGAAAGAGGAAAGTCGAAAACAAGGTGCATGAAGACTTAGAAGATTTCTGAATCAAGAAGGAATCTGTTCTAGCAAACAGAAAAGAGAAGAAAAGCAGTTAATAGAAGTTATGGAAGTTTGCTGATCAAGAACGGGTGTCAACATCTTAGAGGAGTACTTTTGAAAAGTGCAAGGAAGAAAGAGCAGTTTTCTGGTTAGCAGAAAACGTAGCATTCATGCAGACTGCCAACACATAAAGAGTGATGATGTGTCACATGTACAATAGTTAGCCGTTAGAATGAAAAACTATAAATAGGTGAACTTTCTATGTAATAGGGGTTGGAAAATCATTTGTACAAACACTCTAAAACACCCATACGTCTATCCTATCAGCGACTAAAGAGGTTACAAGGAGTGCTAGTATGTGAATTCCTTCCACTTTCAATCAATGCAATTGTTTTACTTGTTCTTTATCCCTTTCCTACTTTTACTTTGATCTTTATTTCTCATTTCCAGTACTTTTTTCTTGTTTCTTTTTCTTTGTTCTTTAATTTACATTCAATGCAAATTTTTCTTTCTTTCTTTTAAATTCTGTTTTACTTCTTTGAAATTCTGATTCTTTCTAATTTTCAAAAACTTCAATTAAGAGTTCTGTTTGATGAAATCATTCACAAATTGTCTCAAATATGAGTTTTACTTGATGGAATTCTGAATCCTGTATCAAACCTTTTGAGAAACAAAAACTTTTGCAAATTCCTCAAAGTGAAAACACTGTAAACCTACTTTTTAAAAGAGTCTCGTAAGAGGACCTGATTCTAGTCCCCAGATTGTTCTTAAAATCAAAGTGATTAAAAGTAATTTTTCGAGATTGACTTTTATCACCACAAACAATTTGAAAATCAATTTTGTGATAGAATGACTTTCAAACGTGGGAGTGAGAGAAGAGGGAAGAGGGGAGGGTTATGGTGGGTGACAGTGGTGGTGGCCATGGGGGTAATGGTGAGGGGAAGGGTGGGGATAGTTAGGGAAGAATTTTAAAAAAAAAATGTGGGGTTTGGGAATAACATGTGGAAAAAAGTAAGAAAGCCCATTTAAACTGACCCGTAATTTAGGTAACTCAACTAGGGCACGAATCCCTTTCCACACTAGAAAAAAGTTACATGACTAGATCTTTCAGAAATTACTCCAAAACCTATGATTTTCATTAAATGTGGATCTAATAGCATTGATATGATTTCAATAAAAACCAAACATACTGTTAAAATATAAATCTTATTTACCCAAAACCTATTCTTACAATAAGGGGGACATAGATTGGAGACTTAGTAAATAGCTTACCTAAGAACTTATTCGAGAATAATAATTTTTGTTGTAAAAGCAGTTTTAAAATAAATTAAATACGTTTGAACAGATATTTAAAAAAAATCTTTTAGAAATTGAAACATCAACAATTTATTAAAGCTAATTTTGTCAATTTTTCAAATACTATTTAAATCATTTTTCACTTTCACAAAAGCTTATTTACAAAAGTTGAATCAGTCCACAGCAACTTATACTGGCTGCAAATTTGATGGGTTTATCTAGATAGATATACGTGCTTATTACAATAGATTATAAACTCATCCAAACGGGACTTATTCAAAATTGGTAGTATAGGCCTACAGGCTCGAAATGCTTAATAAACTATAAAGGTCACACATCCTGTGAAAGAGGATGAAGTTACGAACAGCGCGATGAAATAGCAAAAAACAAACAAAAATGGAATGACATCTGGATCAATAATCACAAGGAAAAAGCTGTCATCTATATCACAAATGAATTTGTTGTATGCTAAGAACACGTTATCCATAGTTAAGCACAAAACCGAAACACATACAACATCCCTGGGGCAAGAAACCAACTCAACTGGTAAATTCAAAACACTTCAGCCACCTTGCTTGCAAGGACTCGCTCCCTTCTTTCAATGTAACCAAATGGAAACCAACCTGCTTTCCCTTTGCATTCACCCTCAGCCCATCCATTGTTTGTCACCTATAAAAAACACAGTCACATATTAGGAACAATTTAGAATATACAAGGATTTTAAGGTAATCTTTCCCCACCACCACCAAAAATTTAATTATCCGTTTCAATATGTACATGACAAATTTGGTGAGCACAATTCACATACTTGCAGTAGCAAGTAAAATGAAAAGGGAGAGAGAATTTTTCAAATAAAATGAAGTAAAAGACATTATTTTGGCTAAAAAAAACTATTTATACAGTCAGCAAGTCATAAACCTTTCGGATGACGATATAATCCCCAACTGATAAATTCAGTTCAACTTCAGACTCAGCATGATAGGGAAATAAAACCTGCATGAGTATAATGTATAAAGTAAGCAATCGCTTAATTTTCAGCACAAAATCTATAACCTTCATACAAGAAACAGTCTAACCTCTCCTAAGAAGTAACCCATACTATCTGTTGAGCCATTATGTGCCTGAGAAGCATAGACACCATTTACTTCTTCGTATGATGGGGGTGGCGGCATGCTGTTATCCACACTAGGTGTAGGAGGGGCTTCAATACGTTGTCGTTCTGATATCATCTATTATTAAATATATGCATAGCACATAATCATGTGTTGATATCAAAGAGAAAATGACGTAAAAGTCAGATGGCACATTTGACTTCTACATGGAGAATAGAATGGAAAAAAGACCAAGAGACACGATCACTTACCTCTCCCTCAAGCTGATCAAGTACTTGGAGTACTCTTTGATGATAGGCACGCTCTGCTTCAACCTTCATAATGAGAAATAGAATGCTAAATTTAAGTAGGAGTAATAATTTCTTATAACAGATCCAAGATTTCATGAAAACTGAAGAATTGCAGCATCATATGGTAAAACTGCAATACCATAGCTATAAGACGCTGGAGGGTTAACCTCTGTTGCTGTGCTTCAACAGCAGCCATTGCTGCAGCTGCTTCCTTTCCCAATATGGCCATGTTTGTCTTCAGGTCTTGCAGCTTTGCTTCAGCTGCTTCAAGTTTCATTGCATTCTCAGCATTGCCTGGTGTTTCTCTTACTTTCGCCTGGCGTTTGGAAACTTCAATAGCCTGTCTAGGTTTAAAAGATGGAGTAATTACAAAGTGCATAGTCGAAAAAATATTGAACTATTTACCTATTCAGAAATATAGCAAAGAAAAAATCAGCTAGTGACAACTGTAAAAGGACATTCCAGATACCTGGGCTTCAGCATCCTGTCGCATTCTGTCATAACGTTGAGCAAGATGCCGAGCATCTTCCAATGGAGCACCCATCACCATTGCTCTTAAGGGCTCTGCAACCTAAGCATCAACCAATACTTCAATATTCACTCAGATATTATGTCAAATAAAGATGGCAAGCACACACTGGATAAATTCGAGGCCACATATAAATACACTGAGAAAGATTAACTTGATGAATGTATATGGATATGGATATTATTATATTAATTAGTAAGTTTGATTCAAAGTTGGACTTGGACTTGGCCTACATATTCCTTCTTCATTACACTTGAATTGTATTACTTGAGTGCTTATTGCTTGCCAAAGATCCTACTTCTACAATTGGTAGCATTAAATAGATTTAAATATCTGTCAATACCATTCAGATTTGTTGAAACAGTTTAGAGTTAGGGGGAAATCTGCACATGACATTCGTGAAGCCAGATTTTAAATATCCATAATTCTGCATATCCCATTCAGGTGGAAATCCAAGCATTACATATATGAAGCCAGATTTAAACCCCCCTACAATCATGTAATTACAAGTGGCTGTACGATGGACTCATGCATAGCACAAAAAAGTCTTGGTTAATGTCACAAGTCCCTTTCATTTCTCCCTTTCAGGAAAATACATAGCATTTAAGCAGAATGGCAAAGTATAATATATAACAGAAGCCAAATCAAATGCAAGAATTTGAGGGCAAATGGTAGAAATGTATATAGTAGAATAAGAACCAATACTCAAATTTCAAGTGAACAAACTACTGTAAATGATTCAGGATCTGTTAAAAATCTCACTGCAATAAAGACAAGGTAAAAACAAAACAAAGCATCCTCATGTGGAGCTTGGATTTAAAAAAGCAAGCAAAACCAAAGGGGAAAATAAGTAGTATCTATCCAAGCAGTGATAATTTATCATTACAGTGGTCAGTGAAAATCTACATTATTTGGGCACAAAATCACTAAGTATTGACATCAAACTTGGCTACAGAACCCTATGATGCATGTGCATGCGTGTAGAGCCCTAGGGTTTAGGGTGTGTTTACCTGTGTGCCAAGAGCTTTTAGTAAGTTCCCACGCTCCTTCTCCATTTGGGCACGGGCACGGGCATAATTTAGCGCAGCTCTTGATAATGTACTACCACTGGTACATGTATTTTCTGCACCATATTTCCTGCTATCTTCTGACAACTTTGTTCCTATTAAATAACATGTACAGAAATTCAATAACTATACCGATAGGAACTGGTATTAATACTGAAAATAGGATCAAACTCAAGGAAAAAAATCTCCTTTACATTACAAGGGAAAAAATATAGCTCAACAAATCGAAACACAAATAATGGAATAGAAGAAATGCAGAAATAAGAGATAACAATCAGAGCTGACACACAGACTCTGCCCCTCCCTGGCCCCTAATTCATGTTTCCTTTCCTCTTGTACACGTGCACTAAGTTTATTCATGCTCTCTTTTTTCTTCTCTTATACACTTGTCAAAGGGCATGTACTAAGTTCTATAAACTAACTGTGAAGAAAAATTCATGAAAGCCTCACCAACCAACATTACAGACCTATTTCAACTTGCTTGGATCCAGTAACGATATAACCTTCTACTCCACGGACAATATCCCTTTGATAATGCTGAAAAAACAATATTTGCCATTATCAGTCAAGCAGGGAGGGTATACGTTGAGATGAAACATAAACAACATTAGAGGAGAACCAGGTATAACCTTTCCTGCCCGTGTTGATATGTGAAGCTTCTCCAGTTTCTGATGTTGCTGAAGCTCTATCTCATCAGTAACCATATTATCTGAACCTCCATATCCCCCAGCACCAAACTGTTTCAGCACAGCCTGAACCGCAATAAAAGTTATTAACACCTCAGTAGAGGAAGCAAGCAAAAGTGAGGAACATTTGAGAACAGGGGAAAAAAAGGAGCAAGAAATGAATTGAATATTGTCATCAAAATGAACATAGGAAGCTTTATTAGAGACATGAGAAAATAAGTACAGCTATACGGGAAGATAAGATATCCTCTAAAGCAAAAGAATCAGTGTTTTTATGATTTATGTTCATTCCTTTCAAAAAAATATGAATTAAGGGAAACCCCTATGAATGCAGATCAGGTCATATGAACAATTAAGTGCTCCAATCAAATGTATTGAAGGGACAGGTTACTTGCATTATAAGATATTGTGAGTGTAAATTTTTCCCCAAATTTTCCTTTCTTTTACTTTGTTATTGAGTAGGGGGTGGGGGAGGCAGACCAATATCAGTGGATCCAATCAATATTCATCTTGGTCTCATGGCTTAGGAGAACAAAAAGTTGCATATTGGCAGTGTGGCTTAGTTGGATTAATCTTTGTGTAGGATAATATTAATCTCTTTGTTGGATTTTTGTTCTGAAATGCATCCAATTAGATGCTAAGACATGATTTATTGGCCTTTAAACGAAAGGAAATGTTTTTAATTTTTAAATCCCTGTGTCTGTATTGTACAGTATTAAATGCAATGCTTGTATCCATAATGCAATATAGAATCATAGCATAGCATATAACAAAAATGATAGCCAAATTTGTTTCCTGTCAAAAATCAAAGTAATTCCAAGTAACCAAAAATGCAAGCCACCTCTCTTTTAAGACATCTTCAGATCATCAGAAAACCTCTAAGCTCTAACCTATTTCACATAAAGCATACATCTAGAAAGTAGAAACTCATTTTGCATAAAGCAAGCAATTAACGATTTGCATCATTAGTCAAATTCCAATCTATGCAATGGTTCCGAAATTGCTGATCGAGTTCAATCGATATGCAAGCTAGGCTACCAGCTTAAAATTAAACTTCCTCGCTAAGATTTAGACAAATCAAACGTTACAACCTTTCTTTATCATTTCTGCAATGCAAGTGTACGACACAGTTAGAATCGTTAGATCCAATACTATGCGGCATCACTATTTGCGTGAAGAAAATTAAAATTATTATTATTCAAACTAAAGTCAAGTATATCGGTGCATTTTTCTGAAGAAGAAAATATAATAGGTGAGGTGAAAATTACATAAGAAAGGAAAGAGAATCACGAGAACGAAAAGAAAAGTTAAAGTGAATTCATTGGAATGAAGAGGAAGATGAAATGAATTGAAGAGATCTATTTATGTTGATCGGAGGAAGATCTGGCGAATACACACGCAACGCAAATGAAATAGGTTTTATTGAGAGAGAGAAGGAACCTGCTGTTGGCGAGCGACCTGTTCTCGAAGCTTGGAGGCTTGTTTTCTGATAGCTTCCATTCAACACTCGATTGATTATTGAATCTCTAATCACAGAGTGTTGATTTCAGACTTAGACACCCACCACCAGCAGCAACAGCTAACAGAGATCGTAGTTGTACCAGAAGATAGAGAAAGGGGACAGAGGCTTTTCAAAATTGTGTTCGAAATGGAAATTTAGTTAGTACAGGGGTAGATTTTTTTTTTTCGCATTTTGCTGGGCTTGTGCCTTCTTCTAGACACGTGTTTATTTTTTAATATTTTCAAATCAACGAGACATTTGGGTTACCAGTATTCATTCTATTCTAAAATTCAATGGTTGAAATAAATAATAACGTTTTATAAAATACGATGTATGAAAGTGAATTAAATTAAAATTTAAAACAAACTGGCTCAACTAAAATTTAAAATAAACATGCTAATAGTAATAGATGACTAGCTGAATTTGAATTGATTAAGGACCAACTTTGTTCTTGTGCCTACTCTCAATCCAACGGATGCATTGAAAAAGTTGATTTATTAATTTGTATAAGAGCATGCCCCCTTAAAAAAAATTAAATTAATATTTATAATTCATTACACTTTTTGATATATTCATATTGTTATATCGGAAATGTTAAAGTAGAGGTGTAAACGGGTCCAATCCAACCCGCGAACCCGACGAATCCAACTCAATTCGAAGATATTTAACGGTTCGGTTCGGTTCGGACATTTTCTTTCAAACCCGATCTGGTTCGGGTCTCGGGTTTGCCTATGTTGAACCCGATAGACCAAACCCGAACCAAACCAGGAAAAAAAAGTCCTAATCTTATTTCATTTTCATGCAAGGAGAGAACAAAAATAGGTGCAACGGTCCCTAAATCCTATTCCATCTGCTCCTCTCAATTTATTTTTCTCTATTTCTTTTCTTTTTTCATTTAATATTTTAATTTAATTTCATATTCCACATTTAAAAAAAAAGGAAAAATATTCATGACCCGATGACTCAACCCAACTCCAACATATTCGGGTTGGTTCGGTTCAGGTTACTCACCCAAAACATACAAAACCCGAACCAACCCAACCCATCACCATTTTATCGGTTCGGACTTGATGTCACCCCAAACTCGATCCAACTCAACCCGATTACACCCCTATGTTAAAGATACATAATACAGCAATACCATACTTTTACCATAATTGATTTTTTCTTTTTACAACCCCTCCCCATTTCTTTAGCCTTTTTTTGCTTTTTTCTTTTTGCCCCTCCCCATTTTTTTAGGCCTTTTTTTAGCCACACCCCCTTTTTTACCCTTTTTTCTTTTTTTAAAAAAATTAGTTTTTATTTTTTAATTTTATTATTATATCTATTTTATTTATTTATCTCATTAAATAAAAATATAGATCAAGAAATACAATAAATGATCACATAAAATTTGTGTTAATCATTCATGTTAACACGAGATTAATTATGTGTCTCGAAACGGTGAACATATTAAAAAATGAGGTTAATGGTGTTTCCGTTTGTGGTTAATAGAAAACGATTTTTGGTTAATTGATTTTGTGAGGTTAATTGCAATCCCTGTTAACACGAGGTTAATCATGTGACCAGAAACGGTGAACATATTTAAAAATGGGGTTAATGGTGTATCCATTTGTGGTTAAGAGAATACGACTTTTGGTTAATTGATGTTGTGAGGTTAATTGCAACTCATGTTAACATGAAATTAATTATGTGTCCAAAAACGGTGAACATATTTAAAAAAAGAGATTAATGGTGTATCCATTTATGGTTAACAGAATACGACTTTTGGTTAATTGATGTTGTGAGGTTAATTGCAACTCCTGCTAATACGAGGTTAATTATGTGTCAAGAAACGGTGAACATATTTAAAACTGAGGTTAATGGTATATCCATTTATGGTTAACAGAATATGATTTTTGGTTAATTGAATTTGTGCGGTTAATTACAACTCTTGTAAACATGAGGTTAATTATGTGTTTAGAAACAGTGAACATATTAAAAAATGAGGTTAATGGTGTATCCATTTGTGGTTAACAGAGTGAGATTTTTGGTTAATTGAATTTGTGAGGTTAATTTCAACTTCTGTTAACACGGGGTTAAATATGTGTCCAGAAACGGTGAACATATTTGAAAATGAGGCTAATGGTGTATCCATTTGTGGTTAACATAATATGATTTTTGGTTAATTGATTTTGTGAGGTTAATTGCAACTCCCGTTAACACGAGGTTAATTATGTGTCCAGAAATGGTGAACATTTTTAAAAATGAGGTTAATGGTGTATCCATTTGTGGTTAACAGAGTGAGATTTTTGGTTAATTGAATTTGTGAGGTTAATTGCAACTCTTGTTAACACGAGATTAATTATGTGTCCAGAAACGGTGAACATATTTTCAAATGAGGTTAATGGTGTATACATTGGCGGTTAACAGAGTGAGATATTTGGTTAATTGATCTTGTGCGGTTAATTGTGTGCACAGAAACGGTGAATGAAGTAGTACATTTGGTTAATAACATCAAAATAGAATAATGGTGATAAAAAATTTATATAAACCCTTCAAAAAACACATATTTATTGTATTTCTTGATCTTTATTATTATTTATTAAAATAAATAAATAATAAATATATTAATAAATTAAAAAAATAAAAAAAATATTTAAAAAACGAAAAACAAAAAAAAAAATAGAAGAAGAAGAAGAAGAAGAAGAAGAAGAAGAAGAAGAAGAAGAAGAAGAAGAAAAATGAACAGTGCTCCCACATGGTGTACAAATGTGGGAGCACTGTTGTTATGTATGTGAATCGGGATTGTTGTTATATTATTTACTAATGAATCACAAAGTTGTCTCAAGTGGATTAAGACGGGGTCTTACATTTGACATGTGGCACTTATACCCCTGGGGTGAGGTAAATGTAAGTATTTTTGTAAGTGGATTGAGCGTCATCCCCTCACCCTATTTTTTTTTTACAAAAAAAAGGAGTTGTGGCTCAGTTTGCAATGTAAACTGAGATTGTGAGAAACGTTCCGGGTTCGATCCCCACTAAACACATTTTTAGGGAGAGGTGATAAGTCTTATATGTGACTAAGACCCGGCTAGGATTGCCCCCACCTACAGTTAACACCAAAAAATATTATTTACTAATGAGATTGGTTAAGTGAAATATGTTTGGTTCCCCTTAGTTCCCTCTGGGAGAATTATCATGAATGTTCCATCTCGAATAAGATTTCCTCACATGGAAGATATATGTGATTTATTATTCTGATATTGAATATAAGCAAAAGTTAACTAATTCACGTTGATTCAGAATATTAGTTGATCTCATTAAATATTCTTAAACTCACATAAAAGGTGAATTGCATTTACTAAAATATCATTCTTAATATTTATTGCAAATTGGACCGTTGGAGATGAAATGTAAATTAAATAAGGGTATTGTGGGGATATTAGTATTTAATAAGGTGAATGTAGTTAGATTTTGCTTATATTTGACACCAACCAAATAGAATTTTGAGTTATTTATATTTGAACCAGTGGTATACCAAAAAAATATTACTATTTTTTTTATTAATTTAAGCAACTCAATCACTTTTTATTTCTAACGCCATCAACTTTCAATAGTTTCTTAAATAAACCCCACAACTTACCCCACACTTATATATTTTATCTTTTATTTCCTAAAACTATAATAAAGAAAAAAAAGGGTAAAAAGCCTTAGCAACCCACTTTTTTTTGTTGCCATAGACAGCAACAGAAAAAAATATGTTAAGCTTCCCATAGGCCTCTCCATTTGTGCATGTCTTATGAGCACCGCATCTTGCAGCAATAGCTCCCCGATTTTTCAATCGATGAAAATGCTCTAATATTTTTAACTGTTTTGCTAACGTATGCACTAGGTGCATCTCTTAAATACCTCTTTTAATTAACCAAAATCTTAAAAAATCAAATATTTAAGTGATGTTTCTATTACAATTAAAGTTGGGTTTAATTTGGTGTTTTCCTCCACTATGAGTGATTTGAAATAATGTGACAATCATTTAATATATTGTAGTAGAATAATTTATTTAATGAGTGATAAGAGGTATACAATAGGAAATTAATTAAAAAAATTTATAAAAATAAGAGAATTAATTACATTTCTTACTTCATGTGCAAAAACCTTAAAACACAAATGAATTGGGACGGAGACAGTAGTATATGGAAAGCCACCTAAACTATGTTCAAATTTCAACAAGGGCTGACATATAGAAAGCCATATTGGCTCGCTAAATCTGTTACTCTCACTTAGCTTGATCTTCTGGGTTTTTGACCCAAATAATATTAAAAAATAACAATTTACCTAAATAATATTAAAAAAATTATTTATTTTTCTGAGGTAGTTTTGGCCATGTAGGAGAGAGAGTGCACATGTTGGATTGCATGGCGTTTTATGAAGTAGCGCCTCGTGAAATTGCAAACCGTGCATGGCGCTTTATGCTTTAGTGCCACCAACAAATGATTTGTCTTTACTATGTGGCGCTAACCCAGTTAGAGTCATATGTTTTGTCTTATTATATGGTGCTAACTGTGTTAGAGCCACATAGGAAAAGACAAATCCTTTGCTGGTGGCGCTAAAGAAACTAGCGCTTTATGATTCGTGTTAGAGCCACACGTATTTCTTCATTATCTTTCTTTTAGCACATTTACCCGCTTTTCTTCACGTCTTGCTTTTCTTCAAGCTACTCACTTTCCTTCTGTGTTATTTGTTTCATCTTCTGTTATTTATTTATAAAATGAGTCAAATTATTGTTTTTATTTATTCAAATGGTAGAAAATATGAGGATTTACAAGGTTTAATATTTGAACGTGACAAAAGACCTATTAGAATAAAACATGGCATTGGTTTTTGTATTTCGAATAGGAAGATTCATAACAAATTGAATCTTTCATCCAACCAAACTATTTATGGTTTGACTCTTAGGTTTTTAATTTCTCAAAACCCATCCACAAATACAAGTCTTCAAATTTGTGATGATGAAGATGTTGACTGTATGATCCATGATTTTGAACAACAGTCTTTTTATGACAGTGCTTGAATTATATGCTGACATTGATGATGTTGGGAGTTCATCCTTACTTGTGCAATCATATCAGTTTGATACTCAATTGTCAATGAGGATTTTAAATCAATGTATAGATCAATTTGGAGCAACAACAGTTGAGGTTGATATCAATAATGATCCACCTGCAGTTGATGACATTGGTAATGAACCTAATATTGGCATGGACATGCATTATAGTGAAAGTGGCGAGTTTGAAGATGAAGGCAATGTCCCCGAGAGAGATTCATCTGATACAGAGGTTGAGGGTGACTTTGATGCCAATGTCGATCCTGCCATACCCCCTCACCAAATTCAACTCCAATCCCTCGTGGTCATCAACCTCAAGAAAGTGGTTAGTAACAATATGATTATTTTTACATATTTTAAAGCTAAATTACTCATTTAATTTTATTACGTGGGCAGGTGAAATGCAGGCTCCATTTTGGAATGTAAGTCCATATTATAGGTTTATAAATTGGGAGCACCTTAATGAAGAGATGGAGTTTCCCGGGTTAGATGTGCCCGGTTCTTGGCGAGTTAGAGATGAATTGTACGTTGGGTTGCGTTTTGATAGCAAACATAATGTTCAAATGGCTGTCAAACACTATTCAATGAAAAAACATCAATCATTTTTTTGGTTGAATCAAAGCTAACAATTTTAACTTTGAAGTGTCCAAACCATGCACAAGGGTGTCCATGGTGGATGAGAGCTATGTTAGGAAAGAAATCAAATAAGTGAGTGATCTCTAAATGGGGTTGTCAACACACGTGTATGAATCCAATGCTCTCTCAAGATCACAAAAAGTTGGACTCTGAATTTGTCTCCTCATGCATTTTAGGTATGTATCATTTTTATATAATATGTGTCACTAATATTTTTGAAATTAAGTTTATTGCATGGATTAGTTTATGAGTTGTTGTTATTTATATGTTTAGGCATTATTAGCAAAGATCCGTCAGTAGCCATTTCATTAATTCAAGAGAAGATTAGTGGTCAATTCGGTTATACCATCTCATACCGAAAGGCTTGGAAGGCTAAGCAAAAAGCAATAGTGAGGATCTTTGGAGACTAGGATGAGTCTTATGAACTACTTTCCAAATGGTTGAAGAAGATGTTGTTGTACCTCTCCAGGATTTGCATATAAAATTGCGACAAATGAGTTTGTTTACGATAATCAAGTTGACCCTCGATTTCATATATTCCATCGAGTTTTCTGGACATTTAAACAATGTTGTGATGCTTTCAACTTTTGCGAGCCTATTATTCAGATAGATGAAACTTTCTTATATGGAAAATATAGGGGAACACTTTTAATTGCCACAACCCAAGATGACAATAGTTCTGTGTTACCAATTGCTTTTGCTATTGTGGAGGGACATAGTCTTACTAATGACTTTGAAGGGTGAAGATACGGTCACATGACTACGATCTTGTCAGAGGTTGCTAATAGAATATTAAAAGGTGCTAGAAACTTGTCGATCACAACCCTAGTGAAGTGTACGTATGACCGACTTGTAGAGTATTTTGTTCAAAGAGGCACTCCAGAAAGGTCTAATCTACATGCTGGTCTGAGATTTAGTAAGAAGTCAATGGATATTATAAGGAAAGAGCAAGAACAGACATGTTCGCACCAAGTTCGTCGATATTAGGGATGTTTGCGGTTCGGTTTGGATCGGTTTTGAGGCCAAAACCATCCAATCCGATCATTGCGGTTTTATCATTTCATCATCCGATCGATTTTGATATTTTTTCAAATCTGATCCAATTTAAATTGGATTTGATCAACTACAATTTAAAACAAATATGTTATAGGTCTTCAGCTTAAGTTATAAACTAGCACACTAATCGTACGTTCGCACGGGTGACGGTGAGTTACGGTAAGCGCGAAGCCCCATTAAGACAAAGGGACCCCTCAAATTTTGTTTTTTTAAAACTATATATATGTATATATATATTTAATGTGTATGTATTTATATTTTTATGTAAATTTATATATTATATATTATTAGATAGAATTAATTATAGAAGCTTAAGTTAAAATGGGATATAGAATATATTAAAATTAACTGATAAATTATTTAAAAGTTGATTAGTTAATTTATTGAATTATAAGTATTTGATTTAAGTAAATAATTAATGCAAAATGATATAAAAAAACATTTACATATATTTTATTATATAAATTTTATTTTTATTTTCTAGACAAAAGTATATTATTAGGTAATTATAATTTTAGTTTTTTTATGAATTTTAAATTTTTAGTGATAAAACATTTGATTAAAAATTAAAATATGTAGAGAAAAAATTAAATTAAATTATAAAATAAAATAATAATTAAAATAATTCACTTAATTAATATTATAAATTATTAGTTAGGATTAAGTTACCACTTAAAAAAATCTCATAGAATAGGAATTTCACAAATCTAACTGTTGAATAATGTGATATTAGCATGATGATCATGCATATCAAATTTTAGATAAATTGGATATTTATAGATATGTAATTTTACCGTCAACATTTATTTATATTTTGAAAACATATATTATATGTTAAATTGGGGTCTGTCTAGGGTGAAACACTTTATGGGTGTTTCACCGGTGACACATAAGTTAGTAACCATTAGATTTATGATTTTTTATTGAAGGGTTAGGATTAATTATAGGGAACCTGTTGAGACAATATTTTGAAAATGACTAATTGGTCCCTCCGTGTTTTGTATTAAGAGTGGCTGACATTTTATAATTTGTTTTTTCACCCTCTTCCTTCTCACAATGTCCGCAACCGTCACAACGTTTGTCTTCTCGTCCTGCTTTCATTTTTTTATGTGTTCACTTTGTTTTGGATATTTGTAGTTTAGAGTTTAGTGAAATATTGATGCGACTCTCTTATAAGAGATATAACACATTAACACCTTTACCAAGGGGTTGCATCCATGGATGAGACAACTGTAACTTCTGCAGTTTTGCAGCTATATATACTATAGATGCGCATTCCTACTATATTTTTTTGGATTTGACACAATATTAATTGACTTCCTTCCTTATTAATCAAATTTATTTTTTGTTTAATTTTTGCATCCACTCCATCTTTTAATCAGCCTCTGCCTAGATGTGCAACCCATTGCTATGTTGCTCGTAATATATTGTATCACCAGCATTTTGCGAGAATGAATTCTTTCTGGAGGAAAAAAGAAGTAAAGTCGGATGCAGTAAAACAAACCTATGAGTTTATTTGATTTTTCCATTCAGGGCCTTTTCTGCAATTATGTAAATTTTATTATTTTAATTTAACAGGTAAGCTAACATGTTATAACAGGTCAAAAGGGTGACACACCGGTGTCTCACCCATGAGATGTTTCACCCTAGAAGCACCCGTTAAATTGATGTTATTTGATTAAGAATCAAGTTGTTTATAAACTTTGTAAAACTTTGTAGACTTGATCTACTTAATAACAAATTTCAATTCAACGATTGAATTGATCAAAATCAATATTTACAAAAAGTAATTAAATAGAGTAACTTTATAAAGAGTTACTCTTAAAGTAACTCAATCATCACCCTATAATTATATATATAATAACGAAATTTCATTTGGGGTGGGGTAATTGATTGGGAAAATTTATAATATTGGTCGGCCCCCCTTGACCTCACTTCCTGGCTTCGCCCCTGAGTTACGGGTGATGTTTGTTTTTACGTATATTACTAAAATTTTATAATAAAAATAACTTATAATATAATTATATACATTAATCAATCCTTTTATACAATCCAATAGGGTTTTTTATATTAAATGTCACTATTTATTCGCGTGTTTGCCTTCAAAGGTTATTTCTTTTCTTTAAATTAAATCTAAAATCTTTTTTATCAAGTGAGGATTAGCAATGTTTCTGGATGTGGTTGTTGGTTTTTGTTTTGAGGTTATCTTAATGGTTTATAGCCGTCTGCAACTTGGTTGACTGGATCGGTATATTTATTATCCCAAGACACGTACGTTTAATTTTCAATCGTGTGAGAAAGGCTTTTCTGAAAGGAATAGAAGCTTCTTTTCCGTATTTTTTCTCTAAATAAAATGGGTCTACTTACCAAAGTAGAAAATATGTATTGGTTTAAAAGGGCGCCACGTAAGACACGTTTGTGTCATTCCCATTCTCCGTGTGGAAGGAATAGGTTGGGACATAAGAGGTTTTGCCAGGTAATGAGGTAAATTGTTTGAATTTCGAATTCAAACAGATTTTTGAGGCAATTATTTTCCCAGTTTGGTCCTACCCAAAGCTGCAAATAGTTGGACTGGTCTCCATTTTGTGTGTTTCCCGTTTGAAGAGAAGCTTTGAGTTGTTGAATTGTATCTGTAGTTGAAATGGCTTTAGTTTCTGCTGGTTATCATACGATTGAAAGCCTTGATGCTAGTGTAGATACCCTGAGGATTGGGTATTCCTCTGGCAGTAGCCCAGAAATCCAGCACACTCTGCTCATGCCACTGTGTCAAGTTGTGATTGAAATACGGAGTCCACCCAGCTGCATCGAACTCAGCAAACAAGTCCATTCCCAAAGATTGAAGATCTTCCAGAACTACCCCCTTAGTCTTCACAATGTTGCTTCCAGTAGATTTCTTAGGGGCCATTGGAGAGTTTTCTGAAGAACTTGAGAGAGAAAAGGGATTGCTTGTAGAAGAAGGATCTCAAGAGATGACTACTGAATAGTGAACGGTGAAGTTATGTGACCCACTAGCTTCCGTATTTATAGACCCATAAAGCAATGATGGCAGGTACTGGGTGCGCGGACATAGGAGATCGTGCGAAGTGGAAGAGACAAAATGAATGGAATTAAACCGTCTCATAAAGCCACGTCATTTGTTTACTTCAGACAAGTGACAGATTTCAGAAACCCATATGAATTTCAGACACCCCAAAATTTCAGACAAGTTACTTGTTTCAGACAGGCTGAAATTTCAGATACATCATTTTTGACAGATCAGATCACACACATTCAAAATGCATGTATGTTCAGATTATTTCTAATGAACTTAAATCTATCTTCAGTCAGAGGTTTTGTGAATATATCAGCCCATTGATGCTCTGTATCAATAAACTGAATATCAAACATACCTTTCTGAACATAGTCTCTAATGAAATGATGTTTTATTTCTATATGTTTAGCCCTAGAATGTTGAATGGGATTTTTAGACAAATTAATAGCACTTGTATTATCACACAAAACAGGTATAGCAGATATAGTAATGTTAAAATCTTCTAACTGATACTTCACCCATAACAGTTGTGAGCAGCAACTGGCTGCTGAGATATATTCTGCTTCAGCTGTTGATAAGGCAATTGTGCTTTGCCTTTTGCTTGACCAGCTAATCATATTTTCTCCAAAGAAATGACATCCACCACTAGTGCTTTTTCTTTCAATTCTGTCTCCAGCAAAATCAGCATCACAGTAACCTACTAACCTGCAGTCCTTACTTTTCTTATAGCACAGACCAAGATTAGTAGTACCTTTAAGATATCTGAAAATTCTTTTTACAGCTTTGTAGTGAGTACTCCTTGGATCAGATTGAAATCTAGCACACAGACATACACTGAACATTATATCAGGTCTGCTTGCTGTTAGATATAGTAATGATCCAATCATTCCTCTATACAGAGTTTGATTCACTGGTTCTTCCTTCTCATCTTTGTTTAAAGATGCAGAGGGATGCATTGGAGTTGCCATGGGTTTGCAATCATGAAAGTTAAACTTATTAAGCATTTCCGTTGTATATTTTTCTTGATGGATCCATATACAGTCAGAATCTTGCTTAATCTGAAGTCCTAAGAAAAATTTTAGTTCACCCATTAAACTCATTTCAAATTCTGATTGCATTAACTCTGAAAACTCCTTGCATAATGAAGAGTTATTTGAACCAAAGATAATGTCATCAACATATATCTGAACAAGTATAAGATCTTTGTTATACTGTTTTCTAAAAAGAGTTGTATCCACTTTTCCTCTTTCAAAACCATTTGAGATTAGAAAACTGCTCAATCTGTCATACCAAGCTCTTGGGGCTTGTTTCAGACCATAGAGAGTCTTTTTGAGTTTGAAAACATGTTCAGGAAAAGAAATATCTTCAAAACCAGGGGGTTGTCTAACAAAGACTTCTTCTTCAATGAGACCATTGAGGAAGGCACTTTTAACATCCATTTGATATAGCTTGATGCCATTATTTACAGCATAAGATAAAAGAATTCTAATTGCTTCTAACCTGGCCACAGGGGCAAAGGTTTCAGTGAAGTCAATACCTTCTTGCTGGTTGTATCCTTGAGCAACTAATCTTGCCTTGTTTCTATCTACCTTGCCTTCTTCAGACAGCTTGTTTCTGAACACCCATTTGGTTCCAATAATAGTTTTCCCATGGGGTTTAGGAACAAGGGTCCAGACATCACTCCTAGCAAACTGATTCAGCTCTTCTTGCATGGATAGGATCCACCCTTCATCATGCAGAGCTTCATCAATGTTCTTTGGCTCTATTTCAGATAGGAGAGCAAGAGAATTCAGAATCTTGAATTTTGATCTTGTCTTAACTCCTTCTGAAGTGCTGCCAATGATTTGCTCCTTAGGATGATGTTTGTATTTCCAATCAGGTTTCTGAGGAAGTATCACATCTGTTTGTTCTGTTTGAGACTCAACATTTGTCTGAAGAGGTTTGGTAACAGTAGGTACTTCAGACAGCTGCTCATCCTTCGAGCTGCTGTGGTCATTCAGCTCCATTCCTGCAAAGTCATCCTCTAGATCTGATAGTTCCCTATCAGTCTCTTTGTTATCATTGAATTTAACATGAACAGTTTCTTCAACAGTTAGAGTTCTAGAGTTATACACTCTATAGGCTTTAGATGTTTCAGAATATCCAATGAAAAATCCTTTATCAGACTTTGCATCAAATTTTCCAAGATCATCCTTGGTGTTGAGTATAAAACATTCACACCCAAAGGTGTGGAAGTATGATATGTTGGGTTTTCTTCCTTTCCACAGTTCATAGGCAGTCTTTTTCAGAATTGGTCTTACCAATATTCTGTTTTGAAGGTAACATGTTGTGCTAACAGCTTCTGCCCAGAAGGATCTTGGTAAGCTGCATGAGTTGAGGTGTTCTAGCCACAGAGAAATTGTGTGAGATCCCATTCTCATCACAAAACATTTGAAAGTTTGCATTCTCAAATTCTCCACCATGATCACTTCTGATGACAGAAATACAGAATCTTTTCTCATTCTGTACCTTCTTGCAGAATATTGTGAAATTCCTAAAAGTCTCATCCTTGCTTCTTAGGAATAACACCCAAGTAAATCTAGAATAGTCATCAACAATGACCAAGCCATATTTCTTACCACTAAGACTTTCTGTTCTAATAGGACCAAACAAGTCAATGTGTAAAAGTTCTAGTGGTCTGCTAGTTGAAACAACATCTTTACTCTTAAAAGAGTGTCTTGTTTGTTTCCCTTTCAGACAGCTTTCACATAAAATGTCAGATTTGTATGAAAGCTTGGGCAATCCTTTAACAAGATTGTGTTTTGCTAATCTTGAGATTAATCTCAAGCTGGCATGCCCAAGTCTTTGATGCCAAATCTGTTTTTCATCTTCAACAGAAATGAAACACTTTACATTTTGACTTGCTAGATCCTCTAGATCAATTTTGTACACATTGTTGTGTCTCTTAGCAGTAAAGAGGATTTGCTTAGAGGAGTCTTTGACTATGCATCCTTCCTTAGTAAAAGCTACCACATAACCACTGTCACATAATTGACTTATGCTCAGTAAGTTATGTTGTAGTCCCTCCACTAGAAGTACATTTTTAATAAGGGATGAAGAAGATATACCTACAGTCCCTATTCCAATGATCTTCCCTTGCTGATTTCCACCAAAGGTGACCATTCCACCAGCTCTAGGTCTAAGGTTTTGGAACAAAGACCTTTCTCCTGTCATGTGTCGCGAGCACCCACTGTCCAGGTACCATTTGTGGGTCTCCTTTGTCCTGTAAACACATCTGCAACAGGAATAATTAAGTTTTTAGGTACCCATATTCTTTTGGGTCCTTTCTTGTTAGCTTTGGGCCTTGTCTTTCTTCTGTGTTTGCACTGAGCCATATTGTGTCCAGGCTTACCACAGTGAGAACACCTAGTAACCTTCTTTTTAGAAAAATTTAAGACTGTAGGAGGTTCAGACAAGTTATGATCACAAAAGCCTAGTCCAGTTTTGTCAAGGGAATGCCTTTGACTTCCAAGCATTATATTCAGATTTTTAGTTCCTTTGACAAATTTGGCCAGATCTTTTGTCAGTTCCACAACCTGCTTCTGAAGTTTCTTATTTTCTTCAGACACAGCTTGTGAACTGCAGTTTTTAGTCTCAAGAACCTTTTCTTTGAGCATAATATGTTCTATCTCAAGTGCCTCATATTTGTTACACATTTCTGTGTGGACTTTGGATAGATTCTTATACTCTTGGAAAAGTTCTTGAGAACTTTCTACCAGATCATCATACATTTCTTGTAGAGTAAGAGGAAATACCTCAGCTTTAGAGCTGTCTGAGGATGGTAGACTAGCCATGAGACACAGATTTGCCTTTTCTGAAGTATCTTCTTCTTCTTCTGAGGTTGATTCATCAAGATCTTCCCATGTTGCCATGAGACTTTTCTTCTTTTTGGAAAACCTCTTCTTGAAGTTGTTTTTCTTCAGTCTTGGACAATCAGCCATTATGTGTCCCGGTTGCTTACATTCAAAGCAAGAAATTTTATCAGGGTTAGACTCTTTACCTGTCTTACCTGATTTGGATGATGACGGTTGGTTCTTTCTGAACTTTCCTCTGTTCTGTAGCATTCTCTTGATCTTTCTGCTTAAAAGAGCAAGATCATCTTCATCTTCTGAGCTGTCTTCAGAATCTTCATCTGCTTCTGAACTGTCTTCAGCTTGCATAGCCTTCATGCTGCCATGCCTAGACTGTTTGACTTTGGAGTTTAGAGCCAGAGACTTCTTCTTGTTGTCATCTTCTCCAAGCTCAAGTTCATGGACTTTGAGAGATCCCAACAGTTCTTCCATTCTTAGAGAGTTCAGATCTCTTGCCTCTTGAATGGCAGTGACTTTGGGTCTCCAGGACTTAGGTAGACTCCTTAGAATCTTTCTGTTGTTGTCTCCAGATTCATAGGTTCTTCCTAAAGACCTGAGTCCATTGGTTATGGTCTGAAACCTCCCAAACATTTGGTCAATAGTTTCAGTTTCTTCCATCTTAAACATCTCATACTGGTGTATAAGCATGCTGATTTTGGATTGCTTGACAGTTTCAGTCCCTTCATGGGTTGCTGCAAGAGTATCCCAAATCTCCTTGGCAGAAGTGCATCCATGGACCTTCTCGTATTCTGATTTATTCAATGAACATATCAGATAGAGTTTGGCTTTAGCATTCATCTAGACTCTAGTCTTATGCTCCAAGATCCATTCAGTCTTAGGTATAGGCAAGCCATTTTGCATAGGCACATAATCTCCATCAGTGACCACCTCCCAAACATCAATGTTGTTGCTCTCAATGAACAACTTCATACGATCTCTCCAGTAGTGGTAATCCACTCCATTGAATGCTGGGGGTCTTGTGATAGAGGCTCCTTCAGTGATGTATTGCCTGTTGCTGTTAGAAGCTTCCATTTGGATCTTTCAGTCCTCAGTCACTTGTTAGGTGCTTCAACCCTGAGTAGAGCTCTGGTACCAACTGTAGAAACACAGGGAAACACTAGAAGGGGGGTTGAATAGTGTTTCTGAATATTTTTGAAAGTTTTTCGCAAACAGGTGTTAAAGACACGATTTCAGACAGACTCTTAAAGGACTGTCTGAAGTTTTCAGACGGTATAAAAGATACTGATTTAAAACAATGTTTTATGTCTTTATAACATATCAGATTAATTACTCTAACCCCTTGATTAGTATAAAAAGAATTGACAAGAGATAAGGGTAAGAAAACTTAGCCAAGAAATTTATCCTGGTTCACTCACTACCACTGTGAGCTACGTCCAGTCCCAATGGCAAACAACCACTGGATTTCCACTATATGAATATTCAGATTACAAGCTTGAATTTGAGTACAGTCTCTCCAGACACAACGAGTACAGTCTCTCTAGACACAACGAGTACAGTCTCTCTAGACACAACGAGTACAGTCTCTCCAGACACCACGAGTATAGTCTCTCCAGACACAAACAAGTATTCTTTTCTGTCAAGCCTCTTCAGGCTCTACCACAAGTATTCTTTTCTGTCAAGCCTCTTCAGGCTCTACCACAAGTCTTCTTTTCTGTCAAGCCTCTTCAGGCTCTACCACAAGTATTCTTTTCTGTCAAGCCTCTTCAGGCTCTACCAAGGTTTACAAAGAAAGGGGTTTAAGCTTTTAAACTATCAAGTTTGAAGCTCAAACCAATACAATGTACAATAAAGCTGAGGTATGCTCAGGATATACAAATGTGTACAAAGAATTCTATCAGAGAGTTTTTACGGAGTAAAAACTTGCAGCGTGATGTTTCTCTTGGCTTTCTTGTATATTGATTTCTCTTTTTTTCACTTCTACTTCGTTTTTTTTTATGGTCTTTATAGAGGGGTATTTATACCAAAACTTTAATCCGTTGAAATACCACCGTTTAGAGATAGCATTAAATGCTATTTAATCCGTTGTGAGACACGCTTCTGAGAGTTCTGATATTTCTGACACGATACAAGGTTTCTCTTGCATTAAGGCTGCTACAAATGTTGTTGCAGAGGCTGCGTTGCAGAGATTTCCTCAATGGTGTATGAAATTCAAAATCACCAGGAAAGGTCTCTGTGTTCCTTGCCATAAATGTGTTTGAAAAGGTACATGCAGCAGAGGTTCAGAAAAGTCTTCACAAACTTCAGCAGAGGGTGCCACGTCATAAGTGAGACTTCAGACAACACTGATACTTCAGACGGGTTGAGCTACTTCAGACAGCTTCAACTCTTCATACGAGTTCTGCTTCTTCAGACAGCTTCAACACTTAGTCTTTTTATGTAGGCTCATAGTGACTCTTGCTGAAATCATAGATAAATCATTAAAGCATATATGTATCTATGATAAATATTTTAACTCAAATTTGTTAAGCATTAAAACTTGGGAATTGAGTTGTCTTAAACATCATATTTTCTCTTATGATATTTTTGAGACTCAACACGGTCTGGTTATGACAACACTGGATGAAGTGATATATAGTTGGGGTGCATACTATATCCATTGTATTATGTGGATAGTTTTAAATGATGGATTGAAAACATTTTTTAAGAGTATCGTGTAACATATCCATGATTGATCTTTATTCTTTTTATCAGTATTATAAATCTTGGACCGGTCATTAACTCAGTCAACTTACTGAGTTAATGGATCACTAGTTAAACAGCGTTGAGTCACTAGTTGAATTAGTTAAACCGAATGTCCGAATCTATTTTAAAAATTATTAGAAATAACACACACACATCACCATTGTCATACGCATCATCATCATCATCATCATCATCATCATCATCATCATCATCATCATCATCATCATCATCATCATCACCACCACCACCACCACCACCACCACCACCACCACCACCACCACCACCACCACCACCACCACCACCACCACCACCACCACCACCACCACCACCACCACCACCACCACCACCACCACCACCACCACCACCACCACCACCACCACCACCACCACCACCACCACCACCACCACCACCACCACCACCACCACCACCACCACCACCATCATTATTATTCAATGTATATCTAAAAATTAAATAAGGATTCATATGAAAGAGAGTTGTTTAAGTTCCAAAAAATTTTAATTATTTTATAAAAAAAAATAAACCACCCTTGAAAAGAAGTGAAAAAATCCTTCTTTAAGTCTAAGACTGCTATCCTCTCCTTTTGTATAACATGTAGCCCTGTACTAACAAGACTTGAGAGAAAAAAAACTCTCATTTTAGCTTCAACGCCTAGTTGTTTTTGGCATTTGAGTTTGAATATTTCACTTATTATTTGTATTTTCACTTATCATTTGTGAGGATAGAAAATGAAAATAGAGATTAAGATGGTTTGGGTTTGTAAACTGGTGAGGCATTGTGCATAAGTTGGAATTTTGATGAATTGTTCATCCTCCCCTGTTCGCTTTCCCCTTGCCTATTTATCTGGCCACTATGTTTGGGGATCAAGTTTTACATTATATGACAATCATAAAAGTCCAAAACTGACCAAAAGCCCATGTTTGTATTATTGCTGAAACAATCAACGACTATATTCCTCTTTCAGCATTCCTTAGCGAGTGAGTCACGGAGGGAACAAAATGCATGTTCCCTTCTTAGCGTAACCACTTCTCTCTGGGATGACTGATTGTGCGAGGAAAACGGTGTCTTGCTAGCATGTGCATCGGAGCTCGCATTACAATGCTTCTTTTTCTTATCAAGTATGTGTGATGAAGCTTGCGTTGCAACCCTTTTTTTATTTGTTAAAAAGCAACTTAACTCAAACGATTGACATACCGCGCCAGACATCAATTTTTATAGGAATCGACCAAGTCAAATCAATTTTTATCGGGTTACTCGAATGTTCAATCCAAATTAGCCTGTCAAACTGGTCACATACCGATTTTAGCTAGTCTGAGTCAATTTTTAGAACAATGCTTAGTAATCATATAAATTTTAGAAAAACTTCCATATTTCTCTCTTATTTTTTTTCCTTTTTATTTTCCAAATTTAAATTCAAATTAAATGAGTGTTTAAACCAATTTCCTTTACATAAATATCTCCTTAATATTATCATGTCAAATTCAAGTTAAAATTAATTACTTCGTATTATCAGTAATTCAAATTCAAATCAATTATCCCATAATATCCATATATAGAATTTATATTAAATATCTTATTTCTAATCATATATAATCAATTCATTAATAAAATTTCAAATCATATCCTTAAAATTAATTAATCTATATTTTCTAAAATAATCATCAAGAAAATTGAAATTTATAACATATATAATTAGTTTTATTTATACACCTTAACATATTTTTTTTAAAAAATATATATATGCATATATATTAAACTTTATCTGAAAACCATATATATTGCAAGAAGTAGGTTATATAGATTAGGTAATTTTTTTGGTCTTTGACCGAGATAAAGTGAGTCGGGGTTATAGTTCACTTCCATTACAACCACCCATTGATTGGTAAATGGATTAAGTACTAATAATAAATAAAATCACACACACTATTATTAATTTTAGGAAGTGTCTAACTTACTCCATAGAGTAAACAATCCCATCCCGTATGAACTAATGAAATTAAAATCTTCTTTTAGAAATTACACCTCTTTATTTAAATTTCTATAGATAAATTTTATTGGTCCACGTAAGATGGGGTTAAGAACCCCACAGGGTAAGTTAGATAACCCTTTAAAGGTTATTTAAAAATGTGTATTTTGATATTAATAAAGAAACATTTGATTATACCAAAACTTTCAAATAGTGTAAATATCAACACTTTTTCAAAATAACTATTTACTCTCTTGGTTGTTTTTTTAATAGATTTTTTATTTATTTAAAAGTATGTCTACAAAATTTTATAACAGTTTGATTTTTTAAACAAATACAAAAAATTATTTTAGTTTTTTATTATAGAACTTTTGATATAAATAAAGAGTTTAATTAGTATACATTGACAGTGTAAATAATTTTTACATGGTCATCCAATGACATGTTATCATATCATTTAATGAATATGACACTTCATGTGTCATAAAATTCATTAAATGATATGGCAACACATCATTGAAGAATAGTGTAAATTTTTTTTTACATGTTCAATGTATATACATTAAATCCATAAATTATTACATAATTATGCAGTTGTTTAGATAAGGTTAGAAATCATTTTGCTGATTTATAAAGTTAGAAAAATTAACCTTGAACATGATGGTTTCTATAAATACCGTTTATATATAATTATTATATTCATACACCCTGAAAAAAAAAAGTGATTCATAGGCAACGTACAATATTGTTAGAAGATTTTCTTTTTATTCTATGTATTAAATTTTAAAGCAAAAATAGCAAAAATAAATGATAGAAGGAAAAAAGTTGCACATAATATTCATACAATTAAGTATATGTTTAACATGAATCATTTGATAATTTAAGAAAATTATAGTAAAGCATGGAATTTTATCTAAATTTTTAAATGGGGATACCAAATTAGTAAATTCAAAGTAAAATATACTAAATAATAATATTTTCCTTAATGGAAAAGAAATCAATATTTTTTTTGGTTTCGGATGACAGCTAAGAGTCCACAAAGCATAAAAGGAACGCGCCAAGGGTGGATGGTTGAGGACAGGAAGTAATGGCTCCAAACGTGAAAGTTGAGGCCACGAATCTAAGCGCCTCACATTTTTAAAAGTCAATAACCATCGGAAGGTTCACGCGCCAAACAGTCAAGAATATCTGACGTGCGCCAAACATCTCTGGCTTGGCTGGCTTCGGTTCACAATCACACAGTCATTACATTACTCATGAACCCAAAAAAAAAAAAAAAAAAAAATATATATATATATATATATATAATTGGGATGGATTGGATGGGAACGAAGAAAAGTTATCTAAAAATTAACCACGTCACGAGGCGAAATCAACGCGTCGAAGCAATACTTTCCAATCTCGCAAATACCAAAAATAGTGGTGCCATTTTTCAAACACGAACGTTTTCTTTCCTGGGCGGTTTCCTGTTGGGTAGTAATAATAGTTCGTTGCGTTGCGTTACGTTACGGTGCCGTATCTGTTTTTTGAAAACTGCTAGCGCCAAATTGCGCTTTAGAATGGTAATAACACATCACACGCTCAATCTGCGCCGTTCATCATCACCTTCAACGGGAATTCCAATCACGGTGGCTGTGGCCTGCGATTGTTTGTAACAGTCAAAACCGGCGTGTGATTTTAACATTTTTGTTTTTAGCCGGTCATATACTTGCATTGGACCGGGCCAGTTTTTTTTTTTTTTTTTTGGGTCAAAAATAAGAATCATCGAAGGCAGAACTTTTGAATTTACGGAGCCATCAACGAGCCATTCAATAAAAAAAAGAGGACAAATAAATGAATAATAGTCAAGCCCCACCACGTGACCAAATGTCACACGCTTGCTAGATCACCACCCTCCCTCTAAGGAAGATTTGGTACTATACTATTACTATGTATTGTATATATTTATTTAAATTGAAAAAAAAGGTACAGAATAGAACAGAGATACTGATAAGAGAGAAGGGAAAGAACGATAAAGTTAAAGAAATAGCTCAGACAAACCGAACCACACTTTGTTTCAAGTTCAAACCTAACGGAACTCGTGTGCGGTTTCCCCTCTCGTTCTTCTTCTCAGGTAATAAAAATGAAAAGAAATTAATTAAATTAAAACCAGAGAAACTCTCATGTGGATTTAATTGAATTCTGCAAGCGTTTTCAGTTTGGTTCTGAAAATAACGGTTGAATTTGTGCACAGAAATGGAGTTTGCGGTGGCAAAAGCTTTGAAACCGAGTTTAAGGAGGGAGTTTTTTCAGCAAGCGCTTTGTGAAGAGATTTTTTGCTTGAACGCCAACACAGTGGTTGGTGGTGAGGATTTTTCCGTGGATGACCTCCTTGACTTCTCTAACGACGAGTTCCAACAAGAGTATGACGAAGAAAAAGACAGTTTATCTGCTTCTTCCTCGCTCTCACAGGATAGCAACTCCAATTCCACCGGCGTTTCCTCTGATTCCATTTTCTCCACCGAATTAGCCGTTCCGGTTAGTCTCTTTCTTTTTCTCCTCTTTTGTTCTTCGTTTCCCCCAATTTTCGTTTTCTAATTCGAATTTCTACAGGCTGGTGATTTGGCAGACCTAGAGTGGGTTTCTCACTTTGTGGATGACTCTATTCCAGAGCTCTCTCTTCTGTATCCGGTTCAGCAAACGAACCGGTGGGCTGAACCGGAGCAAAGAGTGTGTTCAGCGAAGAAAACTCCTCGTTTTCCCTCTGAAATGAAAATAACAACTAAGGCCAGAACCATGAAGAATAGAAAACCGAACCCTCGCGTCGGGTCACTTATCCCCTTGCTCTCGCGCCCGTCTTCGCCGTCGTCGTGTTCCTCCTCCGTGCTTTCATCGACGGCGCCACCGCCGCCTGTTGTGTTTGGCGAGCCGCCGGCGAAGAAGCAGAAGAGAAAGGCCGAGGCCCAGTTACAGAGACGGTGCAGTCATTGCCAAGTGCAGAAGACGCCGCAGTGGAGGACCGGTCCACTAGGCGCCAAAACCCTTTGCAACGCGTGCGGGGTTCGTTACAAGTCCGGTCGGCTTTTTTCAGAGTATAGACCGGCCTGCAGCCCCACCTTCTGCAGTGAGATTCACTCGAATAGCCACCGTAAAGTGTTGGAGATAAGGCGGAAGAAGGAGGTGGCTGGACTGGAGACCGGTTTGGCTCAGACTCAAATGGTCCCAACTTGCTGAATTTTTTAGATTAGGAAAATAGGTAGTAGTAGCAGATTAGGTATACGTCCACCAACCGGTCTGAACCCGGTTCGTGCTTTTTTGTAAAATACTAGTGTTTAGTTAGTGGTTTTAGTGCTAGTCAGCTAGGCAGGTAACGGATATTCTTAGGAAGGCATTGATTGTTTGTATCCCATTTTCTTAGCGTTGTTGATTTGTTTAATCTAATACAGTTTAAGTTTAATTGGAGGATTAGCAATTCAAGCGTGAAGCTATTTTGGCCATTTATTCAAGTTGGCTGGCTAGTTAGATATTTTAGTTGCGCGCTTCTGTTCTTCTCTGTCAAACTCTAGAGCGTTGGATTGAATCATTCAAATTAGTTCAGCTGCGTGTCTTTGATTTCGTGAGAGAGCGGGAGAGGTGGGTCAGTGACCAGAGACTTGGAGTGTGATTGAAGTATTAAAGTTGGGTGTCACGAGTCACTACCACCAAAACTGTGTTAACACTTAAACACATGGTATGTTCAAGTGAGTGGAGATGGAATAATTAATTTGCCGTTGTGTTTTTTTTCATAATGATTACAAAAAAATTAACCTAATTTAAATTATTCAAATTCCTAATAATTAGTTCAATTTACTGACTTTTTTTTTGTTGTTTTTTCAAGTTACTTATGGTTGTAGTATATAAATATTACAATCACAACACAATATTTAGAAGCGGTGCAAGAATTGTGCTTATAATTTATTCTTTATTGTTGATGAAATTTGATTAAATTACCGATTTTCTTTAGTTTTAAAGGATGTCATGCAAAATTTTTCCTGACTTATTGTATATCAAATGTTTAAACTTTTAATTATTATATACAATTATACATCTTCTACTTCCTTTATTTTTTTTATACGTTTAATATTTTCATTTAAATTAAAATAATTATTTAACCTCTTAATATATGATTTCTTTACTATTTTCTGTTTTATTTATTAATATAAGGATATAATCGATTAAATACCAATTAATATCACATTAATTTGAGTTCTAAAAATAAATAAAAATATTTTTTCTTTAAAACAACATTTAAAAAGAAACCGACAGAGTATCTTATTTTGTTTCATTGTTATTTTTAAAAACAAGTGCTATAAAATAATTATTTTTATCCTATCTGATCATTTATATTTTTAGCCATTCAAAGAGACTGAGAGACTTACATCGAGGCGTTGACATTGACAAGTCGCAAGTCAACAAGGGTCATCTCTTAGTTCACCCCTTCTTGGATCCTTATGATAATGATACATATTTGTATTGCATTTGCTATACTAGTGCAGTATGGTAGTGCTTTTTTAAGTGCTATAGAAAGTGTCGATCGTTCATTGAAATGAAATCTAACGTGAGTGCATGTGGATGAAGTAGTTGTTGGTGGTGGTGGGGCAAGAAATTATTTGTGGGAATAAGGACAGGGTTATCTACAGTGACAATGGTAGCAGCAACCATTCAATGAACAACGCGTAGGATGGATGAGGATTGATGATCGATGCACGCCACTTTGGAGGTTTACTACTCCATGTTATAATGCTTAGCAATTTATGTGAAAACATGAGAGCTATGAAAAAAATATGATGGTAATTAGTAAAAATACATGCAGGGCATGCAGTAAAGCTAGACGCAAGTTAAGACAGCGTTTGTTTCTTATTTTTTTTTTTTAGTTTATATGTTTTTATTTTGAGAATTTATTTAACAAAATAAGCTTATATATCTGCAGCAACTAAAATAAAATATATTACACAAGAGTCTTTTGTTTTCATTTTTAGGATAAGTAAGTATTATGAAAAGCCAAATTAAGGGTTTGTTTGTTTGTTTTAAAGTTTGGAAGAATTATGTTTGATGAAAAAAAGAATTAATTTTTGAAAGAAATGATTTATATTTGAAAATAATGTTGTATAAGTAAATCCAAAACAATTGTTTTTAATGGTAAGATAAAATTAATTTCAAAGTGTAAATATAAATAATTAAATATATTGTATAGATTCCACACCGTGACCAATTTTTTTTTTTTCAAATGAAAAAAAAAATATACTTTTCTCAAAATTAATTCTATTTATTGCAAACTTAATTAGGTGTATAAAAATTTTCACTGAAATAATTAACCTACTATACAAATTGATTTTAGTGGATAAAAAGTTCTCCAAACTTAATTTTGGGGGCCTTATTCAAAATAGACACTAATAATGTAATGGACCAACTATCCCAAAAGTTTAAGTTATTGAGTAGAACGGTAAAAAACACATCACTTTATTTATTTATTTATTTATTTATATATATATATTTCTAACACGCCCATTTATGCAAGAGCCCTTTTGACTTAAAGGTCTGCATACCTTATCCTGAAATTAAACTTTTTTTAATTAGAATAATAGGGACAACTCTTGACCACTTGGTTTTTAATATCATAAAATGAATCAACTATCCAAAAAATTAAGTTATTGAATAGAGAACATGGGTAACTTTATATAATATATTCTTAACAAATGATGTATACTGTGTTAACTAATCAGAAGCTCCAAAATTGGTGTAAGAGACCTGGCTATACAATCAACCCAGGAAACCTTAAGGTGCCTTTTTTTTTTAAATATTTCTTTGTTTTCATTTCCATTTTTAGCTTAAATTATAAAAAATATCAACTTCTCTTTTCATTTTATTTTACCTTAATTTTATAAAAAAAAATTAATATAAAGTTATTTTTCACTATTTTTTATACAAAATTTTAAAGGCAAGAAATAAAATGAAAATGATGTGATGTCTTTATAACGCAAATTGAAAATATTTTTAATTAAAACTAAAAGATATGAAATATAAACAGAAAATTTTTCTAAAACCAAACGACCCTACCTGTTTTGTTTGAGAAATGTTTTGTGTTTCCATTTTTTATTTTTCTAGTTTTATAATAAAAGTATTTTCAGATTTTGTTATAACTTTTTCATTTTATTTCTTATCTTAAAATATTTGTATAGAAAACAAATAAACCAATACAACGTTATTTTTATGGTTTTCTATACAAAACTTTGAAAATACAAAATAAAATGAAAAAAATTAAAACTAAAATTGAAAATAATTTTGTAATTAAAACTAAAAAATAAAATGAAAATAGAAAATATTTTCATGAAAAAAAAATTCCGTATAATTTTCTATTTTTTTAGTTTTAATTACAAACAATGTCAACTTATTTTTTATAGAAAATAGAGAAACCAATATAAAGTTGTTTTTAATGTTTCCTTTATAGAAAAGTATATTTGTTGAATTTTTAGTGTGTCTAATACAAACCACATAGTATGTATTTATACTAATTTATAAAATCAAATACAATAAATTTCTACCTATTAATCAAGAATTAATCATCTTAATTTTCCAGAATGTATAACGATTAATTTCCTACAAATATGTAATAACTAATGACTAATTGTATTCTAACATCCTTTATATTTTTTTAAAAAAAATTAAAATGATGTTTTTATAATCAAAATTAAAAATATTTTAATAATTAAAATTAAAAATAAAAAAATCTGAAAGTATTGACAACTAGCCCCACTCCTCAAAAGCTCCACCTTTGTGTGAGGAAGCCTAAATAACAAGGGTTCATTTGATTTACAATTGAATAAAATTAATTTTGATAGATTTATATATAAAATCAAGGATATGAAATGAATGATATACGATTTACAAAGTAAGTTAAAGGAAATTGATTTAAAATTAATTCCACATAATTGATTTTAACTGTTACCAACTGCTTGGTTGAAATGGTTTGTGGCGTGTATCTTTGGCTCACAAATGATATATTGATATATGCGTGACCAAATTAAATTTTGTTGAAAATTTATGCTCCCCTATTAAGATTAGCAAAATTAAGGACCAAGTCTGACTCTAATTAAATCCAATTAACTAATCATTTTTTTTTATGAAGGAATAACCAATACATCTTCTATAAATCTCATGTCATTTTTTTTTTTGGTCGAAATCTCATGTCATTTCATGCAATCTAATATTGAGACCCTTTGTTTTTTTGAGAACTCGAGACTTTGAAATTGTTTTTTTGTTTTTGCTAAAAAAAGACTTTGAAATAGACACACACAATATTTCATCATCAGGTGGTGGCGATTGGAACTATTCCATGCTTGATTACTAGAGACCCAACAAGACTTGGAACCATTCCAGGCTTGCTTACTCGAAAGTTAGAACAGACTCGGGCTTCCACCATTTTGATTTTTGACATAGCGTACACGTCATGGCAACCAGCGAACTACAGTACTATCCTATGTAAAATACCCCAACTAGAGTACTATACTAATATTATATTGTCTCCAATTCTTTCACTTGCTTCCAAAAACCAATAGGAACAAGAGTCCCACAATTATTTTTTATTTTTCTCGGTGCTAGTGAAGCATTCCACTTACACACAATGGAAAAAATCGTCTATTAATGAAATTCCACATTTATGGTATTGAATTGAAATATATGATCACCGCCTAATTAGTTAATTAGGTAAATCCTGGAGTCTTACCAAACTTAAAAAGTAGCTAGCGAGAAATTTGAAATTCTGACTATATCAGAAAGTTTGAATTTCTAAGCTTACCATCTATCCACGATGGGACACGATGGCATGAACCACTAACATAGGCACATCGTAGAAACTTGCACTTGGAAATAGTAGGAAAGCAAACAAACTAAAACAAAAGCAGAAAAGGAGAACACAAATGCAGAAACAAAAGGAGGAGAATGGAGGTAAAGAAGACAAATGTATAAAGCAGGGGGAAAGAAGCCACTTCTTTTCCTGTAGAAAAAGGTTCATTTTTTTAAGAAGGGTGACCAAGACAAAACATTTAAAGCAGCAGAAAGAAACCACTTATCTTAGTCTTTTCTGCTAGAGGAGAACAAGGTGGAGGGCCACTTGGCAATTGCATACAAATCCTTTCATATTTTGGCCCATTATTAGAAAAGAATCTGACTTTTTCAAAATTTGAAGTTCAGTTTCCGGCGCTTTTATCAGCCTATTGCTTAGTATTAGTATTTGCTTTATGTTAATCAGCATACGATTGTATATACGATGGTCATGAGTCATGACTGTGCATCCCTTAAAAAAATATTTTGACTGAAGCAGAATAAGATTCTGGAAAGTAAGAATGAAACGATTGCAGAGTGATTAATGATTATTTAGTATTATGTTTAGTTTAAGACCACCATGTAACTTCACACAATCACACCCCTTTATTTCCCACGCCCTATAAATCACAAAAATACTTACAAAATCAACAGAAATTTAACTTAGAAGACCACTTCAGCAAAACATAAGTAGCAAGAGTTAAGACAGACAACTAGCACTAATTTAGTAAAAATAATTATAAAAATTACGTTTAATTTTCAGTTTAGTAACCAATGCCCGCAAAATAATGAAAACTGGGAAAAATGGAGGCAGTTACAAAAAAGAAACACTTTGACCAAAAAAAAAAAAGAAACACCAATAAAATTGATCATCAAACACCTGTTTGATTTGAAAAAAAATTAATTTTGTATTTCATTAATTAATGATTATAAAAATCTCACATTATTTACTGTTTATAAAGATTTATACAGCAACTATTGAAAATAACAAAAATATTATGTTTACTATTTTTTTATAAATCTTAAATAAAAACATTTTTTTTAAAAAAAAACGGAATGAAAAAAATTACTCAAATCAATTAGGTTTCTACACCAAAGTAAAAAACTAAAAATCAATTAGGACTTTTCAAAGCTTAAAAATACCACTAACTTGAAAATAAACTAATTTTAACACATTAGCACATTACCAAATAAAATACATTTGTGCACAATAGTGGTTGATCATGATGTAAATGGACTGTGACCCTGGGTCGAGCAGCAGACTTTACCTCAGGATTCGAATCATGAAGTCACTACTTTTGAGAGGGTTTTACCTAACCACTACTCTCAGCCCGAGAGTTAGAACCACGGCTATGTCTGTGAAAAATTCCCGGTCAAAGATAAAAAAAAATAATTACGTTCCCTGCAAAAATTCTGTCACCTTGGGTAATGAACGGCACTGCTTCAGCTTGCAGTTGCAGCAGAGAATAATATCTTTGTTCTTGGTCTTACAATTTTACAATAGATTTTGTTTTTTGTCCAAAACTGAATGCATTCAGTATTGCGAAAGATCCCGTTTTTACCGGTGGGATGAGTCTCCTACTTTTCGGCATTACCATAAGAATCCTCAGAAGCACTAGAGTGCATAGTAGAGAAAATATCTTGTGTTGAGAGGTGATAATAAAGTAGCCTTTCACTTCATTAGACCCAAACGTGGCCCCCAAAATCAATCCACTGGATTCTTTTGTTATATAGCTGAATCCTAAAATGAGATTTTCTACACTGCTATTCTTTCCGCCTTAAAAATAAATATGACTAATTTTTTAAAACAACTGCTTTCAACACCAAGACTTTAGAGTACTTCATCCTCTAACAAATAATAACGCCATTTACTTGTATAAGGGTTGGAGTACCCTAGTACTCCCCACTGTGTTTCTTTATTTACCAAAAAAATAAATAATAATGCCATATACTTTCTGATTGGCACAACTCAATCCAAACTATCGAACTCTAACAATTCTAACATTTTGATGAAGTAGAGGGTAATTCTGTGAAATTCACCCAAAAAATATTACGAACGGAATGGCAGGTCTTGTAGCAATGGAAAACAATGGTGCTCCTGCCATTTCCAAAAAGCCAAGAAAAAAGAAAACCGAGACCTCAATACAACTCACCTTTAATTAATTAATGGAAGACTACAATATGATGCGGATTACAGCAAGACCCACTGCAGATATGGAGACAAGGGTACCTATGCAGTATTTGATCACATCATACTTTGCAGCTTCTAACTGGGCTCTTAATGCATGGATTTCCTGAAAGCAATATTCCAGAGCAAGACTTCAATCCAAACTGAACGAACGTTCTCCAATAGCAACTAAAAAATCAATCATAAACCTCACCCGATCAAGTTTGTTTGTCAAATTGGTGGTTTCAGCATTTTGATTAGCAAGCTCATCCCTTATGCGTCTGTGCTTAGATGTGAAAAATAAATGAATGAGACAATAACATCAGGTCAAACCAACTAAAGATTACTATGACAAAAATAGAATAGAACTATGTTTTTTACTTACCCTCTTTCAAGATTCAAGTCCAAACGTTGCCCAGCAGTGACTTTGTCAATCTCATACCTATCATAGATAATAAAGACATTATAGCACAATCTTGGGAGTGGAAATCAAATTTGCTTCAGGTGGAAAAATATTTGTGTATAATACTCCAAGGTGCAGACCTCAATTCACTTCTCATCTTCTCTATGTCATTATGAAGCTTTTCAGTCTCGCGTTGCAACAAAGAAAAATGATGCTCCTACATCACCAACCATAAAAAAGGATGACTTGAATGAGTTGGTGGAGCAATGACTATTAGCAAATACAATGTCCATCTTCACAAAAATAGCACATATAACTCTAAAGAAAAAGTTCATTACTATGCACTTATGCCTGGACTTATGCCTGGACGTTATTGTTTTTGGATAGAATATGCATAGACATTAGTTGAGAAGTTATGCCCACACATTGACTAATAAGCACCGCAATACACAAATGGCTTTAAATAATCAATACCAAACCCAAACTCCAGACATCGCATCTGAATTGAGAAACCTGGGCCTGATATTCATGAAACATGAACCAGAGCTTTCAATTCTTCCATTAGCAGATCAAAATTTGAAACCACTGTAAGATATACTACTGCAGCAGTTAATCTCAGGCTAACACCAATCCCATTAAATGCATCTCCCATAGCCTACTTGCATGCATAAACCCCTCCTACCCCATGCAAAGAACTAAATGAAAGAGACTTCATATCAGAACACACAGCACAGTCTAAACTTTAAACCACAATTTGCTTGCTAATCATGATGGTGGTAAACTGATAATTTTTTTTTTTAATACTGTCCTCCATCATTTTTTCAATATTACCTCCATCATTTTTTCAATATTACCTTCATTATTCAGTAGCTACAGTTGAAGGTTGTTTTATAACAGAGTTCAAAGAAAAGATAAATTAGAGAACAAAACAGTTTATCTTGTGCATAAATGACAGGCTCATTTTGTTGACACAAACCTACAATAATTAGGAAAAACTTAACTACAGGACTGTAATAAAACTAAGCAGAAGGAGTTTATCTTTCAGATCTTGAACTTGCAATAATTGGTTTATAGGGCACCATTAAAACAAATTTTGTGTACAACTTCAGAAGAGATCTCAAAGGGATGGAAAATGTAGACTAAACTGGAAGGTAGAAAAAGAAAATAAAAATGTGTCCTATTACCACATACTTGATATAGTGATGAAAAAGTTTTGCAAGTGCCCATCCCTGCATAGTTTATTTAGCTAACATATTTAACAAAAGAAAAATAATGAGAGTCCATGCAAACATAATGTGGCAAGGGTTTTTAGTCTTAGCGCTAGGCAGTTTTCTAAGTGCTTTCCAATACGCCATGTAGAGGTGTCAATAACGGGTCAGGTTAAAAGTGAGCCAGTCGGATGGGCTCACTTTTTTAGTGAGCTTAAAAAATAACAACCCGGCTCGACCCACCACGGGTTGGTGGGTTAAGTGGGTTGGCTCACCTAATTTAAATTTTTTTAAAAATACTTAATAAAGCCAAAAAAAAGAAAAAAATGGAAAAATTAATAAATAAAATAAAAAATAGAAAGTGAGTCAACTCACTCCAACCCGGCTTGATGACCAAAGTGGGTTGACCCACTTTGACCCGTGAAAATGTGAACCTAATTTTTACCAACCCAATCCACCGGTTGGTCCGGGTTGGCTCACCAAGTTGAACCCATATTAACACGGTCATGTATTATGGCCTAGGCATTTCCCATATTGCCACATATCCAAGAGTGCTTGAATAATCTTCCCCAACTTTGAGAATTTTAGTTGTCTGCATAACATGCCAGACCTCAGTGTCCCATCCTTGATCCTAAACCTTCTTGTTGATAGATGGTAAAAAAGAAACTCCCACAATAACAAATACCATAACTCCCATAATCTGATTGCAAAATTTGTTGAATGTTCAGGAAAAGTAAATTGGAATTTAATGGTCTCTTTACAGGGGCCACCTTATTTGTCTTTCACAAAGGCCAGAAGGTGTGCGAACCCTCTCGCCCCAAATGAGCACATCCCCAGCCTCCTCAACTGTGTTTCTGAAGAGTATGAATGTGACACAAATGGTGGCAGTGGTAGGTACCCCCATGAATGTATCATATTGTTGTTTGATTTCTTAGATTAGATGTTGTATGTGTATGTGTGTATATATGTTTTGTCTAACAGAGAATTGATTTGAATTTAAACTTTTTTTTTTGCTCTTAGATTTGGTTTTGCAGTTTAAATTTTTTTCTATTTTTACCCCAGAATTTTGCTTAGGTTAGTGTTTAGTACTAACGGAAGAAAAATATTATTGCAGGAAAGTTTTCACTGTATAGAATTCCTTCAGGGAAGAAAGAATATGGACTTGAGTTTCTGGAAACAAACAAAAACGACTATGATTGGTAAGTTTCATAGTGAATCAACATGCATTTGCAAGGAAAGATCTTACTGCTAGAATGGTTATTTGCTTTCTTAAACAAAGAAAATAACATGAACAATGCATATTATGCAAAAAAGGTTGAAAACACCTTATTTACTTTTTAGCTATTGCAAACCACATCCGAAACTCAAAACATATTGCACAATTGAATAGAAGTAAACTTGATATTTCAAGTTTGAAAATGCTAACAACTAACAAGTGTGTCTAGGGCACTTGTTAAAGATTAAAAAATGAAAAGTAAAGCATTTTTACCCAGTGTATTAAATGCTTTGGTTTCTATCAAATATTTTCCATCCTTTGTTTCCTCAAAAGTGCCCTTAGGGCACTCATTAGTATAACCCTTCAAGTTTTAATGGTTCCAACTTCCAAGGGAAACACAAAAATTCATGTGAAATGTTCCAAACTCTAGAGGTTCCTAGGTATTCATCATATAATACTGCATCTATTTACTTATTCTCATTATTAAGCTTTTCCATGGGAAAAACCAATTACTTTAGTAGTTATATGAATTCCATCATTGCTACAGCTAATCAAAAATGGATTTGGCTATTTTTTATTCCTCTAGAGTGAGGTGTGCATTTTAGACGGTAAAGTGAAACGTTATAACCCTTGATTGAAAAACCTATGGCTAAAATTGTGATAGAATCCATGCACATATTTAACAAGCTATGAAATTGTTAAAATATTAACTGCTGATTTTCTATCCAACGGTTATAAAGTGCAAGACTCATTTTAGAGAAGCCAAATACATCATAGACCATGACTTTTTATGCTGAAACCTTGAAATCTGCTTCTATATAAATATAAAAGATACCTGAGAACTTTGCACTTCAGATTTAAACTTTGACAGGTTTGATTCTTGGAGCATCTCTGACTGCAAAATTCCAAAAGAAAACATGACTACAAAATTGAATCAATGATAGCTTAATTAAGGCGTCATGTGAAAGGGAAAGAAAAAACTCACCTTTTGCATTTCTGATTTTGTAACAAAAGAATGAGCTACATTTTCCAAGCTATCATTTAGAACTTCAGTGATCGCAGAAGTTATGGCCTCAGCCTGTTTGGACGGAACCCCATGTGCCTCTAAACCCCTTACCTAGGGAAATTAAAATATCCTATCATTCAAACAACGAAAGCAATTTTTGAAACAATAATCAAATAAAAAAAGAGTAATTAACTTACCAGTGCAAGTGTATCGACAAGGAATGCGCGCTTTCCGTTGGAATTCACTGCCTGTGAAACATGCCTATTACTAATACTATGCGTGGTGGTAGAAGGAAATGAAGAAAGGAGGTGGCGGCACTTGGCGAAGCAGAGGCGAGGATTGGAACCCAACTGAAAAGCGCGTTTACACAACGCCATCTAAGCCAAGTCAAGAATTAATTATTATTATTATTATAAACAGCACAGCTAAAGCGGGAAAGAGAGAAAGGGAGAATTGGAATGGAGAAAAGCCCACAGGCACAGACAGGGTTTGATGTGAAGTTGTGAATGCCTTCAGCCTTCTTGTCTATGGTCCGGTTGCTTGCCCAGGACGAATGCTAGTGGTACAAAAAATTATATTATATTCGTTTTTATATCATTGCACTAATTAAAATGTTTTTATTATACTCTCTCCATTCCATTTTGACAATTGTTTAAGGTTTCTACACCTAAATTAAGAACAATAATAAATGACTTAAAAGATATAGTAATCTTACTAAATTACCCTTATTAATTTACTACACATTTTTTTTCATTTTACCTAAATATATTAATGAGTAGTGTGGTGCACAGTTTTTTAAGTTTCTTTTCCCATAAAAGTGGGAGGGTAAAAATGGAAAACTAACATTAATACTCACATAAAAACTAGAGAACGACTCATATTATGAAAAAAATTTATTTTCCTAAAACGACTATTAATATGAAATGGAGGGAGTAATATCTTTAAATTAATCCATACAACTATTTACTTTTTGTAAATTTTTAGTTGGTTTGAGATCTAGTAATTCCATTATCCAAAAATAAATTCTCTCTTTTTGCTTTGAGTGTGTTTGTTTTTTTTGTAATGAAAAGATTCATTAAAGATTTGAAGTTATAAAAATATAGTCAGGAAAGTGAATTTGGGAAGTTTACTTTATGGTCTTTCCTATGTTTGATATAAGTTTTAAAGAATATATTTTTGAGTATTATTGATTTTCTAGAATGTAGTTTAACCATATTTTAGTTAATTTTTATTTCCATGGTGATGAGTGGAAATCTTATTCACGCTCACTTCATTCTAGTATATTTTTTTATTTTTAAATTTTATAATTTAAAAAAAAGTTAAAAATATTTTTGAGAATATTAAATATTTACCAAACATATTTATAAATTTTAGTTGGGAATAACATTCCGGGTAATAGAATTTTCGGGAACATTATTCCTTATTCATAACAATATTTTTTTTTGTGTAAACCATAGGTATCCTCATTATCAGGGACAATCCTATTCGGGGCTTCCCCTTTGTCTATTTATTTCCCAAGAAAATTGGTCTACAAAATTTTATAGGGATTTGGACCATCTCATGCTTTTTTATTTAAAATTTCACTAGAAAATTCTTATAATTTTATTTAAAAAATTGTTTACACTATTTTTTTTTAAAAAAAAAATCACCATTTTTTTATTCAAATTGTTATTGTGAAGTTTTTCTACTCAGTTGTAGGAAATTTCTTGTAAATTTTAAAATTGCAAGAAATGTGCTACGAACCCTGAAATTCACATGAAAATCTGTAAGAAAATTCGCAAGCTTATTCGCAAAAGAGTTGGCCTCGTGATAGATTTGAACCACATTGACAATCTAATCCTTGCTTATCTTTCAACCAGGATATCATACATCGAATCAATGCAAGGTAAGGAATTTCTTAGAAGAAGATTAATAATATCTGATAAATCACTCTCACAAATGACACTACAAAATCCAAGGTCCCAAGCTAGATTAAGCTCAACCTTAACAACGAGTAGTTCCGCTTTAGAGGTATCACCAATCCCAAGTTCAAGAGAGAAACCACCTTACCATTTTCTTTCTGCATCCCGTAGCACTCCACCAATGTCCATCCTTCCAGAAGATGTAGGGTTCCACAAGGTGTAGGGATCCTATTTAGCTGTGTATCCTCTGAACAAAAATTTACAGATTAGCTATGGATTTTAATTACACAGTGTTTCACCAGCTAATGTTTGCAGAGAGGATCTAAATCAGTTGGATTAAAACTCCCAATCTTTCCATAGGACTGTAGTGGGTTAAATTGCTAATTTACAGATGATTTTATTATTTATTTTCTTATATTATCTTAATAGTATATTAAAATTTTTATCATTTAAATATTTTATAATATCATGTTGTTTATATAGTATAAAGATTTAATTGTAATATATTTATGAAAAAAAATGGGTATGTAAAATGTTTAAGAAATAGAGAGTTTTTTTTTTCAATTTCACATGGAAATAAATATTTGAGATTATAGTGTAACATATTTATAAATTAAGAGGGATTATGGGTAGATTTTAGAATATAAAGGGAGTTTGTGTAAAAAATATAAAATAGGGGTATTAGTGTGATTTACTCAATATCTTTTACACGTGTTTCCACCTCCAACCAAAAAAATAAAGTTGGATCATATTTATAAAGTTGGATCATTACTTATATAATAATAATTAGTTTATTATGAAGAGTAATTAGGAGAGAGATGAAAATTCAGGAATAAATTGAGGGTTTATTGAGAAAGAAGCAAAGAAATACTTTGCGGCTGCTCTCTCCAAACCGTACGTATGCATTACCTCTATTCGCCTTGCTTAGCGTTCTTCCTTCATAACCGCCGAAGTCGTTAAGCATCTCAATAATACCACCGTTTCTGGCCGAAGCTTTACTACAGAGCTCAGCTCAGGTTCTTTCTTTAACCTAACCCCTCTTTATTATTCATTGTTTCATATTGTACTGTTATGTTAGGGTTAGGAATTAGGGTTTGGTTCGGATATACGATCGCCATCGCCTTCCTTCATTCTCCCCTTCCAATTATCAATGGATTTTGGATTGTCTCCGTGATACCGAGTTTCGATTCAACTACTGTAAATAGGTATAAGGTTGGGACATGGCGGATTTATGTATGTTTGATGCGTGTTTCCGTGGTAATGCTACGTCTAAGATTGAAGGACTTTTGATTTATCGAAAAAACAACATTGCATTGTTGTTGTGCTTATTACCGCGAGAACTTTTAGCTGGTCTGCGGTCTGCCATTTCCATGATTTCAGTTGTACAAAAATGCGCATCTTAATTTTCCTGCATTGCATCTTAAATGCGCATCTTAATGCTTTGGTTTACCATTAGTTTTAGCTGTGGTGGACTGTGGGAACTAGTAAGTGAAATACGTCTGAAGCAAATGGAGAAGTTTGGAATATAAATGGAGAAGTTCGGAATATAATGTTTATCCCAACCCAAACCACAACAAACCATGTTAAGAAAATTTAGGGTTCATAGAATTGATAGAAGAGAGGGAGAGTTGAGAGAGAATTTGAGATAATATTCAGAATTGTAATTCTGGAATTTTCATTGAATGAACTGAGAGTGCAGTGAGGAGTATTTATACATCCTTGGAAGCTTGTACTGAAAGCTAAGCTAACTAGATATGATTCAGTTAGGTACTAAATGTACCTAATTGAATCTAACTGAAGCTAGTTACAGCTACTATTAAGTATTAACAGCTCTAACTATCAGACAATACATCAGTTACTATCAACAGCTCTAACTATCTGACAATTCATCAAATAGGCACGCAGCTAAAGCTACACAAGTATACAGGATATATATCACTAACAAACCAAGTACAGTTACATAGGATATATCCTATGTTACTTGCATTAAATCTGCTTGGATTACGAAAAGAACAAGGCAGAAACCAGTAATGTTTACTGTGTGGCTTTTAATTATTTATCAGATTTATCAGCAGGTGTTATGTGTTTCAACCCATGACTACCTGCTGAAAATAATGTCATGATAAAAAATGCTGGGATATACAAAAATGGAAGATGGAGCTTTACTTTTGTCAGGATATCAGAATAATATCTTATAATATCTTCAAGTAATTTAGGGTAACTTAGATTATATCTTAGGATTGGTTCCCAGATATTGTCCAGTACTCTAGTTTAGTATAAATAAGGAGGTTTGTATGATACATCAAGTTTTCATCATTCTGGATATGCAGTTTCCAATACATCATGAAAGTGTATCGCAATATCTGGTTGAAAGGAATAAGCCCACTGATGTGTCAGCAATGTTTCTAAGTAGCTGCTTAAGTGATTGCCTTCTCAACTTCATGTGTAATTAATATACATGGACCAAATATGAAGACTCCGTGGTTAGTTGCTATAGAAACTGTTCCTTTGTCCAATAGTGACACTAAAATTTTACTAAAGCCACACCATGGATTTGTATTGTTAATTCACTTAAAATATAGAAATTCAAACATGAAGATGTAGAGCCTGTTTGATAACACTTCTTAAAAACAGTTTTCAGTTTTTAAAAATTTAAAAACTCAAAAATCTGTTTGATAGATCACTTTTTAAAAACAATTTTTCAAAACTGTTTTGGGTTTTCAGTTTTTAAAATAAAAAAGTAAAACAGATTTTTGCTGTTTTGGTTTTCTGTATCTCTTTTAAATTTTAGAAACTGAAAACACACGGAGAACACCTCTTTTCATTAATAGTAAAGATTGTAATTTTTGTGAAATATTATTAGGGTTTGAACGAGAAAATAACGAAGCCCTTTCGCAAGCTGCGCTGTTCCTCATCTTTCTCGTAGCACCATTTCACATCGCCTTCATTCTCTCTCTTTCTCGTCTTCAATCTCACAGGTTCCATTCACGTAGAGCTGCGTTGTTCCATATCATCACCTTCAACCTCTCTCCCATATTCAATCGCAGGTTTTTCTCTATTTTCGTTTTCTGTTCTTCGATTCATTTTCTCTATCAGCGCTGTTCCATTCGCGTAGACTGTTGAAACCATTGCTAATCTATTGTAGGTTTTGAGTTTGATTTTGAAATTTAAACTTTGCTTGTTGCTTTAGTGATCTGATTATGATTTTGTTGAGCTTGAGGTGGGGTTTAGACATTTGGGTGTCTTTAGTTCTCCTTGTCCTTAACTTTGTCTTTGTCCTTGGTGGTGGCAGTGGCTTTTGTAGTTTTATTACTTGCTTTTGATTTCTTGCTTGAAATGGAAACAGAGCTTGGTTTTGGAAGATGCATTAGAGCTGACCTTAGTTTGGTTTTTGGAGGAAAGGTTATTGGATTTGATGGTTTTAGTGGAAATGTCATTGGATTTTATGGTTTTGGTTTGGTTTTTTGTGGAAATGGTATTGGATTTGATGGTTTTGGTTTGGTTTTTAGAGGAGATGTTTATCAGATTTGATGGTTTTGGTTTGATTTTCTGGCATAGTTGACATTGGTAGTCAGCTGTACTAAAAACTGAGATGATTTCTTATGGTTGTACTAAAAATGTCACTAAAATTTCTTGTGACTTGGATGATTTCCCTAACATATATGCATCCTCGCATGCTGTTCTCGGGCAATTCAAGACATGTGTTCTCCTCCTGGGAAACTTTTATCTCTTTGGATCCAATCCTGGCATAATCAGTATCTGTGGGGCATTTACAGCTATTACTGGAATGTCTGTTTATACTTACCTTAATCTGAAGCAGCAATCAAACAAGATATTGCCTCGACAGGCCTCCCCTTTACCAAAATCTAAACTCAGCAAAGAAAATGGCAATTCCCATAATGGACATTACAGCGCAGAATCTGTCTAACAAATTTTCCTTAGCATTAATGACATGTAGCATTTTTTTCACTTTTTTTTTGTGGTATCTAGATTCCGATCTAACCATTTAGGGCGTTGATAGCGGCATGTCAAATATAATATTATATTATTCAACTCGGATTAGGGAATGAATACATGATTCTATTACAGTAGGCAACTGCTGCTGGAGATGGAACCGTTTGATAAACCAATTTAGGAGCAAGATAGTAAGCCACTCTGGAGCAAGATAGCCACGAGTGCCTCTCATTGTTGTGAACAAACCAGACTGTTCAGGGCTAAGGAGTTTTGAGAGTCCAAAATCAGATATCTTAGCCTGAAATTGATCTTGCAAGAGAATGTTCTCTGGTTTGATATCACAGTGAATTATCTTTTGCTCACAGCCACTATGTAGATAAGCAAGTCCACGTACTGTTCCAAGTGCCACATCAAACCTCTCTTGCCATTCTAAAACTGGTCCACCACCAAAGAGGTGGCGATCCAGTGATCCACGGTTCATGTACTCATAAACCAGCAAATGGTGTCTCCCTTGAGCACAGAAACCTTTCAGTCTCACCAAATTAACATGGTGAATATTTCCAATAATAGCAATCTCAGTGCAGAAATCCTTTTTCCCTTGAATTCCAATGTTGACTATTTTCTTCACTGCTACAACAGTCTTATCAGGAAGTACACCCTTGTATACAGCACCAAACCCACCCGACCCAATTAGAGTCTTGAAATTATCAGTAGCCTTCTCAAGTTCTTCATAGTCAAATCTTGTAGGTAATCCTGGAATATAGAAGGCATCTAGGTCCCCTGAAGAATGTGAATTTGGTTTCCCTAATTTCAATTCTTGCTTTTTTACCGTTTAGGGTGAGGTGTGTGTATATGCATGGCCAAGACAATTAGCCAAAGAGCTCAGAATTTATATATAGTGTGGCACTCAAAAACAATATACATTTTACTGTTGCACCTTCTGGCAAGGGACAAAAAGACACAGCCCCTACAATTATTGGGTTCCGGAACAAAAGAAGAGGATGGTTTAGAATTTCTATGCAAAATTTTTGGCTGGCTTTGGATGTAACTGTGTCCTCCTTCCTTCCTTGTTTGTTTTTCTCTCTCTGCTTATTCCACAAGAATAGTGATTTCATGCCATGCCTTTTTTGGTTGAAATAGTTCCACGTCAGTTCATACATTATAAATTTATAATACTCCATTTATCATAATAAAGCTTTCTTAATTAAGGACTTGCAGTTTTGGTTACGTACACCTACTATGTCCTGCATATTCTTGGTGCCATGCATGCACTTGCTAGGAAATTCTCAAATTCATCTACCTGTGTTTGTTAACCGGAATAGTATTCATCAAACTTTCTGCATTTTGAGGTCTAAGATTATAGTTGTTTTGAAACTAAACGTTTAACTCCCTTTTCTCAGAAGTAAAAACCCTGCACCCTCATCAATATATATATTGTGAGTATAATTATACTATTTTCCATTACGGCTGAAGAGTGTAAGGAGAATAACTGAATAAGCAATCAATCATTCTTCAATTAAAAACCCTGCACCCTCAACAAATGTTAACTTATGTAATGCATTTTGGATACTGCAGTCTACCAATCCTTGACTCTCACACTGGGAGATGGTACAAACATTTATCCTATCTTTGTTATATCAAATTTATATTGCTAAAGCTTTTCATTTGCGCCCTCCTGCCTTTGCTAAAGTTTTTCTATTGCCACATTTTTTCCATGTGGTATTAACTTTTGTACATAAACTAGAACAGTTACCTTTCATTTGAAATGATGTGTTAAAACACATCACATGCTGGTTGGCTTTCTCTCATTATTTCTCCATCACTGGTTTTACCTTTCATTTGAAATGATGTGCCCAATATAAGGTTATCTGATGAAGGTGCAGTTGAGATGACAATTCGTAGGGATCATATTGCCAATAGGATGTGAGCAAACCGTAACAACTAGTTGAATCAATTTCATTATGTTACTTTAAATACTGAAGTTATGTTATAAAATTTATGATTATGATATGATTCATTTTAATCTTACTCAGATTTTAAAATCATTGTATTTCTATTCTTACTCATACTTTTTTTTTCATGTAAGTACTAAAAATGATATAAGTTCTTTAATAAATTTAAAAAATACATTTAATGTAAAAAAAATATAGACACTAAAAATATGTTTAACGTAAAAAAAAATATAAGATCGTCAATGAATTAAAAAATACATAAAAAGGTTCTTCAATCAATATTTTTAAATATTAAAATCATGTTTAAAGTAAAAAAAAAAAAAGCTCTTCATTAAATTTAAAAAATGCATAAAAAATTCTTCAATTAATATTTTTAGATAATAAAAACAGTTTTTAAAAAAATACAGTTTCAAACGAGTTTTCTATTTTTAGTTTTCAAAAACAACTTTACCAAACAAGTTTTTTTGTTTTCTCATTTTAAAAACAGTTTTCAAAACAAAATTACCAAACAATTTTTTTTTTAGTTTTCTTCTCAAAAACAGTTTTCAAAATTCATTTACAAAACTATTTTTAAAAACTAAAAAACAAAAGTCTTTCAAACAAGCCCTTAGTTCTTTCTCGAGGAGGGAAAAATGAAATATCTCAAGGATTAGTATTTTTATGACATAGTTTTTGTTTTTCTTTAGGAAAATGAGAATGATCAATTTGTTATGTGGATTGGCAGTAAAAATGATTGCATTCCCGTGTCTCAATTTATGGTCTAGTCTAGGAGTGTATGGTGTACTGCTATATTGTATGCTCTCAACTTTTCATTACAGGCTTTTGACTAACCTTATATTTACTTAAAAGCATAGGTTATATGGTATGCCGCTGCATATTTCAGTTAAAGTTAAAAAACAGAGAGAGAAGAATAACTGTTCTGTTCAATAGATGTAGATAAAGGATTTTCTACAATAATGGAAGTTCCACTAGTGCAGGGCCTATGTAAGTATTTCAGTGTCAGAGGCTGTGATATTTATGAAAGCTCAACAAAGCACGCAATTATGGCCAGAAATCTGTTCAAGAACATGTGTGCTTTTTAAAGGAACCTTACTCTCATTTCCATTGGCAAAAAGTATTCCTCAATTTCATTCCCCTTGAAGGAAAAAATTATTCCTCAAAGTCAAAGCTATGCCTCCAGAGGACTTTCTCCATGAATCAGTATTTTACCTTAACCGGTCACTCTACCTGGTTAGCTTAATTGCTGAAAGGGCAGAGTGATATCCATTTTATTGTTTTTTCTAAGTAGAGTTAATCATATGTTAGGTATATTTTTATTTTTGAGAAGTACGTGCATTTTATGAAGAATGTGACCCATGGACTTGGTATCATTTTTTGGGTGCTGAGTACAGTGAAAGGATTGGTGTGAGATGGGTTGCTTGTTGAAATTTCATGTTCTATACTGATGGAATTTGTGGTTTTAATATTTTGAAGGGGAGGTAGGGGGTTTGGCTTGGCTTAAGGATGATCTTGGATATGTGGTTGTGATGTGGACAGGGAGGAGGCGGTGGCTGGTGGTGTTGGTTGTGGTGGAGGTGGTTTTGCTGATCAGTTGTGGTAAAGGTTAGGAAAAAAATTGAGAATGAGTTCAGACAGCCGTAGCCGGAGCAGGAGCAGGAGCAGGAGCCCAATGGATCGTAAGATCCGCTCTGATCGATTTTCCTATCGTGATGCACCGTACAGGAGAGATTCACGTCAGGGTTTCAGGTTTTTTTTTTTTTTGGATTTTAACTTTTAACTATTTATTTGCTGTTTCCTTTTCCTACTTAAATGTACTGGTTAGGGAAGCTGAAGAAGATTGAAACTATGCTTTGCTAGAGGAGGCTTTAAATCTTTCTTATGCTGTTTTTAAAACCTCAAACCCATTGATTTTACTGTTTTTATGATTTTCTATCTTCGTACTCTGCCTGGTGCTTTAATTAGTTTGCAACATAAATTGTATGGTTTGCCTCTTGAACATAAGCAGTGGTTCTGGTTTCTTTGCTGCATAATTACCAAAGTGGCATACATCACGCCTTTTGACATTTCAAATTTGTGCATGCATTTCTCAGTGGTAACAATAATTTGATTTTTTTTGTCAGCCGAGACAATTTGTGCAAGAACTGCAAGAGGCCTGGTCATTATGCTAGAGAATGCCCTAATGTTGCAATTTGCCACAATTGTGGTCTCCCTGGGTATGGAATTCATTTTCTGTTTCTTTAGAACTGAGCATGTAATTCTGTGATGATCTGCTTGCTCTCAACTATAGTGGTTTCATGTTGTAAAAGATGATTTGGCCTTTCTTGCTGGATCTTTGATTTGGACCTTGTGTAATTTAACAGATCTATTGAGTCCATTCCTTTTTGAACTTTAGTTACATTTTCTTTCTTAAATACCAGTTAGCATGCACATACGTTATTACATTTCTTCTGAAGAATTTTCTCTTGATGAAACATGCTTACATATCAGTAATGTCCCTATTGGGACGTTCTTCCGTATTCATTTCTATGTTTACATTGTAGTATGATGCTTATTTTACATTGTCTAGGAATTCACATATTATCATTCATCCTCTGCTTTTATCTTTTGGTATTCGAATAATATGGTTTTGTTTTTGTTCCTAGATTTTACTTTGTCCTTTTTCTTCTACATTTCATCATCTTTTCTTGGATGGCGGAATGCTAGTTTTGAAGAATTGTTTCACAGTATATTATTGATGTTGCAGGACCTTCATGAGGCATCTGTTGTTTTGTCTGAAAAAGTTGAAAAGTAAAATTGTATGATTTGCCTTGATTTACTTAGTAGTAGATTCCAGCTCATAACTGCACCTCTATAATCATGCTGTGTAACTGTGGACTTTGTTATCACCTCTAACTAAACTGATACTGCAACCACATTCTTGCCATTTTTTTTTTGTGGATAAAACCTGTTTCTCTCATTGAATCTGATGGTAGAGTATGAGTTCCTCCTTTGATCAGAATTTAATGTCAACTAGTTATGTGACCTCTGTGATCTTGTCTAAGCCTCTTAATGTTGCCATTTTCTTTTTGGTGGCATTTTCTATTTCATGATCATTCTACTGGTGACACTCCTTTTGCTTTTACTAGCTCTTTGATATATTTTAAGTTTGAAATATAGGTTGTTTGCCTATTATGTCTTCCAAACTTGAAGTAGAAAGAACAGAATAATTTGATTTATATAAGAAGTTTGGGATGTTAAATTGTCAGTCATCTGATTTTCGCTAACAAGTGTTATGGCTTGAGTGGCTAGTTTTTATGATTCTGTTTTTGTATGTTTAATTAGGCACATTGCTTCTGAATGTACCACAAAATCTCTGTGCTGGAATTGTAAAGAACCTGGTCACATGGCCAGCAATTGTCCAAATGAGGGCATTTGCCACACCTGTGGTAAAGCTGGACACCGTGCTAGGGAGTGCTCAGCTCCTCCAATGCCTCCAGGGGACTTAAGATTGTGCAACAACTGCTATAAGCAGGGTCACATTGCAGCTGAATGTACGAATGAGAAGGCTTGCAACAACTGTAGGAAGACAGGCCACTTGGCACGTGATTGTTCTAATGATCCGATTTGCAATTTGTGCAATGTTTCTGGGCATGTGGCTAGACAGTGTCCAAAAGCCAACACCCTTGGAGACCGCAGTGGTGGAGGTGGTGTTCGTGGTGGTGGTTATCGAGATATTGTTTGCAGGAACTGCCAGCAATTGGGTCACATGAGTAGGGATTGCATGGGGCCCTTGATGATTTGTCACAATTGTGGAGGTCGTGGCCACCTGGCATATGAGTGCCCTTCAGGTAGGTTTATTATGGATCGCTATCCCAGGAGGTACTGATGGGTGGCAAATTCGTGGGTTACAGTTAGATGAACCTTTTTCTGTAATTTTTTCGCCAAGCAGATTGTTGAATCTCGTATTTGTTGTCTTCGCTTTGGTCCTTGTTATGTGTTTTTTTCTGGTAGAGTGACAGGCCCATTATTACCAATCTATTAGTCCTTCAGTATTTATGATTGTGCTTGCGAGGAATAAGAATTTTCTACTGCTAAGAGGTGTAGTTCTGATGAGGCTATTTGTTATCGATCGTGTTCAAAATTTGTGGTGATCTTGGCTGGAATTTGCATGTTGACTTGTTAGTTATAACTAATAAGCTACACTAGGCGAATACAGGTGTAGGGTATCGGCATGAAAAAAAAAATCTTGTATATCCGCGTGGAAGAAATCTTGTGTCAAACACAAGACGTCATCTTTTTTCACTGTTGTGTTAAAGTTTTGAATTTAATTGATATGTACTGGGGATGAGAATAGGTCGGACCGAGTTAGGCTTTCCAAGCCTGAGCTTGGCTTGCACTTTAAATTTATGGTTTGAGCCGGGCATGTTTACTTTATATAGGCTTTATTTTATGGCATGAGCTTGGTCTATTTAAAGTCTAAATTGGCCTCAAAGCTTGCTTAAAAGCCTGTTTTATAGTAAGATGTTTGAATATATCATAAGCATGCATTTAAATAAATTTATAAGCTCAAATATTTTATGAAAGATAACATATTTATATATTTACACAAGTTACTAAGCATATGGTTATAAGGTACTCCCTCCTGTCCTTTTTATAATGCACCATTTAGAAAATATTGACGATCCTTTTTATAAGGCACTTGATAATCTCTCTTAAGCATTTAATTTTTTTTCCTGATTTACCCTTATTGAATTCTTCCATAATGTATTTTGCTAATTGTTCATTAATGAGGTATTATAAATATTGTTATAATAAAATTTTTTATAATAATAATATATAAAATTTTAGTATTTCATTTATATTTAGTTTCCCGGCTCGAACATGATTGTCACACGTGGAAGATTCCTGTGGTTATACCAAAAAATAGGTCGGTCTGATGGGCTCAAAAGGCTTTTTTCGATGGTCTGAGGTATGACCTATATTTAGTTAAATAGGTCGGCCTGATAGGCTCAAAAGGCTTTTTCGATGTTCTGAGGCCTGACCTATTTTGCTATATAGGCTTTTGAAAAAGCCTTGACCTGGCCTGGACTTGATGTAGGCCCTTGATAAATGATCTGACCTGTTTCCACCCCTAATATGCACTAACATTGTAAAACATTTAATGATGTGTTTTTTAATAAAATATAATGCAATGTTGACGTACATCATTAAATGATAATTTTTTTTATTTTTTTAGAAGAAATGAGTTTGGAGATTGAGAGTATTTTCCTTCATTTAAATGATTAATGAATTATATTGTTTGGAGATAGAAATGGTGAGCCTATAATTCTAATTTCATATGTGATTAATTATCATCTTAACTCTCTCTAATGGTGAACTTCAAAAATTTTAGCAAATGGATCTTATAAGTGACCTGGTATCTTTATATATTATCAATATTAATTTTTAAAAAAATGGATGAGACCCAACAAATTGATATATAAGCCCCAAAGTTTTGGGGTGCTATGCACATGGTGCTTGGGAAAGCACCACAAGCACCATTCTCCAACGGCTTTTCTTGTCTTCCATGAGGTGCTTAATAGAAAAAGTGTCTTTATGGTATCAATATATAGAAGATTATTATTGCAAGTCATGACATTGATTATATTCATAACATTTAATGTTATATAATGTTATATAATTCAATAGAAAAATTCTATTTTGGTTCCTTAACCATTGTTCTAAGGGCATTTACATTATCCAAAAATAAAATATACCCCATCCATTTTTTATCTGTCACAATTTTGAAAAGAATTTTTGTTCCATTTTATCTATTATTTTAAAAGTTTAAGACAAGATTAATTACTTTTTTGGTAAAATACATTCTTGATCCATGTAAAATACAGTCAATTTGATTTTTGTTCCTAAAAAAATAATTTTGGTCCTCACAAAATAAGAAAATGTGACATTTTGATCCTTATAATTAATCTTTGGTCCGTGTAAAATACATCTACTTTTATTTTAACTAGTTGGGTACTCGTGTGTTCACACAGATCAATATGTTAATATGTTGGTTGTAGTAGGAATATTTAAAAAATATACTTCAAATTATTGTTCCAATGTTTGTCCTTGGGTGTGATTTTCCTGTTCATTTACTAACTATTAGTATGCCATTTTATTTGTAGGGAATTCCGAGAATGTTACACTCTATACATTCTCTTAAAAGTACCTTACAATTAACAATCAAATTTGCAGCAAATAAAGCAAAAATGTCCATAAAAAACCATTGCCTAAACAGGCTAATAACAAAGTAGAACTAAAAACATCAAAATGGCATAACACATTGGCCATGTTTCAAATTTCCTCTACTCAATCACCGACAAACAATTAAGGTTATTCTTTAAAAGAACTTAATGCATTTGAAGGATCAGTTGAAGGATTGAAAGATGATCGAAGCAGTACTCAATCAAATAAAAGAGTTTAAGTGCAATAAAGGTTAGATCAACCAAAGTTATTTCCCAAAGAACTAAATAGCAATTCAAATAATCACTCTTCATACAATTGTTTCAGATAACAAACTTCAGACAGTATCTTCGGATAGTGTCTTTAGACAACACATTTCAGACAGACACTTTCAATAGAAATAGGGACGGAGTTTTGTTCGTTGTTTAGAAATCTTCAATTCCATGGTTTTAAAAACCGGATAGGACCGGCCGGTTCAATTGGAAAATCGGTGAACCGGCCTATTGTTCGGTCCAATAAAACCACAAAACCGATCAGGAAAAAAACGGTAAAAAACCAATTAAACCGATGAAACCAGTAAAAACTGGCGGTTCACCGATTTGAAACGGGTCACAGAAAAAAAATGTCCAGAATGTCAAAAATAGTGTTATTTTATTGATAGCATTTTTTTATGTTAACCGCAAGTATTTTTTATTATCGAGGGTAGTTTTACTTGGTGCTTAATCACAGTTAAGATTCTTTATTCCTATCTAAAAATGTGTTTAGCGGGGATCGAAATTTGGTAACATTGCATATCTTTATCGATTTATTTGGAAATGATTTTTGTTTCGGGACTGGTGGTACAATTACCTATTTAATAATGGATTTAATTGATATACACTGTCACTGTAAAGAAGTTTTACACATACATCCAATGGTATGTTGTTACATCATTTATTGAATTTAATAACACATGAGGTGTCAAAGTCATTAAATGGCGTGACAGTATACTATCGGATGTCTGTATAAAACTTCTTTACACTCACAGTGTATATATATTAAACTCTTTAATAATATTTTTTATTTTGAGAGATTTATTTAATAATAAGGATGTTTGAATTTAGAGATCTAACTTTGTAATATCTCACAAAATAAAAGTGTGTGTTTAATTTAATATTAAAACTAACCAAGTTTGGATTCTAATTATTTCTAGGGTTGGAATGATCACATCTTAACGCTAAATTAAGCACTCTCCTAGATCTTTTACACGCGTTTCCATCTCCAACAAAAAAAACAAAGAAAGAAAGAGATCCTTTGCGGCTGCTCTCTCCAAACCGTACGTTACATTACCTCTACTCTATTCGCCTTGTTTAGCGCTCTTTCCGTCATAACCAACGAAGTCGTTAAGCATCCTAATAATACCACCGTTTCTGGCCGAAGCTTTACTACAGAGCTCAGCTCAGGTTCTTTCTTTAACCTAACCCCTCTTTATTATTCATTGTTTCATGTTGTACTGTTATGTTAGGGTTAGGAATTAGGGTTTGGTTCGGATATACGATCGCCATCGCCTTCCTTCACTCTCCCCTTCCAATTATCAATGGATTTCGGATTGTCTCCGTGATACCGAGTTTCGATTCAACTACTGTAAATAGGTATAAGGTTGGGACATGGCGGATTTATGTATGTTTGATGTGTGTTTCCGTGGTAATGCTACGTCTAAGATCGAAGGACTTTTGATGTATGGAGAAAACGACATTGCATTGTTGTTGAAGGACTTTTGATGTATCGAGAACTTTTAGCTGGTCTGTGGTCTGCCAATTGCATGATTTCGGTTGTACAAAAACGAAACATCTTAATTTTCCTGCATTTCATTGGGTAATGATATACAGAAAAGGGGAATAAAGTTAAATTTGTAAGTTAACGCTGTTGTTTACCATTCTGTGATTATGTTAGTTTTTGCTGTGGTGGACTGTGGGTACTAGTAAGTGAAATATGTCTGAAGCAAATGGAGAAGTTAGGAATATAATGTTTATCCCAACCCGAACCGGGACTAACCAAGGACAATTAAGTAGGATATATCCTATGTTACTTGCATCAAAACTGCTTGGATTAAGAACAAGGCAGAAACCAGTAATGTTTACTGTGTGACTTTTTATCATTTATCAGATTTATCAGCTGGTGTTTCGTGTTTCACTCCATGAATACTTCCTGGAAATAATGTCATGATAAGAAGCCATATATGCACAAAAAGAAGATGGAGCTTTACTTTTTTTCGGATATCAGAAAAATATCTTATACTATCTTCAAGTAATTTAGGGAAACATATATTATATCTTAGGATTGCTTCCCATATTTTCTATCATAGTTTGTTTCCCAAGTTTAGTATAAATAAGGAGTAGTGCTTTATCTTTTGTAATAACACCCAATATATTGTTCACTTTATATCAATACAATTTTATTTTGCTCAGCATTCCATTTCTTCTTTCTAAACCTTATAGTTTCAACAACTTTAAAACTAAAATCTCTTGAAGGGATTTCAATGTCACTTACAGCCCTAATCATTTAGCGAAATTGAAACACGCCTGTATTCACAGTATCATAGATCTGTTTGTATGATACATCAAGTTTTCGTCATTCTTGGATATCCAGTTTCCACATCATGAGAGTGTATCACAATATCTGGTTGAAAACAATAAGCCCATTGATATATATACCAACAATGTTTCTAAATAGCTGCATAAGTGATTCCTTCTCAACTTCATATACATGGACCAAATATGGAGACTCCTTGGTTAGTTGCAATAGGAACTGTTCCTTTCTCCAACAGTGTGACTAAAATTTTACTAAAGCCACACCATGGATTTGTATTGTTATCTTCTGAAATCTGGGCCCTCTGTTAAAGGATTAGTACATTATTCATTATTCATAGATAAAGGATGACTGTTGTGTGCAATAGATGTAGATTATAGATAAAGGATTTTCTACAATAAAGGAAATTCATTATTCAGTTAGCTATGAGTATTTTAGTGTCAGATGCTATGATAATTATATAAGCTCAACATGCCTGTGATCATGGCCAGAAGTCTGTTCAAGAACATGTGTACTTTTTAATGGCACCTCTCATTCCCATTGTCAAGATGTAGCTGCAATCACCATATGTATCTCCTTTCTTTGCTCCGTGGTTGTTTTTTTATTTTTTTAACCTTCAATTCAATCCCCTTGAAGGAAAAATGTATTCCTCAAAGCTATGCCTCCAGATGACTTCCTCTGTGAATCAATATTTTACCTTAACCATTCAATCTATCTGGTTAGCTTAATTGCTGAAAGGGTAGAGTGATATCCTTTCTATTGTTTTTTTAAAGCTAGAGTTGATGTTATGTAGGGAGTATTTTTATTTTTGAGAAGTACGTGAATATAATGAAGAATGTGACCCAGGGACTTGGTATCAATTTTTGGGTGCTGAGTAGTCATATGATTGATGTGAGATGGGTTGCTTGTTGACATTTCATGTTCTATACTGTTGGAATTTGTGGTTTTAATATTTTGAAGGGGAGGTAGGGGGTTTGGCTTGGCTTAAGGATGATATTGGATATGTGGTTGTGATGTGGACAGGGAGAAGGTGGTGGCTGGTGGTGTTGATTGTGGTTGAGGTGGTTTTGCTGATCAGTTGTGGTAAAGGTTAGGGAATAAAAAAAAATTTGAGAATGAGTTCAGACAGCCGCAGCCGGAGCAGGAGCAGGAGCAGGAGCCCGATGGACCGTAAGATCCGTTCTGATCGATTTTCCTATCGTGATGCACCATACAGGAGAGATTCACGTCGGGGTTTCAGGTTATTGTTTTCCCGGATTTTAACTATTTATTTTCTGTTTCCTTTTCCTACTTAAATGTACTGGTTAGGGAAGCTGAAGATTGAAACTATGCTATGCTAGAGGAGACTTTAAATCTTAATTATGCTGTTCGTAAAACATTAAACTCATTTATTTACTGTTTTTCGATTTGCTATATTCTTACTCTGCCTGCTGCCTTGATTAACTTGGAGTATCAATTGCATGGTTTGCCTCTTGAATATATCCATTGGTTCTGGTTTCTTCACTGTGTACATCAAGCCATTTGACATTTCAAATGTGTGTGTTTATTTCTCATATTGGTAACGATAATTTGGTTTTTTTGTCAGCCGAGACAATTTGTGCAAGAACTGCAAGAGGCCTGGTCATTATGCTAGAGAATGCCCTAATGTTGCAATTTGCCACAATTGTGGGCTCCCTGGGTATGGAATTCATTCCCTATTTCTTTAGAACTTAGCATGTAATTCTGTGCTGTTCTGTTTGTTTTGAACTGTTGTGGTTTCATGTCGTAAAAGATGATTTAAGAAATAGTTAGGGGGGGGGGGGGGGATTGAAAATGGCATTTCTTGTTGGCTCTTTAATTTGGACCTTGTGTAATTTAACAGATTTATTATGTCCATTCCTTTTTGAACTTTGGTTACAGTTTCTTTCTTAGATTTGGATACCAGTTAGCATGCACATAACTTACATTTCTTCTGAAGAGATTTCTCGTTGGATGAAACAAGTTTACATGGCAGTAATGTCACTATTGGGACATTCTGCCATATGCATTTTTATGTTACATTGTAGCTTGTGTTTGTGTTTCCGTTTGACATGTGGGGGTGCACATTCCAATGCACATTAATGTAGTGACAACAAAGAGTTCTTGTGAATACCACATACATTTGACTCTATTGGCAGTTCAAACATGCAAGTAATATGGTGCTTATTTTACATTGGCTAGGAATTCACATTTTTCTTTTTGGATTTATATAATTTGGTTTTTAGTTTAGTTTAGTTTTTTTTTCTGCTACTCTTTATCTTCTTTTCTTGGATGGCAGAAGGCTAGTGTTGACCTTCATAAGGCATCTGTTATTTTGTCTGAACAAAATTGAAAAAAGAAGAATGATTTGCCTTGCATCACATAGTAATAGATTCTATCTCATGATTGCACCTCTACGATCATGCTGTGTAACTGCTGACTTTTTTATTAATTGTATTTAAACTGATTTAACAGTGTTAGTGCCATAACGATTTTGTTTTTGTGGATGAAATCTGATGGCAGAATATTAGTTCCTTTGCGAAGAATGTAATGTCAACTACTGTATGTGATCATTTTCTCTTTTGTGATCATTCTACTGGTGACACTCTTTTTGCTTTTACTAGCACTTTGATAAATTTAAGTTTGAAATATAGGTTGTTTGACTTTTATTCTTCCTAATTTAAAATAAAAATAAAAGAATTATTTGATTTATATCTGAAGTCAGTGATGTCAAATTGTCAATTATCTGATATTTTCCAACATGTGTTTTGGCTCGGCGGCTAATTTTTGTGATTCGGTTTTTATATGTTTATTCAGGCACATTGCTTCTGAATGCACCACAAAATCTCTGTGCTGGAATTGTAAGGAACCTGGTCACATGGCAAGCAATTGTCCAAATGAGGGCATTTGCCACACCTGTGGTAAAGCTGGACACCGCGCTAGGGAGTGCTCAGCTCCTCCAATGCCTCCAGGGGACTTAAGATTGTGCAACAACTGCTATAAGCAGGGCCACATTGCTGCTGAATGTACGAATGAGAAGGCTTGCAACAACTGTAGGAAGACAGGCCACTTGGCACGTGATTGTCCAAATGATCCGATTTGCAATTTGTGCAATGTTTCTGGGCATGTGGCTAGACAGTGTCCAAAAGCCAACATACTTGGAGACCGCAGCGGTGGAGGTGGTGTTCGCGGCGGCAGCGGCGGCGGTGGTTATCGAGATGTTGTTTGCAGGAACTGCCAGCAATTGGGTCACATGAGTAGGGATTGCATGGGGCCCTTGATGATATGTCACAATTGTGGAGGTCGTGGTCACTTGGCATATGAGTGCCCTTCAGGTCGGTTTATGGATCGCTACCCCAGGAGGTACTGAACTGATGGGTGGCAAATTATGAGTTACGGCTATACTAGTGCTTTTTTATGATTTTCTCGCTCGACACAGATTGTTGAGACTTAGTAGTGTTAGTGTATTTGTTGGCCGTTTAGTATTTTATGATTGTGCTTGTACTAGGAATAAGGTTTTGCTACTTGTAAGAGACGTGATTGTATAAGTTACCTGTTGAGGCTATTTTTTATTGATACAGGACAAGTTTTGGTGGTAATCGGGGCTAGCTAGAGTTGACGTAATGTCGTGCTAGTTATTTTGGATGGAAGTGATTTCCAGCAGGATCGATTATTACTGTTTTCAACTAAAAACCAAACGGTTCATAGGCAAATGAGTGGACTTTTTATTACGTTCATAAATTTAACGAGTTAATGATACGATTCGTGAATATCCCTCGTATGCAATTATGTATAATTTATCTTTAGATTTTATAAATTGTTGAGCCAATTACTTCTACTGTTACATTCAAATTAATAATGTAAGGGTTCTCTATTACAGGCTGTTTAAATTTCTAAGTATTTCAGTTAAGTTTACATCTAATTAAAATTAGTTTTACAAAATTAAGGGCATGTTTGTTTGTAGTTTTTAAAAATAGTTTTATGTTTTTAAAAATAAAAACTGAAACACTGAAATGCGTGTGTGTGGGGTTAAATTTCCATATGCAGTGAATTTTATTTATTTGCATTACTAATTGATTGTTAGAATTTATGCATTATGTCTTACTTTCATTATTTTGGGCCACTTTCCATTATTTTATATTGTAACATCATCATAATTTATTATATTTAATGTTATCATTAAAATTATAAGATAGTACAAAATAAAATATATTATATCAATATTTTAATTATATATGGTAATTTATTATGATTAGAAGGTATGTTTTTGGTAAACAAAATGGTTGAAAGGAGATACACCTTCAGTACCACCGAGTAGGGCGTCACTGGCATGCTGGGGAGATCAGCAGAGGCCCAACCCAGATGATTACTGGATAGGCATAAACCGCAAACAGTTTTATCCTGTCACAACTGCTCAACTAATCTTGGCCGTCAGGGGATCTCTTTGGGTCGGGATGGCCACCAAGTGTGATTTTGGATGGCTTTAGAGGATTCGAACTCACATCCATGGAGAGATAGATGTTTTCCTCTAGGTCATTGACCATTTGTACCAACTTGCGTTAACCTATCATTATATAGCTTTATTTATCTTAATAAAATTTTGAGTAAATTACACACATTTCCTTTTAAAGATGAATATGTATTGAATTTTAGTTCACTTTAACATAAATGAACTTGTTAGTGATGATGAATAACTAAGAATTAGCCACCTAATAAAATGACAATTTTTAAAATATTTTATTATTGATTTTAGGTATTTAGAAAATAAAAAAGTTTTAAACATGTATTGTATTGGCTTTGAAAGTGGTCCGAAATCTTTGTTTCATTGTATGTGTTCAAAATTATATGTAAATTATGTAGGAAATCATAAATAAAGAATATTCATAAAGGGTTTGTTATATTAAAATAGATTAAAGTATAATTATTTTTTTATGAGAGGAGATTGTATATTTTGAAATAGAAGAGAAGGAGAATGTTGATTTAAGAAAAAAGAGTGTAATTTATCTTAATTTTATTAAGTAATGATATTAATAAAAAATTAGATTACTAGAACAAGTCATTCCACCTATACACTGTAGTTCATCAAGAGTTGGGCCGAATAAATTAACTTAAAGAGTTTTTTAACCCGGTGTATACTAACCCGAATGGCCCGCATAGTCCGAACAGTAATGCTTAGTAGGTAGACACCGATCCACCGAACCTGAGACAGAGAAGAACAAGAAACTGATATATGAGGGTTAAAGGAGGGAGAGAAAAAGTGTTAGATGAGTCTAGAAAATTTTGAAACCCATATCTGGTGCGGAAGGCTCAGATATTAAAATATTAAATTGATATTTAAAAAATATATATCTGTCAAACTCAAATCTATACTTCAACCAAAGTTGTACTGCACCGGATCCATAAATGATTGTGCGAATTGACACAACACTGCTACTGGCCTATTCTATAAAGGCAAGCTGCTGATAAGAATATTTCGAGATGGCACAATCGGAGGTACTTGGTCAAACTGTCCAAGAGCTGGTCTTGAATTCTGAAACTCTGCCGAAAAATTATATCTACGAGGAAGGTGGTGCTGGATTTCGAGATGCTCTTCTACCGTCAGAGTCTGAGGAATTTCCTGTGGTTGACCTTCACCACCTCACATCTCCATCTACAGCACATCAAGAGCTTCACAAACTCCACTATGCACTCAATTCATGGGGCTGTTTTCAGGTCTGCCTTTACCTTCATATAGTAACTGCACATAAACGATATTTTGCTTGTGTTGTGTGAAATTTAAATTTTATTAGATGACTTAAGTTCATAATAATCTTAGGATATCATAACAGAAGATATTATAAGTGAACTAGAGCCTATTAGGTTCTTTTGATCATAGTCCCTTTTTAGTTTATAGATTCACAGCAGAGTAGTAATATCAGAACATAATAGGAACAAGTCAATGTATATCCTCCCAATATTAAGTATTAACTTTCCTTTCATTAGGGATGATGCAAAAATTAGATGACTTGCTTTCTTCAATATAAGTTCATCAAGTCATCTTAAAATATCAATCAAAGTCAGAAAAAACATTGGAGAAGTTAGTATAGGTGAACTATAGTCTATCAGGATCTGCTCATCACAATCACTTTTCTTAATTGATTGGGATTTTGCTTATGATTACATCAAGTACGGGACAAGTGGACTGAAGCATCATCTATCATTGGTGAAAAACTCAATTTTAGAGAACAGTATAATATCTACTTTGAACACTGTATCTGTCCTATTATGATCAAATGATTCAAATGAGAGAGAAACATTTTTTCTGTTACATTATTTGTCCTGTATTTGGGTACTCTATTTGTCCTAAACTGATCATATTAGAATAGAAATGTAAAAGTAAAATAAGAGGCATTTTCATTTTTCACACACCCAAGAATTATATTTCCAATTTATTTTTCTGGTACATGCTGGGGGCCGAGCACTAATGAAATTCTCAATTATTTTGTGGGATTCAGGCAATAAACCATGGTTTGACTAGCTCGTTTCTTGACAAAGTGAGAGAAATTTCAAAGCAATTTTTTGATCTTCCAAAGGAAGAAAAGCAAAAATATGCAAGGGAACCAAACGGTATTGAAGGATATGGAAATGATACTATATTTTCAGAAAATCAAAGGCTTGACTGGACTGACAGATTATACCTGAAGGTGCAGCCTGAAGATCAGAGGAAGTTCAAATTTTGGCCCCAAAAACCCAATGATATCAGGTATAAATTCTTATTCCTTCTAAGGTTATTGAATATTCTTTTATATGACACAAAGTAAATAATACTCTAATACTTTCACCAGAAGATTATGCCATTTTGGATATTTACATAAAGTATGCATAAACTCTATCTAATTTTGAAACAAGCATAGTATTACATCAAAATCATGCTACAATTTACAAACGTAGATCTAGTCCAAAGTAGCGTTGGATTTGTAACATAATTTTGAGCAAAACTAAACATGTCTAAGTAGTTTCCCCCATTTTTCTTGAGTTTGTGACACAAGTGTTGGCTCTATCATAATTTGTACAAGAACAATATATATATTTAATCTCAGTGGATTTCTCAAATCTCCATTAATTCAGGAGTACTATACTGGAGTATACGGAAAGCCTAAGGCAGCTAAATGAAGTAATTTTAAAGGCTATGGCAAAGTCACTGAACTTGGAAGAGGACTGCTTCCTAAAGGAATGCGGAGAGAGACCTGCAATGTTTCTGAGATTGAACTACTACCCTCCATGTCCTATGGCTGATCATGTTCTAGGCCTGAAGCCACATGCTGATGGATCAACTATAACTTTTGTGTTGCAAGATAAAGAGGTAGAAGGCCTCCAAGTCCTCAAAGATAATCAGTGGTTTAAAGTTCCAATCATCTCTAATGCTCTCGTGATTAATGTTGGTGATCAAATAGAGGTAATAAATAACAATAACTGATGGATGGTTCTTACTTCTTACATCTTAGTTACATTAAAGGCAAACACAGCACAGCAATGAGCAAAGAGCAAACTTGTCTATGTTAGCTATGTTTGGTAAAAAAACTATAATTGATAAGCTAACTGGTAGCCAATAAGCTTTGAACTGATAAGCTAGCTTATTAAATTAGAAGTGTTTTGTAAAAGCTAACTGATAAATGTAAAATGACATAAAAATACGTAAAAATAAATTAAAGACAAATATAGCAGTGTATTAAAACATTAAGGATAAAAATGTAAGAAAAATAAATAAGTAACAAACTACACGTTAGAAGCTAGCTAAAGTAGCTTTTAGTTTATAAGCAAGCTAGAAGCTTCTATAATAAGCTAGAAACTTGTACATCACCAAACACTTTTATGTTAGTCAAACTTGCTTAAAAGCTGGTTAAGCTACGTTGTTAGCCATACAAAACACACTTAATAATTGATACAACAACAAAGAACTGATAGGATTGACAGAACCTGTTGAATGTGTTAAACAGATAATGAGCAATGGAATTTTCCGGAGCCCAATACACAGAGCAGTGATAAATGCAGAAAAGGAAAGACTCACAGTAGCTATGTTCTTCACCCCGGACTCAGAAAAAGAGATTAAACCGGTTGACAAGCTGGTGAACGAGTCGAGGCCAACATTATACAGACCGGTGCAAAATTATCCTGAGATCTATTTCCAGTATTACCAACAAGGAAAAAGAGCAATTGAAGCTTCAAAGATTTAACCTTTTATGACTTCTCGGATAAGAGAAAGATGAAAATGTAATAAAGTATGTGCAACTAAAAATCCAAGCTATAGCAGCTAGTTTAATTAAATTAATGTTGATTTGTATAATTTAACGGTGAGATATAATTGCTGTGCCTGTGGGTTCAGATTCTGTTTCTTCATGAATGGAAATTTCTAATCTGTCTTCAAAAAAAAAAAAAAAAACGGTGAGATATAATTGCAAAAATATATGGAGTTTAATTGCATACAGGCTATTTAGAAATAGATTTTTTAAGCCTATTTAAAGGCATATATCAATGAAATATTAGTAGAGATATTAAAAGTATAAACATTGGTATATGTATAAATATATAATTATTTTATAGATAAAATAATATATGTGCATATAAATTCGGTTTGGAATGGATCGATTTTTAACATTGAATCCAAAATACAATCCAATCAAATTAAAAAAAATTCGTTTTTCATGGTTTTCGGTTTTTTATTTTCATTTTAATTCACTTTTCAATTTTTTAGTTTGGTTTTTGCGGGTTGTATTGAATTTGATTGAATATAATACTCTTACAATATATGATACTAAACGTCTAAACTTTCATTTTTGTCTTTGAAAGATTTGAAGCTGATCGTATTATTATTAGTCCCTAAGAGATATAAATTGCATTTTTTTAACCCCAAAAGATGGTTGTTCAATTTATATCGGAAAAGATGAAAAACTCTTCAATTTAGTTCTCGAAAAATTTTTTAATTGAATGTCTTTTTATTTTTTAGGGATAAAAATGTAATTTTCACCTTTTAAAAATGAATAAGACCAATCTCAAATCTTGTAGAGATCAAAACCAAAATTTACTCGAATTTAATAAAAGGAGATTACGACATGACTTATAAAGGTTTGTTTAGCTTAATTTTTTTTCTCATAATTTACATTAAAGTTAAAATTGAAAAAAAAAAATTAAGTTATTTGACGATTTTAATTTTTTTTAGCTTATGATTACCTTTTAAGCTAAAAACTGTTTGGTAACTATTTTTTATAAAAATATTTTATTTTGTTTAAAATTATTATAAAGAGTATTTAATTATGAAAATCTTAATATTTATAGTAACAAATTATTTAAAATAATGTATCAATAAAAAATAAAATATATTTTTAGAGTTATATTGGATATTAAAAATAAGGATTGAAATAAAAAATGGTATGACAAGATTTTGAATCTTAATAATTTCAAATTTTAGAATTAGAATTTATTATTTAAAAATTTAAATAACGAGAGAGAAAATTAGTATTAAGGATTGAGAGGGGAATCTACTCTCGCAAGCAGTGTGTAGAATTCACCCTCTAATGAGAGAAGAGAGAGAATTCTAAAAAACATTGAGATGGAGAGTAAAGTTAGTGAGTGCTTCACTCTCCAATGTGATGTCTCAAAATTATAATATAGAGAGTTGGTTTTCATAAAAGCAAACTTATGGGGATTAATACTGAAGTCCCCTGGTTGGAGCTTATGGCCCAATTCTTGAATTGCAAAGTTGGGTCTTTCCCCTGTCCTTACCTGGGTTACCTATAGGGGCTAATCCAAATAGATTGAAGACGTGGTTTCCTGTTATTCAGAGGGTACAGAAAAAGTTGTCAAAATGGGAGAGGAAGACGTTGTACTTTGGTGGAAGACTTGTCCTCTTGAAGTCGGTTCTTTACACAATCCCGATCTATTTTCTCTCCTTTTTCAAGACTCTCAAAGGTATTATCTCTCAACTTAAATTTATTTTTATAAATTTCCTTCGGGGTGGGTGTGAGGATCAAAAGAAAATTTCTTGGGTTGCTTAGGATGATGTTTGTAAAGAAAAAAAAAATTGGTGGTTTAGGTATAAGAGAATTGCGTTCTTTTAATTTAGCTCTTCTTGGGAAGTGGAGGTGGCACATGTTAGTTGATAAGGGTTGTTTCTGGCATCGAATTTTAACTTCTATTTATGGTGAGATATCTGTGCTGAGAGGGGGTGAAAGGGAAAAGGGGTCTAGATGGTGGTTAGATTTATGGTCGATTGAGAATGGTGATAATATTGTATCTGATTGGTTCTCTAGTAATTGTGTTAGGGTAGTTGGGAATGGGCGAGATACCTTATTTTGGAAAGATAGGTAGTGTGGTTCTATTCCACTTTGTGAGCGCTATGCTAGATTATTTTCTATTGCAAATGATAAAGATGCAACTATAGCTGATATGGTTGTCTTTAATGAGAGGACTTTTTCTTGGAATTGGAGTTGGAGAAGGAATTTATTCCAATGGGAATTAAATCAGTTGTCAATGCTGCTGGTGGACCTCAATTTTATACAAATGCAGGAACAGGAGCTACGTAGTGATAGTTGGAGTTGGAAGGCTGATTCTCGAGGGAGTTATTCAGTTAAATCTACATATCGAGTAATAGTTAATGAGGCTATCTATGCAGATTTTCCATTGCATTCTTTTCTTTGGTGTAAATTTGTTCCATCAAAAGGTTTCTTGTTTTGCATGGAGTTCTGTCCTAGACATAATTCCATCAAAGCATAATTTGGTTAAGAGGAATATCATCCAGAATTCTGAATCTTATTGTGTTTGGTGTGGGCAATGCATGGAAACTACTACACATTTATTCTTTGAGTGTTTTTATGCATATAAGATTTGGATGAGGTGTTTGGACTGGTTTGGTTATTACTTTGTTCTCAACAATAATTGCTTCACTCATTTTGCATAATTCCTGAGCCTCCCAATCTGTAATTCAGATTTATGCCTTAGATGGGCTGTTATTTGGTTGACTACTTTATGGAGCATGTGGATGGCGAGAAATGAGGCAGTTTTTTCCAACATTGCTTTGGATCCTGAAGATTTGCTGGACTTGATTAAGATTAGTTCCTGGAAGTGGCTGACAGCAAGGGACGTTACTTTTTCCTATTCGTTTCATTCTTGGATGCTTCATCCAGCTAGCTGTCTTGGTTTTAAATTTTGATTCATTGCTATAGATATGTATTGGTCTGTTTTGGATTTGGAGGACATGTTTCAAGTGCTTAATTGCTGGAGGATGCTTCTATCTTGAGCTCTAATTGTCTTTTGCTTTGATCGGCTACAGTTGAGAGTGGAATTTGTTTTAGTCTGTGTATTGGAATTAGTATTGGTCTTACACTTTTGTGTTGCTTTTGTATTGATCATATTTTGGTGTTATTTTGTTTGTTGGGTTTGTTTTTATGTCTGGGTTAGTATCCCTCTTTGTTTCTGTATTTATATATGGATTGGAGTACCCCTTATACTCTCTATAAATATAATTCTATTTGCTTAGAAAAAAAAAAAGAGTTGGTTTTAATCATAATTTGCTAACGTGTTATTGTATTTAACTTAATATTGATTGAAGAAATAGATAAATAGCATGCCGATATAGTGTGATTATTATTGATTTGATTTGGTTTAATATAATGTGAAAACTGAAAACTTAAAATACATGCCAAAATATATGAGGGGTGTTCAAAGTTTAATTTGGATTGGTTTTGAAGTAAAAATAATTTGATCCAATCATTGTGGTTTCATAATTTTATCATTTGATCGGTTTTGATTATTTTTTAAATCCGATCCAATTTACATTTGATTGGATTAAATTTGTTTTTGGTTTTTTTAGGAGACAATAAATATTAGATAAAAGTTATAATTATAAAATAATAGTAAACATTTTTTATTGGAACTTATATTTATTGATATAAATATAAAATTATATAAAAAGAACATGTGACATGAAAACCAATTTAAAATGAGTTTAAATTTGATATATTTATAGAGATATTAACATGATATTAGTATAAATATATGATTATTTTATAGGTAAAATAATATATGTGTATATAAGTTCGGCTTTGGATTGAGTCGGTTTTCAACATAGGATCCAAAATCTAATCCAATTCAATTAAAAAAAATGCAGTTTTTGCGATTTTATGTTTTTTTTTTGTTTTTATTTTGATTTAGTTTTTGGTTTCTCGATTTGATTTTTGCGGTTGCATTTTGGATTGAATATGAACACCTCTACAATATATGATACTAAACATCTAAACCCTCATTTTTTGTCTTTGAAAGATTTGGAGTCGATCGAATTATTATTAGTCCCTAAATGATATAAATTGTATTTTTTTTATCCCGAAAGATGAAAAATTGTTCAATACTTCAATTTATATCATAAAATTGTTCAATACTTCAATTTATATCATGAAAGATAAAAACTCGTTCAATTTAGTTCTTGAAATATTTTTTAGTAGAATGTCTTTTTCACCTTTCAATGATGAAAATGCAATTTTTATATTTTAAAGATCAATAAAACTGAACTCAAATCTTTTAGAGACCAAAATCAGAATTTTCTTAGATTTAATAAAAGAAGATTACGACATAACTTATAAGGGTTCATTTGACTTTAATTTTTCTTATAAATTACTTTAAAATTTAAATAAATAATAAAAAAATATAAGTTATTTCGCAATTTTAATTTTTTTAGCTTATGAGTACCTTTTAAGCTAAAATCTGTTTGATAAATATTTTTTAGGCTTAAATATCATTTTGGTCACTATATTTTTACGTGTTTTTTAGTTTTAGTCCTTGCCAACTTTTTTTTTAAAATTTTGTCCCCACCTTTTCAAACGTATGTTATTTTAGTCCCCGACACTAACAGAGTTCTATTAAGTCATGACGTAGCTAACAAAGCTCCACATCAGCAAATCTGATGTGGCATTTAAATAACATTTATTTTTTTTATCTTAATAGCTTATATAATATGAAGTCCCCCAAATTAGTTCTCCTATCCAAATTAGACTTCCTTTTCCACCACCATTGTCAAGGTCTCATTCTGCTCAAAGCTCCGTTAATGGCTGGAAGCAAGGGTGTTTCTGTGTCTTTTTCATCATCTCGTAATAGGCCATGTGGGTGTGGAGAAATGGTTTTAACGTTGACATCGAAGAGTGCGAAAAATCCGGGAAGAAGACTTTTGAGATGTCCCAATTAGAAAGGTAGGTTTTCTTCTGCGTATTCTTCATGGTTTAATTCAAGTCCAGATTCTGCAAATTTTTTACCAATATATCTTCTACAATTTTTTTCCAATCCATCTTCTACAATTCTGACGATTCATTGTTGAGAAAGGTTTCAACGTTGATTCTGCTATGGTTGTGTTTTTTTTCTCTAGAAATATGGAGGCTGCAATTACTTTGAATGGGTGGAGGATGAGTTATCTGCTGAGGATGCCAGTGAACTCACCAAATGTGTATGTTTTCGATCTGCTGAGAGTAGGGTCAAAGCTGTAAAGCTAAAAGTGGGGAAGCTGCAAAACAAACTTGCAAGGAAGAGGAAGAAGATGACTCTGTTTTTGTCATTGCTGCTTGTAATGTCATGGACTGTAATTTTAGTAGGTGGTTATCTATATGTAACCAAGTGTCATTGTAATGTTAAACCTATTTGGGTTTAGGTGTAGGGAAGAAATGTTGTGGCAATTTAGTATCTTTATCCTTAATATGGTCTTTTTTCTTGCAATGAAGTGGAATCAAATTGACAATAATGGAAGAAGGACTGCAATGTAGTTCTTAAACATAAAAAACATGAGAACTAAAAAACCATAATGGTTCATTACATAATAAAACTTTAACAGGGTCAAATAAACACCAAATGTTCCTACAGATCAAACTGCGATGTACATCCAAAATGTAAGAAAGTATTGAAATCTTAAACACCAACCAAAATAAAAGGAAATAGTTTTTAATGCATTGGATTATAGTATCCCAAAAAATAGGTACATCCACATTGAAATTAAACTAGTTTTGATCTCCAACATTTCCACTGCCTTGGAATTGTACTTTCTATTTCTCCATGTTGGACATGTACTCAGTCAATGTTGGCATCAATGAAGCACGACTTTCTTCAATACTAGGGAACATAGTTGGAATGTTAGGTGTGGGTGGGACAACAGTTGTGCTAGAAGGTGGGACAACAGTTGTGCAAGAAGGTGTTGTTGGTTGCTCTACATTTGTCCCAACAGTCCTAACATTGGCATTCCTTTGAACTCTTTGTCCATTTTGAGATGCCTATTAGATGAAAAACATTACAGTTAGTAAAAAGAATTCTGAGAAAAAGTTAGCTCTAGGTTGCTCACTTCCATTTTGAGAAAAAATTATGTCCATCATCTAACCCTACTATCCTCTACTCCTCATTGTCATCGAAATGGACACCCCTTACACTGTCACCACTACTATACCCTTCAGGTTACTCACTACCATTATTACCACCAATCTATCCCTCTACATTAGCTCCATTTGCAGCCATTCCACTTGCCTCACCTATTGTTGTAGTAGCACCATGGCCAGTACCACCACTTTGTATCCTATTCGCAATCTCAACAAAAATATGAGCTTCACCAATATTTTCCCTTGCAGCTGTAACCAAATTACTTGCATCCTTGTCCTCAGTTAAAGGTTTCCACCCACCCACATCGAAATTGCCATCTAGGTTCCACCACAGTTTAAAATTGCTAACAACACCAGATTCCTTTACAAGGTCTCTGGCTTCAAAGTAGGACCACACATCCAGGTCCAAGTCAACCTCATAGACCACACCTTTGCAGTGATACTGTAATGTCATACTCATGACTGCAATTAAAAACAAATCACCTATTAATTTACTTGCCTGAGTTAAATACACATAAACTCATACCCACGTGTGTGCCTTAAACCCAAAATTACTGCAAATCACAACTTAAGACTAACTAAACCCTAATAAACTAATGGAAGATGTCAGACATCGCACATGCTCGGTCCCCACATGCATATATATGACAAGAAAAGTTGTAATTACTTTGAATGGGTGGAGAATGAGTTGTCTGCTGAGGATGCCAGTGAACTCACCAAATGTGTATGTTTTCGATCTGCTGAGAGTAGGGTCAAAGCTGCAAAGCTAAAAGTGGGGAAGCTGCAAAACAAACTTGTAAGGAAGAGGAAGAAGATGACTCTATTTTTGTCATTGCTACTCGTAATGTCATAGGCTGTAATTTTAGTAGGTGGTTATCTATGTGTAACCAAGTGTCATTGTAATGGTTAAACCTATTTGGGTTTAGGTGTAGGGAAGAAATGTTATGGCAATTTAGCATCCTTATCTTTAAAATTGTCTTTTTTCTTGCATTAAAGTGGAATCAAATTAACAATAATGGAAGAAGGACTGCAATGTAGTTCTTAAACATAAAAAACATGAGAACTAAAAAACCAAAATGGTTCATTACATAATAAAACTTCAACAGGGTCAAATAAACACCAAATGTTCCTACAGATCAAACTACGATGTACATCCAAAATGTAAGAAAGTATTGAAATCATTAAACACCAACCAAAATAAAAGGAAATAGTTTTTAATGCATTGGATTATAGTATCCCAAAAAATAGGTACATCCACATTGAAATTAAACTAGTTTTGATCTCCAGCATTTCCACTGCCTTGGAATTGTGCTTTCCATTTCTCCATGTTGGACATGTACTCAGTCAATGTTGGCATCAATGAAGCACGACTTTCTTCAATACTTGGGGACAACAGTGGAAATGGTAGGTGTAGGTGGGACAACAGTTGTGCTAGAAGGTGGGACAACAGTTGTGCAAGAAGGTGCTATTGGTTGCTCTACATTTGTCCCAACAGTCCTAACATTGGCATTCCTTTGAACTCTTTGTCCATTTTGAGATGCCTATTAGATGAAAAACATTACAGTTAGTAAAAAGAATTCTAAGAAAAAGTTAGCTCCAGGTTCCTCACTTCCATTCTGAGAAAAAATTATGTCCATCATCTAACCCTACTATCCTCTCCTCCTCATTGTCATCAAAATGGACACCCCTTACACTGTCACCACTACTATACCCTTCAGGTTACTCACTACCATTATTACCACCAATCTATCCCTATGCATTAGCTCCATTTGTAGCCATTCCACTTGCCTCACCCATTGTTGTAGTAGCACCATAGCCAGTACCACCACTTTGTATCCCATTCGCAATCTCAACAAAAATATGAGCTTCACCAACATTTTCCCTTGTAGCTGTAGCCAAATCACTTGCTTCCTTGTCCTCGGTTAAAGTTTTCCACCCACCCACATCGGAATTGGCATTTAGGTTCCACCACAGTTTAAAATTGCTAACAACACCAGATTCCTTTACAAGGTCTCTGGCTTCAAAGTAGGACCACACATCCAGGTCCAAGTCAACCTCATAGACCACACCTTTGCAGTGAAACTGTAATGTTATACTCATGACTGCAATTAAAAACAAATCACCTATTAATTTACCTGCCTGAGATAAAATACACATAAACTCATACCCACATGTGTGCCTTAAACCCAAAATTACTGCAAATCACAACTTAAGACTAACTAAACCCTAATAAACTAATGGAAGATGTCAGACATCGCACATGCTCGGTCCCCACATGCATATATATGACAAGAAAAGATTCCTCAAGAAATTTTAGGAAAACACATATACCTGAGTAGTTCCAGTCGCACGAACGCACACACACAAATAGCAACCACCACCAACAACCACTTAACGCCAAACAAGTCCTTCCTTAGTCAATTTTCACCACAACCGTCTTCTCCAAGGTCTCACGTGATTTTCTTCAACAGTTCGCAGGGGCGTGGGCTTTTGGGGACAAAGGTAAAAACGGTGAAATGAAGTAGTGAAAATAGGTTTTCACATAAACCCTAATTTTAACCATGCCCAGATTAGATTTGTTGACTTGGATTTCTCTATGCCACGTATATTATTGCCTACACCATGCTGACGTTGAGCTCCGTTAGCCATGTAAGCACTTAACAAAACTCTGTTAGTGTCAGAGACTAAAATAATATACGTTTGAAAAAGTGGGGGACGAAATTAAAAAAAAAAGTTGGCAGGGACTAAAACCAAAAACACGAAAAAGTGTAGGGACCAAAACGATATTTGAGCCTATTTTTTATAACAATATTTTTTTAATTTAAAATTATCATAAAGAGTATTTAATTATGAAAATCTTAATATTTATAGTAACAAATTATTTAAAAAAATGTATCAATCAAAAAGAAAATATATTTTTAGAGTTTTATTGTATAAATAATAATTCACAAATAATCATACTATAATTTTATTTTTCAAGATTAAGACCTAAAGAAATAAAATTAATTTTTTTATTACTTTTGATTATTATATTTTCAACTTTTCCCTTTATATTAATTTTAGAGTTATTTTTACTTTTTTTAAAACTAAATTATTTTAGTTCAAGTGTGTTTGAATAACAAGGACGCAAGTTGTGCTTCTAACCAGTGTTGAGAAATCAGACCAGACCGACCAGTTTGACCAGAAATCGGACCAATGATCGGTCCGAGTAGCTCACAGGATCGGATATGCTTTCAAATCGGGTCTGACATCATCAAACGGGCGCGCTGTAGGGTTAAATTGAAATTGCCAAAAAATGCTCCGGCCAGTTTCGAACACGGGACAAGGAGAAGCGTGATACGCATGCCGACCACTAGACCACTAATGCTAATATATTATATGAATACTTATTATTGACACATCACCATTAATTGAATTTTAGTAAATCACAAAACAAATAACTACAACTATTTAAAGTAAAACGCATATAAAATATATTTTTAAAATTAATATAATATAAATATATTTTAAATTTAATATATTACTAAACTTGAATATATTCTAATATTATTTCATTATCATTTTAATTTATTATTTTACATCTTATATACAATTTAAAAATATATTTACCAGTTGAATTATCAATCCTAAATTAAATTATTGGTTAATATTGCTAATATTTTATAATTTTTCTTTTATACAAACCTTAATTTTGAGCATAAAAGTTATACATTTTAATATATACCGGTTTAACCGGTTCAACCAGTGACTTACTGGTTGAACCAGTGACTCAATGACCCATTATCATAACCGAGTCGATCACCGGTCCGAGTTTTACAGCATTACTTCTAACCTTATATAGGAAAAAACGAAGCTTGCTTTGTGATCAAGGAGCCAAGGACGCACAAGTTGTTCTTTTCCTTGTGGATGGTCATGCTTCCTATCGTGTACTGTACTATATCTAGGTTATTGATAAAAGAAAAAAGAAAATAAATAAAACATAAGTTTGGAGAATTGAAGTGAGACCAAAATAGGGTGTGTTTAGCAAAACTAGCTGATAAGCTAGCTGTTAGCTGATAAGCTCCTAGCTTATAAGCTCTGAGCTAATAAGCTAACTTATTGAACTAGAAGTGTTTGGTAAAATTAGCTGATAAGCTAGTTGGTAAATGTGAAATGACATAAAGGGACATAATTACATAAATTTTATTAATTCCATTTTTTTTAAGAAAAAAAATATTATTATTTAATTATAATTTTAGATTTTTTAAAAAAATAATTAAATTCCTATTAAATCTTTTAGTTATAAATATTTAATTAAAAATTAAAATAAATAGTATAATATAAAAATAATTTTATAAAATAGTGAAAAGAAAATAGAAATTTAATTAATTCGAATTTTTTTAAATTAATTATTATATAGGTAACAACAGATAAAAAGAAATTGAAAAGTTTTTATCATTAAAATTGAAAATAGGTAAAAAGAAATTAAGGATAATAAATGAAATATATTAAAATATAAGGGATTGTGATGGAAGAAAATTAAATAAGCTACAAGTAGAAGCTAGGTGAGGTAGCTTGTAGCTTATAAGCTAGAAGCTCCTAAAATAAGCTACTTTGAAGTACCTTACCAAACATTTTTGTGTTGGTCAAACTGACTTATAGGCTAGTCAAATAAGCTAGTAGCCAGCTTATTGACATTATCAAACACACGCATAGAAGGTTCATGCTCCTTAAAACTGAGCTCATAAAATTAGTGTTTTTTTTTTTAACTTTTTTTCTTCCTAAAAATTAAGACATTTTTTTTATCAAAGCTTTGGAGAACAATTATTTGACCTAACTTATCCTTTAATGTGGTTTATAGGTTAAAAAAATGCAAAGGAACACTTAGAATAATAGGTTTTGAGTATCTCTTATTTTTATTTTTAGTCTTTGTTGATAAAAATTTATAACTAATTAATTCGTAGCAAAATATGTAGCAAAACTATGAAATAAGGGCTAAATTAGTATATTTTTAATTTTTAAAAAACCAAAATAAATGATTTTAACTAAAACCAAATATTGACTAAATTTCAGGGAGTGAAAACATATTTTACCTTTTTCAAAATTAGAATTCAAATTTATTATATAGGGATGCGTTGAATTAATACTTTAAATTCCTACATTTGGTAAAACCTTAAATTTAGAAAATATTTTTTTAAAAATTTCTTAGAAAATCTAAATAATTGTTTTTTTAAATAGAAAGTAAATTATCTTCTAAAAAAAAGCTTACTTTCCTCTCTTAATTTAAAACCTTTAACATCTTTTTTGAGCAATAAAAATGTATATAATAAAGAAAATTGTTAATACCAAAACATAATAAATAAATTTCCGGTGAATGACTTATGAACGGGTGTTTAAGCAAATTTTTTTCTTTTTCTACAACTTTCATTGTTATCTATAACTATTTTTGAATACTTTATTATCGATGTTATCACTCGAAGATAAAATCTAAATTTAAATATCTATTTTATTGGTTTTAAACTTCATCCAAAATATTTATCTTATTTTTAATAACCTATTATTGATATCATGTATTCAAAATCATTTATTAATGATCACAAATAAGGAAAATTATTCATAAAATTTTGTTCAAATTTAAACGGATGGAAATATAATAGATATATTTATTAATAAAAAATATCCATAAGAAATTTGTCTCCCATACAATTAAAGGCAGCCATACTCGGAGTTTAATTAAAAATTAAGACTTCACACTTCTCTCTAATAATGTATTTGATGGATCAAACCTAAAAGTTATATCCACAATACCAATTTACGTTATCAAATGACTCATAATCATCTCGTAAAAAAAAATATAATTCAATCTTCTCTTTATAATTTTCTCTAAAACAAACTATTCTAAATACATACACATAGTTATTATTATTATTATTATTATTATTATTATTATTATTATTATTATTATTATTATTATTATTATTATTATTATTATTATTATTTTGAAACCTTTTTAGGCAAGCAATAATGAGTACATTTAAAGTACTATTTAAAGAAACAAAAAAAAGTATTTAGAGTGTGTTTGGTAAAACTAGCTGAAAAACTAGTTGAAAGCTGAAAAACTCGCTAAAAGCTTAAAGCTGTAGAAACACAGGGAAACACTAGAAGGGGGGGTTTAATAGTGTTTCTTAAATACCTTATGAAAGCTTTTCGCAAACAGCTTTTATAATGAAATTTCAGACAGGTTAAAGGGGCTGTCTGAAGTTTCTTAAGACAGGTTCTGAAAAAAAAAAAGTTTTTAAAACGTTTCTTACTTTTATAAATTATCAGAACAATTTTTCAACACCCTTTGATTAGAATAAACGAATTGACAAGAGATAAGGGTAAGAAAACTTAGTCACAGAAATTATCCTGGTTCACTCACTACCATTGTGAGCTACGTCCAGTCCCAATGCCAACTAGCACTTGGATTTTCTCTTAATCTCAACCAGATTACAAGTATTCTTTTACAGTCAAGCCTCTTCAGGCTCTACAACCAAGTATTCTTTTTCAGTCAAATCTCTCCAGGCTCTACAACCAAGTATTCTTTTTCAGTCAAGCCTCTCCAGGCTCTTACAAACAAGTATTCTTTTTCAGTCAAGCCTCTCCAGGCTCTAAAAACAGTTTTACAGAGAAAAGGTTGTTTAAGCTCTAAAACTAAACCAGTTTGAGGCTTAAACTGTTACAATGTACAAATAACTGAGGTATACTCAGAATATATGAAATAATGTACAAAGAATTTTTATCAGAGTATGAAAATTAACACAAAACTGAAATAACATCAGACTGGCTACACATCATAGACTATCCATTATTCTTCTTTAGCAAGGCTGCTATCAGTAAAGCAGAAATCTCTTCTTTAGCTTTGTCAATCTGAGAGATAACAGTAGCCTTCAGTTCTTCTTGCCCAGTTCTGATCTGCAACTGTTCTTGGAGAATCTGATTTTGTTTGGCAACCAGATCAACATTCTTCTTCTCTAACCTCTTGACTTGCAGTTCCAGTCTTCTGTTCTCTTCTTTAGGGTCCTTCTCAACCTCATATAGCACAATCTCGATGCTCTTATGATAGAATCGGAAAACCCTGAACCCTTGTGGCAGATGATAGTCTTCAGGATGGCTGACAGCAAAGTGGAACTTATGAATTGGAATCATGACAGGCCAATCCTCTGTGAACGAAGCCATAGGGAATCTGCCTCTGACATACTGATAATCTACAAGAGTAGAGGCACCAGGATATGTCATGGAGTCTTCATCCTGTCCTGAAGTACCAGAAGAAGATCCAGCACCTTCTCTGATATTCCAGTATGATGACCACATCCAATCCCTGGAAGAATGATCTAAGCCTCCACCTTGTTTCTTGATCATTGCAGGGAACTTCTTATTCCAGGCAGCTTCAGACAAGAACTCATACACCTGCAGAAGATTAGGATAAGTCTTAAGCTCCTTAAACTTGTCTTCAGGGCCTTCCTCTAGGGGATACCTGGGAATGATTCTATCAGGTTGCACTAAGATATTTGTGGTTGGCCTAATGGAAATTGCCCTTGGGGGCCTGTACCCACTCATGCCTACCAGCTTCAGATAGTCCCTTTCAAACAGCTCAGCCTCTGTTAATAATTGCCTAGCAAAGCTCCAATCCTCATTGGACAGCTTCAAAGAGTCAGCAGAAAAAGGGTTAAGAGGAGCCCACTTATGAGCAGGGCCTTTACCCTTTCTGAGCTTCTCCAGCTGACCATAATATGCATTATCTGAACTTTCTTGGTACTTTGCTCTAACTTCAGCTGCAGTCTGCTTGATAAGACCTTGATGCAGAGAGATAGGGGGCTCATCTCTGAAGTACTGAAGCTCTTAAAAAAGATTAAGGAATTTGGGAACCCTGACCCTTTCAGTAAACAGGCCTTCAAACCTGATGTGTGGAACTTCAGAGGCTAACTCAAAATTCAAATCAGTAAGGGGCCATGCATAGGGGTCAAAAGTATGTTCTGTGAAGAAATCCCTACTTTTAGGACCTGGCCTCAGCTGCTCAGGCAGCATACCTCCCTTCCAGACTTGTGAATGGCCTTCTTCATGTAGATCTTCTAAGAATTCTTCAGACTGTATAGCTTCTGAAGATGAAAGGGATGATGGTGGTGATGGTGCAGATTCTTCTTCTTGAATCTCTGAATCCTTCTTCTCAGTTACAACCTTCTCTTCTTTCTTCTTCTTCTCTTTCTTTTCAGGTGAGGATGGTGGAGATGGTGTAACATTGTCAAATCTCACCTTGAGCCTTTTTACAGGAGGCTTCACAATCTCAGATTCCTTTTCTTTTTCTTCTCTTCTCCTCTTGAAAAAGAGGTTTGCTTTAACGAAATTTTGTTACTTGCCAGCTTCATCCATTTCCTCAAGCTGGTTGGCAGTGCTCCTTGTTACTCTGGCAGGTGGTGCAGGGGTTATCTGAAACAGCTTTGTCCTTGCACTCTTCCTTTGTTGAGCACTTGATCTTTTCCTTTTCTTAGATGCTTGAGCTATAGTAGCTAGCCTATCATCTTCAGCAATAGCAAGCTGAGAGGCCACAACTATAGCATAGTCAGATTTTTCTTGTTTTGCCTTCTTTTCCAATTCTTCTTGCTCTAATGCAGTAGCAAGAGCTGCTACCTGAATCAGTTTAGGATCTGATGGACATGCAGCTAAGGGTTCTGCTGGTACTGCCTCAGAGTCAACAATCTCAGCCATCCCTTGAGCCTTTCCTTCTGGTTCAGAAGTAGACTTAGGAGACAAAGGCTTAATAGCTTTAGATGTCTGACCCACAATTTCAGACGACTTTGTCAGAGCCTTCTGAACAGGTTCAAATCCCTGAGTCTGTAAAGCTTCCAGAGAAACTTTTGTTGAGCTCCTCACAGGGAGTTTCTTTCTCTTCTGCTGGGGGGAAGGCTTGGAAGGCTTGAACTCCTTCTTCCTTATATCTCCTTGAAGCTCATCCTCAAGGATTTCTAAGGTTGTTCTCCTCCTTGCAGCTTTCTCAGACAGAATGCTCTCCTTCAGAGAGGGAGATGGAGGCCTTGGAGTGAGCTTAATTTGCATGCTCTTCAGGTTGTTCTCTCCAAAGAAAACTGGGCCTTTGTGATCAAACAGCCTTTCTATGGGAACCTTGAAGTGCAGAAGGATCTTTTTGATGAGAGTGTTGTGGGGAAGACTGGATGCAGAATCTCTGATCTTCTTTTGCATGTGAAACAGAAGGATGCTGGGAAGATTCATCTTCTTCTTCTTGATCAGATTTATCAGACAGAACCTCTCCAGTTTTGAAACATGATCCCTACTTCCACTCTCAAGGATTATGGTGTTCCCCAAGATAGCATGAAGAACCCTGGCTTTCTCCAACATGTATTTTGCATTCATGCTCTCTGGTTCTTATGTTCCATACAACAACTTGGTGAACTCCTTGTGCCCACCTTTCTTCACCTCCCAGCCTGGAGTGAAGGTAACACCTTAAACTTTCACACCCAGAATGGTGGAAAGAATCCCTTCATCAACGAACACAGGGATACCAAGCACAGTAGACTTGATGCTGGTATATACTCCCTTAGAGTTGGGAATACCTCTAGCATAAGTCCAGAACTCCACCACACTTTGTTCATGTCAAGCAGTGTAGATGTTCTCAAAGAATGGAGTCCATCCTACTCCATCAAACTCACCAACCAAGTCCATACCAAGGTCTTGAAGCTCCTCTAGGTTAACACCCTTGGTTCTGACCACATTTCTTGCAGAAGATGCCTTAGGTGCCATTGTTGTTGCAGAGAAAAAAAAACTTCGAGAGAGAGAGAAAACTTTTCATGACTGTTGAAGAGAGAGAGATGGTGTGAGAGCTGTAAAAACTTCTTCGACACACTTACTGCTGTATTTTTAGACCCACGATGCAATGATTCTCTGTACCGGCTGCGCAGACATCGGGTAACGTGCGAAGTGGAAGAGACAAAACTTTAAAATAATGGAAATCAACCGTCTCAGATAGCCACGTCAACAGTTATTTCAGACATATGAGAATTTTAGACACCAACACAAAGTTCAGACAAGCTATAAGTTCAGACACACTTAATATATCAGACAACGACATATTTCAGACAATCATTTAGAAAATGCATGTATGTTTAGATTATTGCGTATGAACTTAAATCTATCTTCAGCTAGGGGTTTTGTGAATATGTCAGCCCATTGATGCTCTATGTCAATGAACTGAATATCAAAAACACCTTTCTGAACATAGTCTCTAATGAAATGATGCTTGATTTCTATATGCTTTGCCCTAGAATGTTGGATGGGGTTCTTTGACAAATTAATAGCACTTGTATTATCACAAAGAACAAGTATAGCAGAGATAGGAATGTTAAAATCCTCAAGCTGGTACTTCACCCATAGCAGTTGTGAACAACTGGCTGCTGAGATGTATTCTGCTTTTGTTGTTGATAAAGCAATGGTGCTTTGCCTTTTGCTTGACCAGCTGATCATGTTATTTCCAAAGAAATGACATCCTCCACTGGTGCTCTTTCTTTCCATTCTATCTCCAGCAAAGTCAGCATCACAATATCCTATTAACCTGCAATCTTTGCTCTTCTTATAGCACAGACCAAGATTAGTAGTATCTTTCAGATACCTAAAAATTCTCTTTACAGCTTTGTAATGAGTAATTCTTGGATCTGATTGAAATCTAGCACAGAGACAAACACTGAACATTATGTCAGGTCTGCTTGCAGTTAGATACAACAGAGAGCCAATCATTCCTCTATATAAAGTTTGATTCACTGGTTCTTCCTTTTCATCTTTGCTCAAAGATGTAGAGGGATGCATAAGAGTTGACATGGGTTTGCAATCACTCATGTTGAACTTCTTAAGCATTTCTTTTGTATACCTTTCCTGGTGGATCCATATACAATCAGAATCTTGCTTAATCTGAAGCCCTAAGAAAAATTTTAATTCTCCCATTAAACTCATTTCAAACTCTGATTGCATCAACTCAGAAAACTCCTTACATAGGGAAGAATCAGTTGAACCAAAAATAATATCATCAACATATATCTGAACGAGTATAAAGTCTTTGTTAGACTGTTTTCTGAAAAGGTTGTGTCTACTTTTCCTCTTTCAAAACCATTTTTGATAAGAAAGCTGCTCAGTCTGTCATACCATGCTCTGGGAGCTTGTTTCAGACCATAAAGAGTCCTTTTCAGTTTGAAAACATAATCAGGAAAAGCAGTATCTTCAAAACCAGGAGGTTTTCTAACAAAAACTTCTTCTTCAATGACCCCATTGAGGAAGACACTTTTAACGTCCATTTGATATAGTTTGATGCCATTATTTACAACATAAGATAGAAGAATTCTAATTTCTTCTAACCTGGCAACTGGAGCAAAGGTTTCAGTGAAGTCAATACCTTCTTGTTGATTGTATCCTTGAGCCACCAATCTTGCCTTGTTTCTGACCACTTTACCTTCTTCAGACAACTTGTTTCTGAACATCCATTTGGTTCAAATAATAGTTTTCCCATGGGGTTTAGGAACAAGAGTCCATACATCACTTATAGCAAACTGATTTAGCTCTTCTTGCATGGCTAGGATCCACCATTCATTATACAGAGCTTCATCAATGTTCTTTGGCTCAATTTCAGACAGAAGAGCAAGAAAATTCAGATTCTTGAATTTTGATCTTGTCTTAACTCCTTCTGAAGTGCTGCCAATGATTTGCTCCTTAGGATGATGTGACTTGTATCTCCAGTTAGTTTTATGAGATACTGCTTGATCTGTCTAAGACTCAACATTTGTCTGAAGAGGTTCAGTGACAGATGGTGCTTCAGACACCTGTTCATCCTTCAAGCTGTTATGATCATTCAGCTCCATACCTGCAAAATCATCTTCTAGATCTGATAGTTCCCTATCAGTCTCTTTCTTGTCATTGAATTTTACATGAATTGATTATTCCACAATTAAAGTTCTAGAGTTGAATACTCTATAGGCTTTAGATGTTTCAGAATATCCTATGAAAAATCCTTTATCAGACTTTGCATCAAATTTACCAAGATCATCCTTAGTGTTGAGTATAAAACACTCACATCCAAAAGGATGAAAATATGATATGTTGGGTTTTCTTCCTTTCAACAATTCATAAGGAGTCTTTTTCAGAATTGGTCTTACCAATATTCTGTTCTAAAGGTAGCAAGCTATATTAATAGCTCCTGCCCAGAAGGTTCTTGGTAGGTTGCAAGAGTTGAGCATGGTTCTTCCCATTTCTTGCAAGCTTCTATTTTTTCTCCCAACAACCCCATTTTGCTGAGGTGTTCTAGCCATAAGAAATTGTGTGAGATTCCATTCTCATCACAGAACAGTTGGAAGTTTGCATTCTCAAACTCTCCACCATGATCACTTCTGATGACAGATATACATAATCCTTTTTCATTATGTACCTTCTTGCAGAATATTGTGAAATTCCTGAAAGTCTTATCCTTGCTTCTTAGGAATAACACCCATGTAAATCTAGAATAGTCATCAACAATGACCAAACCATATTTCTTCCCATTAATGCTTTTTGTTCTAATAGGACCAAACAAGTCAATATGTAACAGTTCTAAAGGTCTGCTAGTGGAAACAACATTCTTACTCTGAAAAGAGTGTCTTGTTTGTTTCCCTTTCAGACAACTTTCACATCAGATGTCAGATTTGTAAGAAAGCTTAGGCAGTCCTTTAACAAGGTTGTGTTTTTCTAACTTTGAGATTAATCTCAAGCTGGCATGCCCAAGTCTTTGATGCCAAATATGTTTTTCATCTTCAACAGAGATAAAACATTTTACATTTTGACTTGCTAGCTCCTCTAGATCAATTTAGATCAATTTTTTACACATTACTGTGTCTCTTAGAAGTAAAAGGATTTGATCAAGAGAGTCTTTGACTATGCATCCTTCTTTAGTAAAAGAGACCACATATCCACTGTCACATAATTGACTTATGCTCAGTAAATTGTGTTGTAGTCCCTCTACCAGAAGAACATTTTTAATGAGGGAGAGAGGAGTCATACCTACAGTCCCTATTCCTGTGATCTTCCCTTGCTGGTTTCCACCAAAGGTGATCACACCTCCTGCTCTGGGTCTAAGGTTTTGGAACAAATACCTCTTTCCTGTCATGTGTCGCGAGCATCCACTGTCCAGGTACCATTTGTGGGGTTTCCTTTGTCCTGTTAAACACATCTGCAACATGAATGATCAAGTTTTTAGGTACCCATATTCTTTTGGGTCCTTTCTTGTTAGCTTTAGGCCTTGCTTTTCTCTTGTGTTTGCACTGAGCCACATTGTGTCCAGGCTTGCCACAGTGAGAACACCCAATAACCTTTTTTTTGCCTTTAGTAAAATTTAAGACAGTAGGAGGTTCAGAGATGTTGTGATCACAAAAGCCTAAACCACTTTAGTCAAGGGAATGCCTTTGATTTCCAAGCATTATATTAAGATTTTTTGTTCCTTTGACAAATTTGTCTAAGTCTCTTGTTAGTTCCTCAACCTGTTTCTGAAGTTTTTGATTTTCTTCAGACACAGTTTGTGAACTACTGTTTTCAGATACAAGGATCTTCTCCTTGAGCATAATATTTTCTATCTCAAGAGCCTCATATTTACTACACATTTCTGTGTGGGCTTTGGACAGATTCTTATACTCTTTGAAGAGTTCCTTGGAACTTTCCTTCAGGTCATCATACATCTCTTGAAGGGTTAAAGGAAATACCTCAGATTCTGAGCTGTCTGATGAGGGCAGGCTGGCCATAAGACATAGATTTGCCTCTTCTGAAGTGTCCTCCTCTTCTTCTAAGGTAGACTCATCAAGATCCTCCCATGTTGCCATCAGACCCTTCTTCTTTTTGAAGAACTTCTTCTTCTTGAAGTTATTCTTCTTTAGTTTTGGGCATTCTGCCTTCATGTGACCTGGTTGTTTATACTCAAAGCATATAATTTTGTCATTGTGTAAATCCTTACCTGTTTTAGAGGTAGAGGATTGGTTCTTTCTGAACTTTCCTCTGTTTTGCAGCATCCTCTTGATCTTTCTGCTGAGAAGAGCAAGATCATCATCTTCTTCTGAGCTATCTTCAGAGTCTTCATCTGCTTCTGAAGTTTCCTCGGCTTGCATGGCTTTTATGTTCCCATGCCTAGTCTGTCTGGTCCTGGTGTTCAATGCCAGAGATTTAGTTTTGGATTCATCCTCTCCAAGTTCTAACTCATGGACTTTGAGAGAGCCCAATAGTTCCTCCATTTTCAAGGTGTTTAAATCTTTAGCCTCTTGAATGGCAGTAACATTGGGTCTCCAAGCCTTGGGAAGGCTTCTCATAATCTTTCGATTATTATCTCCAGATTCATAAGATCTTCCCAAAGATCTCAGTCCATTTGTTATTGTCTGAAACCTACCAAACATTTGGTTAATAGTTTCAGACTCATGCATCTTGAACATCTCATATTGATGAACAAGCATGCTTATCTTGGATTGTTTGACATTATCAGTTCCCTCATGGGCTGATGCCAATGTATCCCAGATTTCCTTGGCAAAGGAGCATCCATGAACTTTCTCATACTCTACTTTGTTCAATGAACATACCAGGTAGAGTTTTGCCTTAGCATTTAATTGAACCTGAGCTCTCTGCTCCATGGACCATTCAGACCTAGGAATGGGTTCATTACCATGCATGGGAATATAGTCACCTTCAGTTACTATATCCCAGAGACTGATGTTGCTGCTTTCAATGAACAACTTCATGCGATCTCTCCAGTAATGGTAGTCTACACCATTAAAGGCTAGAGGCCTTGTCACAGAGGCTCCTTCTGTGATGTAGTGGCTGCTGTTTGGTTGTGCTTCCATCTGGATCTTTAAACCTCAACACTTGTTAGGTGCTCAACCCTGAGTTAAGCTCTGGTACTAACTGTAGAAACACAGGGAAACACTAGAAGGGGGGTTGAATAGTGTTTTTTAAATATCTTATGAAAGCTTTTCGCAAACAACTTTTATAATGAAATTTCATACAGGTTAAAGGGGTTGTTTGAAGTTTCTTAAGACAGGTTCTGAAAAAAAATGTTTTTAAAACGTTTCTTGCTTTTATAAATTATTAGAACAGTTTTTCAAACACCCTTTGATTAGAATAAACGAATTGACAAGAGATAAGGGTAAGAAAACTTAGCCATAGAAATTATCCTAGTTCACTCGCTACCACTGTGAGTTACGTTCAGTCCCAATGCCAACTAGCACTTGGATTTTCTCTTAATCTCAACCAGATTACAAGTATTCTTTTACAGTCAAGCCTCTTTAGGCTCTACAACCAAGTATTCTTTTTCAGTCAAGCCTCTCCAGGCTCTACAACCAAGTATTCTTTTTCAGTCAAGCCTCTCCAGGCTTTTACAAACAAGTATTCTTTTCCAGTCAAGCCTCTCCAGGCTCTAAAAACAGTTTTACAGAGAAAAGATTGTTTAAGATCTAAAACTAAACCAGTTTGAGGCTTAAATTGTTACAATGTACAAATAACTGAGGTATACTCAGAATATATGAAATGATGTACAAAGAATTTTTATCAGAGTATGTTTTACAGAGTAAAACTAGCAGCGTTATGTTTCTCTTGAAACGTAATCTCTTGTTCTCTTTTTTGTTCTTGTTGTTCTGTATTGAAAGATCTTCAGATGAAAGGTATTTATACCCAATCTTCAATCCGTTGAAGAAATCACCGTTTAGAGATAACATTTAATGCTTTTTAATCCGTTGTGAGACATGCTCCTGAGCATTCTGTGCATTCTGAAACTTTTCTGACAACGTCCAAGGTTGCTGCTGACAAAAGCTGCCACAACTGTTGCTGCAAAAACTGCGCTGCAGAGATTTCCCAAATGGTGTATGAAATTCAAACAACCCAGGAAAGGTCTCTGTGTCTTTGCCAAAATAAGCCTTGAAAAGTTGCATGCAGCAGAGAGAGATTTGACTCTTCAGAACTTCAGACAAGTCTTCTCATAACTTCAGCAAGATGTGCCACGTCATAAAATACGACTTCAGACGGCTTCAACACTTTAGACGGGTTGAACCTTCAGACGACTTCAACACTTCAGACAGGTTGAACCTTCAGACAGTCTTTATTAAGATTAAGGTGACTTGCTGAAATCATAGATAAAACATTAAAAATATATGTATCCATGATAATTCTTTTAACCAAATTTGTTAAACATTAAAACTTAGGGATTGAGCTGTCTTAAAACGTCATAATCTTCCTTATGATATTTTTGAGACTCAACAAAAGCTAGCTGAAAGTTAAAAAACTATTGAATGTGTTTGGTAAAATTAGTTGAAAATGGTAAAATGACATTTAAGGACAACATTAATTATTAAATAATGATAAGTGAGGGTGGTTGAGGGTTAAACTTGTAATTAATTTTCAGCTAGTAGCTGAAAATTGGAGTTTTTTTTTAAAAAGCTACCCCAAGTAGCTCTTTAAGAAAAGCTTGTAGCTACCAAAAATGCTACCTTCCCAAACACTTCTAAAATGGTTTCAGCTACTATTTTAAACTTTCAGCTAGCTGAAATGACAAGTCAAACACACTTTTAATACAAATATTTATTGCATAAAATATAAAAATAATTTAACAATTTTTTATTAAAAAATAAAATGTTTCGTAACCAACTTGGATACTTCGTACCTGTCAGTAAAATCCATTTTTTTCCCACAAAAAAAATCCATATTTTTTATTCACGAATAAAAATAGATTGAGAAAAAATTGGATGGTTTGTTATCGGGCTGAAGATGGAAGCGGCCCATAAAATAGAGGGCTCTGAGTCTGACAAGCTTAGGGCACAAAGGTTCAAAAGCCAAGATCGTCATTCTCTCTGAGCACTAAGCTAAGGAAAGATTAAAGATAGTTTAGTTTGGCCCCTTTGGGAGGGACACACAAACTCAACACAACGCAAGAGAGGAAGTACTAAGCAATAACCCATACCATACCATACCATACCATACGAACCCTTCTCTGCAACTGCAACTGCAACTGCAACTCCCGTTGTGTTTCGCTCAAATTGTTCAATTTCTTTTCATGTTCATAATTTAATCGAACCTCTTAATTCCTATTCCTATCCCTAGGGATTTGAATCCCTCTTCTACATGGATGCCGAAGACGAGGAACCTCTACCAAACAAATCTTCTCCTCCTCCACTCCAACAACACTCCGATTCACCGCCACACCTCTCACCCAATGCCTCACAATGCGACACCGACATTCAAAATTTCTCCAACGCCGGAGGAGGAGACGCGCTGCTGGCGCCACCCGTCCCTGGCGGAGACCTTGAGGCTGTGATCGCAGGGGAGTTGAGCCATGCGGGCACAAGTACGAAGAATAAAGAGGACAGCACGGTTGTTGGTGAAGCGGTGGTGCTTGCGGCTGATGTGACGAAGGAGACGGTGTCCGATTTGGGCGACGAAATGCAAGTGATGGACGTAGAGGGTAATGCCTCTGCCTCGTACGGGATTGGCATGGAAGATGAAACTGTGGAGGGGAAAGAGATTGGACGAACCGTTGTGGATGACGTGGCTTTGGAGGCCGGGAAGGTAGAAGAGGAAACCAATTTGGCAATCGAGGAGGACGAAGTCGGGGACGAGAAGACAAATGAAGCTGCTTTGATGGAAGAAGAAGAACAAGGAGAAGAACAAGAAGAACAAGGAGAAGAACAAGAAGAAGAAGCTGATGCTGATGGTGGTGTGGCAGAAGATAGAGAGGATGCTGAGGAGATAGAGGTGGATGAAGAGGGTGCCGAGGAGATAGAGGTGGCAGAAGAGGGTGCCGAGGAGATAGAGTTGGAGGAAGAGGGTCCCGAGGAGATAGAGGTAGCGGAGGAGCAGAGTCCAAGTGTCAGTGGTGGGAAGAGGAAGCGTGGGGGTGGGAAGAATGCTAAGTCTACAGGGAGAGTTCCATCCAGGAAAAAGATGGAAGAAGATGTTTGTTTCATTTGCTTCGATGGGGGTGACCTTGTGCTTTGCGACCGCAGGTGAGACTGAGATTATTATGCCTGCAAATAAGCTTTGTAATTGTATCCATTATGTTTATATGGAAAATTCATTGTCTTTTCTTTGGTGTTGATTAGGGGATGTCCCAAGGCATACCATCCTTCTTGCGTTAATCGTGATGAGGCCTTCTTTCGAGCCAAGGGAAAGTGGAATTGTGGTATGTTTTCTTATTCTGTGCTGTCTCTGTTCTTACCACCACCACCATCATCTAATTACTTTTTCTTTTGGGGGTTATTTCAATGTTCGCTTTTACCTTTCAATGTCTGTGCCGTAGTGCGTAGTCTTATGAATCTTTAAAGTGTTATGATAAAATTCACAGTTGGAGTTTGAATATTCAACATGTATTAGATGCCCAATTTTCTTTAGGAGGTTTGAAGATGGACAATTTGAAAAGTTGATAGCACTTGAAGAGAGTGATTGATGACAAGGATATGATCAACGTGACATTGGAGGAAATCTTCATTATTATCTTTTAGACTTCCTAGCTCTTATGATATTACCTAGTTTGTAAGCATTTTAACGCAAAACTTCATTGACCTACTTGATCTATAAGTGCTGCCCATTTGCCCATAATAAACATCAGAAACTCCTTCTCCACTGTTTTCTTGTGATAAATGGTAAATAGGCTTTGAAGAAGTTTACATCACAAGGCTACTAGACTTATAACAGAATTGCAATTAGTTTCTGTTGAAGTTTGGACTTTGCTTAATTTGTTAAGGCAGGAGAAGGAAATTAGCATCTATATCTTGTGAATCTTGAGGGAAATTTATCGTTTGCTTTGTGAAATTAAGTAGCTCTATTTCATTTGTTTGGTATCCTATTAATTGTGACTTCTCTGGTCCTCATTTTGAGTGATCTTTCTGTTTTATAGCTGTTGCATAGGAGTAAGAACTGGTTGGATACATGATTGTGGCATGGTGAGAGTAAGGTGCTAAAAGAATATCTTTGGGTTGGTGTGCATTTTGTCATAGATTAGTGGAAAAATATAGGTGGTTAGGGAGAAGCCTTCCTACATTTCATTATTATCAGTAGTAGTTATTTATTTATTTTTTTGGGGGTAGGGTGGGGCTCCATGGTGTGCTTTTGGAAAGTGAGCGTGAGCTCAATACAGATTGAAGGATTTTGTTTTAAGAGTAACGACAACAATCAAGCCTCATCCGGTTATCCCACTTGTTGTGGTTGGCTATGTGGATCAATTGATTCCACTGGGCTCTATGAAAAACTAACATTTAGTAAAAGCATTTATGCCAAAGTTGTTTAATTGCTTCTCTTAATGCTTTTAGGTCTTCCTCAACCCTTTTTAGGTAGACTATTGTCCTTTTGATCCACTTTTCTCATTGGAGTTTCCATTTGTTTCTCTTGACATGACCAAACCACCTTAGATCAGTTTCTGTTCACTTTTCGCTAATAGGTGCCACTCGAACCTTTGCTTGGATTCATTTGGTCTTAATCTTATCTTCCCTTGTTTGTTCCCTCTTCCACCTTAGCATTCTCATCCTTGCTAAACTTGTACTTTACTCTTGCTGGCACTTATTGACCAACATTTTCTACCATAGAATTTTCAGGAGTAAGGAGTAACATAACTAATATTTATTTTTTTTCCGATAGCATCGTCGTTGGGCTTGTTCACTTACTATGTCTATTCTGTATTTCTTTACATTCAGCTTGGTAGTTTGTGACTTGATCAATCAAGGGTATACTAACCATGAAAAAGTGTTTTGCTTTATTTCCAGTTTCAGCATTAGAATCCTGTTTTCACATCTCTTGCACCCTGGATTTTTTGTATCCTGAATCTGATTAAGTAAACTGTGTTTTAAAAATTACCCTTGAAGAATTTGTTACCAGTAGGATCAGAATTACGTTTAACCTGATAGCCTTTCTTACTTTGGAATTGTGTCTCATGGTCTGAATATTTTAATTAGTGGTATCACCTTGAAATGTACTCACATATCTTTGACATGTGATTGTTGGATAGAAGGTGATTGATATTTTGGATGTAAGGGTTCTTACCAATATCATTGTCAACTTTTTAAAAGAGGAAGTGTTGCTGTGTTGAAGCTATACTATTTTGTATTTCCTAGATAAGTTAGAAAGATTCTAGGTAATATGATTTAATCTATGACAATTTTCACTGATTAGTAAATTTTATTTGTCAAGTGTAACTGTATTAATTCTCAATACGCTTTAATGAAGGTGCATGCTTATTTAATTAGTTTCTTAATTTTCTCCTTTTTTATTATCTCTTTTTACACAGTCTTGTTTAGAAGGAACAGTTATTGGTATTACATTTTTTTAAAATTTTTTGTGTTCTAAACGTAATTAAATTTATTATTGAATTTATTTCGAATGCCAAGGTATTAAGTCCTGCAAAAACTATAATATTTACATTGCTTTACCATACCTGACTTTGCACATCTTTTATATTCATGATCCCAGGTTGGCATCTTTGCAGCAACTGTGAGAAGAATGCATACTATATGTGCTATACATGCACATTCTCTTTGTGCAAGGGTTGCATCAAAGATGCTGTTATCATATGCGTTAGGGGAAACAAGGGCTTTTGTGAGACATGCATGAGAACTGTAATGTTGATTGAACAGAATGAGCAGGGAAACAACATGGTATATCTTCTGTCCCTACCCCTTTTATTATCATATTCATATGCTTTCTTGTAAAATTGTTATTCTAAAATATTGCAATGTATGTGTTTTGGAATGATGAAGTGTTAATCCTTCTGCAGTGCTTCAGTTAGTTTCAAGGTGATAGTGGTTTATTGGTTTTTATTTTCACTTCTCTTCATGCTAACTTCTTTTTGTTCTTTTTGTTCTTGGGTTACATTTTAGAGTTATTAAGCATGCCTGAGCTTGTGAATCAATGTTTCAGATTACAGAGAAGTGAATCTGTTGGCTCATATAGGATGGACTTGGAAATCTGACTATTTTAAGTTTTGTGGTTGTGGGATTGGTGAACCATAATATAGGATTTAAATATTGATATATGCTAGAAATGTTGGGCAGTGTAAACTAGAAGAATGGTGGAAGTTGGAAGATCTAGCAGTTGCAGATTTGCATTTAAGATACCTAATCACGATTAAGGTTCTATACTTGTATACAGTGTTCAGTGTTGCATGGTTCACTCAAATCCTCTTGTGTCACATTTGGGATGTTTGTTCCAGAACATAGGTTGTTTACGGCCCAAAGGTTGCTGTGTGTATTCCAAACATAACATAGTAACAATTAAACAAGCACAGTAGCATGTGTTGATGATGCAATGAATGGGAAGACCTCTGATGGCTGCCAGTTGCAGAGATGATGGAAAGAGGAGACAACATGCAACCGGTTGCAAAGACGACAGAACGAAGAGATGGAGGTGCTGGCTAGAATGTAGAAGATGAAAACCTAAGCTATAACCCAATTCTACAATAGGCACAGTTTCGCTTGGCTTCTTTCTTTCTTTTTTTAAAATATATAGCCTAATGTACTCATAATTTCTAAAGATGAATCAATAGGCTTTAAGGTTTAGTTTTTTAAATTTGGCTGGCCTATTCACACCTAGAGAAAAAAAGTCCTACAAGTTGCAATGTGAAACCTACATATAAATGTGAGTGAGTTAAAATATGCTCTAAAATTTATTGTAAAATAATAAAAAGGATATTATGGGCCATATTTTTTCTAGAATGGAATAATGGACCTATTCATAATTTTTTTACAACTTAATTTTATTTAGTTAGAAATTTGTGCATAGCCATCTAACTTTAAATGAACTTTAAACTAAGTACTAAGTAGTAACCATGTATTTATTTGCTATTCTATCCATCTCCCTCTCTCTCTACACACACACACACACACACACTCTACTACTACTACTACTTTCTAGCTAGTTGACTTATATAATCGACATTAAACTTGGCACATCCCATGTCACTTGGATAAAATGCTAACAGTTGTTATGGATGAATAATGGTAAAATGGATTGGTATTTAAGAAAAAGAAGAAAGGAAAGAAAGCTATGTGGTTGATGCATTCTCTTGTAACTACTTCAATAAAATGTTATGAACTACCAATCTTACTTGCCAACACTAGAAGGTGCCAAGATAAACAACATTTATGCTAGTAAAAATGTTGCTTCTTTAGGTGATTTGTGGGAGAGTTACTACTTATGGAGGTGAATAAATTTGGGAGAATGAGAAATAACTTTGTTGTTTGGTTGTGTCTGTCCCAATTTAGCAGGCATTTTCTAGGCACAAAGTAATTTTGGCTTTCGTTTGCTAAACAACACAAAGTGATGGTGGAGTTACTTTTCAGCCTGCAGAATTAAGTTTGGGGTGGAAGTATTTGTGCTCCTACAGAGTACCATATTTCTTTCCCTTTCCAGAAAAGAAATAGTCCAGGATCCTGGTGAAGAAGTGATGACTATTTTGTTAATGATTATTGAAGATCTTCTCTCTTTCATTTTTGTTTTTAACATCGAAAAAAGCTGCATTATATTTCATATGTATCAAACTATCCCAGACCAATAATAACTACAAACCCAGCAACTATCAGGCAGACATGTCTCCGATAAATAGATTACATTTAAAGATAAAAATGTGAAGTTGTGAGTTTACAATGGAAAGATAATTATTTTTCATGTTTGGTGCAGGGACAAGTGGATTTCAATGACAAAAACAGCTGGGAGTATCTCTTCAAGGACTACTACATAGATCTAAAAAAAAAGCTATCTCTAACATTTGATGAACTCACTCAAGCTAAAAACCCTTGGAAGGGATCTGATATGCTTCCTTCTAAAGAGGAATCACCAGATGAACTTTTTGATGCCAGTAATGATAGAGGATCAGATTCAGATAGCTCCTATGAGAATGTAGATTTGAGTCGTTCTAAAAGAAGAAAGGCCAAGAAACGGGCGAAATCCCGTTCCAAAGAAGGGAATTCATATAGTGCAGTGACAGTGCTTGGTGTTGATGGGCCATCTGCAGATGAAAGCTCTGAGTGGGCTTCAAAGGAGCTTTTGGAGTTCGTTATGCACATGAGAAATGGAGATAAATCTGTTTTGTCTCAGTTTGATGTACAGGCTCTTTTGCTAGAGTATATTAAAAGAAATAAGCTTCGAGATCCTCGCCGAAAAAGTCAAATAATTTGTGATGCAAGGCTTCAGAATTTGTTTGGTAAACCAAGAGTTGGACATTTTGAAATGTTAAAGCTTCTTGAATCCCATTTCCTTTTAAAAGAGGATTCTCAAGCTGAAGATCTACAGGGGAGTGTTGTTGATACTGAAGCTAGTCATTTGGAAGGTGATGGCAATTCTGATTCATATCTGAAAGCTGGAAAAGATAAGAGGCGTAAAAGTCGTAAAAAGGGCGATGAGAGAGGACTTCAATCTAATGTTGACGATTATGCAGCCATTGATAATCATAATATTACTTTAATTTATCTAAGACGTAATTTGGTGGAAGATCTACTTGAAGATACAGAGAAGTTTCATGAAAAAGTTGTTGGTTCTTTTGTGAGAATAAGAATTTCCAGTAGTGGTCAGAAGCAAGACTTGTATAGGCTGGTTCAGGTTGTAGGTAAATACTTTGACGACATTAACTTTCACACTATCATTATTTGCAATATAAAATACACTTTTCACTTTGGTTTTTTTTCTTTTCTTCATGGCCAGGTACATGCAAAGCAACGGAGCCATATAAAGTTGGTAAAAGGATGACAGATATCTTGCTAGAAATCTTAAATTTAAACAAGACAGAGATTGTATCGATTGATATTATCTCAAATCAGGAGTTCACAGAGGTGATTCAATACTCAGTATTTTTTTTACATTTTTACCTCTTCCTCCTTATTGTTCTTATTTTCGGTGACAGTTGATTTTTACAGTAATTCCTTTTGAAAGCAGTATTTTACCTCCCTTTAAGACTTGGCGTGTTAATGGTCATTGTAGACTACTGTATGATAATGAAATTTACTTCTTATTGGTTGCTTCAATTGCTCAAATAGGAATCTAAATTCTAAAGGCAGCTTGGCAGTCACTTAACCCTTAAATCGGTCCACCAAAGATTACCATGTCACTATAACAGTACTCTAAAAATTTGTGACCAAATTAGTCCCTTAAAGATACCTAGTTAATCCTTTATGTCTCCACTTTAGCTGTCTATAAGGACAATTGTTGTGACATTTCAGATTTTTGAAGGACTAATTTAGTGACAAGGATCTTGGAGGACTTGTCTTTTTATCTTGGTTCTAAATGTGCTTACTAAACATATCCAAGAGATGGTATCACAGTGCGCTTTTTGCAAATGATAGTCTTTGTTGGAGAGTCGAGAGATGAAATAAATGGGAAGTTAGAGATTTGGTGACAAGTCTTGGAAAAACACGACTTCTACTTAAGTAGAAACAAAACAAAGTAAATCGAATGCAAGTTTAGCAAGAGACATATAAATCTATCTTAGAGGTGAAAATTGGAGAACATACAAGACCATAAGTTTTACAATTTAAGTACCTTGTGTCTATCATACAAAATGACTGGGAGATGGAGGGAGATGTCAACCATAGGATTCAATAAGGATCACTGAAATGGAAAATGCTTCGGGTTGATGTGATAGAAAAGTATCACTCAAGTTTAAAGGAAAATTTTACCGCAATGTTATTATATCTGCAGTGTTGCATAAGATTGAGTGTTGGGTGATAAAGAACCAACAAGAAAATAAGCTTTATTACGCAGAGATGAGAATGCTACGATGGATGAGTTGTTACAAAAGACAAGATAGGATTGGGAATACAATCTTACAATCATTAAAGAGGAAGTTGGGGTAGTTTCCATTGTAAAAAAATGGCAGTCTCGTCTTAGATAATTTGGACATGTGTGAAGACTCATAGAAGCACCAGCAAGGAGGGTTGACTAGAGAGAGGGTAGTCCAATAGTTAGAGGTAGAGGGAGACCGAAGAAAACTAATGCTTTAATTATTTAAGGGTTTAGGGGTTTACTCTATGATGAACCGTATGATGTTGTATAATCTTTGGATGACTAATTTAGGGGTTTACTCTTCACCATATGATGTTGAGAATAAATTTTGTATATTAGATTTTCTCATAATTGATGATTTAATAATATTTACACTTATGCTTTAGATTAATATGTTTCCTTCCCTATGGTATTGATTAGTTTTTCTGTTAGGATGAATGCAAGCGTCTTCGCCAAAGCATAAAATGTGGTCTCATAAATCGGCTGACTGTGGTAATTATTTGTTCAATAAAATCATACTTTCATGCATCAGATGTTATTGTTTATACTGAGGACACACATTTGTGCTTGTAGGGTGACGTTCAGGACAAAGCACTGGTACTTCAGGAAGTCAGAGTAAAAGATGTGAGTTGTTCTCCTATACCTTTACTTATTCATCATGTGTCTACTTATGCATCTTTCAAAAATTTATAATTACTTATAGCCTGTCCTTGTTATTGCGATTTTATTGATGTATTAAAGGAAATAATGACACTTGTGAGGAAATTACCTTCAATTGACAAATGAAGTTTTATCAACATAAAGGCTACAATGAATAGAAATTTTACTGGAAATTAGAATGATGAATATAATTCCTATTTAATGAGTGTCTTAAGAATTATCTTTCTATTTGACTACATTCTTCAGTTACCATGCAATCACTTGTGGGAGTGAGGGCATGATATTCTTTCTGTAGTTAAAAAATTTTCATTGGTCATCTCTGGTTTAACTCTGTCAAGGCCTAGTAATGGTGTCAGGAAACTTTTGTTCAGGATATAAACTCTTTTAGCTAAGACCCTGACATTTCTGCTTTGGAAGCCCACAAAGGATTACTTCACTTTGGAAGTTAATTTGTATTCCCAATTAGTTTAAATTGTAAATTGAATTTCTTGGTGTTTTCAATAAATTCTCATTTCATTTCCTAATAATTTATTTTCTTAATTTAAACCACTTTTTATCAGTGAAATTTAAAATATATTATCTGGTTTATGTCATCTAATTCAAATATTTATTTTTCTGTTACAGTGGCTAGAAACAGAGACAGTGAGGCTAAGTCATCTTCGTGATAGAGCTAGTGAGAAAGGACGCAGAAAGGAATATCCTTTTCTATTCAGAAAATTTAAATAGAATACATCTGGCAGTATTTTGGTGCTTATTGCTTTTTGTTTCCGTGATGTAATTTGACTTCTTGCAGCATAGGCTTGATTTGTTTTTCTCCAATTTAATGGTCCAGTCATTTTTACAACATTCAGCTATGGCATTATCTTGATATGGAAACAGAAATCTGTGGATTGTTTCTGGTTGATCTGTTTTATCAGTTTATAGTTGCCACATCTCCTTGTGGATTGGGAATTGATAATTCTTAAAATGGGATCTTTTCATATGAATTAAGAAAATCTTTTGAGAGGTGTTTGGTAAATGTTCATTCTGATTTCCTAACTACTTGGAAACCTATATCATTTATTTGAGAGATATATATGAAAAATGAAAAATTGCTAAGTTGGTTTTAACATGGAAAACATTAGGATATTGAATTTGTCATATATCTCATACTGCAATATCTTATAATTAGATTTCCTATTAAAGGAATGCTAGCAACATACTCCTTTTGACAGTCTTTATGGTTGGTCTATTTTTTGAAAAGTCAACACACTTTCTAAAAAGTGATCAATTTATGAGTCAAGTGTTTTAACCTTTTTAAAAATGGACCGATGATAAAGAGTGTTGAAAAGCATGTAAAAAAGAATATGTTGCTAGTATTCCTCTTCCTAACATGTTCACTTACAAAACACATACTCAAAGTTTTACTCAGGTGTCTTTACATGGGGTCAATTTCTAATAATTCACTCCTTATAAGCCTTGAAATTGCTCTTTACATTTTCTAATCATGACATAGTTCATCTATGAATTATAAATGTTAACTGCCTTGTACCAGCTTGGGTCCTTAACTTTTTGGTGAATCTTGACCACAGATAAATAAATAAAGCTGATAAGTCAATTGTATATGATATTATAGATATGCTTTGGGCTCATATGATCGTATTTAGTTAAATAGATGGTTGGGAAAAATTCTTCAGTAGCTAGAAAATTATTCTGGTAATATTTGAGTCCTCTGTAGTGATATATAACCATTTCTGTGCATCTTAAAGAATAGTTTTCATTGTGTCTTTTAATGTTATCTGACACACACATAATTCTTTGTTATAACCTTTTGCTTTGTTCTACTTGTATGTAACATGATTAATCATATTATTTTTCAACGTACTCATTTTTGTGATTATTTGAAATTGGCTAAGAACTCAGTACTATTTTGTGTTGATCCTTAACATCCTCTCACGCTCAGAGAATGTGTAGAGAAATTGCAGCTTTTGAAAACACCTGAAGAACGTCAACGTAGATTGGAGGAAATACCAGAAATACATGTGGATCCAAACATGGATCCAAGTTATGAGTCTGAAGAAGATGGAGATGAAATGGAGGACAAAAGACTAGGTAGTATTAATACAGTTTGAACTTGTAAACTTATCATTTTTTTGGCTTCTTTTTCTAATAATTGGTAATAATCTCACTTCTTTACCTGCAGAAAACCACATGAGACCTAGAGGGTCTACTGCCTTTGGACGGAGGGGGAGAGAAATGGTTTCTCCCAGAAGTGGTTCTATATCAAGTGATTCTTGGAGTGGAACAAGGAATTATTCTAATATGAATCAGGAACTCAGCAGAAATCTATCTAATAAGGGATTTTCAATCAAAGGGGATGATGTTTCTAATGCTAGTGAGGTATTAAATGATGCTCAATTGCACCAGGGAAGAGATAGAGAATTACAACTATCTAATACCTGGGAGAGGCAAAAGCTATCTTCAAGCTTCGAGAGTGGTGCTAAAAATACCCAGCCATTGGTAACATCTGAGACTTTTTCAACAACCATGCTAGAAACTTCTGCAGCACCATCTTCTGCTGGAATAGCTCCCCCAGCTGTGAAAGTTAATGAAACTGAAAAGATGTGGCATTATCAGGATCCTGCTGGAAAAGTTCAGGGACCATTTTCCATGGTGCAGCTTCGCAAATGGAGTAACACAGGATACTTTCCTGCTGAATTGAGGATTTGGAGAACCACCGAGAAGCAAGATGAATCTATACTCTTAACAGATGCCTTAGCAGGGAAATTTTCAAAGGAGCCATCAATTGTGGATAGAACACTTCCTAAGGCTCAAACAGTGCATGATTTACATTACTCATCGCTGCACTCTAGGAAGTCTCATTTGGCCTCCCAAGGTATAGAAGGTCAAGTTGGAGGAAGACCAACATTTGATAATATGAATTCTTTAGCAAGTAGAACTTCTCCATTGGCAGTTGAGGTCCCCAAGAATCCTGGAAATGGATGGGGTTCTGATGCTGGTGTTAGAAATGACTCAACAAATCTTCCTTCACCTACTCCCCAGACTACTTCTGGTGGGATTAAGGGGCAGGCTTTTGAAAATAGATGGTCACCAACACCTGTCCAGTTAACTGGATCTCTTGTGGGAAATTCATTCCCAGCCGGTCCTGGAGGTTTGCAGGCCTCTGTGGTAGTGCTCCCAGAGAATGTCATGCAGAAAGCTGAAAATGGTTCAAATTCGCAACCTGGTATGATATTGAGCTCTACAGATACCACACAAGCACATCCTCAAGCAACAGCAGTGGCACCTGTTGTGGCTTCAGGTATTGACATCAAAACGGCAGGTCCAAATATGCAAAATCAGGTTGTGAGTAACCATAACTCTCATGCTGAAACTCAAGGGTGGGGTTCTGCTGTGGTTCCAAAACCAGATCCACAAGCCTGGGGAGGTACTCCATCTCAAAGGGTAGAGCCAATTAATCCTGCTACTATGCCTGCCCAGCCAGCTTCCCATGGCCTCTGGGGTGATGCTTCATCTGTCCAGAACTCTGCCTCATTTAACACTGCAAATCCAACTGGAAGTTTACCCATGCCTGGCTTTCCGGGCATGACTACACCTGAGCCTTGGAGACCACCAACTTCAAATAGTCAATCAAACATTACAGCTCCAGCACCACCCAATATGATGGGGATGGGGATGGGCATGGGAATGGGAATGGGCATGCCAGGAAATCAGAATATTAGCTGGGGCGGGGCTCTACCTGCCAACATGAACGTAAACTGGATGCCTGCGCAAGTACCAGCACCTGGAAATGTAAATCCAGGATGGGCTGCTCCTAGCCAGGGGCTACCTCCAGTAAATGCAGTTGGCTGGGTTGCACCTGGTCAAGGACGTCCACAGGTAAATGCAAATGCCAGTTGGGTGGTGCCTGGTCAAGGGCTAGCACCTGGAAGTGCCAACCCTGGTTGGGCTGCATCGTCTGGGAATCCAGGCATGTGGGGAAGTGAGCAAAGTCATAATGGAGACAGGTTCCCTAACCAAGGGGATCGTGGTACCCATGGTGGAGATTCTGGTTATGGAGGTAAATCTTGGAACGTGTCATCATTTGGCAGCGGAGGCAGAGGGGGTTCTTCCAGGCCTCCTGTTGGGGGACAAAGAGGAGTCTGCAGGTTTCATGAGAGTGGACATTGCAAGAAGGGGGCCTCCTGTGATTTTCTACATAATTAAGAGTTGTAGGGCTAATTAGTGGCAGAGAAGCATCTCTTACTGTACAGTATTTCCCCGTTACATGGCTTAACTTTGTATAAGGATGCGTCATGTATGTAGAACTTGTGCATTGTAGCGTCTCATTTATTTGTTTTGTTTAATTGCCTTTCTTTGGCCCTGTATTCCTGAGTTACTTGGAGTTGACTGATGGGAGGGTTGACTAGTTGCAGAAGTTGAGATGGCTTTAGATTAATAATGACGAAATGTTTTTTTTTAAGTAAATTACTCCAACCTCCCTTTTATTTTACATTTCTAACACAAAACCCCTCTATTTTAAAAACCTACACAAAACTCCCTGTATTTTATAAACTTATACAAAACCTTAATTAATATAATTTTTTATAATTTATTAAAAAATATTTTTTAAAACACCCAACATTACCCTCAAGACACTATTTCTTTCTAATTGAATTATCACATTTGATAAATGCAATAAAACCCTAACATAAAAAATTCTGTTTTTTTCGCGCAAAATTCAATCTTTTTGTTGTCCTTCTTTCTCGTTACTCTAACATTTATTATTTTACATATTAAGTTTTTTGATAATTTATGAGGCTTTTTTCATTAAGATTCATCTTAGTAAATTTATTTTTTGATCTATTAATACTTCCGAAATTAATCTTAATAAATTATTTTTAGTTCAATTTAATATAATATATAATTGTTGACCGTTGACTAAAATCTTTATTAAATATCTAATAAAAAATTGGGTTTAAGTGTAATGTACTTTTAAAATTGAAGGAATTTTGTGTAGATTTTTAAAATAGAAGGGGTTTTATGTTGGAAGTTCAAAATAGATGGGAGGTTAGAGTAATTTACTCTTTTTTTTTGTCAAAGTAATGACGAAAGGTTGAGGTTATAGATTTTTCGTTTTCAGTTTTCAATCTTTAGTGCAGGAAAGCATTAGGAGATACTTCCTCCCTCCCTTTTTTTTATAAGAGATCATTTAATTATTATTTTTCTTAGTTGTTTAGAAATTTTAATATTTTTTAATTATTAAATAATAGTCAAGTTAGTTAATAATAATAAATAAGGATAAAATTAGAAAATTATATTATTTTTAAAATTTCATTAAAATTATTTAATATTAATCATTTTTATTGATTTGATTAAGTGTGTCTTAAAAAAAAAAAAAGAGTATTAATCTATAGAGTTCATCTTAATTCATGAAAAGATGATTTCTTGGAATAAGAATAGCTTACAATGTAATTTCATGGAATAAGAATATACTAGAATAGGCTCAAATGAAATAGTTTGAGCTTATTTTATTTTTTGAATTGGAGATGTCAATAAGAGGATGGGTATTTTGCTATCCGAATCTATATCGTTAAAATAAATGGACGTTTATTAATATCGAAAATTTTAAACATTATATAAAGAAAAATTTAAACATTATATAAAGAAAAGGAGAGATTGTTATATAATATAATATATTATATAAATAAATAATCATTATATAATATCATTATGGGATAATATATTAAAAAATTATTATAAAATAATATAACATGATTTTTATCTCATTATAAAATAATAAAATTATAATATTTTAATATATTTAATAAAAAATATATTTTAATAAATATGTGGATATTTATTATAGAACTTTAATATTTTATTTTTTTAAAAAAACATGGAATCGCACCATTAAAAACTTATCGAAATGCACCGTAATATTGTTAAGGTCTCATTAGTTTAAACTCTGGAAATATTCATGTTAAAAGTCGTTTAAAAGTTTAATTTTAAAAGAAGTAATTTTTTTATCAAAAAGAGAAAGAATTGATATTACTCAATTCGATTTTTATTATAAGAACTTTTTAACCACTTTACACATTAAAAAAATAATTAATTTAGTTGATTACAATAAATTTATCAACAATATATATCATCTTCCCATAATTACTCTCGAATCTATTGAGACCCCATTATCTTTCTCTTTTATTTATTTACTAAAAATATGTCTCATTCTATCTACTAATTAATTATTCACTTATCTCCACTAATGATGGTATTTTTAATTTTTTATAAAGAAATAATTAATACAAAAGACAATTTAAAAAGATTCTTATAGAAAGGATCAAAATCAACTCTCCAAAAGGTTCTTGTAATTAAGATAAGGAGTAAAAATTTAATTTATACTATCTCTGGTCCTTTTTATAAGACCCTCTTGAGAATTTTGTTTTGTCTCTTTCTAATAAGTTTCTTTACAAAATTTTAAAAGCATTTATTTGTTTTTCTCATATTTACCCTTGATAATTAATAAACTTTAACATTGTGTTTGGATAAAATAATTTGGAATCATTAGATTTCATGTGTTAAAATGCTAAAAGAAAAGAAGGAATTTCAAGTGACACATATTGAGAGAGAATTTTAATATTGCCCTATTATATTTAACTTTTTAAAAATTATTATTTATAATTTATTTCATATTTATAATTCATTCAACATTCTCTATCACAATTTTAAAAATTCTAAAATTTTTCATTCAAACACACGTTATAGTTTTCTAAGATTTGGTCAAAGTGAGGAGTGAATAGAATTTGATTTTAAACCGGGATAAATTTAAAAGTTAGAAGAGATTTTTAAAAATCAATGTATTAAACGTGTGTTTAAGTAAAAAATGTTATAAATGGGACTAAAAGTTGTATTTAATATTAAGATTTTAAAACTAAATTAAAAAAAACCATTTTTATTTAGAAAATTAAATTAAAATTATTTTAAAATTATTTTTCAGATATTTAAGCTATGTTGTTAACCAGGAATTGGAACGTTCAGTTGTCTCATCAACTCTCATGTGCTTCGCGAGGAAAATCATATCAAATTGCTGATGGCATGGCTAGTAAATTGGGATTAGAAGAGGGATTGATGTCATGTATTGGGAGTTTCCACCTGATGAGTTCACCCACCCACACCCTCTGTTCCTGTTGCAGGAGATGTTTGGCTAGTTTTTTCTCCTTTTCTCTTTTCCGTTTTGTCATTTTAATTCCCTTGTAAAAAAAAAACAATCACAAAACCTACACCATTCCAAAACACTGTCGTAGTTGTTTGCAATGGCAATGGAGGTTAACAATAACGACGGAGGAGGTCACTGTGAGCCTCAAAACTCAAAACCTAACGCTAACCATGCTCCTCGAAGCAGAGTATCCAAGGCAAAATCGTGTTCTGGATTCTTATACTACTCATCGGTTCGCAAATCCCAATCCAAAAACCCCATTTGCATTGGCTTCTCTGAAACGGTTCACCAATGTCTGTCTCCTCTCTTTGCTACTTCCTTTTCTTTTTCTATTTTTCATAAGCTTCAATTTTGATCATTGAATGATTTTTGGAATTCACTTTAGTGTTCTGTACTTGTTTTACATCAAAATAATTCAACGTTAAGTTACTGTTTATTGGGACAAAATTGATATGGATGACCTAAAATCATTACTTGATCTTGATTTGAAAATCTTTCGAAGATCAAATTGGAGTTTCACTTTGTCTTTGGTTTCTTTTATCCTCAATTTTTGTTATTATTTTTTGTTCAATTAGGTAATATTAGAAAATGCTTACCAAGTTTTAAACTATATTGCTCTTTTGACATAAGATGAAGGAGCTTAACATCGATTTACGATCTTTCCATTATGGAAGCTAAGATAAGCTAACGATCATTTCCTATTATGTGAGGGATTTGGATAATTTTAGGGAGTGGGCTATCTGTGATATTGGATTTTATGCTGCTGCTTTGTCTTTGTCAGTGCTGTAGTGGAGACTTAATAGAAGAACCAAATGGTTCTTTCAGATATAGACAAAGTAGTAGTGAAATTGAAATAACAGATTTTGAACTTAAACACCATAAGATGCTCAATTATCTAGGTTTCTCCCTGTTTATTTCCGCTGGTGTATTCTAGAATAGCCTTTCCAACTAACGATTCTATGGCCTTTGCGGGTATGTTAAAAAATCATACTACCTACCTAATGATTTACCTTGTAGTTTCACATACAGACATTAATTTTAACACAATAACATTGTATTACATGTTATTCTAATTTTGCTTTCCTTGATAGTTAATGTTAGTCAAGTTTCAAGTAACTCTTTATTACTGGCCTGAAAATATTTGCATGTGCTATGCAGTCTTGTGATCTTTAGCCTTTTTGTCTTGTTTTTGTCATCTTCTTTATGTAACTTCTACACATGGATTTCATGTGCAAAAAATTTGCTTCAGGAGTGAAACTTTATATTGTTTGGACTTCTGATGTATAGGGATTTATCAATGAAATATATATTTCACATCATTTGCTTCATTTGTGAGGAATTGGTCATTATTCAATTATATGCCTCAAACGTTTTTGTGCTGATGTTCTCTTGCACATAACCAGATCCCTCTTACATTGTTGGAAAAGCTGAGTTGGAAGCTTTAAAACAGGGCAAAAATCTTGCAAATTTCAAGTTTGCTTGTATTGGATACTCCATCTACTTAGACAACAAAAGTTCGTCAGCTGACTCACAGAAGGAAGTGCCAAAATTGCCCATTTCCTCTGGTCTACAGGTTTTATATCTTAATCTCCTTTCCCTCTTAGTTTATGTGCATGGGAAAACAAGTTTTTTCTTGCACCAAAGTTCTGTGATCTGAGTTTCTGACTTCCTTAGCACATGTTGCAGATGTTGATGATCAAGAAGCCTTCAGTGTCCCCTGATGGTCATGTTCCTCATCCTGCTCATAAAAGTGAAGGTATCATTTTTCTTGGATTGTCTTTTAGTATCCCATTTGGTCTCCTTATTTTTCAACCACTTGCCTTTAACATGTAAGAGCAATCACTTTACATTTAAAAGCCTCGACATATGTTGTTTTGTACTTCTCTTGATTCTTGGATATCATCAGTTTGTATTCCTTTTGTATACCTTCTCCCAAAATGTGAAATCTGTAAAGTTGGAAAATTGTTATGGAAAGATATAAAAGCAGTGTGTTTTCCAACATTCTCAAGTTGCTGCACAAAATGAAAATGAAAGTTTTTGGTGGGAACATTGATTAGTTTCACTATTTGTAATTCTGTAATAGAGATTTCCTACAAAACTTGATGCATTTCAAGCTCATTCCCTTGACTACATTGCCAGAGCACTTTTAAGGGCTTGTTTGGCATGCCATATTAAGCATGACAGTGTAAGCATATACAATACATTATAATTTCATCAATTGTTTGGTGTGCTCACTGTATTGTTTAACTTTATTCATCAAACCCTTTTTATATATCAAAATGATGAATAATTTAATCATGCCTTCAGGGGTAGGATTATGCCTGATAAGGTTTTCATGTATAAGCCCATATAACATTCCTGTTACAACCCTAAAAGCAGTCATATTTTAAGTAACAATTAATTTTGAATTTTGAATTCCAAATTGGATTTAATAACTATACACCGCCAATGTAAAGTTATTTTACACAGTCATCCAATGATGTGTTGACACATCATTTAATGAGTTTAATGATACATGAGGTGTCATATTCATTAATTGATGTGGCAAAATATTATTGGATGACTGTGTAAAACTTATTTACACTGACAGTGTATAGTAATTAAACTCTTCCAAATTAATTGAAAAAATTGATACAAGTTAACTAAATAAGTTTTTAAAATTAATAATTTTAATTTAGACTAATTTTATAAATAAGTAAATACAAACCAATGAGTCAATTTCAATGACTTACTAAACCCTAAATTTCAATAACTTACCAATGAGTCAATTTTAAATTTGTTTCCAGCTATTGGACCTAGATTTTTATCAAATTTTGTTAATTTCCATATGCACACTTGATATATATTTTTTTCTTATACAATTAGCCCTTATCCTGTCATTTGTACCAAACGGGTCCAGGGCTCTAATATGTACATGTAATGAGGGCAAGCAAGTGATATAATCACAAAGTTTTTACTTGGAACACAAGCCTATATAGAACTGTAAATCATAGTTCTTTTTTTATGTAAGATGTTTTTATTGCTACATAATTACCATTTCTGTGTGCAGAATACTTATTGCTATGTAATTGGGGCTTTTATTATGCTATGCATTATATGTTGTTCTTTTTGTTTCTTTTTGTTTTTCCTATTCCTTCCTTATTGTTTGATGTCTTTTCATTTCGCGATTATTGGTCTTATTCTTCCAGAGCCTCTTCAACCTCAAAGTTATAAACCTCCACATGTCACAGGGGAAGAATACTTTATTAACAGGCAAGCAGAAATTTCAAGTGTAGACGAGATAACTCTAGAAGTATTTGCTTGCATTCTAAAGATCGGGGTGTTCTATGAAAATACTAATTCCCTTTTGATTTTAAATGTGCAGATTTAAAAGAAACGCGAGCCTAGTGGCATCAGGCGTTGCTAGAAACTTGAATAGAGTGGCTAACTATGTAATAGAGGAGCTAGATGACATTTTAAATCCTTCACGCAGAGGACCAAAATGAATCTGACGGTTGTGATTTGTGTATGTCCAAAAGAATTCAAACTCAGTGATTAGCCATTTTCCTTTCTCGGGTCAATTTATTATGAGTTAGAACTGTTTGGTCATTATCATTGTCCATGCAAAACAAAGTATATATACCCTTTGGTGACAATTTAGGGCATGTTTGGTTTATATTTTCATTTCTTATTTTTATTTTGTTTCGTGTTTTCTGAAATTTTACAAAACAAAAACTGGAAATGCTGAAAACAGTTCGGACTTGTTTGGTTTGCATTTTCATTTCCTGTTTCCATTTCTTGTTTATATTCTGTTTCCTGTTTTCTGAAATTTTACAAAGAAAAAACTGGAAATGGGAAATTTTTGTTTCCAGCATTTCTAGTTTTTCCTTTATAGAATTTCAGAAAACAGAAAACATGAAATAGAAACAGGAAATGAAAATGCAAACCAAACAGACCCGAAGTTTTCTGTTTCCAACATTTCCAGATTTTCTTTTGTAAAATTTCTAAAAACAGAAAGCAAAAAATGAAAACAGTAAATGAAAATGCAAATCAAACAGACCCTTAGTTTTCACTTTTCAGACTTCGGTCTAAATTCTATCTTCTCACCTAACATGTTGATATCCCATGATGAAGTTGCATGCAGATTTTGGTGAAAATTTGCCATAAATAAACTCCGAATGGGTTTGTTAGGCTAGAGACTTTCATTAGGAGGCATAATGATAATTGACTCTATTTTCACGGAGATCCAAGTGAGGGGGAATTGTTTCCATTTCTTGTAAATTCCACCTGCCATTACACAAAAATATGAACCGTGTTATTTAGCAGGTGAAAAGGTATATTTTACCTATAACCCCATCGCAATTTAGAGCTCCTGAAGGTATCCATTTGTTATGCTAAAAATTAACCGTTCTACCATTTCTTACTATTCAACAAATAGCAAGTAGTGTATCATCCCAAGTGTCACACATAGCTTTCCATAAAAATAAATTTCGATCCTGAGACACCAGAGGAATAGGCATTTGACCACAACCATACTTGTCTAGCAAAACTTGGGACCATAGAGTAGATGAGTTAGATATCATCTCCCAATTAATTCTCTCTCTGTTTTCTTTGGTAGACAATTAATTCTCATTATCAAGGCTTTATTGAAAGAGTGCAGGTCTCTAAAGCCCATGCCTCCTTTATCCTTCGGCTTAGTGAAGTTCTCCTATGCAATGGAATGACATATTCTCTCTACAATTGTGCCTCCCCAAATAAAACTTATATATTCATTTATTCCAATTTATTGCAAGTGCTCTTTGGAAGAAGAGTAGTTTGCATAGTATAACAAAGGAAGCAGCAATGACAACTTGTGCAAGAGTTACTCGACCAGCAAAGAACAAATTATTAACATGCCAAGAGGCTAGGGGCACTCCCAAATATCTTCTGAGATCATTAATCAACTAAATGCCCATATGGTTAACATATTTTACAGTTTACACCAATAATCTTGATTTCTCTTTATTAACTTTCTAACCTGATGCAAGACAGAACGAAAGGTAATGCAATTAGTTGGGTTGAATGGTAACACAACTCTAGTTTTTTCGGGGCAGAACACAAGTTTTTATTTATCACAAATCAAATGTTTGCAATTCTATTACCATCCTTAAATTTGTTGAGTCCGAACCTTGTAAGCCTCTTTAAACAATATACAATTAAGAGCCAATTTCTTTAAAATTATTTCTTAAAAGAATCACTTTTTATTTTAAAAAAAAATCACTTATATAAATTTTTAAGATGTTTGTTTAAACTTTTTTTAAGAAGCAGAATCAGAAAATAATCAGTTTTTCTGCTTCTTAAAATAGAAGAGAGAGAAAACCTTTTAACAATGTGAAAGCATTTATTGTAGCAAATAAATGACTTTTTTATGATTATAGCCAAATGAAAATTTATTTCTTATTATACAAGAATCTCTAAAATAAAATCAATTTTTTAAACAATTTAAAAAAATATTTTTTTTAAGCACAAACAAACTGACCCTAAACCTACGTAAATTAAAAAATTTTCTAATTTTTTTTCTAGTCCAGTAGTCCTAGCTTATGTTAGTAAATAAAATTAGTAATTTTAATAAATTAATAAGATAATATATTTTAGGAAGACCCTTATATAAATCTATAGTTTCACCAATATCATAAATTAATAATTCTCTAAAATAACAAACACGATTAGGACAATTTAGTTAAAAAATGAATATACTGTTTTTTTTTCTTGAAATTTAAATTTAGGTGAAATTTAGCTTTAACCTTTCTAATTACATTAAAAAACTTTGATGTCGTGTTCTCCATTTGAAATAAAAAATTATGAAGAGTTGTTGTTACTAGGAGGACTTCCTTTCATGTGATTGGTTCCAAAAGTTGGATTTATCCTCAATAAGATCTTTAATGATACTAGCCACAATTTCTTCTAAGCTTTGTATCTCTGAATATTCATCACTTTCAACTAGGTTAATCCAACATTGTGATTGGCATCCATTTTACTATGGTAACTAATATCTTTGACATTTTTATAAGCTCATGAATGTCTTCTTTAGAAGTTGCTTCATTCAAGTTTTTGAGACGTTACAGTAATGTATCTTTGAGAGTTCTTATTATCTCAATATCACATGGATGGATTTTTAATTTCATGTTAGGTGGCCAAAAAATACTCAACATTTCATACGCCTTCAAAATTTATTGGATTGTAAGGTTGATTAATTATTAACAATTAGCAAAATTTTTCTACCAAGCATTTTCTCAACCAACTAACAATCATATTTGTCAAATAGGACGCTAGTAATTCAAATTTTTTTACACTGAGAATATATTAATTATTAATTAGACTCATATTATTAATATTAGTCATATAAAATAATTTTTTATGTAATTAAATGTATATTTGCTAAGTCGGAAAAACACTCTTTAAATTAATAATTTATTAATGAATTAATACCTCTCTAAATAAAAAAGAAATTATAATCCTAAAATTATTAATTTAAAAAAACTTATATACATATTAACACAAAAAGTATGTGGTATGTAAGGTTGCTTATACTCTTTAAGAAAAATATTAACGAGTACCCTTATGACACTAATTAATAAAATAAAAATAAAAAAATTTTATGGAAATTTTGTATCATTTAATATCACAATACAATATGGGTTAAATGTCTAGGGTGTAATTAATTATTTACAATTAGCAAACTTTTTCTACCATGCATTTTTTGAACCAACCAACAATCATATTTGTCAAATAGCATGCTAGTAATTCAAACTTTTTTACACTGACAATATATATTAATTAGACTCATTAATATTAGTCATATAAAATAATTTTTTATGTAATTAAATGTATATTTGTTAAGTAAGAAAAACACTCTTTAAATTAATAATTTATTAATGAATTAATACCTCTCTGAATAAAAAAAGAAATTATAATCCTAACATTATTAATTTAAAAAGGTTTATATACATATTAACACAAAAAGTATGTGGTGTGTAAGGTTGCCCATACTCTTTAAGAAAAATATTAACGAGTACCCTTATGACACTAATTAACAAAATAAAAATAGAAAATTTTTATTGAAATTTTGTATCATTTAATATCATAATACATGCAATAAATGTCATAATTTTTAATAAAAAATATGGGTTAAATGTCTTTTAGTCCTCCAAATATAGTCGAGATTTGTTTGTAGTCCCTATAATTTAAAATAGGTGATTTTGGTCTCTCAAAGTTTGAAAATATACACCAATTTAGTCCTTATCGTATAACTTTCTTATAGTTTTTTACACTGATTTTTTGCAAATGTTTATTGATAAGGACTAAAAAATGAGTATTTTCGCTTTTTGATATAAATTCGTAGGAAAATTTGCAATAAAACTATACGATAAGGACTAAATTGGTGTATTTTAAATTTTTGAGGGATCAAAACCACCAGTTTTGAATTATAGGAACTAAAATTATAAATCTCAGATATATTTCAGAAATAAAAAACATACTTTACCCTAAAAATATTTTATTTATAAATTCTCTAATAAGTGTCCTTAGGGGTCACTCGCTAGATAGACTTTTTTTAATTGTATAAACCCTGAACTTTATCACTAATCTTGTCATCTTTCTCAAGCTTTTAAATATGAATCACGTTAGTCCTCCAACTTTTCTAGTATATGTCATTGATTCTTGTCAAGGAGTATGCAATGGATGCTATAACAATTAAAAAAATTACTTATACAATTAGTTTAATATGAGGTCTAATAAAAAAAGAAGAGATAATATATTTATACAACATAAAATATACAACAATTTATATAGTACATTTTTTCTTTCTATATTTTTCATCACATCACTCATCACTTCCCACATTTCTCTCTCTTTTCTCTCCTTTATTTTTACCTCTCTCGTTGTTGTAGAAATAACATTTCTCAAAAAAGAAAGAAGATAATAAAAAAAAGAATTGAGAATTTACATTTTTTTAGGCTTTTTTTCAATTATAGCGATGGTGTGAGACAAAATAATCACGTGAAAGTTCCAAAAAGATTCCTTGCCTTCTAGGTGTGGCAAGGTCCCGCAAGTCCGCAGCCCACAAAAGAAACCAATAGTCGAGCTCAATCTCTCACTCTCTAGCTCCAACCGCAAAGTTATTGCACACAAGTGGTAAGTAGTAACCTAAAATAGTGAGGAATATAATTATGGCAATAATTTAATTAAAGCTCCAAGCTAAGTGAAATGATTCGATTCTAACATTCCAAACTTTGAAGTGAGTTAATTGAACATAGGATATTTGAAGAGAGGCTGGTTAAGGATTCAAATCTAGAAGATTTTTATCAGAAATCACAGTATATTGTATTTGTAACATTAAATTAAATGCTACTTACTCAAATAATTTTTTTTTCATTTTTAAATTCTTAATAAGTGCCCTTAAGGTACTCGTTAGTATCTTCCTTGAACATTCTACATTCCGTCCTAATTATAAGAACCCTTTTAACCACTTCACAAGGATTAAGGAAGTTGGTAAATTTAGTGTAGCACAATAAATTTGTCATAAATGTGTACTATCTTTACAAAATTGCCCTTGAATTTATTGAGATCCATATCTTTCTCTTTTCCCTTAAGGAGAATGCTAACAAGTGCCCTAAGGGCACTTGTTAAGGTTCCAAAATTAGAAAGTTTTTATTGGACAATGGAGCATTCAATTCCATAAACACAATCAATGTCGTGATTTCCAATAAAAACATACTTTATATGGTTCCTTAACCAGTGCCCTTAGGGCACTCGTTAGCAGGACCCTTCACTTAATTACTTCATTGTGTCATTCTCTCTCTATTAATTAATTTATTCACCTATCTCCCACTAATGGTATTTTTGTCAAAAAACAATTAATACAAGAGATAACTTGAAAATGTTCTTATAAAAAGGAGCAAGAACAACTCTCCAAAAGTTTCTTATAAATAGGACCGGAGGTAGTAATATACTATGTCAGTTTCTATTTATAATAAACATGAGATTTTTTTTTTGAAATATAAGCATGATATTAAATTATTAAAATTAAAGAAATGTATTAAAACCAATTAACTTATAATTAATGATATCATAATTTTAAAATTTATTTCAGAAATATCTTTAATATAAATAATTAAAATAGAGATAAAATTGTCCTAATTAAAACTATCATTAAAATAGTTAATTACTACAATAGTGGTCATTGAAAATAACATAATACATCTACTATCATGAGAAATAAGTGAGTGATGGACAATAAATTAAGTGCATATAAAGAACTTTATAATTAATATAATTTAAATAGTACTATATATTTCTTATATTTAAGAAAAAAAAACAAATTTTTATCTCTTATAAATAGAACCACAATGTAATACTTTGAAGTTTTGTGTATGTTTTGATTGTAGTTGAGAGAATACATATTAAAGATGAAAATGTAATTTGAAATTCACATCATATGATTTGTGTTCTGAATAAAATTAATTTTACCTCCAAACTCAATTGTAAATAATTGTAACTTTTGTCTTAAGTTGAAAAATTTATACTGAATACGATAAATTCACTTTTAAGAGAAAATTATTCAAACATAAATCATATCACTTTAAATCCCACAAAATCAAATTCATTGACATTGTGTTTGGTTGTGTTGTGATAAGATAAAAGTACAAGATAAAGAGAACAAATGGAGAAGAAATACCTTATTCTATTATTTGCTATTCTGGTGAGAAAATAATAGCAAGACATCTCCGGAATGTATATACCTCTCACTCTCACACATTTCAAGGTAGAAAACACTTAGTTGAAAAATCTTATAGCAATATAAATATTCTAAAAAGGAAAAAATACGTTTTCCGTCCCTATTGTTTCGGTCAACTTTGATTTTCCGTCCCTCTACTTTAAATCCTTTGTTTTTTTCCTGAACTTTCTAAACCTCTAAACCATGGTCCTTGGTCGTTAGTGAGATCTATTAACCTGATGAGCTGGGTAACAAAAGTTACATATTAACCTCAATAGTGGGCCCCAAATAGCTGACTCATCTAATTAATAAAAAATTAATTAGATGATCAATCAGTTGTTTGGAACTCACTATTGAGGCTGAAATGTAACTTTTGTTAGCCAGTCTCATCCGGGTTAAGAGATTCACTGACGGGTAGGGACCACGGTTTGAGGTTAGGAAGTTTAGGGACAAAAAACACCTGATTTAAAGTACAAGGACGAAAACTAAAGTTGACCGAAACTATAGGGACGGAAAACATATTTTTCCCTTCTAAAAAATACGTAGATTTCGAACAATCGATTTTGCAATCCTATGATCAATTTCAATTAATAAAAACAATTTCTCTCATATCATTATATCAAATCAAATAATGAAAATGCTATTTTTCTTTTATTTTTTTTACCTATTTATCTCATACCAAATAACACATTTCAAATGTAGATTCAACTTATAACACTACTTAGAATTAACCCGGATCCATATCTTACTTTTTCTCTCTTTTTTATTTAGTTCACTCTTCCATATTTTTCTCATTTCTATATATATTTTTCTCCTCCTATAAAATAAAGTGTGAAACTGTAAGAGCCCGTTTGGTTTGTGTTTTTAATTCATGTTTTTCATATTGTTTCCTGTTTTCTAAAATTTTACAAAAAAAAAAATTAGAAATGCTGAAACAAAATTTTTCTGTTTCCAACATTTCAGTTTTTCGTTTATAAAATTTCAAAAAATAAAAAATAAAAAATAAAAATAAGAAATAAAAACCCTAAACCAAACATGCCTAAGTTTGCAAACCCATAAACAGATTCATTTCTCTAGAGTTGTAAAGCATAGTATTATTATATTAATACTTTTAGAGTCGCGCGAATACCATATCTATGGAATAGATAGCAGAAAAACGGCCAAATGAGGGGCATCTTACTATATGATATATCCCCATAAACTTTGATAATGCATGCACTGTTAGTCCCTCTTTCCACATGCTTTTTCTGATGTAAGCATTGTAGTGCTTAATCCCACTCTTACAGGTTCCAGCTTAGATTTCGTTAATTGTTTCCAAGTTGCAGCTTTTTATAGGTAACAGGGGGAGGCAAGTCCATCTGCGTAGCATATATTCACGGACAAAATTTTAATGAGATCCGAGAGATTCATATCATCAAATTAAACAAACAAGGAAATCAAGGACCGGAGAAAATTGAACATATCGAAATGGGCTTTGTTTTTTATTACTGGTATATTTCCTAAGAAGTCAATATACTCTTTAACAAATAATTTTATTTACAAGGGTAATTAAATTAACATTTTAGAAAATTGATCAATAATAAAAATGTGGTTAAAATAATGTAATAAAAAGGTGCATGTATTAATTGCTGGAACTTTTTTTTACAAAATAACCACGTTTAATTTATTAAATTTTTATATAATAATGACCTTAGTTTTTGTTTAGAGAGAGCCAGACTTATTAGGTGTGTTTTCAAATAATTCCATCTAAGATTAAGAAGAATAAAAATTACTTATTGAAAAATATATTTAATAATGTTAAATATGTTTTTAATTGCTATAAAATATCATAAATATGATTTTAGTCTCTACCTTTTAAAATCAGTGGTTTAAGGCTCTCATTTTCTTAGATATCCTAAATTTAATCCTTAACGCAAAATTCTTTTCTGTTAACTGATAATGTTTTTAATTACACGTCAACCTTACCACATTAAATAACATACGATGTGTCACATTTTTATTAATCTAATTGTTCTATTTTAAATTTTCTTTTGTTTTATTTAGATAACTTATTATATTATGATGTAAACTTTATTTCTTATGTTTATTTTTAAACAAAACAAAAGAAAGAAAAGACTCAATCTCAATGTGCAGTGGTTGTTAGGCATAAATATTTCTAAAACAGGGAAAGAGACGCATTCGAGGTGGTGGTGGTGGTTGGATGGTGGTGGCTTGGGGGTAAATGTGGGGGTGCTTTTGTTGGCGGGATGATGGTGGCTCACGGTAATTGGGTGAGGCAGGATCAAACAAAGAATGAGTTAAAAAAATATAAGGAAATTTAGTTTAACCCTAGCAACCTTGTTGAGTCTCAAGACTTTAAGAGTCTAAGACACCCCACATTTAGATTTTGGTGATAATAACTTAAGTAAACTCATAAAGTCTTCACATTTTATTTTAACATAGTTCTGATGTTTCACACATGATCATCTATCTGAAGTACAAAGACGATCTAAAGCAGTCAAGGCGTCTGAAGGAAGTTGCGATCTGAAGTGATCATGGCATCTAAAGTTCAAGCTATTTGAAGATTTATCTGAAGTCTAAAGTTTAATCTGAAACAACCTTCTGAAGCCAAGGCAAATCTGACATGGCAAGTCAAAGTCTGACCCATTCCTACACGCAACCTCAGAACACAAATTAGGCAAGACAAAAGAATACTTTCTGCTAAGGTTTGAAAAGCATGCACCAATGAGGAAATGCTGCTCAGCACACCTGCAGTGGTCAAAACAACGCCTGCAACCTTGTACGGTGTCAGAGATGTTTCTTAACGGGATGAAGAACATTTAATTCTATCTCTCAACGGACGTTTTCAAGCCCTGCACTAGAAGCTTATAAATACCAGTCTGCCTTCGTGAAGCAAAAAGTAGAAGTAATCACGCAATTTTTATGAAGTTGAAACACTGTTAAATATGTCTATATAGATTATACTCCAATAGTTACTTGTACAAAATTTTCATATCCTATGTATAACACAATTAGACTATACAAACTCTTTGGGACAAAGAACTCATTTGAAGTTCTAAGTTCTCTTATTTATTTTTTTTCTGTAAACACTTTGAGTGTAGAGGCTGAAGAGGCTAGGTGTGCAAACAATACTTGGGTAGATCCTGAAGAGGCTATATGTGAGAAAAAAATACTTGTAACTTGAGTCTGAAGAGGCTTGTCTGAAAAATAATACTTGTAATCCTTTGGATTAGTGGAGAAATCCAGTAGCTTGTTGGTGACGTATCTTATAGTGGTAGTGAGTGAACCAGAATAAATCTTTAGCTAAGTGCTCTTATCCTTTATCTCTTTATATTTTAACTGCGCTAACAATAAGGGGATTGAAAGTTAAAGTTTACAAACGTTTTTTTGTCTTAAGTAAATAAACATGTTTAAGAAAAACCTCTTATCTGAAACTTATCAGATAAGAGAAATAACTTCAGACAACTTCTGAAAACCCTGTCTAAAATTTTACGTAAAGTTGATTTTTGAAAAGGGTTTCTGAAAACTACAAATGTTTGTAAAAGCACTATTCAACCCCCTTCTAGTGTTTTCTTATGGTTCTACATGCAGTTGGTATCAGAGCTCAGCCTCTAGGTTGAGTACCTAACAGTGTTAGAGGAGTAGATCCAAGTAAATGGAAACCTCAGCAAGAATTAGTCACTATATCACAGTGGGAGCCTCTGTGACTAAGCCTCCAGCCTTCAACGGAGAGGACTACCACTACTGGAAGGATCGCATGAAGCTCTTCATCGAATCCAACAACATTGATCTGTGGGAAGTGGTGACTGATGGTGACTATATTCCCATGTGTGGTGGCAATCTTATTTCTAAGTCTGAATGGACTGGGGAACAGGGGGCACATATGTAGCTCAATGCCAAAGCAAAACTCTATCCTGTTTGTTCTCTAAATAAACCAAAATATGAGAAAGGTCCATGGATGCAACTCTGCCAAGGAGATTTGGGATACTCTGGCATAAGCTCATGAAGGGACTAAGAATGCCAAGTAATCCAAGATCAACATGCTAGTTCATTAGTATGAGATATTCAAGATGCAAGAGTCAGAAACCATTGAACAAGTATTTGGTAGGTTTCAGACTATAACCAATGGACTCAAGTCTTTAGGGAAGACCTATATGATTCTGGAGATCATAACAGAGAAAGACTCTAAGGAGCTTACCTAAAGCTTAGAGGCCCAAGGTGACCACTATTTAGGAAGTTAAGGATCTTAACTCCCTGAAGATAGAGGAACTCTTGGGATCCTTGAAAGTCCATAAGCTTTAACTTGGAGAAGACCGTGTCTAAGAAGAAGTCCTTACTCTCAACACCAAGACGAAGCAGCTCAAACACAACGCTGTGAAAGCATTGCAAGCCGAGGAGACATTCAAATGGATCAAAAGCATCTGAAGATGATGATCTTGCTTTGTTGAGTAGAAGATCAAGAGGATTGCTCCAGAAGAAAGGAAGGTTTAGAAGGGACCAGTAGTTCAGATACAAGAAGAATGAGGTCAGACAAAGAAGCTTCTAACATCAGAAAAGGGTCAGATCATTTGCTATGGGGCAAGCAGCCATGCCATATCAAAGTAAGATGCCCCAAGCTGAAAAAACCAGCCTTCCAGAAGAAGAAGTTCTTCAAGAGAAGAAGAAGAAGAGGGTTGATGGCCACATGGAGGACCTGGATGACTCAACTTCTGAAGAGGGAAGAAGAGTTTGCTGAAGGAAGACAACCTCTGTTTGATGGCTTAGTATGCCCTCTTCAGACAGTTTTGAACCTGAGGTACAATCTGAACCTGACCTTCAAGAAGATATGATGTTTTATTGAGAGTTCAGGGAACTCTTCGAAGAATACAAGGAACTCAATAGAGCATACACAGAAATGGAATAAGAGTGAAACTCTAAAAAAGAACCTTGTACTCAAGGAAGAGCTTAAGAACTCCAGAAGAGTAGCTAAGTAATCAATACTAATGAAGTCAGGAAAACTTCATAAGAAGGTTGATGAGCTTACTTTGGACTTGGCCAATTTTGTTAAAGGAACAGAAAACCTGAACAAACTCTTGGAGTTCAGAAGGGTTCTAAAAACAAATGTAGGCTAGGTTACTCTTCAGATGAATCATCAAAACACTCCTAATTTTAAATTTAAAAGCCTAAAAAGGTTGATAAGAAGGGTAACGGTGTTCTGTCTCATTGTGGGAAACCAGGACACCATGTCTCAAGGTGTAACCCAAGAAAAAGGAAAACCCAAAACTAATTAATAAGAAAGGACCCAAGAAGCTATAGGTACCCTAAATATTTGAATGTTCCTGTTGCAGATTGTTTAACAGGACAAAAGAGACGCCTAAAGTGGTATCTGGATAGTGGTTGCCCACGACACATGATGAGCAAAGGTTTTTGTTTCAAAACCTAGACCCTTGAAGTTGGATGAATGTCTCTAGAAGGGGGGTTGGATAGAGACTTGAAAACTTTGTACCTGAAAAACTCATATTCAATCTGAGGTAGATATCAGTATGGACTTGGAACTCGGATTGAATCTTAACTCAATATAAGGTTAATGATTCAAAACAATTCAGTTTTGAGGTGAATCTTAAGTCTGGAACTGGAGCATAGATTAAATCTTAGCTCAATCAGAAAATTAAAGGTTCAGAACAGATTCAGTCTAAAGTAATCTCAAGTCTGGAACTTAGAACTCAAATCGAATCTTAACTCAGAGAATTACGATTCAGAACATATCAATCTAAGGCACGTCTTAAGTCTTGAGACTTAGAATTTAGATCAAATCTTAACAGATTGATCAACTCAAATAATCAAGTAAGTAAGGCATACTCAGATATGAGTTATGCATAATTAGTCTTTAACAAATGTTCCTTTTTAAAATGTTGCAATGCAACAAACAATATAATATAGATAGAGAGAGCACACTTATATTTATACCGGTTTACCCACACTTTGGGATACATCCAGTCCTTACAACCTTGCGAGATTTCACTATAATTGTAGTTATATTATAAGTATCTCTTAAGTCTGCCTTTTTCAGGCTTGCACTTTGAGTATTCTTGTTTCAGTGCCTCTCTAGGCTTACACTTACCCACATGTTCAAATCAAATCCAATCCAATCCAATGGAACCGTAACAACCGATCCAAAAAACCGTAAACCGCAAAAAAACAAAATTTTTTAATTGGATTAGATTGGATTTTGGATCTGCCTATGAGAACCAATCCGATCCAAACCGATCCAAGTTTTCTGAACATTTTGATATATTATCATTATTGATATTATATCCTGTGATGATGTAAAAAAAATTATTATTGTGCAACTATATTTAACGAAACATTCAATAATGGGATTGGAAGCCATCAAGTAATTTATATGTTATAGTATAAGATAAGATAATTGCATGTTTTTATCATAATTTTGCTTCAATAAATTCATTTTTAGTTCATTTGAAAACCGAAATCCAATCCAATCCAAACCGATTAAAATTGGATTGGATTTGGAAAAAAAATCAAAACCGATTGGATAATTAAATGAGAAAACCAAAATTATTGGATTGGATGATTTTTTTCCCCAAAATTGATCCAATCCAATCCGCGAACACCCCCTAACCCACACCACTACTTAAGCACCTCCTAGCTTGGTTGGGATTTTAAAGGTATGGTAAGATTGATGTTTTTCTAGCTTTGATTACTTACAAAGTACAAATACATAGTGAGATTTTCTAAATGACGGGTAGCTCTCTAAATCACTCAAAGAGTGCATATAAACCATTACAAGTAAGAGCAAAACCTACTACACGATATTAGTTAAGATAGCATAGGTAGGTAATGAGAATAAAGGTGAGAAGAGGTAAGATTGGATTTTTTCTTCTATATATCTTCAGGGAGTTAATGTCTTTAGCCTCCTGAATAGCAGTAATTTTTGGTCTCCACTGCTTGGGTAAGCTCCTTAGGATTTTCCTATTATGATCCCCAGTTACATAGGTTTTTCCTAAAGACTTAAGTCCATTTGTGATTGTTTGGAACCTTCCAAACATTTGATCAATAGTCTTTGTATCTTGCATCATGAACATCTCATTTTGATGATTAAGAAGCATGATGTTTTTAGACTAGTTCACATGCTCAGTTCCTTCATGGGTTGAAGCTAAGGTATCCCAAATCTCCTTAGCTGTATTGCAACCATGAACCTTCTCATATCCAGGCTTGTTGAGTGTACAAACTAAGTAAAGTTTGGCCTTGGTGGTGAGTTGAATCTAGCTCGTTGCTATCCCGTTCAGTTTGACTTTGGATAGGAACACCATTATGCATAGGAACATAGTCACCATTAGTAACTACTTCCCAAAGATCTATGTTGTTTGACTCTATGAAGAGCTTCATATACGATCTCTCTAGTAGTGGTAGTCCTCTCCGTTGAAGGCTGGAGGACTAGTCACAGAAGCTCCTTCTGTGATGTAGTGGCTTGTGCTTGTTGAGATTTCCATCTGCTTGGATTTGCTCTTCTTACATTATCAGGTGCTCAACCCAGAGGCTGAGCTCTGATACCAACTATAGGAAACCACAGGGAAAACACTAGAAGGGGGTTGAATAGTGTTTTACAAAATTTGCAAATTTTTAGAAAATTTTCACTAAACAAGTTTACCAGAATTTTCAAACAGGATTTTAAAAGGCTTTCTGAAATTTCTTCTCATATCTGAAAAAGTTTAGATAAGAGTTTTTTGAAATGCGTTGTTTTAAGAAGTTCAAAAAATGTCAGTAAACTTAACATTCAATTCCCTTTCTGTTAGCCCAGTTGTGAAATAAGAAGTTAAGGGATAGAGATACATAGCGAAGAATTATCCTAGTTCACTCACTATCACTGTGAGCTATGGTCCAGTCCTAGTGCCAACTAGCTGTCTAGCTTATGGATTTTCACCAATCTCAACATATTACAAGTATTCATTTACTGGCAAGCCTCTTTAGGTCCAGTTACATGAGTATTGTTTGCACACCTAGCCTCTCCAGGCTCAAACTAAGTATTTTTTGCTCACTTAGCCTCTTCAGGCTTTACACTCTAAGTGTTTTACAAAACAAGATTGAACTTAAGAACTTTAGATAAGTTCCTTCGTTCAATGAAATGTACAATAAATTGTGGTATGCATAGGATTTGAAATAGTGTACAATAAACTAATCAGAGTATTCTACTTAGAATTCTGCCAGCTGTTTTGCTTCTTCTTTTTTGCGCGAATAAAATCTCTGTGTTCCATGAAGTGGTTCTGCTATTTATAGGCTCAACATCAAGGCTTGAATTTTTCCATTAAGGATTCTTCTAAAATCAGCTGAAAATCATTTTGAATCCCTTATGAGACAATTCTGACATTCGTACAAGTTGCAGACGTCGTTTTCACCTCTGACAATTGTACAGGTATTGCAGGCTGTTCTTACCTTACCTCTAACAAACGATAAATTGTTGCAAGGTGCCCGTCAGCAGAATTGTTCTTTGCCACGCCAAACATCCCTTGTGTTCTGATAGCTGATCTTCAAACATAGACTTCAGAAGACTTCAAGTCTTCAGACATGTTAGTAGCTTCAAGTGCCTTAAGGATTTCAAAACGAGAGACTTCAGATGACTTTGCACTTCAAGCAGCTTTTGTACTTTTAGACAAATTTCCCACTTCAGACACATTGTCTTCAATGGATATATGCTTCTGAAACAAAAGCAAATCATTAAGTTCAATTTGCAAAGTTTACTAGTGTTTATTTAAGTTTATTATTTTCAAATTAAAACGATGGGGTGTCTTAGACTTTTTAAGGTCTTGAGACTCAACAGTTTCCACTAACAAACCATGGTGGAGAGTTTGAAAATAAAAACTTCAGATTATTTTGTGAGGAGAATGAGATATCTCACAATTTATCTGTGGCTAGAACTCCTCAACAAAATGAGGTTTTTGAGAGAAAGAATAGAAGTTTGCAAGAGATGGTAGAACCATGCTCCTTTCAAGCACTCTTCCTAAGTCATTCTGGGTAGAAGTTGTTCATACAACATGTTACCTTCTGAATAGAATACTGGTAAGACCAATTCTTAAGAAGACTCCTTATGAATTATGGAAAGGAAGGAAGCCCGACATTTCATATTTCCATATCTTCGGATTTGAGTGTTTTATACTCAATACTAAAATTGATATTGGAAAATTTGATGCTAAGTTTGACAAAGGGTTCTTTATAGGATATTATGAAACTTTTAAGGCATACTGAGTTTATAACTCTAGAACCTTAACGGTTGAAGAATCAATCCATGTGAGCTTCAATAATAAGAAAAAGACTGATAATGATCTATCAGATCTTGAATATGATTTTACAGGTATGGATCTGAACCAGACATTTGAACAGATTCAAACTAAGACTGAAGTCTTGTCTGAACCCCCTTCTGAAGGACCATCCGAAGCTGAACCACTTCAGACAACCAATGTTGAGTCTTAGACTGAAGGCAGATCACCTTTTAAAAATAATTGGAGATATAGGCGTCATCATCCTAAAGAGAAAATCATAGGTAACGCTTTAGAAGGCATGACAACAAGATCAAGACTTAGAGAAGTCAATAATCTCACTCTGCTATCTGAAATAGAACCTAAGAGCATTGATGAAGCTCTTCATATGGTGAAAGGTGGATCCTAGCCATGCAAGAAGAACTAAATCAAATTACTAGAAGTGATGTTTGGACTCTAGTTTCCAAACCCCATGGAAAAACCATTATTGGAACTGAGTGGGTGTTTAGAAAAAAGTTAGACGAAGATGGAAAAAGTTATCAGAAACAAAGCCAGACTTGTAGCACAAGGATACAACCAACAAGAAGGTATAGAATTCACTGAAACCTTTGCTCCGGTAGCTAGGCATGAAGCCATCATGATTTTTCTCTCTTATACAACAATTAATAGCAAAAAACTATATCAAATAAATGTCAAAAGTGCATTCCTAAATGGAATCATTGAAGAAGAAGTATTTGTTAGACAGCCCCCTGGTTTTGAAGATGTCTCATTTTCTAATCATGTCTTCACATTGAAAAAGGCTCTTTATGGTCTGAAACGAGCTCCAAGGGCTTGATATGATAGATTGAGCAGTTTTCTCATCAAAAATGGTTTTGAAAGAGGAAAGTTAGATACAACTCTATTTAGAAAAACTTCTAACAAAGACTTCATTCTGGTCCAGATATATGTTCATGACATTATCTTTCGTTCAACAAATTCTTCTTTATGCAAAGAGTTCTCTAAGCTTATGCAGTCTGAATTTGAAATGAGCATGATGGGAGAATTAAAATTCTTCCTTGGACTTCAGATTAAGCAAGAATCTGATTGTATATGGATCCATATGGAAAAATATACAAAAGAAATGCTTAATAAATTCAATATGAATGACTGCAAGCCTATGTCAACTCCAATGCATCCTTCTGAAATCTTAAGTAAAGATGAAGGAGAATAACTTGTTGACCAAACTTTGTACAGAGGAATGGTTGGCTTATTACTGTACCTTACAACAAGTAGACCTGGCATTATGTTCAATGTTTGTTTGTGTGCAAGATTTCGGTCAGATCCAAATAACTCATTACAAAGTTGTGAAGAGAATTTTTAGTTATCTGAATGGTACTACTAATCTTGATCTTTGCTATAAGAATAGTAGTATTGCATGTTAGTTGGCTACCGTGATGCTGATTTTGGTGGAGATATAGAATTGAAAGAAAGAGTACTAGTGGTGGATATCACTTCTTAGAAATAAAAAACAATTATTTACTTGAAAATTTGAATACACTAATTAAGAATACTATTTTAAAATAATATTTATAACTTTACATGCGACATGGGGACTAATGAAAACAACAATGGTTAAAATTGAATTTTTGTGTTATCTTAAACACTATGTTTGGTCACGAAGAAATAAGGGGGAAGGGAGAAGAAATAGATGGAAGGGAAATGGGTTAATCTGTTTTTTTGGTATACAATAAGTTAATGTGTTTGGTATTGTAGAAATCGAGAAAAAAAGAAATTGACAAAGGTGGGTCCCCTAGCTAAAAATTTCAATTGACGAAGAAAAACCACGTTAGATGAGAGAGAAGTCAGATAATTTTTGTTACCACCGTTTCCATTTCTCGATACCATGCACGTCGTTGTCCTTTCTCCAAACTACATTGTGTGCTTGCTGCCGTTGGTAACAATGGCCCAGACTTATAAATTTATGTAGCGCTCCATAACAGCCCTTCGTATATAATACGTGTAATATACTTAATTTTTAAACAATTAAACTTATACCAGTTTTTAATATAAATTTATTGATTCGAAGCCCACACTTGTATGCAATGTGAATTTGAAATGAGCATGATGGGAGAATTAAAATTCTTCCTTGGACTTCAGATTAAGCAAGAATTTGATTTTCTATGGATCCATTAGGAAAAATATACAAAAGAAATGCATAATAAATTCAATATGAATGACTGCAAGCCTATGTCAACTCCAATGCATCCTTTTGCAATCTTAAGTAAAAATGAAGGAGAATAAACTTTTGACCAAACTTTGTATAGAGGAATGATTGGCTTATTACTGTATCGTACAACAAGTAGACCTGACATTATGTTCAATGTTTGTTTGTGTGAGTCAGATCCAAATAACTCATTACAAAGTTGTGAAGAGAATTTTTCAGTTATCTGAATGGTACTACTAATCTTGATTTTTGCTATAAGAAGAGTAAGTATTGCATGTTTGTTGGCTACCGTGATGCAGATTTTGGTGGAGATAGAATGGAAAGAAAGAGTACCAGTGGTGGATATCACTTCTTAGAAATAAAAAATAATTATTATTTGAAAATGTTGAATGCACTAATTAAGAATACATATTTTAAAAATAATATTTATAACTTTACATACGATATGGGGACTTTTAAAAACAAAAAATGGTTAAAATTGAATTTATGTGATATCTTAAACACTATGTTTGCTCAAGAAGAAATTAGGGGGAAGGGAGAAGAAATAGATGGAAGGGAAATAGGTTAATCTGTTTTTTTGGTATACAATAAGTCAAGTGTTTGGTATTGCAGAAATCGAGAAAAAAAAATTGACAAAGGTGGGTCCCATAGCTAAAAATTTCAAATGACGAAGGAAAACCACGTGAGATGAGAGAGAAGTCAAATAATTTTTGTTACCACCGTTTCCATTTCTCGATAATACCATGCACGTCGTTGTCCTTTCTCCAAATTACATTGTGCGCTTGCAGCCGTTGGTAACAATGGCCCAGACTTATAAATTTATGTAGCGCTCCATAACAGCCCTCCGTATATAATACATATAATACTTAATTTTTAAACAATTAAACTTATACTAGATTTTAATATAAATTTATTGATTCGAAGCCCCCACTTGTATGCATTCTGAATTTGAAATGAGCATGATAGGAGAATTCAAATTCTTCCTTGGACTTCAGATTAAGCAAGAATCTGATTGTATATGGATCCATCAGGAAAAATATACAAAAGAAATGCTTAATAAATTCAATATGAATGACTGCAAGCCTATGTCAACTCCAATGCATCCTTTTGCAATCTTAAGTAAAAATGAAGGAGAATAACCTTTTGACCAAACTTTGTATAGAGGAATGATTGGCTTATTATTGTACTGTACAACAAGTAGACCTGACATTATGTTCAGTGTTTATTTGTGTGAGTCAGATCCAAATAACTCATTACAAAGTTGTGAAGATAATTTTTCAGTTATCTGAATGGTACTACTAATCTTGATCTTTGCTATAAGAAGAGTAAGTATTGCATGTTTTTTGGCTACCGTGATGCAGATTTTGGTGGAGATAGAATTGAAAGAAAGAGTACCAGTGGTGGATATCACTTCTTAGAAATAAAAAATAGTTATTTACTTGAAAATGTTGAATACACTAATTAAGAATACATATTTTAAAAATAATATTCATAACTTTACACATACGACATGGGGACTGATAAAAACAACAAATGGTTAAAATTGAATTTATGTGATATCTTAAACTATGTTTGCACAATAAGAAATTAGGGGGAAGGGAGAAGAAATAGATGGAAGGGAAATGGGTTAATTTGTTTTTTTGGTATACAATAAGTTAATGTGTTTGGTATTGTAGAAATCGAGAAAAAAAGAAATTGACAAAGGTGAGTCCCATAGCTAAAAATTTCAAATGACGAAGAAAAATCACATGAGATGAGAGAGAAGTCGGATAATTTTTGTGACCATCGTTTCCATTTCTCGATAATACCATTCACGTCGTTTTCCTTTCCCCAAAATACATTGTGCGCTTGCAGCCGTTGGTAACAATGGTCCAGACTTATAAATTTATGTACTGCTGCATAACAGCCCTCCGTATATTATATATGTATTATACTTAATTTTTAACCAATTAAGCTTATACTAGTTTTTAATATAAATTTATTGATTCGAACCCCCCACTTGTATGCAGTCTGAATTTGAAATGAGCATGATAGGAGATTCAAATTCTTCCTTGGACTTTAGATTAAGCAAGAATCTGATTCTATATGGATCCATCAGAAAAAATATACAAAAGAAATGCTTAATAAATTCAATATGAATGACTGCAAGCCTATGTCAACTCCAATGCATCCTTTTGCATTCTTAAGTAAAGATGAATGAGAATAACCTGTGGACCAGACTTTGTATAGAGGAATGATTGGCTTATTACTGTACCTTACAAAGTAGAGCTGACATTATGTTCAGTGTTTGTTTGTGTGAGTCAGATCCAAATAACTCATTAGAAAGTTGTGAAGAGAATTTTCTGTTATCAGAATGGTACTTCTAATCTTGATCTTTGCTATAAGAAGAGTAAGTATTGCATAGGGATGACAATGGGTACCCTATGGGCAGGGTACCATAGTGCCCATCCCCGTACCCGCGTGGGCAGTAACTTTAGTGCCCGTCCCCGTACCCGCTGGGCACCTATATGCCCGTACCCACACCCGTTACCCGCACTTTTATTAAGTAAAAATTTAACAACTTATTAAAAAAATATTAATTTAAGAAAACTATATCTCAATTGAAAAAGTTACTCGAAGATCGTCCAAACATAATTTTTAAATATCAGTGATACAACAATTTAATTATATTGAAACCCAATATGTTAATGTTCTAAAACACAACAAATGATCTAAAGTTCAAAATTTTTATTAAATATTACAATATACTTTCACGTCACACTATTTTATAAACTTGGATATCATGTGTTAGAATTCTTCAAGATCTATAAAAAATTATTATTAACACTAATTAGTCATATATTTTTGGTAAAGACTAATTAGTCATATATTATGAAGTAAAAAAAAACACAAATAGATAGTTATAAAAATATTTTTTAATTTGTAATATATTAATATTAATTTTAAAAACATGTGTAAATATATTAGATATTTTAATAAAATTAATATATACCTATATATAATTATATATGGTTTTTTATTAAATAATTATATATATGAGTGGGGTATAGGTGCGGGCTGGGCATCAAAGTGCCCGTACCCGCGCCCGTCCCCATGAAAAAATGCGGGTCTTTTGCCCGTACCCGCGCCCATACCCGCATTGCGGGTTTTTACCCTGCCCATTGCGGGTATTTTTGCGGTACCCATAGGGCTTGGGCTCAATTGCCATCCCTAATATTGCATGTTAATTGGCTACCGTGATGCTATATTTTGGTGGAGATAGAATGGAAAGAAAAGAGTATCAGTCGTGGATATCACTTCTTAGAAATAAAAAATAATTATTTACTTGGAAAATGTTGAATACACTAATTAAGAATACATATTTTAAAAATTATATTATAACTTTACATACGACATGGGGACTAATAAAAACAAACAAATGGTTAAAATTGAATTTATGTTATATCTTAAACACTATGTTTGCTCAAGAAGAAATTAGAGGGAAGGGAGAAAGAAATAGATGGAAGGAAAATGGGTTAATCTTTTTTTTTGGTATACAATAAGTTAATGTGTTTGGTATTGTAGAAATCAAGAAAAAGAAATTGACAAAAGGTGGGTCCCATAGCTAAAAATTTCAAATGACGAGAAGAAAAACCAGGTGAGATGAGAGAGAAGTCAGATAATTTTTGTTACCACCGTTTCCATTTCTCAATAATACCATGCACGTCGTTGTCCTTTCTTCAAATACATTGTGCGCTTGCAGCCGTTGGTAACAATGTCCCAGACTTATAAATTTATGTAGCGCTCCATAATAGCCCTTTGTATATAATACATGTATTATACTTAATTTTTTAACCAGTTAAACTTATACTAGTTTTTAATATAAATTTATTGATTGGAACCCCCCACTTGTCCCCTTAGGATAAGGTAAATGTAAGTACTTTTGTAAGTGCTCTTTGAGTCTAAAGACCTTCTCTTCCTTGGACTGGGGCGCCATCCCCTCACCCTAAATTTTTATTCACAAAAAAATAAATTTATTGATTTTGCATAAATTAGTTATATATTATTTATAAAGTTAATTATTTTAAATTTTTTTAATTTTACTTAAGGATTCTTATCTTGGGACATTGGTCTTTATAAATTTTAATCCAATTTATCTTTTTTATTTTCCTCACAAAAATACAAGTTTATTTTTACACTATTTCACCTCTATTTCTTCCTTATCAAATACTAACTCAATTTATTTTCTATTTTTCACATATTTCTCTTTTTTTTATTTCTTTCTATTATAATAAACTGAGTGAAAATAAGAAGTGTGCGGATGCAACCTCAACCTTATTTACTTAGTTGGTATTTAGTAGTTGATAATTAAGCTTATCCAAATTAAGGGTAATCTTTTAGGATTGGAGGCACGTTAAAGCAGAATAGAATTCTTTGAGTGCATAATGGCAAGAACAAATTCCAAGTTTTGTGAGGCCAGTGCTTTTTTCTCTCACTTATTATCTTATAGAGAAACCAATTTGGCTTGATAGTGATTAAATAAGAACCAAAAAATAAAAAGAGCACTGCTTCTCTTTTAAATACCTTCAATAGAGAGATAAGTATATTTTGTCCTTTGTGCTCAACCTGTCAACCATGCATGGCATGTACAGTATATATCTATCTTTAAGGAATCCACTACTCCCTACATCTCAACTTCCAATTAACCACCTCAAAGACAAAACGTTCCTCACCCTTTATCAATAGCAGTAACAACAGAAACAGACTCACCAAAGCCCACTCTCCCCCACGGCACGCAAACATCTAGTCCGAATTTCAAAGTGAACCATCAAATCAGGCCAATTGTTATTAGACCTTGAACTGCGTAATTCACCATTACTGACATTTCCGGTATCACATTGGGTCTTATTGGATAAGATTAAAACAGAGTTTGAGTAAACTACAATAAAATAAAAGAAAAATGCTAGTAATAACGTATTTTACCTAATCCTTTTAACGTATTTCATGAATTTATATTATCTTAATTTTTTATTCAACAGTTACACAGAAATTTAATCAATGTTAAAAAATGAGTTACAAAATTATATAATATACTATTGTTGTTGCCATCTGAAACTGAAAGTAGAGCAAAACCGCGCGCGTAGGATAGGAATAAAACAGGGGAGGAGGTGTGGTGTTAAGGGTTAACTTTAATTAAGAAAACATTAGAGCCTTTTTAGTTTACATTTTCATTTTTCGTTTCTATTTTCTATTTTATGAAATTTTACAAAAAAAAACTGGAAATGCTGAAAACAGCAAATTTTTGTTTCCAACATTTCCGGTTTTTTCTTTATAAAATTTCAGAAAACAGAAAACAGAAAATGGAAACAGGAAATGAAAATGCAAACCAAACAAACCTTTAATTTGTGTTCTTGATTCAGAAGATGTTTGGTTTGACGTTGAAACGTAATAAATTCGCGTTTCTAACGTTATAAATTGTTGCGTTGAGAAATCTAAACTTGAGTTTGGTCAATTTCAACATTAAATCAAACACACATTTGAGTTTAGTATTGAAATGAGTTAAACTCAACTTTAGATTTCTCGACATAATTATTTTTAGTGTTAAAAATGTAAATTTTACCATATTTTAACGTTAAATCAAACATATGGTGTGTTTGGTTCCGACCAGAAATTATTCTCAATAGCTTCTACCAGAATCCACGTTTAAAACGTGATTTTGGAGTAAACAATAAATCATCTGCTCAAACCGGATTAAAGAAATGTAAAAGGATTAGAATGGGACCCACAAGAAATAAAAGCACCCCACCCCACACCTCACCTTTCTCTGATGCTCTCAAGCACTGTGCTCTCACTCTCAGGCTTGTGTTCGTCCGCATGTGATCTTCACTGACACTCAATATTTTAACTGTCGGCGCTTTCAACAAACACAGTCACACTATCTTTCCCTTCCCTCCAAATCCAATCCATCTCTCTCTATCTCTTTTACTGTGTTTGTCTCTTAAACTTCGCTTTCAAGACTCACCCCGTGACACCCTCTTTTCCAGCGTTATAAATAATAATACTACCATACCATTTCCATTACCATAACCGTAACCCACCCATCACTTCACACATAATAAACACAACCATCCCCTTCCCTTCTCTTCCCATCCCACCCAAAAATGTCAATGGCACTACCCATTCCAAGTCCAAATGCACAAGTAGTGTCTACTTGTTTTTTTCCTCTTCCTATTTGGAATGGTCAATTCAGGAAAGGGGCATGATTATGAAGAGGCATTGTCGAAGGCAATCCTATTCTTCGAAGGGCAACGATCGGGTTTCTTGCCAGAGGATCAGAGACTCAAGTGGCGGGCCAATTCGGGTCTCAGTGATGGGTGGACCTATAACGTGGACCTCACCGGCGGGTACTATGACGCCGGAGACAACGTGAAATTTGGGTTTCCGATGGCATTTACGACCACAATGTTGTCGTGGAGTGTGATTGAATTCGGAGAGATGATGCCTCCCAATGAGCTCAGAAACGCTTTGGTTGCAATCCGTTGGTCTACTGATTATTTGCTCAAAACCATTTCTCAACCCAACCGCATTTTTGTTCAGGTAAATTAATTACTACTTCTATTACCCTTTACTTTTAATTTATTAGTAATTAATTAATTAATTAATTATTTGTGAGAATGAATGATATGGTTGTTGTTCAGTAAATTGGGATAAATGGGACGTTAGGAAAATTGAAGAGGGAGGATAATCGATGGGTCATGGGGGGTTGAACTTTTTGGGTTGTGTATGTGAGTATGTGACTGTGAGCTCCTCAACTAACAACAACATGTGAAGTTGGGAACCAAATCCCACTCCCTTTTTCTTATTGTAACCCCACACTCCTAGATAGCTGTGCAATTTTCTTTACCTGCCCATTTCGGTTCATTAATCATTTACTAGTTATTAACACGATGTGACCTTACATTTTCATTCTTGATTTGTGTTACACCACAAATTGAATGAGATAATTTTGATTAGAAAATTTTACTAATTGCATTACATAATGGGTCCTGCTAACTTAGGGCACGGCTTAAGGAATCAAAAAGAGAAGGTTTTTATTAAAAATCACAGTCTTATTACATTTGTGACATTAAATATCACATATTCCAATAAAAACCTTCTATTTTTAGTTTCTTAACGACACTCCTCAGCATTTTTCTTACATAATATGTAAATTTTATTAATATATATTTTTTAATAAAAAGTTAAAAAAATACTATTTAGAAAGTAAAATTTTTATAACATTTCCCATCTTGTCATGTCATGCATTAGTGGACCACTTGGTGTCCTCGAAGTCCGTGAATTTCATACTAGCCTTAACAAATGTCTTCTGAATGCATAGTTTCATTTGTTTTCCCTTTGGATTATTAATCCGGAAGAATATACGTCACCCACGCGCTAAGGATGGCAGTGTAGTGTACCCACCTTTAATTTAATAAATGATGATTACTGAATAATTAATTAAAAAATTAATGTAGGCGGGTGACCCAATCTCAGACCACAACTGTTGGGAGAGGCCTGAAGATATGGACACAAAAGGACTGTGTATGCTGTTGATGCTCCAAACACAGCTTCTGATGTCGCTGGTGAAACCGCTGCTGCACTTGCTGCTGCTTCCATGGCATTTCGGTCTTCGGATCCTGGTTATTCAGAGACTTTGCTACGAAATGCTGTTAAGGCCTTTCAATTTGCAGATAACTACAGGGGTGCCTATAGTGACAATGCTAATGTTAGGGATGGTGTCTGCCCATATTATTGTGATTTTGATGGATATCAGGTATTTAATATACTTGTTACTTTCAATAATGTGTGTATGTATGTCTATAATAATAGCATCCGAGGATATCGTTTTGAAATTTCCCACAAAGGAGACAATGAAAAAGAAAGATATATATATGTGGACACGAACAGGGCATTGATATATTATATCCCAATATAGTAGTAATGACATGATAATTACTTAGTTAATTAATTGAGTCATTCATTCATTCACATGAGCATGACACATTGGTGAAAATAGTCAAATTATACATTGCATCTCGAGAATTTTTGTCTCAAACTGACATGTCATCATGCTTTAAATTAAGCACCATCAAATTTAATCAGACAATTTGTTAGTCAGAAACAATATAGTACTCTGTCCGTCCCTATTTATAAGACCCCTTCTAGAAGAATTGAATGTCCCTTAACATAAGACCATTTGCAGATTGTTAGGTAAATTAAATATTTTTTTTCATATTTACCCTTCATTAATATTCAACTCTTTTATTCCTCATATACTGATGAGTGTGAATAATTAATGAAGTTTTATCCATATGCTCAATTATCCCATTGGAAAGTGAATTTTTGAGTCTTCCTCCATGTCACCATTAATGTTTCTAAAATGTAGTCACTTTTAAATAGGGGTATATTTGGAATGTTATTATTTTTTTAAAGACCAATATATTAACCAACTTTTCTTAAACTGTGTGAAACAGTTAAGAGGGTCTTATAAAGGGACGGAGGGAGTAATATCAATCATATTTGTGATCAATATACATTATATATGTATTATATGTCAACAAGGAGTATTTGTCCCATGGCAATTTGTGTTAGATGATTTGACACATGTGATTTGTTATTTAATTAACTTTAACATAACAGGACGAATTGTTATGGGGAGCTGCATGGTTGAGAAGGGCCACACAAGGTGATGATTTCCTCAACTATATTCAAAGCAATGGCAAAACTCTTGGTGCAGAAGACAATATAAATGAGTTTGGTTGGGACAACAAGCATGCTGGCCTTAATGTTTTGTCTCCAAGGTCAGCCCCATCTATTTCAATTCAACCACTCTTGAATATGTGATACCCATCCTTTACATTTTCTCCATACAGAAGAAAAAACAAAAGACACATATGGGGTGTACATTAACACATTTTATTTTATTTTATTAGGAAGTCCTAGATGGGAACGTGGATTCTCTTGAATCATACAAGACATCAGCAGAGAGCTTCCTATGCACACTCATACCAGAAACATCAAGTTCACACATAGAGTACACTCCTGGTGGACTCATATACAGACCTGGGGGCAGCAACTTACAGCATGCAACTTCAATTGCTTTTCTTGAATTGGTTTATGCCAATTACCTATCTCGCACCTCACAAACCATCAACTGTGGAAATGTCTATGTTAGTGCACAAACACTTCGCCAGCGTGCTAAGAGGCAAGTTGATTACATTTTAGGTGATAATCCATTGGGTTTATCCTACATGGTTGGTTATGGCAACAATTACCCCCAACGTATTCACCATCGTGGCTCTTCTTTACCCTCAATTAAGGATCACCCTCAGCACATTGAGTGCAAAGAAGGTTCAATCTACTTCAATTCAACAAATCCTAACCCGAATGTTCTCGTAGGAGCCATTGTGGGAGGACCTGGTGAAGATGATGCTTATGCGGATGATAGGGCTGATTTTAGAAAGTCCGAGCCAACCACAATATTAATGCACCATTTGTTGGGGTTTTAGCATACTTTGTTGCTAATCCCAATCCTTGATTTTATATACAGATCTAAGTTTCTCTTTTTGTAAATAAAAAAGAAAAGAGATATATACCGGAAAATGTGTCTCTCATCTTGTGAAAAGCAAGAAGGAAGAGGCTTGCTTGTGTTGGATACATAGGAATATTACAGAATCAAGTCACAAAAGCTTTTTGTGACTTTTTCCATTATGAAGGTTGAAGAACAAAAATTGATTACTGGTTTTTCCCCATGACTTTGGCAGGTAATATGAGTGAGATTGTCATTGTGATGTTTGTTAATCATCTTAATTGAAGTTCAATAGTAATGAATGACAAGCTTTTTGTTTTTGTGTTTTTTCTATATATATTCCTATATATGTTTTTTTTTATCCTTTTGATCTTGCCAAAGGTATGAGTTGCCAAAGGTATGAGTAATTAAGATGAATTTGGATTTGCTTTAATTGACTATACCGCAGTCAATAAATTGGGATCATTGGACAGTTAGACTAGGATATGTAATTAGATTTAAAATACCATCGACATCTGAATTGTCTAATTTTTATTGGACAGTTCAGATTTACTGACTGCAATAGATCTAGATTTGAGTAAGATTGTCATGTTGTGGGGGAATCGGGATCCTTTCCAATTTAAAAAATTGGAGAGTGTCCCGTTTTCATCATCCAAGGACTGTCCTTTTTTCAGTTAACTTTTAATTTTTTTTAAATTGTGAATTGAAAAAATAAACGGCCGAGATCTCATCCAGATTAAAAATCTGGAGAGGATCCCACTCCTGTTGTGGGTGTGTGTTAATCATTGTAGGCCTAGAATTTTTTAGGTAAGCTATTACAATATATTGTCTATATTTGTATTTAAGTAGAAACTTGTGCGAATGCAAACACATAAATAGCATATTTAATATTAAAGTTTATTCATAATGGATACTATGTATCTGGACATGTATACACTCATTATCACTATCAATTTTAAAAAACATTCGCCAAAATTTAATGACCCTTAATAGAATTATACGACAATTTCTGTATCAGTTGGAGAGTGATTAGTAGGCTCAGCTACCACAGCAACACCAATCTTGTTTTTCACCATATTAATTGGTCTCATGACCTCCAGCACCGAATAGATCTGTATTTCTGGTAGGTTTGTGTTGAGCCGCATGCTGTTCTCATTAATTAAATGTCACTTTTTTTTTTTTGCTTTGCTAAACGCTAAATGATGCATCACAAGAACACTAATGTGGGGCCTGAATTGGTGGATGTTGTTTTATCAAATTAAAAAAATGCGTGCCCCCTCTAAGGTGAGAGCTCGTGAATTGACACCAAACTCTGCGACAACATCTCCTTTTTTTTCCACTTATTTTTGTAAGAATAGGGTCCCCCATGTACAACTATGCAAATAAGTAAACTTTTTCTTGTCATGGGCATGGTTCATTACGATTGGTAGATCATTCAACACTGTCTGGTGACAAAACGCAAAGATAAAACGCATAAGTTATAGAAAATTAAAAAGAAAAACAAAACAAAAAAGAAGGAATCAAAATATAATAAAATGACAGTTTTTGTATCTCAATATGATAATTTCTAATTTAAAGTTTTTTTGTTATTTCCTGTTAATAACTTCAATTTTCAATGTGCTAAAATGTAATCCAAATTAATAATATTCATTCCTATATCCTATATATTAAATTTAAATTTAAATTCTTAGTGTGTTTGATAAGGCCCAATAAGCTAGCTATTAGGTGTGTTTGACAAAACTATTGATAAGCTAGCTAGTAGCTGATAAGCTCCGAGCTAATAAGTTAGCTTATTAAATTAGAAGTGTTTGGTAGAACAATTGATCAGCTAGTTGATAAATGTAAAATGACATAAAAGGATATAACTAAATAAGTTTTATTATATAAATTTTATTTGTGTTTTTTAGACAAAAATATATCATTATGCAATTATAATTTTAGATTTTTTTAAAAAAATAATTAAAATTTTTATTAAAATCTTTTAGTGATAAAATATTTAATTAAAATAAAATCACTAATGAAATTGATAAAATACATAGTATACTATTGAAATAATTCAATAACCCAGTGAAAAGAAAATAACAATTTAATATTCGTAAGTTTTTAAATTTCTATTAAATAGTGAAGTGAAAAGACAACTACCCCATTTAATTAATTCGTACGTTTTTTAAATTTCTTATATATAGGTAATAATAGGTAAAAAGAAATTAAAGGTTTTGGTCATTTAAAATTAAAAATGAGATAATAATAGGTAAGAAGAAATTAAAAATATAAGGAAAATATATTAAAATATAAGGGATAGTGATGGAAGAAAATTAAATAAGCTACAAGCTACAAGCTATAAGCTAGATGAAGTAGCTGTAGCTTATAAGCTAGAAGCTCCTAAAATAAGCTACTTTGAGGTACCTTACCAAACACTTTTTTGTTAGTCAACCTAGCTTATAAGTTAGTAGCTAGCTTATTGGCCTGCCAAACAACACTCAATATACTTAGCTATTTGACTAGCTTATAAGTTAGTTTTGACCGACATAAAAATGTTTGGTAAGGTAACTCAAAAGTAGCTTATTTTTAGGAGCTTCTAGCTTATAAGCTACAAGCTATTTCACCTAGCTTGTAGCTTGTAGCTTATTTAATTTTCTTTCATCACTATCCCTATATTTTAATACATTTCCCTTATTATTCTTAATTTCTTTTACTTATTATTATTTATTTTTAATTTTAGTGGCAAAAACTTTTCATGTATTTTATTTATTATTACCTATATAATACGTAATTTTAAAAATAATGAATTAATTAAAATTTTAATTTTATTTTTCACTATTTTATGAAATACTTTATATTATACTATTTTATTTTATCAATTTCATTATTTATTTTAATTTATAATTATATTTTATCACTAAAAGGTTTAATAAGAATTTAATTATTTTTTAAAAAATATAAAATTATAATTATATGATAATATATATTTTCTAAAAAATACAAAAAATTATACAATAAAATTCATGTAGTTATGCCCTTTTATGTCATTTTACATTTACCAACTAGCTTTAGTCAATTCTACAAAACACTTCTAATTCAATAAGTTAGTTTTATCAGCTCGAAGCTTATAAGCTAGGAGCTTATCAGCTAACAGCTAGCTTATCAGCTAGTTTTGCCAAACACACCCTTATTCTTATTCTTATTATCATAAAAAACATTATTCCTTTCTCTCATTAAACCATCTGTGCCACTCTCATGTTATGACACATTTTTATGAGCTTTCATATTAAATCAAATAATAACAATATATAAAATTTAATATTAATATTTTCATTGATCCATCTCCACATTTTTCCAAATTGTAACAACCCCACTTGACTCGACCACTAATAGGTTGTTTGATTTATAGTTAAATAAAATTGATTTTCATAAATTTATAGAATTAATGATATAAAATGAATTATATACAATTTACCAAAATATATAAGCGAAGTGATTTAAAATTAATTTTTTCTCTACTATTCTCAATTGGAAACCAAACTAACTTGCCTCATCAAGACTTGATAAAAGCAAACATTTCGAATATGGTTTTTCTTCTATAATTAACATGGCATCGATTTTCTGCGGTTTGGAATTTTTTAGGTTTTGGAATTCAACCGATGCTCAACCCTAATTTTTTTACATTTTATACTAGCTATAATTTTGCATTTCGATGCCAGATCATAATAAAAAAGGTTTTTTTTTTTTTTTTACTTCCACCAAATGTTCTTTTAGAAGCCTGCATATCTTGTTTGAAATGTGCAAACTTTAAAATAAAACACGCCATAAAAAGATTATGCATATCATAATGCTAAAGGGTTACATTTCATACATATTTCACAACGCAATTTCAGTGCGATTTTTTTTGGTCAAGTTAGACACTCACACTTTTTTTTTTATTTCTAGTGAAATCAAATGGAAATGGAAAAAAAAATTATTCTCACCTATTTAAATGGACAAAAATTAGAAAGAAAGAAAAATGAAATGTAAGCGTAGATTGCAGAGAAAGGAGAGTCTATAATCATATGGAATACTCCTCCTCAGGCATATCGTCTTCCTTTCTAGGTGAATCAATGATTATTATCTTCTAATATAATTATTGTGTGTTTGAGAATGGGATGAGTTTTTTTTTTTTTTTTACATGAGAATAGATGAGTTGAATCGGATTATGTTCATAATTTTTTTTTAAACAAACTTAACTCAAACCAACTTGACATTGATGGAGTTGTTTCAGGTGAGTCATTAAGTTAATATATATATTTAATATTTTTTATAAAAATTCAAAATAAAATTAAAAATTGGAGGAAGATTTTAGACTTCATATACGTTTACAAAATCTTTTAAATTTCTTTTACATATAATATTTATAAAAAATGAAAAGAAAATATATAAGAAGAGAGAAAATTAAGGTTGTTTAGGTCTGATTGATTTGAAATTAGGTTTTGAATTACACAATTCGGATACCTAGCCTTGACCCAATTACTTGAATCAACTTAAAATTCTTTGGTTTGAATCGAGTTAAGTTGATTGGGTTTATGGATCTAATTAAACCCATGAATACCTCTAGTCTTTGGCGGCCCTTTTATTTTTATTTATAGTTTATAAAAATATATTACAAATTATATATATAATATTTATAAATCATCATGAAAATATTATTTTATTAATTAGATCCATTTTTATATATAACATTTAAAATATTTTTATTTTAATATGTTAATTTATTTTTTGTTATTATAAAATAATTTTCTCAATTAAGTTAATTATTTTTTAGATGGTTTTTATTTTAGTTGGCTGGGATGGTGTGGCAGTAGAGATGATGGGATAGACGATATAGGGTGGAAGGAGGGATGTTGGTGGTAAAAGATGTCGGGTGTGCAAATGAGGGAATTACAATATTGGGAGGAAGATTAGGAGAATGATATGACAGTTTTATCAATAAAAAATTGATAATACAATAGTTTGTTATGTTATCTTTAAGCATTTGTTTGGTAGCCGGTGAGGGTATAGGTGAAATGGGAAGGTTGAGAAGGAATGACATAGAAATGCAACACTTCCTCGTTTGGCAAAGCAGAGTACTGGGAGAGAGATTAAAAAGTAAGGTGGGTCCCATTAATTTTTTATTTCTCTTCAAATTTGATGAGAGATGGAGTGGAAATACCAAAACCTTCATATTTTTATCACATTTCTTATCACTTCCTCTTCAACCAAACAACTAACCTTCATATTTCTTTTTTATTTATCATATTTCTCTTATACCCAAACGATCTACAAATCAGATCTATTTCAACTCTATTTCTCTTTTCGTATTTCTTTTACAATGACCAAACATAGTGTAAGTATGTGGTTCCACCATTTTAAAGGAACCAAAGTGTTTCATCCGGTCTTTCCACTTTTAAAATAAATCAAACATAGAATTTAATTCATATGGCTATTCTGACTTGTCTACCAAAGCTACCATATGTTTGGAATAGAATTTTAGAAGATTGCATTTAATCACAATCACAATATAAATAATAAAAAAAGAATGGGAAGGAAAGGTTAACATTTTGGGCCTGACGGCAAGAAAATGGACACGTATTTGGGGTCCAATATCTATCAATTTTAGTCTATAGTATGAACATGCAAAAAAAACGTTTTTGGGTTCTGTATTTGGAACAAAAAAGAGCCGAGTCTGGCTTCCTTTAGTGGGCTTAGTGGCAGTAAAAGGAAGGGAATATTTTTGGTAACGACAAAAAAAAAACCAAAACCAGGAATTGGAACGAGCATCGCTTATGGTGTAAGCTAATTTCATTTCTGTCTCGGGACTTCAACGAAACAAATGGTAATGCCTGGGCTAAAGTCCTCCAAGCGCCACAGCTTTGTTATTTTCAGTATCTGCGTGTTCTTCAGATCCTTATAGCACTACTGTAGAAAAAGGTAACATAATCTTGGTTTCTCTTAACCCTATTTATTTTAAGTCACGTCTTCTTCAAGTTTTTAAATCTTAGAGAAAACAATAGTAATTCTCAAACTCCAATATTTAACAACTGTGTATAATAACAAAGAATTCAATTTCTGGTGTTACTTAATGGCTGTTTGGTTAGTAGTCAGTAACAGTAAAAATCGCAATTATGTTAGAATTGATTTTTAAATCACTCGTTTCCTGTTAAAAAGTAAAAAAAATTTAAATAATTTTAAATCACTCGTTCAATGTGTTTTCACATCATTATTTCTTGTTATTGGTTCTATAAATTTATCAAAATTAATCTTGTTGGTATGACTCTAGTGCTGTATTGCATGTGCACATTAGTTACAAGCCATTGAAATTCACAATAAGGAATGACATGGAGAACTCAATCTCATCCGATCCCCTCTAATTGAATCACGACCATGACTTAAGTGAGATGCAGACAAACCAGCAGCTAGGCCCAATTTGTAACCGCACAACTACTCTCTCTAACATCACTAATTCTGTACCCTTTTGGACTATGATGTACATAATTAGGACAAGGAGGGAGCAAATATCTTCCTCTTTTTTCAGTTTTTCTATTTTCATTTTTACAATGGTGAGGAAAAATCCATCTATTTCAACCATGTAATCAGATGCCAAGTCAGCAGAAACTAATCAAATTATCATCCACGTGTCAAGTCAGAATGAGTTGGCTCATGGCAGCCTCAAATGAAACATCACTTGAGAGTTATAAAAGCAGGGAGACGAGTGCATGTGTGGTGCAAAGATCATTGTTGGTGGTGGGGATAAGATTGTAGATAGTAGACGCACCAAGAAGTAGCTGCAGTGAAGAATCAATGGCCTCTGCATCTGCAACTCTTCTCAAGTCATCCCCTGTTCTTGACAAGTCTGAATGGGTGAAGGGTCAGTCCCTCCGCCAGCCTTCAGCATCAGTTGTAGATGCAATCCCACCACCCCATCAGCCCTCACCATCAAGCTGGTTCCTATGCTGATGAGCTCGTCAAGACCGCGGTATGTTACTTGTATATCTTCTACTTCTACAACATTGATACCCCAACTTACTTCTTCCAATAACCATCCCATACCCTTAATAACTAGTACTTAGAAACAAGTCAACTAACAAGTTTAAATTTTGATAGCAATATTCTACTTTGTTGATGAAACTTAGACACAGGGCCAGTTATCCTTGTTTTTACACTAAGTAATGGTTTTCACTTTTCACATAGTTGGTGGTGAGATGAGATGAGATGAGATGTTTGACTAAAATTTTATGGTTGTCTATGTTTTATGTGACTGAGTACAGAAAACAGTGGCCCTCACCAGGGCGTGGTATTTTGGCTATGGATGAGTCAAATGCTACCTGTGGGAAGCGTTTGGCCTCTATTGGGTTAGAGAACACTGAGGCTAACCGCCAGGCATACCGTACCCTCCTGGTGACAGTTCCTGGTCTTGGTGACTACATCTCTGGTGCCATTCTCTTTGAGGAAACTCTCTACCAATCCACAGTTGATGGCAAGAAGATCGTTGATGTTCTTGTTGAGCAGAAGATTGTTCCTGGTATTAAGGTCGACAAGGTAAGCTATCCCAGAGAAATTAGAATTCACCTTTCAGCTTCCAATTGGTATATGATACATGAGTATTGCATAGAATATAACTGATACATAGGAATGTGTTTCATACCTCCCATGCTCAATAGTTACATGTAACTGATAGTATATAATGTAACATATAAGGAAAATAGCATATTTTTGTGTACAACATTATTAGCATTGTTTGTAACTGATGAGTAATTTCAAAGACTTAACTACACAAAATAAATAAATAAACTTACTTTCCAAGCAAAACTTAAAAATTATTTGGTACCTTCTGTACTGTGTGTGCATTGTGCAATACATGTCTATTCAAGCTCATGCAGTCCATTAACCAACTTATAGATAGATGTACAATTAAGTACTCTTACCAAGTAAAGTCTTTCTCTATTTTTAAAAGTTTATACATAAAGTGAATGAGGGAGAGGGAGCTTTTATGACAGTGTATATGTAGTTTTAATACGTGTTTCATGTACTGAGAACAACAGGGTTTGGTGCCCCTGGCTGGTTCCAATGATGAGTCATGGTGCCAAGGTCTGGATGGTCTTGCCTCTCGCTCAGCTGCATACTACCAGCAAGGGTGCCCGTTTTGCCAAATGGTGAGTGTGTATCTGTAATTCTGTATCCCCTATGATTGTTGGCAGAATATCATTCATGCCTCATTTTTACATCTTAGGAAACTCAAATTGTGTTTAATCCATAAATTATAGGCGTACTGTTGTGAGCATCCCCAATGGTCCCCTCTGCTCTAGCAGTCAAGGAAGCAGCCTGGGGTCTGGCTCGCTATGCTGCCATTTCACAGGTAATAGGAAAACAATTGAAATTATACAAGTAACTAATACAAGTTTAGTACTTTATGAATGTCTGTATGTTACATTTGTGAAAAGAACTATGTATGGGAATGTAATGAATTAGGACAATGGGTTGGTCCCAATCGTTGAGCCAGAGATTTTGCTTGATGGTGAGCACAACATTGACAGGACTTTTGAAGTAGCCCAAAGGTCTGGGCTGAGGTTTTCTTCTACCTAGCTGAGAACAATGTCCTCTTCGAGGGTATTCTTCTCAAGCCTAGTATGGTTACTCCAGGAGCTGAGTCCAAGGAGAAGGCCACTCCTCAGCAAGTTGCTGACTACACCCTCAAGCTCCTTCACAGGAGAATCCCCCCCTGCTGTCCCTGGAATTATGGTAAGTGTCAATGCCCAAATGCATTATTTAGTCTTTATATTTCACTCAAACATAATATATGTCTTAATATATTACTACTACAATGGTTCATGTAGTGACCCAAAGTTGTGTTGTGCAGTTTTTGTCTGGTGGACAATCTGAGGTTGAGGCAACCTTGAACTTGAATGCCATGAACCAATCTCCAAAACCCATGGCACGTGTCCTTCTCATATGCTAGAGCCCTTCAAAACACCTGCTTGAAGACATGGGGTGGCCGCCCAGAGAACGTGAAGGCAGCACAAGATGCCCTTCTTTTCAGTGCCAAGGCCACAACTCACTTGCTCAGCTTGGAAAGTACACTGGTGAGGGTGAATCTGAGGAAGCCACAAAGGGAATGTTCGTCAAAGGTTACTCCTACTAAGATGTTAGTAATGTATATGATTGATACATGTTAGGCAGCAACACCAGCCGTGACAAAAGGTGTTTGATGAAGGGAGGATCCAAGACTATTTCGTCTCAAATGTGTTATGGTTTATATATTCTTGGACACTATTTTTATTCGTGATCACATTGTACCTTGCCAACTCAGTGTTGTTGCTTCCTTGTTGCACTCTTTAATGTTCTGATGCGCATTGTGTGCTCTATTATAGATCTAAGTTGTATCACTTTTTTTGGAGTCATTAGTGTAGATTAACCATCGCCTGAATTGGAATGATCAATTTGCTTCTCCTTCGTTTATTTTTGTAAGTGTGTTTAAATTATCAGTCGAATGATTCCTTAGGCCATCCGCGTAGCAGATGCTTAGATGGCTCTTAAATCAGTAAGCATCGATGTTAAAAGAATTTAGGCGATGGAGCACATTTTCTATTGGTGCTTATTTAGAGCATGTTTGGATAGCAATTATAAACGTAAGTTTGCAGATCCCAATGTAGAATTTATCATTCCAAAGCACATTTTAACAAAGCAACTCCTAGTTGCTTCTAAAAACAATGTCCGAATGAGCAGATGGGGACGACAAGCCAAGCTCACGCTTAAGCATCAATGCTTAAATAAGCACCATTTTTTACCGAGAAAAGTTATTGCAAGAGTGTTGCGCTCATTGCAAGAGTGTAGGCGCACATACTATGCGCGTAAAAATGGTGCTATTTTATTTTTTATTTTTATCACCTATGGTGATGGTTTGCTAAAGGGTTAGGATTTAGAGTTTATTTTTTTTTCAAAAAAAAAAAATTTACCCGTTTCTAGCAGGGGAATTTCAAACATATGAATATATATCCGCTGGTATTAAAAAAAATATTATGTAGTTTTTTTACCATCTTAATTCTCCCAAATCATTCTCATATGCTCTCAAACTTTCCTTCTTTTTTTCTCTATAGTCTCATAAATTTCCCACTCCTCCAATTGTTTACTCACATAATACTTTTCTCATCCAATTTGTTTCTACCAAATGGATCCAACCAATTCAATATCAACTCATTCTTACATTACATTCAAAACCCACAAAATTATCATTTCCTCCAAATTATCAAAACCCACAAAATTCTCAAATTCCTCCAACCAATCCATAATATCCAAAATTTCCTCCCATTCCCATTTCCTTATCAATTTCTTATGTTTCAATCACCACCAATTAACCCCACCATGCCATAGTTGATGGGACTATAATAGGTATAAGTGGTGGCTAATCTACTGACAAAGATCATGAAGCAACATCTGAGTTCGCATCTGAAACTCAAACTCCAATGTTTTCACAATCAAGTCAGCTTGGATAATATCACACTCAATAAAGAAGAAAACAACCAATCAAAGGAGACAGAGAGCAAGGTTCACCATGGAGGAAGATAAACATATAATCAAAACATGGTTGAATGTTCGAAAGATGCGATGCTTGGAGTTAACCAAAAACATATTCTTTTTTAATTAAGAATTAAAGAAAATTAAAGTGAGTATTGTGGGTAGTTTGCAAACAAGGGAATCATCACAACTAAAATGTCGATAGGCAAGAAGTTGTTTCCACAGTTTAAAAATTTGTAGAATGTTATAAACAAATCGTTCAACAAAAGAAAAGTGGTAGTTTCCGAGACTGACATACTAGCAAGTTCTTGCATGATTTACAAGCAAGATGTTGGCGAACAATTCAGGTTACAGTATGCATGGAAGATTGTTAAAATATGAACCTAAATGGTCAAACACGTCATTTGAAGGAAGTAGCAAAGAACAAATATTTCTACTATTGAGCAATACTCGTCTCTTCTAATCCCGAGATACCAATGACCAATGAGTACAACCCAACTTCAACCCATTATGGTTCGTCAAATGGGGAAAAAGATAGCAAGAAGATTTGTGTTGCCTGAACGGATTGTTCATGAGGTGATTGCCCCCTATACCCTCAACACAATGGAACTACTAAGAGAAGGAATCAACTATTTTAGACATGGCTAGAAGCATAATTAAAAATAAGAGTCTGCCTCATCAGTTTTGGGGAGAAATCTGTCTCTACAATAGCTTATATACTGAACCTGTGTCAACCAAGAACTAATTGCATCACACCAGAGGAGGCCTAGTAAGGTAAGAAGCCTAATGTGCAATGATAAAATCCAAGGAGGTGGTTTAGGATTCTGTTTAGGACATCTAGGAATGAAGCTTGCTGCCCTTGGTAGAATTGAGACAATGAACAAACTAAATCAAACAATTATGTTCAGAATTGAATGTGACATAAAAAGGAAAAGGAAAAGGAGATAAATTAAACAAACCCAACGCCAATCAGATTGTTTAAGAGGATGCAGAATTTTAGCTCCAATTCGGCGTTCCAAAATTATTGAAGAAGGAGCATATTATGGTCAATTGAAATGTGCCAACTAATTGGAACAAAAGACGCTGAATTAAAAGACAATTCAGAATTGACATTCAGAATTATAAAACAATCAGAATTATTGTTTATAGCCAGCGCTTGATTGGACCAGAATTGATGCAAATTGAACATGTAATTCCAGTGCACATATAAAGCAATAAAGGTGCAGAATTCTGAATAAACTCAACGCTTGAAAATTGAAACAAAATGGATGTAGTTTTGTTGTATAAACTCAGCGCTTAATACATGGTAAAAATTGGGCAGAATTATATGATAATGGAAAGGAAAGAAATGGAATAGAAATTGAGTAAACGTCACACTTCCAAGGATGAAAGATAAGTCTAAGAGATTAAACACACAAAGGGGCGGAAACCTTTGATAAATCTCAATTGTTGGATGCAAGAACCCAAAGAGAAATCACTTCTCACAAACTGTGTTTTTATAAAAAATGATGTTTTGTGTTTACAATAGCTGGGCGCTGCCTATATAAGCCCCTTGACATTCAGCCAAATAAAATTCTAATAATCAAATAAAAAACCAAGAAATAGCGAAGTGTAACAACCCCTAACTTATTAATGTTCAGCCTACAACTTTAACCCCCTAGTTGGCCGCATTTCTATCATATTATAACAGCCCAAAAAATTATTTGTAACTTCCATTAAATTATTTGTAACTTAGCCAAATAATCATAAGTTGCTGGTCGTCCCATTTAACAAGCAAGCTTCCATCCTTGATTTAAATTTATGACTCCGTGAGGCCATTGATCAACTTGAACTTCAATTGTTCAAGGCTTGGCTCTACTTATTTTAGTAAGAGTTGCCAACACTTGGTTATAAAGCTTTCCTTGGCTCCCCTTGTTCTCATCATTCGCCCCCTCTTGAAGAGGATTTGTCCTCAAATTAGAAGCATCAACATCTACATAAAAAAGAGATTAAGTCAGTTATATTGAAAAGTAGCACTTATATTGATGCTCCCCCTAAACCAATCCCATCCTCCTGGATCAAACACAACTTGTACAAATTCAGATTTTGTCTTTTCTTCCTTATGCATTAAGGAAGCCTTCTTTTTTAGTGTCAAGCCCAAACGCCAGGGTCGTAGACAATACTCTTGTATTCCTCTTTGGCTTTATCCTTATGCATGTTAGTCATAATCAACAAATCAAATAAAACCAAATGGAGAAATCCATGAATATTTTCAATAAACAACAAATCAAGAGTATTCAAATGATTATTCCGAAAAGCATTTTCATCACGTAACAAGTTAGCCCCAATATGCTTATGAAAATGTGCAACTTGGATACTATTCGTAAAAACAAATAACTCCATGTGTTAGTTTTCATTATCCTCAAGAGATTGTGTTTCAACAGCGGGCTGGATGTACAATAGAGCACTAGGAATGGTATCAACATAATTCTTTCTCAAACATGGCAGCTTGTGGTGCGTTCCATTCACAATTACATCCTCTTGCACCTGTAAAATAGTATCACAAACAAGAGAAGAAATAACATTAGAATTTAAAATTTCCTTGCTCGTTTTCTCTATTTCTTTTTCTATTTCTTCTCTCCTATTTTCTTCTCTTTCTTTTACTTCTTTTTCTCTCCTCTTTTCTTCTTTTTCTTTTACTTCTTTTTCTCTTTCTATTTTCAACTTTAACGTTTGTTGATCCTCACATACTTAACTTGGCACATAGGTTTCAACACAATTTTCTTATCATGGTATTTGAATGAAATTTTGTTGGTTACACCATCATGGACAACCTTTAGTATCATATTTCCACGACCTCCCCAAAAGTAAGTGACATGTCTCTATGGGAACCACATCACAAACAACTTCATCCCCATACCTTCCAAAACAGAATTTGATCCTAGCTTGCCTTTTTACCTCTAACTTCTCCTTTTCACTTAACCAATGGAGTTCGTAGGGTATAGGATGCGAAGTAGTAGAAAGATTTAACTTCTCCATCATCCTTGCACTCACAATGTTACTACAACTCCCTCCATCAATAGCAACTAAACACAATTTATCTTCCACTAAACACCTGGTATGGAAAATGTTCTTTTGAGAATCTTCCATTGTAATCAAACAAATTAAAAGTAACAAGATAACATGTAGTTTCTGTTTTTAATCCTTACCACACTCAAGTGTTTGCATACAACTTAGGCTTTTACAATAATGAACACTCTTGCCTTTTTCCCCTCTATTCCTCCTTGAATTCTTATCAAACCAAGAAGAGAAAATACAAAGTAACTCCACCAATCTGTGTGCAGCCAATAAACACAAGAAAAACTAACAAAATGACTCAAATGATGAACAAAAAGAAAGAATCAAATACTAGGACAGAAACCATAATTTTTAGACACAAACATGGAAAGGAATTTGGCTCAAAATGAAACCAATAGGTGCAGCAAAAACAAACCAAAATTTGCGCAAAATTAAACACAATATGCAGCCACAAAGACACTCAGAATTTGCGCAAAATTGACCTAACAAGGTGCAGTCAAGAGTGCACAAATTTTTTTTATCAATTACATGCATCGAAACAGAGTTTGTGCGCAAAAAACAGATGCAACAAAATTACAGTAAGTGTGCGCAATATAGTGCAGCCCAAACAGAATGAAATTTGCGCAAATTGCAGCCAACAAAGATGCAAACAAACTCAGAATTTCAATAGGACAAGGTGCAGTAATTCTTCCCTAATTCAACCATAATATTACCTTAAGAAATAAGCTTAAAAATTTCTAATAGTATGAACTATTCAGCCCAAAAATTTTTTAACTCATTTTGCATGCTTTCTTTCACTTCTATTTTGTGCTATATTTTTTTTAATTTCAGATTTTTTTTTCAAGGACCTAACTTTTGCAATGGTTCAACCAAAGAAAATAACAATAAGGTAATATCAAGGTATGATAAAAATTAAGGACAGAATATACCCGGAGTGCAGCCTTACAATTCCTAGAGACCGGAGCTCTGATGACCAAATGATAGGAATCCAAGGGGGTGGTTTAGGATTCTGTTTAGGACCTCTAGGAATGAAGCTTGCCTGCCCTTGGTAGAATTGAGACAATGAAACAAACTAAAACCAAACAATTATGTTCATAATTGAATGTGACATAAAAAGGAAAAGAAAAAGGAGATAAATTAAACAAACCCAACGCCAATCAGATTGTTTAAGAGGATGCAAAATTTTAGCTACAATTCAGCGTTCCAAAATTTATTGAAGAAGGAGCAGATTATGGTCAATTGAAACGTGCCAACTAATTGGAACAAAAGACGCTGAATTAAAAGACAATTCAAAATTGACATTCAAAATTATAAAACAATCAGAATTATTGTTTATAGCCAGCACTTGATTGGACCAAAATTGATGCAGATTGAACATGTAATTCCAGCGCACATATAAAGCAATAAAGGTGCATAATTCTAAATAAAATCAACGCTTAAAAATTGAAACAAAATGGATGCAGTTTTGTTGTGTAAACTCAGCACTTAATACATGGTAAAAATTGGGAAGAATTATATGATAATGGAAAGGAAAGAAATGGATTGGAAATTGAGTAGACGTCACGCTTCCAAGGATGGAAGATAAGTCTAAGAGATTAAACACACAAAGGGGTGGAAACCTTTGATAAATCTCAATTGTTGGGATGCAAGAACCCAAAGAGAAATCACTTCTCACAAACTGTAATTTTATAAAAAATGACGTTCTGTGTTTACAATAGTTAGGCGCTGCCTATATAAGCCCCTTGACATTCAGCCAAATAAAATGCTAATAATCAAATAAAAAAACCAATAATTAGCAAAGTGTAGCAACCCCCAAATTATTAATGTTCAGCCTACAACTTTAACCCCCTAGCTGGCCGCATTTCTATTACATTATAACAACCCAAAAAATTATTTGTAACTTCCATAAAATTATTTGTAACTCAGCCAAATAATCATAAGTTGCTGGCCGTCCCATTCAACAAGTAAGCTTCCATCCTTGATTTAAATTTATGACTCCATGAGGCCATTGATCAACTTGAACTTAAACTCTTCAAGGCTTGGCTCTATTTATTTTAGTAAGAGTTGCCAACACTTGTTATAAAGCTTTCCTTGGCTCCCCTTGTTCTCATCAGCATCATTTGAGAATTTTTGGGTCTTTATGCTATAAACATGTGCCTGATGTAAAGAGGCAAAAATAGAGGATAAAAGTGAAATGATGGTATTGGTTGGTTATCATTCCACTGGAGCAAACACCTGGAGATGGGGTGTGAAAGTCAAAATACTTTAGCAAGAACAGTTTCCGTGTTTTTTTATGATGATCAATAGGCTAAAAATCAAATATCTGGCTTGGATTCAGTGGCCTCTCATGATCCTAGACCACTGAGAACAAGGCAACCACCAACTAGATTGAGTGACTACATAACGTTTCCTAATAGTGTTGTAACCAGTGGAGACGACTTGGTCCACCTAGTCCTACTTGCTGGTGCAGAACTTGTAAATCTTAAGCAAACTATGACTGAACCCAAGTGGGTTGAAGCCATGAGGGAGGGGTTGAATGCTATCAACAGGAACAAGACAAGGGATTTGGTCACATTACCAAAAAATGAAAGACCAAGTGCAGTTAGATATGTGTATAAGGTGAAGAGAATACCAGATGAGACAATGGCTAAGTATAAGACAAGGTTGGTTGCAAAGGGCTTCTTACAAAAGGAAAGCTTAGATTATCATGATGTCTTTGCTCTTGTGACTCGCATTGAAACTACTAGACTAGTAACTGCAATTACAAGTTCACTACACCAACTTGATGTGAAGTCAGCCTTCCTAAATGGATCAAGAGACTAGATTCATTTTTGTTGCAATACGGATTCAAAAATGTACAGTGGAGTATGGTGTGTATGTGAAAGGCTCAAGTGAAGTCAATTTGTTACTGGTCTGCGTGTATGTTGATGTTTTTTTTTTGTGATTGGCAGTAATGAGATAGAAATTTGAAAATTTAAAGTGGAAATGAAAGCAGAATTTGAAATGTATAATTTTGGTCCTCTTTCATACTTTTTGGTAATGGAGTTTTGTGATCACACAGAAAGGAATTTTTCTACATCAGAGAAAATATGCTATTGATGTTTTAAAATGGTTAAATATGGTTGATTGTAACCCAACAGTTACACCAGTTGAAGGAAAGTCTGAAGCTAGAACAATATGAAAGTGAGAAATTGGTTGATTCAACTCTGTATAGACAGCTTGTGGGATCACTAAGGTATCTTTGTCACAGCAAGCCGGATTTAGCCTATGGAGTTGGAGTAATTAGTAGGCTTATGAATAATCCAACGTCCTCCCATTTGGCAGTAGCAAAGAGAATCCTAAGGTATGTGAAAGGAACTGCAAACTATGGATGGTTTTTCCCTAAGAATCCAGCTGGTGAAAGAGGAAAGTTGGTGGGATTCTCATATTTTGATTGGTGTGGAGACTAAATAGATAGGAAAAACATAAGTGGTTATATCTTCATGCTTGGTGAAGCTCCAATCTTATGGAGCTCGAAAAAACATATTGTGGTAGCTCTCTCATCCTGTGAAGAATATATAGTCGCGGCTCATGGTACTTGTCAGGTTGTTTGGTTGGAAGCATTGCTTAAAGAGATTCTAATGAAAAGTGAGGGACCTATATAACTAAGGTGGACAATAAAATCAACTATAAACCTTGCCAAAAATCTTGTTGCTCATGGTAAAAGCAAGTATATTGAGATTAAGTTTCATTTCCTAAGGGATCAAGTTAACAAAGGTAAGATTGAACTTAACTATTGCAGAACCGAAGATCAACTTAAAGACTCACTAACAAAGGCATTGAAGAAGGATAGATTCATCAAGCTGAGAGAAATAGTGGATGTAGTGCAATTAGAAAATCTGAATTAAAAGGGGAGTGTTGTAGATTCTGTATTTCAGTTTCTCTTTAATTTGGTTATAATTAGTTACTTAGTTGGTATGTGTTTTTTGAGTTGTTAAGTGTTGTTGTGTTTAGTTGTGGATCAAACTTTCAGTGTATAAATACGTGGCATAACCAATGAATTAACCATCTCGGCTTTTCACAAGTAAAATAGTGATTCCACTGTCAAGATTTATTACAAAGGCAACTTGTATCACGTCCTAATGGAACAAACCTAAAAATGATGCCCGTTGGAAGCATATTCCTAAATTTACGAAATTATTTTTCGCGACATTACCGATATCGTCAAACATTCACATCCAATGCTCAAGTAGTTCCAATGATTACATAAGCTTAAATCATAAATACATACTCATAATTCCAATCCAAATGCCAACAAGTGGTCAAGAATACATAACTAGCTAAATCATGTTAAATTAAACACATAAATATACATATACATCAAAAGTATTAAAATAAAGCAAAAGAAGAGAAACAAGTAGAATGATCCACTTGTGAGCTCCCAAGCTCTCCAGTCAAGTATCCGACTGAGAACCCTGCATATCTATAATAAAACCACAAATGTGTGGTGAGACTAAAGTCTCCGTAAGTGTGATTATGCATACAGTGTAGGTAATCAAGCACATGTAATGCAACAACCAATCAAATACTCAGTCTCATCATCAACACATTCAACACATTCATAGTTAGCAATAATATGCAAGGGTCAGTCCTCTGGTGTTTAACCCATCACTTGGGGTATTATCACTTAACTAGGGCTAGACCTGAGCTCAGACTCTAACAGGAAACGTCTTTCCTGAAGGCCATAAAGACCTTGCCATTAATCCTCATAGATTATTAGCAAACAATCACGAATACATTTTATCTTTCCATGAAAACCTCTTTTCCTCTTGGCCCAGGCCCATGAAATTCCTTTTTACATGAACAGGGTTTGAAATGTATGATACATAATGTAAAACATATGAACATGATTGTATATGCTATTAAACAATTTCATGATAGTTAAAGCCCCATCATAAACAACTCATACAAACCCTAACCTTCATAACCCGGGGTTGGAACAATCATCAAGTCATATATTGCATACACCATGCATAAACCCTAGGGCAACTTCAAACTATCAATAAACAAGCAAAATAAGAAGAGGAGAGAGAAGTAGGGATCATTTAGGGGTTTCACATGAAATGGAAGTGAGTGGGTGAATCACGCTCATCTCCAAAGTAGAAAATGGAGGTCTTGAGGGAATGAGGGTGAGTTCTTGGTCTCCTTCTTCCTTGGAAAATCACTTCAAAGCTTCTGCTTCTCTTCTTCCTTCCTTTCCTAGGGCACAAAGAGAGTTGAGAGAAAATGTTTTTGATTGAGGTCAAATGACCCTTGAATCTGTTTTAAAAAATTGAATTTGCGCATTCTCGCTCAAGCGAGACATTCTCGCTTGAGCGAGAATCAGGCAGTAGCTCTCTGTCGCATTCTCGTTTAAGTGAGAATCCTCTCGCTTGAGCGAGAAACTGATTTTCGCTTGAGCGAGTTCCTCCTCGCTAATAAGGTAGAGAACCCCCTAACTCTGTCTCATTTTCGCTTGAGCGAGAATGCTCTCGCTCAAGCGAAAATATCAGCAGAAATTTACCTCATTTTGTTTGATATTTTCGCTCAAGTGAAAATGCTCTCGCTTGAGCGAAAATCTCACGACTAAACTAGGACATAGGTCCATGACTCTTGGGGGACCATGTAGTTTCGTCCCTGAATTTTTCAAAATAGAACTTTAGTCCATGATTTTATTAAAAACATGTATTTTAGTCCTTACTTTATTAAAAAACATGCATTTTAGTCATTCATTTTATTAAAAAAACATGTACTTTAGGGACTAAAGTTCGTGTTTTTAATAAAGTCAGGGACGAAACTATATGGTCCATCAAGAGTCAGGGACCGATGTGCTAGTTTAGTCAAAATCTCACAAAATGGAAATTCCAAATTTCCATTCCCACTCACTCAAGCGAGTCATTTCTCGCTTGAGCGAAAAAGGGATAGTGTCATGCCATTTTCAACAGATTTTAATCCTCTTTCATCTAATTTCTTTTATGAAAACCTCTTATACTTCTAATTTCACTTACGAAAATGATTTTTTTTTAAAATTTGGGATGTTACAACTTGTGGTTTATTCAGTCTTAGAAATTGTATAAAACATGACCACATGAATAAAAAGAAGCGATGTTGGGCTTCATTTAGTGGGCCTATCGGCTGCAAAAGGATGGGAATATAACATTCCTATGTAGGAAATAAATTAATAAAACTCATACCAAACATGGTAATGTTATATTCCCACCTCAACATTTGCATGAATATTTTTTTTCCGCTTAAAACAAAGTAGGTGTAAGCTAATTTTTGTCTCTTCGCCATAAAAAAGCTCATTTCTGTCTTAGGAATTCAACAAAACTAATGGTGTGGTGTAGCCTAAAGTCTTCAAGCGCCACAGCTCTGTTTTTTCAGTATCTGCGCATTCTTCAAATCTTCATAGCACTACTTACTGTAGAAAAAGGTAAAAGAATCTTGTTTCTCTTAACCCTATTTATTTAAGTCGCGTCTTCTTGAAGTTTGAAATCTTAAGAGAAAACATTTTTCAACTCCAATATTCAACAATTGTATACAACGACAAAGAATTCAATTTCTGGTGTTACTAACTTGATATGCATTTAATTTGAAACCAGTGGAGTAGAGTGACAAAAGCGCTGTATCGCATGTGTCAATCATTATGTGCAAATTAGTTTACTCGCCATTGAATTTCACAGCCTAGTGGCACGGGACTGATAAGTGATAAGGAATGATATGGCGATTGGAGAACTCAATCTCACCAAATCCTCTAATTGAATCACGACCATGACTCAATTGAGAATCAGACAAACCAGTTAGGCCAATTTGTAACCGCACAATTACTCTCTCTAAACATCACTAATTTTATACCGTTCTGGACGCATGAATGATGTACAGATTAGGACAAGGAGGGAGGAAAATATCTTCCTCTTTTTCAATTTTTCTAATTCATTTTTACAAGGTGAGAAAAAAAACATCCATTTCAACCACGTAATCAGATGCCAAGTCAGCAGAAATTAATCAAATTATCATCCACGTGTCAAGTCAGAATAGGTTGGTTCACGGTAGCCTCAAATGAAACATCACTTGAGAGTTATAAATGCAGAGGGAGCGAGTGCATGTGTGGTGCAAAGATTATTGTTGGTGGTGGGGATAAGATTGTAGATAGTAGACGCACAAAGAAGTAGCTGCAGTGAAGAATCAATGGCCTCTGCATCTGCAACTCTTCTCAAGTCATCCCCTGTTCTTGACAAGTCTGAATGGGTGAAGGGTCAGTCCCTCCGCCAGCCTTCAGCATCAGTTGTAAGATGCAATCCCACCACCCCATCAGCCCTCACCATCAAAGCTGGTTCCTATGCTGATGAGCTTGTCAAGACCGCGGTATGTTACATATCTTTTACTTCTACAACATGTAAAATACTTACATAATATGACATCTTATACCCCAACTTAATTCTTCAAACAACCATCCAATAGCCTTAATAACTAGTACTTTTTCACTGCTTGAAAACAAGTTTCAGTTTTGTTAGCTATATTCTACTTTGTTGATGAAACTCAGGGTTATGAGATGAGATGTTTGACTAAAATTTTCTGGTGTTTATGTTTTATGTGACTGAGTACAGAAAACAGTGGCCTCACCAGGGCGTGGTATTTTGGCTATGGATGAGTCAAATGCTACCTGTGGGAAGCGTTTGGCCTCTATTGGGTTAGAGAACACTGAGGCTAACCGCCAGGCATACCGTACCCTCCTGGTGACAGTTCCTGGTCTTGGTGACTACATCTCTGGTGCCATTCTCTTTGAGGAAACTCTCTACCAATCCACAGTTGATGGCAAGAAGATCGTTGATGTTCTTGTTGAGCAGAAGATTGTTCCTGGTATTAAGGTCGACAAGGTAAGCTATCTAGAAACTAGGATTCACCCTTCAGCTTCCATTTAGTATATGACACATGAGTATTGTATAGAATATAACTGATACATAGGAACGTGTTTCATAATTCATACCTCTCATGTGTCCAATAATTACATGTAACTGAGTAGTATATAATGTAACATACTAGGAAAATAACACTTTTGTGCACATCATTATTAGCATTGTTTGTAATTGATGAGAGATGAAATTTTCAAAGACTCAACTACACAAAATATAAAATAAATTTCTGTATGTGAATTGTGTAATACGGGTCTATGAAAGATTTTGCAGTGATTTTATTATATCAGATTCATTAAGCACCCATTTAAAAATAATAAGCTGGTGAAATCATATCATGTCATATGTATGCACAATTCTGTATTCTCACCAAGTAAAATCTCTCTCTATTTTTAAATTTTTATACATCAAAGTGAATGAGGGAGAGGTAGCTTTTATGGCAGTGTGTATGTTAATACGTGTTTCATGTACTGAGAACAACAGGGTTTGGTGCCCCTGGCTGGTTCCAATGATGAGTCATGGTGCCAAGGTCTGGATGGTCTTGCCTCTCGCTCAGCTGCATACTACCAGCAAGGTGCCCGTTTTGCCAAATGGTGAGTGTGTATCTGTATTAGTTACTATGCATGTTTGGCAGAATATCATTCATGCCCATTTTTACATCTTAGGAAACTCAAATTGTATTTAATCCATAAATTATAGGCGTACCGTTGTGAGCATCCCCAATGGTCCCTCTGCTCTGGCAGTCAAGGAAGCAGCCTGGGGTCTGGCTCGCTATGCTGCCATTTCACAGGTAAGAAAACCATTGAAATTATACTCGTAACTAATACTAGTTTAGTACTTTATGAATGTTAGTATGTTACATTTGTGAAGAGAACTTATGTATGGGAATGTAATGAATTAGGACAATGGATTGGTCCCAATTGTGGAGCCAGAGATCTTGCTTGATGGTGAGCACAACATTGACAGGACTTTCGAAGTAGCCCAAAAGGTCTGGGCTGAGGTTTTCTTCTACCTAGCTGAGAACAATGTCCTCTTTGAGGGTATTCTCCTCAAACCTAGTATGGTTACTCCAGGAGCTGAGTCCAAGGAGAAGGCCACTCCTCAGCAAGTTGCTGACTACACCCTCAAGCTCCTTCACAGGAGAATCCCCCCTGCTGTCCCTGGAATTATGGTAAGTGTCAATGCCAAATGCATTATTTAGTCTTTATATTTCACTCAAACATAATATATGTCTTAATATATTACTACTACAATGGTTCATGTAGTGACCAAAGTTGTGTTGTGCAGTTTTTGTCTGGTGGACAATCTGAGGTTGAGGCAACCTTGAACTTGAATGCCATGAACCAATCTCCAAACCCATGGCACGTGTCCTTCTCATATGCTAGAGCCCTTCAAAACACCTGCTTGAAGACATGGGGTGGCCGCCCAGAGAACGTGAAGGCAGCACAAGATGCCCTTCTTTTCCGTGCCAAGGCCAACTCACTTGCTCAGCTTGGAAAGTACACTGGTGAGGGTGAATCTGAGGAAGCCACAAAAGGAATGTTTGTCAAAGGCTACTCCTACTAAGATGTTAGCAATGAATATGATTGATACATGTTAGGCAGCAGCACCAGCCGTGACCGAAGGTGTTTGATGGAGGATGCAAGACTAATTTGTCTCAAATGTGTTATGGTTTATATATTCTTGGATACTATTTTCATTCATGATCACCTGAATCTTTTCAACTGAATGAACTTCTTGCTAATGAATTAATTAGAGTCTTGTACTTCTGCATGCATCATCATATACTAAAATGTCTAATCCGCTTTTCTCTAATTTCAGTTGATGGAACATATATGTAGAATTAAATCATATATATTATTTTAGTGCGCTGGTATATAACATAAGAACCATTTTGATAATTTACTGCATAGATTAACAACACATTTATTTAGACTCTTTTATTAATCAATGAGTGATTGTTCAAGTGGTAAATACTTTATTTTTCTTTAAGTAAAATTCTTTTTTATTCTATCTATTATATGATGAAATGTCACGATGCTCCTGTTAATTAACCTAGGCTTAGTTTTCTCTTAGTGAGATAAAAAAAAAAAAGTTGTGAATACCCAATTTTATCCGGGCTAATATTATTTTAATTTCAGTTTTGTTAAATTTAATTTGTAAATAAATCTCAAAATAAAAATAATAAAGTTTTAATTTTAAAAATAAAAAAATAATAAACCTAAATTTGTTTTAGTTAAAATAAAAATAAAAGTAAAAATCAGAAAATAAAAAAAATAATTCTAAATATTCAGAAAAAATTAAGAAAATAAAAAATTAGAAAATAATTTAAAAATCCGAAAATTAGAAGAAAAAAGCTAAAAAATAATAATAAAATAAAATATCTTGGAGAGTAAGTTTGAGTTGAGAAATAAAGGGATGTTGGTTGTTAGTGGGAGAATTTGTTTCTAGAAATGAGAAAATGGGGAAGTGGTTTTAGGAGGTGGTTACAGTCAAGATGGTATAAAAAAAAACCAGTTACACACTGGGAGGAGTTACACACTGAAAAACAAAGCTCCCAAACCCAGAAAATTGAGAGGCCACCGATTACAGCAAACATAGGTTACCTGGAGAAGAAAAGGCTCTATTGAGGGGAGAAAGAGAGAGGTATCAAAACACACAGGAAAATCAAACAGAGAGGGATAATCAATCTAATTCAGGTTCTTTTATTTCTTTTTCTACTTTGTTTTCTTTGTTGTTGTAGCTTCATTATTGTGCGATTCTTAAATGTTGATGAGTAATTGGTTCATTTAAATAAATGAAACCTCACCATTGATATAATTGAGCTAATCATTTGTGAGAAATTAAAAGGGAGTTAGCATAGATCAAAGTCCAATGTAAATTTACACTAAGATGTAGAATAAAGAGAAAACAACATCCCAAGAACCAGCAGTCTCAAGCTTTACCCATCTCACCGTGGTGAATCATCGTTACAACACCCCATGTTGTATCTACCTTGACCTCACCATTTTCATTTCTATTAAACCTGAAAAGATAGCAAAAATAGTTGCTGAGTTTTAAGAGAATAGGAACAGAGTAAAGGAAAATGAGGAAGAGAGATCAAAACTAGGGAGAATAGAAATATAGCAAATAGAGTGAGATAGGGAGACCATTCCAAAAAACCACCGTCATGCCTCTGTCCCCGCAGCCGCGCCTCTATGTACTTCCTCCGACCACCGTTCAACCACCACAGCGTCTCGGCCGTCCGAATCTGCGGCCTCCATCCAGCCCCCATCTCCCCAACGACATTTCTTCATCTTCAAGGCGCACATCTTCCCCGCGACGGCAGTTCCAGCTGCGCCATGCCCGTGACCGTGCCGTGGCCATTGCCGCCCTTGCCCTCTTTCTTCTCGTCACTTCCCCCTTCCTTTTCTCTTTCCGTCTTTCTCTTTCTCAATTTGAAAGTGTGTGTGTGAATAAGCAAGGGGCGTGGAATTAACCCCTGCTTCCTTTTCCTTTTTCTTTTTTCTTTTTTCTCTTTTATTTTTGTTATTAGAATTATTAGATTGGATTAGGTGATTTGTGGTAGGTTGATAATGAAGCTTGGGTTAATAATCTGACGTATGTCTTTGGAAGAGTAAATTCAATCTGATGATTTTTGTAATCCTAATTAATTTTTTTAGTCATTTCATTTCTTAATTTTAATTTGAATGTCTTGTAAATATATGTAATTATCCCTTTTTTTATAAATATATTGGTTCTAATTTTAAAATGTTGAAAAATAAGGATGCAATAATTTGGTGATATTACGAATAACATTTCTATCGTTAATATTATCCAAATTATATAGGACTATGGAGTATAATCATTTGCTAACAAGATAGTCCTCGCAAATTGTAAATTATTTCACAAATAAATAAAAACATTTTTCATAAAAATAAAATGTTAACGAGTAGCATTTGTACCGTTAATGGGACTATGGAGTATAACCATTTGTTAACAAAATAGTCCCCACACTAGTAAATAATTTTTAAAAGATAATAAAAATATTTTTCAAAATAAACAACGTTAGGACTGGCATTTCTAGCAATAACGTTGTCTTTCAAAATTAAAAAGAAACTTTTTTACTCAATTTAAAAATAAATTTTGTTAATAAAATCGCTCAATGATCAAGTAATATTAATTGAATAGCAATTCTATCAATTAATATTATTTGAATCAGGAGGGTTCATTGTATGGCCATTTGCTAACAGAAACCCTTCAAGAGTGAATTCTTTTTAAAATAAACTCTTTCAAAAATAAAACAGATAAAAATCTTTTCAAAAATATTATCAAAATCCAAACTCTCAATCAATCAACAAATCAATCTTTCAGAACTACGTGACTTTGATTTCCCCATTGCAGCTGGGGATACGTAGGAGCGGGAACCAGCCCCGTCAAGCCCAAATAAATATTTTTCTAAATTTTTCCATAGTCTAAAAAATAAAAAAAATGTAAATGAATTTGTAAATAAAATAAAAAGAATTTTTTAGGGGTAAAATAAATATTTTTCAAAAGTTAATAAATTTGCACAATTAATTAGAGGTAACCGTCTTAGGACGGATGTCGTAGGGTGCTAATAACTTCCCTACACATAATCGACTCCCGAATCCAAATCTGGTTTCAAAGACCATTTTTTTTAAAAAGAGTTTTTTTCCGATATTTTCTCTCAAAAATAAATATTGGTGGCGACTCCATTAAAAATGATTTTTCAATATCCTTTTCTCGTTTCGCCGTCCCGTCGTGACCTCAGTTCCGACAAAGGTCATTCAATAATAAAGAATATCAGAGAGAAGAGTGAACCATCATCATCATTTTAGACTATGCACACAAAACAAATAACGTCAAAACACTTATTTTAGGAATACTTTCAACTTAAAAAGTGACAAAAGTAAAGGATAAAACATATACAAATAAAATAAAAAAAATAAATTAAAATGTTTACTAATAAAGAAAAGAGTATTACACTCTTTTCGCCCGATAAAATTTTAAATTACATTCCTCTTCTAAAAGATAAATATCTGTTACACTTAGTCCATTTTACCATAAATAAATGATTCAATAGTAATGAACGAGTTATGAAAGATCCATATAAAGATTTCCTTTTTGTACAAATTTTAATATCCACACAACTAATGTTGAACACTTTATTATTGATTTTTAGAACTTTAGAACTTAAAATGAAATTCTAAATAACCATTTTATCAATTTGAAACTATGCCTAGAATATTTATTTCATCTTCTAATATCCCATAGTTGATAGTAGGGATCGATTCAAAATTATGTATTTAATGATGCTAAGAATCACAATTTGAGAAAAAAATATCTATAAGCTTGTTTATATTAAAATGGAATAAGTGTATTATATATTTATTATTTAGAGAAGGAGAGTGTAGGTTTTACAATATTACTAGCCTGGAATATATTTTAAATTTCTCTCAACAAAGGAAAGTGTAATTTACTCTAAAGATAAAGTTGAAGTTAAAGTTAAGAAAGTTTATAATTTAGCTTGATAGAGGTTGACGAGAACTCCTTGTTGAAGTAAAATGAGGTGGATATGATTTAAGAAGAGAAGGGAGAATGTGTTAAGTCCAAGACAACGTTGCACAATATTTTAATGTCACTTTTATAATCAAGTTCTAAGTGTTTTGAATGTAACTTACTAGAGTTTGTACTTAAGTATGCTTGAAAGAGTACATGAGTACTTGAGACATGTTGAGAAATACAAGAGAAATGCGGTTCATTGTTCATAAGCATCTCTTCATTCAAGTTAGATCGAAGTTCTAAAGTATGCTTTGCATGAAGAAACTCTTAAAAAGTGATGAAACCAAGATATAAAGGAGCTTCCAAACTTTAAAATGGTCAGCATCAACCATAAAAGATCCAATGCACATCATGCTTAAATTAAGCTTCAAATGGAACTAGAAGCTTCAGAAGGATCAACTTGAACATTCAGGAAGAAAGAATATTATAAGCAAGAAATGATAACTAGAAGAAAGAATGTCAGTTTTGAATATGGAAAACTATTATGATAATTCAAGAAAATTTCTCTCAAGATGTTGCTAATGTAAACAAACTCAAAAGAAGGTTGACCAAGTGATCAAAAGCATGCTCAAAGCTTTAAAAGTAGAAATATCAATTGAAAGGTTAACTAAAAGAAGGTAAATACTTTATTATTTTCAAATTAAAGGACACTTAAAATTTCCACATAATTAAGGAGAACTTTGCCAAAGAAACAGAAGTTATACACTAGAAGCAACGTTTGGTCGAAGGTCATTAATGTTGCCATGAAAGTGATAACTCACTAAAAGTAAAAGACAATTGTTGACCATACTCCAACAGTTGGAAAACAAATAGTTTGAATTGGAGCTCTTTAAATTTCATCCATGGCTACATTACAAGCAAGAGAGAAGAGAAACCTAAGTTCCAATGTATTAAAATTACCTTCTAAAGCTAGTCTCTCATAGAAACCACCCCAAAATTTTGTATTGTTGCTTCTAGAGCCTTATAAGTGTGTTGCTTGCTCTGTATTGTAAAGAAAATTCACTTTGAGCGATGTGTGAGTTGTTTGCCTAAAACCAACTTCATTTACAAAAGCTTGGTCATCTCCCAAGCTAACAAGTGAGAGTTGGTGTTAGTTGAGAATCTCTAAAGCTATGGTGAAGCCTGAATGAGCCTGAGAAAGAATACTTGTTATTATGAGTCTGAGAAGGCTTAGGTGAAAGATTATCTATTGCAAACAAGCTCTTTTATAGTGGAAAATCATACTGAGGTAGAGACTAGACGCAATTCAAGGAATTGGTGGTGAACCTATATAAAAATTATTGTCTAGTATTTCTAACCCTTAATCATTTTAATTTTCTACGCTTTACTTGATTTACTTGCCCATACTTGGTTTTTTAAACTTCCTAACAAAAAAATTTCTACATAACTTGTTTTTGAACTGTACTCTCCTGATAAACAACATTCTTATACATCATTCTTATCATTAAAATAATAATTCTAGAAAGTTTTCACTCAATTCTGAACTGTTTGATATATCAAAAGCAAAATTTGATGATTCTGTGCATGACCCTCCTTTACACTTTGAGTGTTGCATAAAGTGCTTCTAAAGAGATTTTTACATATATTCTAATTAGTGATGGCAATATGGGCACGACCCGCTGAGCTGACCCACATTTTTTTGGAAGGCATACTAGGATTTCAAGTATATAACCCACTTTGGCTCGTCCCGCTATTATGTCGGCCAAAAGTGATGGAGGGTTGGATTGGCTCGCAGGCTACTTTTTTAATTAAAATAATACAAAAATAATTCAAATTAAAAATTTATTTGTTTGTTTCATACCTTATAGTAATTATTAGCAAAGTATGAAATCAATTTCCATGAGACTATCATGCTATAATTGTTATGTCTTGCAGTTTTATAGAGAACTCTCTTTAAGGAGTCACGTTCGAATTATAAATTTATATGTCCTCCTTAGAAATAAATTTATATTAGGATTACAAAATAAATTTAAAAAAGTAACATTATAATGAAGTTTTAATATAGAAATTATACAAAAAATGAATAATTATAAAATTAATCAAATTATTTTTTAAAGATTTTAATTTTAATTTTTGTCGGGCCAACCTGCAAGCCCGGGAGCTCGCACATATGCGAGACAAGCTGCAACTTCCAAACTTCCAGCCCATGGAAATTTCTAAAAGTGGGCAAATAAGCCCTGCAGAAATTTTTTGGGAGCCAAATGCGAGCTATCGCAAGGCAGGATGGGTCGGACCACATTATCGTCTCTAATTCTAATGTATTAATAATTAAATAAGTATTATGAAAAATTTATAACTCTCAACTTAGTTTAACCCTTTAGTAGCAAATTACAAATATTATGTTTTCACCATTCTTGTTTCTAAATATAGCAAAAAACATATATTCTCTGTTATAATAATTCTGTGACACTTTTTATACATCACTGAAAACATATATTTATTGATACAAATTCCTAGGGGTGATCTCGAGTCGGGTTGGGTTGGGTTCATGGACTTTTTGAACCCGAACCAAGGAAAGGGCACGAGTTAGGTCGGTTCGGGTGACTGAAAAAACACAAATCAAACCCAAACCGAACTGACCCGAGGAGGTATGAGTCGGGTCGGGTGGACATGGTCGGGTTGGGGCCCCTTTTTGGGCCAGAAAAGAAAAACAAAAAAACCAAATTTTTTAGGCAGTTTCTTGGGCCATATTTACCTCACATTGGAACCAAACAACACACTCAGATTTCAGAATTTCTCTCTTCTTTCTCTGTCTTTTTTTTCACAAAATTTTCTCGAGAAACTTCAATAGAAAGAGAAGAAGGAATGGAATCGACGCCGGTGAATTGGGAAGCTCTGGACGTTGTGGTCATCGATTTCGCCAAATCGGAAAACCTGATCGAAGACTCTTCCGCGCCTTCTCCATCTTCATCCCCTTCCTCTTCTTCTTACCACTCAAGGCTCATCATCCGCTAGATCAGGCGCTCCTTGGAGACCGGCGCCATTGACGCCGTCGTCGATCTCCTCCGAATCCACGCTCCTTCCATCCTCAACGATCACAGGATTCTCTTCCGCCTGCACAAGCAGGTCTCACTCTCTCTCTCACGCAGATGGAGGGACGGAGAAGCGGGGACGCGGGACGCTGACAGTTTGGAGACGAAAATGAATGAAGGGGAGAGTCCACAACGAGGCGGTCCGGTGGACAGAAGCAGCGGCGCACGACGTACTAGGGGCGGGGGAGACGACGAATGAACGAAGGGGAGGGGAGGGCATAAGCGGCCCGGGGCTTTTAGTCTGTTCTAGGGTTCCACTTGAGAGAAAGATAATTGTGTGAAAATGAAAGTGAAATCTGAAATGTGAATTAGAATAGGGAAAAAAATACATCAGTAAAATAAAATAGGAAAAATAATAGTAGTTTTAGGCAGACCAAGTCGGGTCGGGTTCCACGGGTTTGTGGACACCCAACCCGTTACCCGACTCATTCCCTTCCCTTGTTCTCGGTTCGGGTCGGTTTTACCCGACAACCCGTTCAAACCTGGTTTCATGGGTGCGGGTCGGGTCTGACCTGACGGGTTGGTCGGGTTTGATTAACCCATGATCACCCCTACAAATTCCTGTGATTACAAATTCCATTAGAAAATAAGTTTGAGATATTTTGCAATTTTAAGTGTCATACTTTAATTACATCTTCCAAAGACAAATTTTGATAGCAAAGATTCTTTTGAGAAAAAACAAGTAAGCTCTCATAGTTGTGCAAATTATGTCAAAATTTTATAGGTCACAATTCAAATCCTTTATTGTGACACTCTAAACCATTTCAGAATGTATTTTTTTGTCAAAATTTCAAAATATATTCTTAACAATAGGTTGGGATTAATAGGCCACAAGTCAATGTGGAGTGGCCCGTAAAAGTCCGTAAAAGTATAGGGCTCAGACACTTATTTTAAAGCTCAAATAACTCATGGGCTTTTTAGACCAACCCGATAAAGTACATGACCCATATAAACCCACAAAAAACCCGGATACTTGTAAAAATGTAGTGCTCTCACACTTATTTTAGAAGCTCGAATAACTTTCGGGCTTTTTTGCCCAACCCGATAAAGCTCTCTACTGCATCGAGTCGGGTCGGGTAACGTGAATTGCCAAGTCTAGTAGCAGGTCAAACTATTAGAAAGGGGCTCTCCAAAGATGAGCACTTGGTTCTACTTCATGAATCGTTACAAGTAATGCATGTAATTCATGCTTTGGGCTGATATTGTTGGAGTAGTCTAGTTCTTAAGACCCTAGTTTTTTCTTCTTTGTGTTTTTTCTTGTTTCTTTTTCATTCTTTTTTTCCTTACGTTAAAAACAAAAGTTGCAAGTCAAGCTAATTAAATGAATGCCTGTTTACAATTTTTTTTAAAAAATCTATTTTTAAAAATATAAAACTAAAAAACCTTTTTGACAGACAGTTTTTAAAAACAATTTTGAAAACTGTGACTGTTTTTTAGTTTTTAAAAACTAAAATTCTGAAACTACTTTTAGGTGTTTTTTAAAACAATTTTTAATTTTTCTATTTTTGTATTGGAAATTCTATAAATAAATCATTTCATTTATAGAAAACAGTTTTTAAAAATAGTTTTCAAAACTAAAAAACAAAATTGAATCAAACAGACTCTAAATCAACCTTTTTTATTTCCATTCTCTCTTTTTAGGAGGAGTGGGTCATGGGTAAGTAATGTTTTGGGGCCAATATGAATCCATCCGGGTAAGAATTTTGTTACAGAATTTCAGCAGTCGGCCAACCGGAATGGGTTTAGTCCAAGCCGAAAAGCGGTCGATGAAGCATCACCCAATCAGAATGTTCCTAGCAAGCCCGATTCTACATCAGTTGGCCATCTGGCCACAAACAATATTCAGCCGGCCAGCATCAGCCGACCAACATCTTTCTAGCTAACTCGATTCTACATCATTCGGCCACAGACAATATTCAGTCGGCCAGACTTGATAAAGATTCCAGAACTTGTTCGACTTTGGCTTTTCATTTCTGAAACATTCTATTAATAGGAATTAATGATAGTGGAGTCTTTAATTCATTTTTAAGAGTTACGTTTTGGACAACCACTTAGTTCTATAAATAAGGGCTAAATTGTATTTGAAAATTAACACTGGAATTAGTAAAAATCAAAATTGGGTTTGTCCCTTTTGAGAGAATTATTTCTCGTAGAACTTATCAAGGAATCATTTTCCTTATGACGTTCATCCCCTAGACTTATCAAGGGTTAATCACCACTCTTGTGGCGTCACATGACTTATCTTCCATCCTTGGAAATGGCGCCATTCACCTCGTCATCAATCCATTTCCAACCTTTCCATTTTATTCTTTTATACAATATCCTATTTTTGTTACCTTAAATGTTTCCAAACCTGCAAAGTGAATCCACTCCCTGGATTCTCATCATGGACTTACATATGGATTCTTATCTTGGGCTTACATAGGGTTAGGTCAAATTAATTAAAAATCAATTTACCCATAATGAGTGGTGTTTGTGGCCTTATATAACGTTGAGTCTAGTTAACTATAGTGGTTTGATTTGTGATTTTTTTACTTTCATTTGTACTTTTAATTATAAAAATATCATTTTTTTCAGTTATTTTACCTTTCCAATAATTTGTAAAAAAAAAAAATAAGACTTTATTTTCATTGTTACTTGTACAAATCTTTAGTAAAATGAAATAAAATGAAAATAAGGTAACACTTTTGTGATTAAAAATGAAAGCAAAAATGGAAATAAAAAATATTTTCTTTCACTCTTTCTCATCCACTCCCCTTTTATTTGGAATATTTGCATCTAGCTTGACAACTTATTAAAAAAAATATAAGAAGGAATTTTTAAAACAACTCTCACTTCAAACCATCGTCACTACCACCACCTCCGATGGTAGGGAAATAGTCCATACGCTGAGAAACCAATACAACCCTTCCAACTTTATACCAAGTCATTTTACCCCCTCATTTCTATCAATGAAGAATGAACTAACTCAGAAACTAATGTGGACAGATTTTTAATTCTAACGTTAAATCATATAAAACATATAAGAAAATTTTTGCTGAACATGACCATGATGAACACTAGACTGCAATTATGATACGCCATTCAATATAAGTAGTGGACTCGTTGTGTAGTCCATCCATTAATTAACAATTATTTTTCTTCATTAATTTGGTCCAAGGCAAACAAATTTGCTGAGACTTCAAAAATATTATGTTAGTTGTTTCTTATTTTACATGGCTGATTCAGTTGTTTATGTAAAAAATTTTGTCCAATTTAAGGGTTGACCAGATGGAGAATAATAATTAAAGGGAGGAGATTATGGAGAACTATAGACCAAACTATTAAGAAAAATTGATAAATATGTTAGCTTAAACATACAGATCGGAACATGTTAAACACAACACGCAACATATTCAGATTAAGCAGAAACACAAGAAAAAAATAAACACACTAACCTCCAGTCATTGATATGCACATAAACCCTCTTCAAGCAGTTCTAAATATCACTCTTAATACACGATGGTGTTGTATGCTTTAGATAAGAGAAGATTCAGTGACATTTTATGAAGAGTAACCCACTCCTTTATATAGAATTTTTTACCATAAAAAAAATCTAAGCAGAAAATCCCACGTATGAGATATGAGTTTATCCAAAGGTGGTTGCTAAGATAATGGAAACACAAAATGAGTCATATACGGGTAACTTCCACTTAAAATCAAGAGCATTTTTAAAACTGAAAAATATACTCCTATATTCCTAAAATAAAGGGGCGGTTACTAACATTCTCCCAATTGGTCCATTAATCCATTATCTAGCATAACAAGAAACAAAATATATGAATCATGGTGATAGGTCCTCTAAAGGTAAGTATTATCTCCCATGTATCACAATATATCAAATTTCTCACATTAGCTCTTCAACTCAATGAATTAACCATATGTTTACTCTAAGTCATAAGTAAATGATATTTCTCAAAACAAATGTGCACAAAATAAATGAGAAAACATCAAAGTGAACAAGAATTTCATCAAAACAATAAATGTACTTACAAGAATGTCACATCATGGAACCAAGTCCCATTCTTACTACATGATCATTAAAAAACTTTGGTGGTATGCTTTTAGTTAAAGGATCAACAATCATCAACTAGTGCTAACGTGTTCAATGACCACTTTATTTTCTTTAACACGTTCTCTTATGGCTAAATATTTGATGTCGATATGCTTACTTCGACTTCCACTCTTGTTTTTTTAGCCATAAACACTACAGTAGAGTTGTCACAGTACATTTCAATGGCCTAGAAATAGATTCTACAACTCTGAGCCCAGATATGAAATTCTTCAACCATACACCATGTGAGGTAGCCTCAAAACAAGAGACGAACTCAGCCTCCATAGTGGAAGTAGAAATTAATGTTTGTTTTGCGCTTCTCCAAGATATAGCTCCACTGGCTAGCATAAAGATGCACTCCAAGGGTTTCACTTCTCCAAGATATAGCTCAATACAGTCGACATAGTCTGAATCGGAGTAGCCAATTACTTCTAAATTATTAGTTCGTCTATACATAAGCATGTAGTCCTTTGTTCCTTGAAGATATCTCATTACTGTGAAGTCTATTAATCAGTTTGAGCATTCAAAATTGACTCAAAGACTTAATATCTTTTAGTTTTAATGATTAACAAATAAGAGTATATAAAGAACATATAAGAACATAATAAGATTATATAAACAGATTTTACTGAGAAAGGTATTGGTTTGTTGATTGTGTTTCAGGTTGAAATATTCATTAGAAGAAGAAGAAGATTTGATGAAAAGAATCAGAATCAGAAGATAAGGATCAGAAGAACAAATGCAGGATTTAATATAAAGGTTGTCTGAAGTAAAGCAACTCGTCTGAAGTGCAGAAGCTGTCTGAAGTAAAGCAACTCGTCTGAAGCATAGAAGCTGTCTAAAGAACGCAAGTCGTCTGAAGTGCTGAAGCCGTCTGAAGTGCTGAAGCTGTCTGAAGTGCGCAAGTCGTCTGAAGACATGAAGACCATCTGAAGACGTGAAGACCATCTGAAGACGTGAAGACCGTATGAAGACGTGAAGACTATCTGAAGAAGCCTACAAACAGAATCAAGAATTTATCTCTTGAAGACGTTGCTAAAGTGTAAAGCACACTCTACCAAAATGGACTACACTTATATCAGTATAAAAGCTAAACGTGCTTTTATGCCTCGATCAAAGTCTTGCACAAATAAGGAAACTCTGCAAAGCCTGGTGCACCTGCAACAAAAGGCATTTTTGTGTGCGCAGACCTACTGCACCTGCACCTGCTGGCTACCCAGAACTGATCAGAAGACTGAGAAAAAGCAACCAGAAAGATGTTTGAATAAAATACAATTGATTCAACATCTTTATTCATCTATATCTCAGAAGAAGAAACTGTAGGAACACAGGGAAACACTAGAAGGGGGGTTGAATAGTGTTTCTGAATTTTTTAGAAAGCTTTTCGCAAACAGGTGTTAAAAACACAATTTCAGACAAGCTCTTAAAGGACTGTCTGAAGTTTTCAGACGGTCTAAAAATACTGACTTTAAAAGATGTTTTTGTGCCTTTATAAAATATCAGATTAATTACTCTAACCCCTTGATTAGTATAAAAAGAATTGACAAGAGATAAGGGTAAGAAAACTTAGCCAAGGAATTTATCCTGGTTCACTCACTACCACTGTGAGCTACGTCCAGTCCTAATGCCAACTAGCACTTGGATTTTCTTTTAATCTTTCAAGATTACAAGTATTCTTTTACAGTCAAGCCTCTTCAGGCTCTACACCCAAGTATTCTTTTGTCAACCAAGCCTCTCCAGGCTCTACAACCAAGTATTCTTTTATCAACCAAGTCTCTCCAGGCTCTATAACCAAGTATTCTTTTATCAACCAAGCCTCTCCAGGCTCTATAACCAAGTATTCTTTTATCAACCAAGCCTCTCCAGGCTCTACACAAGGTTTACAAAGAAAGGAGGTTAAGCTTTTAAACTATACGAGTTTGAAGCTCAAACCAATACAATGTACAATAAAATCTGAGGTATGCTCAGGATACACAAATGTGTACAGTGAATTTTATCAGAGAGTTGTTCACAGAGTAAAAACTTGCAGCGTGATGTTTCTCTGGGCTTTCTTGTATACTTAATTTTTCTTTTTCGCTTTCCTCCTCTCTATAATGGTCTTCATGGAGGGGTATTTATACCCAAACTTCAATCCGTTGAAATACCACCGTTTAGAGATAGCATTAAATGCTATTTAATCCGTTGTGAGACATGCTTCTGAGAGCTCTGATGTTTCTGACACGGTGCAAGGTTTCTCTTGCCATAAGGCTGCTGCAAATGTTGCTGCAGAGACTGCGTTGCAGAGATTTCCTCAGTGGTGTATGAAATTCAAAAATCACCAGGAAAGGTCTCTGTGTTCCTTGCTATAAACGTGTTTGAAAAGGTACGTGCAGCAGAGGTTCAGAAAAGTCTTCACAAGCTTCAGCAGAGGGTGCCACGTCATAAGTGAGACTTCAGACGGCACTGATACTTCAGACGGGTTGAACTACTTCAGACAGCTTTAACTCTTCAGACGAGTTCTGCTTCTTCAGACAGCTTCAACACTTAGTCTTTTTATGTAGGCTCATAGTGACTCTTGCTGAAATCATAGATGAAATATTAAAGCATGTGTGTATCTATGATAAGTAATTTAAGTCAAATTTGTCAACCATTAAAACTTTGGGAATCTAGTTGTCTTAAAACATCATAAACAACCTTATGATATTTTTGAGACTCAACAGAAAATGCAAAGAAGAACAGAATAACAATCAGCTGAAGTAGAAGGAAAAGCTGGAATTAATATGATATAATATTCAAGCTGAAGAATTGAGAAAAGCTTGAATTAATATGATAAGCACAAGTTGAAGTACATCACGATGAGATAAAAGCAAGCATTTGAGTATATTGTCTGAACAGATAAACTCTCTAAGTGCATGGAACAGATTTCAATATTGAAGAAATCAATACAGAAGCTAAGACTATATGATACAACGACTATAATATCATATGTCTTTATTCAAAGAAGAAACTGCAACAACAGCTATCTGACAAGACACCTCACTCAAAGAAGAAAGAAGAAATGGTGTCAGGAAGCAAACAGAAAAGGAGCATATACAAAATAAGCAAAAGAACAAATCCAACGGATACCTCCTCATATACACTCCTAAGAAAAGTAGAGGAAATCAGAAGTCAGTTGAGGAACGCAGAAGAAATCATAAGACAGCTGAAGAAAAGCAAAAGGATATCAAGAGAGAGAACATGCAAAATAATATCAAGAAAATCTCTCTAAAGAGCTCATCTACAAAAGTGTCAGAACAGGACTGTCTGAACACTTATTTGCTTAAGAAGAAGCAACCGTTTGAGATACTATTACATAACGGCTATATATGAGCCACATCATCAACATCTCAACGGTATTATGAATCATCTTCAAACGGCTATATTCCAACAGAACATATAAATAGCCTCAAGGAAGAATTTGAAGATATTGAACATATTCACTTGGTTCAATCTGTTGATCAAGATGTATCAGAAAAACCTTATTGGTTGTTGACCGTGCTTACTTGAATCAACCAAGTTGAGAAAGTAGAAAAAGAATCAACCATGCTGCTGATCTATTGATCAGTTAGTCAAAGTTGTAGTTGTTCAGTTGAATACCAACCAGACTGTGCTTAATCTCAAATGAACCAAGAATGGTTTGAAGCCGCAAGTATGCCTTGGTTTTTCCAATGATACGGGTGAGAATGTAGCCCATGGAAACCAATGGTTGGAGAACAAGGCTGGAGCTTAAAGTCAGTATCTACCTGGCCAATTCTCAGAGGATGTTATTCCTCATATCAGAGACAGGGATTGTACTTAAACTTATATACTTGTATCACTGTCTTAACCTTGTACTTAGAATTCATTCATTGTATCCTGAGTAGTACTCAGTTAACCTCTAGTACAGGAAAAGATTAAGTTTATGTTTCGTGGAAACTTAAACTTAGTTTAATTTATAAACACTTTATGTGTCTGAGAGCTTGGAGAGGCTTGGTGGAAGAAAGAATACTCTACACTTGGATAAGTGTCTGAGAGCCTGGAGAGGCTTGGTGGAAGAAAGAATACTCTACACTTGGATAAGTGTCTGAGAGCCTGGAGAGGCTTGGTGGAAGAAAGAATACTTGTTGATGTCTGGAGAGACTGTACTCGTGGTGTCTGGAGAGACTGTACTCGTGATGTCTGGAGAGACTGTACTCGTGGTGTCTGGAGAGACTGTACTCGTGATGTCTGGAGAGACTGTACTCGTGATGTCTGGAGAGATTGTATTCGTGATGTCTGGAGAGACTGTACTCGTGATGTCTGGAGAGATTGTACTCGGTTTAGCCTAGAGAGGCTTGCCTGAAAAAGAATACTGCATGAGTTTCCTGGAGAGGCAGTTGAAAATGAAAGAATACTCATTGTTTAGCCTGAAGAGGCTGTGGTAAAATAATACTTGTATCTGAGTTCAGATAGTGGAAAATCCAGTGGTTGTTTGCCTCTGGGACTGGATGTAGCTCACGGATTTGTGGGTGAACCAGGATAAACTTTGTGTCTAAGTCTTCTTTCCCTTAACTTTTCTATTTAAAGTTTTCTTATTTATGTTGGGGATTGAAAAGTTATTTTCATAACAAACTTAACACAACGATTTCAATAAAATGATCTTTCATAAGAACAAAACATGAGATGTTTCTCATATCACTTGAAGCATTACAAAGAATGTCTTTTGAATTACATCTGAAACAATTATCTGAAGTGAGTCTGGAAAGACCTCAGTTCAAAAATCTGGAACAGACTTCAGACAACCTATAGTCATCTGAAGTATTTCAGAAACAGTCTTGAAAAACATTCAATGTAATAATCTTCAAAAGATATCTTGAGAAGTATCTGTTTAAAATAATCTTAAGACTTAAAAGAAACTTTATTCTTCTTATCTTCCGCACGTTTTAATTATCTCTAATCTTAAGATTCATTTTTCATCTTCATGATTTAAACAAAAGATTTTCAAGATTGACACGAAAAGCTTGAAACACTATTGAACCCCCTTTTCTAGTGTTTCCTGTGGTTCTAACAATTACTTTCTTTCCAGCTTTCCAGTGGTCAACACCTGGATTACTCTGATATCTTCCCAAAACTCCAACAGCAAAAGCAATGTCAGGTCTGGTGCAAACCTGAGCATACATAAGGCTTCCAACTGCTGAAGCATATGGAATATTCGTCATGTGTTCCCACTCAAATCAAGTTTATCACCCTTCACAATGGGAGCTATACTTGGTGAATAATCTTTCATATTAAATCTCTCTAAAAATTTATTAATATAGGTCTCTTAAGACAGACCCAAAATGCCTCGAGATCTTTCTCTATGTATCTTAATGCCTATGACATAAGATGCCTCTCCCATATCCTTCATATCAAAGTTATTCGAGAGAAATTGTTTCACCTCATATAGCATACCCTTGTCATTAGTTGCAAGCAAAATATCATTCACATATAAAACAAGAAAACAAATCTTGCTCCCACTGACCTTATGGTATATACATTGATCCATAACATTTTCTTCAAAACTAAGTGAAGATATGACTTCATGAAATTTTAAATACCATTGGCGAGAGGCTTGTTTTAATCCATAGGTGGATTCATTAAGCTTGCATACTAAGTGTTCACCATCACTAGAGAGGAATCCTTCATGTTGTTTCATGTAAACCTCTTCCTCTAGTACACCATTGAGAAAGGTCGTTTTCACATCCATTTGATGTAACTCAAGGTCAAAATGAGCTACTAATGCCATAACTACACGAAGAAAATCCTTATTAGATACAGGAGAAAAGGTCTCAGTGTAATCAATTCCTTTCTTTTGACTGAACCCTTTGGCAAAAAGTCTTGCTTTATGTCTCTCAATTTTGCCTTGTGAGTCTTTCTTTGTTTTATAGACCCATCTACATCCAATGGTTTTCACACCATTAGGCAACTCAAAGAGATCCCAGACTTGATTAGATGCCATAAAATTCATCTCATCTCTCATGGTGTTGAACCACAAATTTGATTCCTTAGAACTCATGGCTTGTGAAAACGTTTCAGGATCATCTTATAGTAGATCTTTTCATAATCACAAGGAATTATTGACCTATTGATTCTAGTATATCTTCTTAATGTTGTCTCGTCATCTTGTTGAGGAACTTGCTGCTCAACCAGTTCTTCAATAGGTTGTTCAACATTACCTTGTTGTTCCTCATCAACAACTTGATCTACATGATCATTCTCAACATCGTTTGGAACTCCAGTTATTGGATGTCTAACACCCACTTGAATTTGAGGGCCACGAATGACTACCAATTTATCACTTGATCCAGAGGGTTGATTCTCATAGTGATCCTTTTCAAGGTCAATATCTTGAATTCGATCACTCCCACTAATCAAGTCATTTTCAGGAAATTTAGCATTTCTTGATTACACAATCCTAGTACTGTGAGATGGAAAATAAATTTATGCCCTTTAGACTTTTCAGCATATCCAATGAAAGTCCCACTAATAGTCCTTGGGTCTAGTTTCTTTTCTTGTGAGTTATAGATTCTTACTTCAGACGGACATCCCCAAACACGTATATGTTGCAAACTTGGTCTCCAACCTTTAAATAACCCAAAAGGAGTTTTTGAGACATCCTTGGTTGGAACTCTGTTTAATATATACGCAGTCGTCTTAAGTGCTTCAATCCACAAGAATTGAGGAAGCTTTGCATTACTCCTCATACTTCTCACCAAATCCATTAAAGTTTGATTTCTTCTTTCTACCACACCATTCTGATCCGGAGAACCAGGAGTAGTGTACTGGGCAACAATCCCATGTTCTTGAAGAAATTTCGCAAATGGACCAGGTGCTTGTCCACTTTCTGTGTATCTACCGTAGTACTCTCCACCTCTATCCGACCTCACGATCTTAATTTGCACTCCGCATTGTTTCTCTACCTCAGCCTTAAAAAATCATAAATGCATCCAAAGCTTCATCTTTAGAATGGAGTAGGTAAAGATACATATATTATGAGTAATCATCTATGAAGGTGATAAAGTATCTCGGACTATTAACATCCATGTCTGGACAACATATGTCTGTATGTATGATTTCCAATAGGTTTGAGCTCCTATTTGCACCCTTTTTAGACTTGTTAGTTTGCTTACCCTTAATGCAATCCACACAAGTCTCAAAATCGGGAAAGTCCAAAGTACTGAGTCCCCCTCATTTACCAATCATTTAATTCTTTCAATAGACATGTGTCCCAATCTCCGATGCCACAACATAGAGGATTCCTCATTCACAATACATCATTTTAACCCAGCAGATACGTGCATAGAATCATAAGTAGCGTCCTTTTGCAAATTAATTGAATAAAGACCATCATGTAATTCACCAATACCAACGATTTTAGATTTATTTAATAAAGTAAAACCAGAATCCTTAAAATTAAAGGAAAACCCTAACTGTGCAAGTCTTGAAATAGAAATCAAATTCTTAGAAAAACTAGGAACATAAAAAGTTTTTTCTAAACACAAAACAAAACCACTACTTAGAATCAAATCACACGTCCCAACAGCCTCCACACGTGAGCTCATCTTACTGCCTGAATAGATGCATTGCTCACTTCCCACTGGCTTCCTTAGGTTTTCCATACCCTGAAAAGTATTAGAAACATGGATTGTAGAACCGGAGTCAACCCACCATGTATTATGATTAATATTAACCATATTGGATTCATAACAAACAAGGGCAAATGAAGTACCTTTCTTTTCAAGCCAAGTCTTAAATTTTGGACAGTCTTTCTTCATGTGTCCCTTCTTCTTGAAGAAGAAACACTTTGACTCCTTCTTAATGACTGGTTGAGTAGGAATCCTTCCCCTTTTGGTTAGCTTGATGCTTCTTATTCTTAATAGATGTAGTCAAGTTTACCTTCTCACCCTCTTCCATTGCCAATCTTTCCTACCCTGAACACACATGGTCATCAGATCATTAAGAGACCACTTGTCTTTATGTGTGTTATAGGATATTTTGAATGGGACATATTGGTGAGGTAATATGCACAAAATATAGTGTAGTAAGAAGGACTCTGACATGGTGACCTCTAAGGTTTTTAACTGAGCCACAATATCCCTTATGCGCATGATATGATCACGCACTCCTTTGATCCCAATGTGCTTCATGGATGAAAACTTCATAATAAGTGTGCTAGCTAGAGACTTTTCAGATGGAGCAAATTGCTCATCAATAGCCTTAAGAGATCCCTGACATTCTCATGTTGGTCAACAGAACCCCGGATACCAGCAGAAGTGTTGGTCTTTATGAACGCAGTAGAGAGACGATTGGATCGCTCCCATTTTTATATAGATCAACAACATCTGGAGTGTTGGTTTCAGTAATACCCGGCGGTTCATCCTTTCGGATAGCATAATCAATATCCAACTAACCTAAATGAAGAATTCTCTCCTTCCATACTTTATAATTATCACCCCTTAGTTCGGGAAACTCACATTTAATATCTGAGACAATCGTAGATTGAGAAACTGCAAAATTAAAAATTACAATTTCATTAACTTATTGAGACTAAAATAAATGTCATGTTTTACCAATGCACAACATGTATTATCTTTATGAATCTAGTGACATAAAACTTGTCTGTGGTCGAAAGTCCTACTTTATTAGACTCATCAAATAATCAAATAACTTTATAATAAAACTATTGAATTATGTTCCTTTTCTTAATTCTTGTGGGTAATTTAAGAAATATAACTCAAGTATGATTAATTACAATTAATGTTTCTAATGTGACCTTAAACTAATATATATAACTTTTATCAATTAAAGATGTTGTGGCTATTCTTTGATTTAATAAAATTATAGTAATCATTAAACATTTAAAAATTTAAATTTAAATAAAGAGCTTAAGCAATTGCATAAACATTATTAATAATGCAAATAAATAATAATGTGTACATATTATCCAACTTAATATTGCATGTATAACAATAAAATTTAACATACAAATTTTCAAAATAAATAAATATGCATACAATTATTATTTAAAAACACAAGCTCTTAACCATTATTGAAATATTTTAACACAATATGCATACTTGATAAAATATACAAATAAGGGAAAATATCTTATATATATCGGAATGCAAAATACAAAAGAGAAATGTCACAACAAAATCAAATCCAGCCTTAATTTTTTTTTAAGGATCAAAAGGCAAAAAAAAAGAATAAAAAAAAAATAAACCAACCAATCTAAGATTCAAACTCGCACCATGTTAATAACAAGGGCCAAGCTGTACCACCGCAACAAACAATCATTGGCGTTAATGTATCGCGTTTAAAGATTCTTAATAGTTTGGTTTATAGTTCTCCATAATCTCCTTCTCCCTTTAATTATCATTCTCCACCTGGTCAACCCTTAAATTGGACAAAATTTTTTACATAAACAACCGAATCAACCATGTAAAATAAGAAACAGCTAACATAATATTTCTGAAATCTCAGCAAATTCATTTTCCTTGGACCGAATTAATGAAGAAAAACAATTGTTAATGAATGGATGACTGCACAACGAGTCCACTACTTATATTGAAGAGCGTATCATAATTGCAGTCTAGTGTTCATTATGGTCCACTACATGTATTGTTATTATTTCTCCGCCTCCTGTTTGAAGGATTCTGCACACTCACAGATTCATGATTGTTGCCAGTTGCAACCTAAAATATCCATGCCCTGTTCCTAAAATAGAAAAAATAATATATATATATATATATATATATATCAGTTAAGTAAACCAAGGGTCAGTAAATGTAGTTTCTACTACATGCTTAAGAATACTAATTGTACGAATAACTCAAATCAATATGGACATTAAAAACAATTACCTGGTTGTTTAATGCTGGTCTGGTCCATTTAACCATTGTGGTCTAGTATTAAGATCAATTAATTTTTTATCCATTTTTCCATGACCTTCAACATCATTTTCTAGCATTGGAACAGGAGAGACCCTATCATTCTGCTGACGATCTCTTGTTTTTAGCATCAGTGACTGACTTTTGTCCTTCCGTGATTCATTTTGATCCAGTTGTCGCAGCCCTAGTTCTTCCAATCGGCCAGATTTGTCACCTGGAAACTACAGAGAAAAGGGTAAAGAACATTAAAGAAACTCCCAAAAACATAATGAAGAGCTATAAAGTTTGAATGCTTGATACTTTCTTGCAGCAGAACACTGACCTCAACTCTCTGCCTCAATAGAAGATATCTTTCATGGGTTCTTTTACCACCAACATGTGCCATCATATCACATTGTAGACACAACGAACTACCATCTATCTTACAGTAAAAGAAAGCTACATACAAAGTTGCATGACAAGTTAGAAATATTCAACTCCTGTATATGCACAATCATGCAAAAGAACGGGGAAAAAATTAAAAAAAAAAAACCTTCAGTACCAGATGCATTTTCACATATGTCACAGCGAGGAACGTCACTGGGGTCAGCAAGCCCAACCCGAATGTGTTTATTAGCAAGCTTGTTACACATATGGACCTGAAACTCAAGTAGAAATCATAAACATGAAATGATGACATCAGAGTGAAGGGAAAAGAAACTACATCACGTGTACTTCAATTAAATTGGCTATGAATATTGGCACCAGAAAAACTTCAGAATCATTACAAGCAAGTAGGTCTCTGTGACTATTCCAACATTCTGCCCCAAATATGAAAATCACACGCAAGATGTATTGCTTAAGCCATGAAGAAACTATGATAAATGACTGGTACAAAATTGCAATTTCATCACATTGTTTTGAGCAAAAATTCACTTTAGTCTCAGTTCCCACTTTGGGTTCACTGTTATCGTTGGATTAAGTGGATCAATCTCCATATTGAGATTCTACAGAATAATTCATAGGAATTTGACATCTAATGGTGCAGACTGCAGAGTCATATCTCAATTAAAAAATAAAAAAGATGTGGAATGGAGCATAGAAGTGGCAAAATTTGAAAAAGCACAATTATTAGGAAACCAGTTAAAAGAAACAGATCAAAGTAGTTGGAAATTATTTACCAGAAAATAAGACCTAAAATGGTGGTAATGCAGATCAACAACATCATGTGGATTTAGATGAAAGGAACTTGCGCCAACATTGTGAATGTTTTTCCAATCATGCACTAAATGATGAAACCATTGCCAGGATAGGATGTATTGCCCCTCAACTCATTACTCCTTTGTAGAGGAAACTTCCTCTGAGATAATTTGAAGTGCCACAAACATTTAAATCAAGAGAATTACTATTGATTAAGCAACTTCTTCTGCCTTCAGTTGCTCCTTTAGTTCAATCACAGTTCTCGTATAAACTTAATAAAATCAACATCATTTCCTTTAAATCACTGCATTTTCTTATTAACCTCAAAAAATTAATAAAACAAAACAAAACAGCTGAGTAGAACAATCAGCAAAGCAATATTATATCTAATCTAATTCATTTAATAATTAATTTTACAGTAAAAGTAATATAATTGATTATTAGGTGGATTAGTATTGTTGACTAAACAAGCAGAAAGAATAGAAAGTAATTGAAGAATGAAGAGTGTTAGTAAGTAAGTGAAGATGGAAATTGAAACCTTATCATCGCAAGCATAGCAGAGAGCAGCCTCGTCAGCAACGCAGAAGAGAATCGCGGCGGCACTCTTACAAACGTCGCAAAGCGCTGGCATTATCTCTTTAACTAACCACTCTCACTGCGTTCTCTGATCTTTTCCCATTCTTCTCTTTTATAGTCTTTCTTTTTCTTCAGTTTGTGGATGATATTGATAAATTAAACGCCATGGTTAATTATTATGGCAGTAATTCGAAAACAGTATACAGAGTGGATGGGCAAAAGAAAGAACAAAATTGGAAAGTGTTGAAAGCAGAATATATCCCACTCCTTTCCTTTCCTTTGCTCCTGCTTCACTCCTCACTTTCAGTTTCCGTTCTCGCGTAGGGGCAAAACTGTCAAATTATATATGCGCTTAACGGCTAACGTTACTGATTAAAGCTATGTTTGGCAAAAAATATAATTGATTAATAACTTGTTTGGTTCGGCGTTTTAATTGTGTGAAGTGAAACCATTTTGTGAAATTGATTTTAAATTATTTTTGTACAACGTACTTTGTAAGATGTGTATCACTCATCTGAACCATTAAATTCTAGAATAAACTCAACTATAAACCAAATGATGATTAAGTAGTTGGTAGCTGATAAACTACGATAGAGACTTAATATGCTAACTTATTTAATTCGAAGTTTATAGTAAAATTGAATTTTTATGTAACTAATAGATTTAAAAATATAAAAGAATATACTTTTATAATTTTTTATATAAATTTTATTTTTATTTTGTAGACAAAAATTATTTTAAGGAAATCAAAGTTTTATATTTTTTATTATTAATTCTTATTAAATTTTTAAAAATAAATATTATATTAAAAAATAAAGTAAATAAGTTGATGGGTAAAATAAATAATATAATATAAAAAATTACTTTTTACTATTTTTGGAATTATTGTTTATATTATACAATTTATTTTAATTTTTCTTAAAACATTTTATCTTTAAAAAATAAATAAGAATTTTAAATTAAGTAAAGAAGAGGGTAAAAGATAAATTTATTAAAATATTAAGGATAAAAATAATAAATTATAAGTTAGCTAAAATAGCTAGGGAGCAAAATATATTAACTTGTTTACTAAACACTTTTATGTTGTTCAAATAAGTTTATAAGTTATAATTACTCCTTCCGTTCCATTTTATTTGACGTTTAAGGTTGTGGCACATGAATTAAGGAACATCATTAATATTTTAAGTTTTATAAAATTATTAACTAATTTCTTATTATACCTCTTATCCTTTATATTAAAAACACATTATTTGAGAAATACACATTAACTAATTAATAAGGATGGAATTGGAAAAAAGAAATTTAATAATGTATTAGTATTATTTGAGTTGTCAAAACGAGCTAGCCCGACCACCACGGGTTGGAGGAAAAGTGAGTCGGTTCACTTTTTTAGTGAGCTGGAAAAATACCAACCCGGCTTAACCCACCACGAGTTGGTGGGTTAAACGGGTTGGCTCGCTTAATTACTGAAAAATTATTAAAAAAATCTAGAAAAATAAGAAAAATGAAGTTGGGCACACAAAACTGCAGAACGAACACACAGAGGGAATGAGAGAGGTGAAGGAGAGCAAACACAGAGGTAGCGGCATAACTGCAAAACGAACACACAGAGGGAGGCTTAAAGCAGCAGCAATAGAACGAACACAAAAGATGTTGAAGGTTTGAAGCAGCAACAACCAACAGAATGAACACGCGTTCAAGGAACAACGCGAACACACAGAGTCAGGAACAACGCGAACACGCTGGACGAATAGAGCGAACACCCAATGAGAGGCATCAACAGAACACGCAACGACAGCAGCAGAAGGAACGGTGGTCCGGTGGCCGGGGAAGATGCTTAGAGATGAGAGAGGCGTCACTCGGTTGTTGATAGGGTTTTGAGTGGGGGGAACGCAGAACTGAAATTGTGTTGTGTTTGTGAACCTTAACCCATGGTGACCCGATCTCAAAATCACAATTGAAAGGTTTTTTTAATTTTTTTAACAAAAAAAAAATGGGTTGATCCGGCTTTATTCGGCCCAAACCCACCTTGGCTCACGGGTTAAGTGAGTCAAACTAGATTTACCCAGGGTCTAATGAGCCCATATTTTTTCAACCCAACCCACTGGTGAGCCGGGTTTATACGGGTTGGTTCATCGGATTTGGCTCGTTTTGACAGCTCTAGATATTATAAAATAACGATTAAAATGGGACAAAAGAAAATTGTTAAAACATCAAATAAAATGGGATAGAGGGAGTATAAATTAGTCAAATAAACTACAAGTTATTTTATTATATACTATATCAAATACACACTAAGTTAAAATTATTGAGGAAATAGTTTGGCCATTTTAGTTAACATTAATTTTTGTATCCATTTAACACGATAAGCATGTCCTAACTAAGAATTCCTGAAATTTCAGAGGGAAACCAAGGACCAAACTTTTGAAAGTGTAACTAACTCTTGTATGTTTATTTCTGGATAACGGACAGCGAAACTCGTGATGGTCTATATTTCAAGGGAAACAAAAATGATGAGTTGAGATGATTGTATATTTATTCTTGTTTAAAATTATTTCTTGAAATAATATTTTTTTAAAAAAATTATTTATAAAAATTTTTAAGATATTTATCTAACTTTTTTAAGAAGCAAAATAAAAAAATAATCATTTTTTTTAAGAAATAATTTAGAATTTTTTTTTTTGAAAAAAAGGAGTTATGATAAAAGAGAGAGAAAAGTTTTAAAAAATGCGGAGCATTTATTTTCATAAAAAATTTTTTTTTTATGATTATTACCAAACAAAAATTTACTTCTGATTATATAAGAATCTCTAAAATAAAAATCAAATTTTTAAACAATTTAAAAAGTGATTTCTTTAAGCACAAACAAACTGGCCTAACTATCACTATTTATTGGAGTAGTCTGTACGGGTCGGTTTAGGTAAATTTTCCTATAAAAATTTTTAGGAGAATAAAATACAATTAATTAATAAGATAAAATGATTCAACATTTTTCATAAATTAAAATTAATTTCTACAATTCAGTATTTTTAAAAATTCTCTCATTTAATTTCTCCGTAAATAACTAGTTTTAATCTATGAAAGAAGTTCAACTTTTTAATTCATTCTACTTATTTCTCTTAAAAAAATTATGGGAAAAATATGTTTTCTGTCCCCATAGTTTTGGTCAATTTTGGTCTTCGTCTCTATACTTTAAATCCTTTGTTTTTTGTCCCTAAACTTTCTAAACTCCAAATCCGTGGTTCTGGCCGTAAGTGAGATATGTTAACCTGATGAGTTGGTTAATAGAAGTTACATATTAGCCTCCATAGTGGACCCTAAATAGCTGACTTCATCTAATTAATTTTTTTATTAATTTTTTAATAATTAAAACAATCCTAATAACTAATTTAATTTTTTTATTGGGTAAAATTGCTGAGTTGAAAACCCTAATTTAATAATTAGGGTTATTTTAATAATTGAAAATTAATAAAAATGTTAATTATAGATGAATATAGTTATTTGAAACTCATTATTAAGGCCGATATGTAACTTCTGTTAATTAGCTTATCAGGTTAATAAATTTCACTAATGGTAGGGACCATAATTAAAAAGTTTAGGGGACAGAAAAAGTATAGAGACAAATACTAAATTTGACTGAAATTATAGAAATAAAAAACATTGTATTGTTGCAGGACTTGGTTTGCAGTTCCGCAGTAAAGCCGCATAATTTCTCTCTTCAGGTTTCCTCGGCCATGTATAGTATTAGTCTCACCCTACCCTTAATTTCCTCCCTCAATTATGTGTCATGTCATTGTCACGTACTTTATTGGCTCCTTTACTTACCTTTCTTTCTTTTTTAGAAGAATTGGGAACGTCCGTTTTCATCACCAGTAAGTATAACTAGATCGAGAAGGAAAAGGAGAAAGAATGTGGCCTAGATGTGAGTGGAGGAGACGGTGATTGATCACAATGGAAATGGAAATGGACGGTGACTTCAAATGAATTTTACTTTCAAAGTGAGGGATTAATTATAGAATCCTGGAGTCGCCACTCTTGTGAGAGTTTTATCTAATCACCCCTCACCCGAGGGTTAAACCCACGTCTATGTCTGTGGGGGATTACCAGTCAAAGACATAAAAACTAATTTATTTTTCATCAAAGTAATTTATTTTAACATATAATATATTTTTAAAATATAAGTAAAAGTACACCATTGGATCACATATCTGCAAATGTTCAAATTATCTAAAATTTGATATAGATGATCATGAAAGTAATATAATATGATTCAACGGTTGGATTAATCAAATTCACATTTAAAAAAAATAGGTGGTGTAATTCTAAAAGTTTGACACCTAGTGTCAATTGATCATGTCTTTAGATGATTACTTGTTAATTTACTTTTAAAATGTAAGGAGACAGATAAATAAATAAATAGCATGGCTTATCATTATTACAATATTGTAATAATCAAATTCAATTTTAAAATTTAATTTTTTATACTTCATAGAAATAATTATGCAATATCGGGGATACTTAATTGTAAGTTTAATTATAAAACTAAATAAAAAAACACAAAAATAAAAACTAATTTGAAAAATAATACATGACACAAACCAATATTAAAATATTTTTCAATAAATTTTCTTTTGATTTTTTATCTTTAAATTTATTGGTATTGAAATTAAAATTATTTTTGTCAATTAAATTAAATTTGAAGAGATGTTTTAATTGAATTTTTTATTTTTTATAATTTTTTTAATTTTAAAATTCAAAGAGAAAAATGGAAATGAATATTAAAAAATATATGGTGATAAATGATTTCTAAAATAATTTTTTGTTAGTTAAAGTGATTTATTAAATATATGGAAATATAAATTTTAAAAATATTTTATTTGTTATATATTTTATTTATTTTCATAAAAATGTTTGTTTAATATATAAAATACTGGCTAGTTTAATTCTAAAATATGTTTTCACACCTAATTTTTCTTTTTATTTACCTGTTTCTTCTTTTCCTATCATATCGTTTATACCCTCTTTTTTTATTTTTTTATATCTCTCTTTCTTACGCTTCTTACACCATAAAAATGTCTATGAGAGTTTTAATACATTTAAAAAAGAGTAATGATATTTTCACATTACATCTTTCACCTTCTCTCATTATTTTATTTTTTCTTTATATTTCTATTTTCCACACACTTCTCACACTCAAAACAAATGGACTCTCAGAGTTTTAATATTCTTAAAAAAAGAGTAATGATATTTTCATATTATATTTTTCACATTCTCTCTCTTCATTGTATTTTTTTATATCTCTCTTTTTCCTACATTGCTCACGCCCAAACACCCAAACAAATAGTCTGTCAAAGTTTTAAGACTCTTAATAAAGAGGGATGATATTTTCACATTCCTTTATTATACACTATATTTCACACTTTTTTTTCAATCTCTCTCTTCCTTTTCTAATATTATTTTAAATAAACCTAACACATAAAAATACTCCCTCCGTCCCTTATTATAAGACCCTTCCAACTGTTCCACACCATTTAAGAAAAATTAGTTAATGCATTGATTTTTTTTTAAATTATAGCATTCCAAATATACCTCTATTTAAAGGTTACTACATTGATCAATCAATAATAAAAAACATTCATATCAAACTACTATTTTAAAAGAACCCAACTCATCTTTCACATTTTCTCTCTTCATTTTTTTTTCTTTATACCCCCTTATTCCATACACTTCTCACACCCCAAAAATCGATTGTCAAATTTTTACTACTCATAAAAAAGTAATGATATTTTCACATGCATTTTTCACCTTCTCTCTCTTAATTTTTTTTCTTTATATTTTTTTCCTTACATTTCTCATAAAAAAATTTGACTTTCAAAGTTTTAATATTCTTAAAAAATTGGAATGATATTTTCACATCCTTTATTATACATTTTCTTTCACACCTTATTTTTTTTCAATCTCTTTCTTCTTTTTTATAACATCAAAGTATTATCTTAAATGAACCAAAAACAATGAAAAATTATTTTCATCAATGAATTGTTAAAAATAAAGTAAGAAATATTATAAATGGGTATACATAAGTGAACTTTATAATTTGATTTCAAAATTTAAAAAATGAGAGATGAAAGAAGGATGGGACACAAAGTTATGTGACAAAACTTCTTTTCTAAGACTTAAGCAAAATTTATTAAGAATTAGTCATTTCAAAGATTGTAATAGTATAGATGTCTCAAAAAAGTAACATAAAAACCTTCCATAAATGGCAATAAAAAAATTAAGAAACCCCAATGAATAGTGAAAAGAAAACTTCTCAAATATAATAGTACTAGGTTTTTGCCCTAGCAATGCACGGAATGATTTATATAATTTGTTTGAAAGTAATATTAAAAGTCTAAAAATTATATTATTATCTCTTTTTTATCTAGATGTGTATTGTACGTACAGACATATTTACATTTTATCTCAACCCAAGAGATAAGTAAAGATCCAAATCTGATGAATGTAAAATTTGGTACCTTTTTTGGTTTGCGATATGAAAATTTTTGTCATAAGGAAAAAAATTATGAACACAACAGTATTAATGAGATAATATTTTAATTAAAAGTTTTAATATTATATAGAGAAAAGATACATAATAATTGAATGAAACGATTAAAATAGATTTGAAATAAAATAGAGATATTGAATACATGAAAATCATGATGAGTGTAAAGCTTAATTTAAAAAAACTAAAGTAAATGATAAGTTGTGATTATATTGCTGGTTGAAGTTAAAGACTGAATATTTTTTGTATTTAAAAAAATACCAGAATTTACTTTTTATTTGACATAGAAAAAATTTATGAAATGAGTGCAACAAAAATGTATATAAAACATTACTTGTAATTGATATATTAAATAATGATTAATAATTTATAAAAAAGGTTAATAACTTAACATTAAGTTTTGTTAGAGATCTACCTCAAATGTTTCTGTGGTAATCAGAAAAATACATAAATTCCATCTTACCATGCTTTTTCTTATGTCCGTAAATTATGAAAATTTAATATAAAAAGAGTTTGTGTTATAACTGTAATATGGATTATATTAGTTTAGAAATTAATAGGTAACGTATTTGTTGAATCCAGAAGGAATAATAAATTCTCATTTGGTTATAACTAATAATTATAAATAGTATACTGATATAAAGAATCTGATTCAATAAGTTGGTCAGAAAATAAGGTCCATTTTTTTAAGAATTAATTTAAGTTAAACAAATAAATAATGTATTTGTCAAAAATTTGTTGAAAATTGAAAACTACGAAATAACAAAGAAAGAATTTAAGAAGGAAGTTTTAGGCCGAAAAATGAAACTATGTATATCATCAACACCAAAAAGACAAAAATTAAATTAAATAAAAATTTGTACATCAGTTTGTTCATGACAAAGTTAAAAAAAAAAGGATCAACCATGATAAATAAACATCATCACACCATTCCCATTCCCATCATCAAACCTCATTGCTTTCATTGTACACCAAAAAAATGAAAAGTTAATTAAATAAATTAATAAAATAGAACAATAGGATACTTGATAAAAGTAATACATACCAACTAACCCATTTTTGCGACCCATGATGTCAAATATGTCTTTAGCAGAAACCGGACTAAATCCATAATGAGTAAACTTATCAATTGGACAATATTTGACTGTAGAATTGGAGGTTAGCATTAATCTAAAGGAATGATTAGTCACTCTGTCACTTCCATTATTAGGAATGACCTCAAAACCACTCATTTCATATACAGCACCTTCTGAAAGTTTCACATGTAGAATAGACACAATAGAATGTCTCAAAGAAGCTTGAATCTTAGTTCCCTATAACGAAAGACAATAAAACTACATTAATAAGTCACGAAAAAACTAACATTGAGAGGAAAATAACAAAGAAGCAACATATTGCATACATGTATATAGTTAACATGTATGTAGTTAACTTATATTTAGAAAATAAGCAACCAAAATGGGTAATAAAACTTACATCACAATCAAATAAAACCATGTCTATGCTAATAAAATCTTCAGCACCGGTACAATCAGGAACACTCCACATGCGAATAACTTGAACTCTAATAGTGTATGAATCAGAATGGTTGTCTACATTTTTCAACCTGAGCAAGTTTGGCAATGATTCAGACATTGTCAATATAGTAGTATATTTTTCGGATGATTCAGTTTTGAAATATTATATTAGGTTGCTAGAGCGTACAAAGCAATGAAAACCAAAGTCTCAATACAAAAAACTAATTGCTACCAATAATAAACTATTAATAAAAACTAAGCAACAAAGAGAATGAATCTCATAACAGGGAGTCCAATGACATAAAGAAGTGAAGTGAATAAGGAGAGAGCTGAAGAATAAGAGCCGAGAAGTCATTATATAGCCACGAAGAAACGTGTAAAACAATTTTAAAAGCATGGCCACTCCCCTCAATTCACGGAAACCAGATAGTTGAACTAAAGAGTTGGAACATTAAACCAATAAGTTATCCTTCAATATAAATGAAGACATAATTTATAGAAGGAAACAGTACAAATCATATCATCTGAAAATCAGCATCGTGAAAGTAAAAAAGTAGTTGGAAAGGGGAAAGGAAGGACACTGTGAACAGTAAATTATACCAACTAAACAATCAAAATTGACGTATCCATATATAAAAAATAGCAAATACAATGAAATTCATAAAACAATGAAGACTACTAAACAACTAAATTAACTGATAAAATGAATAAGATGAAAAAGAATAAACATATTGATTAAATAAATAAAAAATTATTTATCATTCATGTTAGCTAAAGAATTTTTTAACCATCAAGATAATAAAAGTCCAGATAATATATATAAGGATCATGGCCTAAAGAAATTTATATTCATAAAAAAATAAAAACACAAAATAACATAACCATAATTTCATTACATAATTCAAACATTACATAAGACATCAAATTCAAACATTACACAAGATAGCCACTGAAGATAGCCACAGACATCATAACGACAATTGAAATTAAAGACACAAGACATTTGGCAGTAAGCTATTGCCAACTAAAAAGAGACTTAGTAGTTCTATCCTAAACGATTGGACATCGCCAATAGGATGACATTATATAAGTCAATACCTAAAGTTCACAAAAGTGATGCCCGACATCTACAAAATACATAACAAACACTACTATTACTGCATCATACCCATAAATATATATAGATTAGCCTTACAGATTAGAAGAGTCTAATCCTTCTCTATCTTAACATTTTTCAACCTCAGCTTTCTCTTCTGGACAGCATTAAGGATACTGGGATTATCTACTTCTTTCTTCCCATCAGGATAATCATTAACAGCAACTTCCGATGTTTCAGTCATTGAAATTGTAGAAACTTCACTATCAGGTAAATTACCCATGTCTTGGACACTATCAGGAACAAATGGATTATCAGGTAAATTACCCATGTCTTGGACACTATCAGGAACAAATGGATTATCAGAGAAAGTCATGCCTTCCAAAAAACTCTTACTGGAATCATCAGCATCTTTTCCAGCAAATGAAGAAGAGTCCCTCTTCTCAAAATTGGAAAAATCAAGTTGTGTGAGAATAGGAAATTCTTCTTCCAAAACTTTTGATTTTTCATATGACAACTTGGGAGAAGATAAGTCACCAAACTTGGGAACAAACTTCAGCTTAACCAAAACAAAATAAAAAAAAATTAATACAATTAACATAGAAAAATTTCATATTAATCAGAAATCGTCCTAAAGAAATTATATGCACCTTCTGGGGTGTCACAATAGAGGCATCCGTCTTAAATGCTTCAATGATTTCAAGATCATCACATATTTTTTTCACCTTATAGGAATCATCATCATAAACAAAATCTCGGTCTGAATTTTTTTCAACCTTCACCAGGATTTCCTTACCCACTATCTCTTTCAGCTCATCAGGTTGAGTAGGTGAAGGTCCCTAAAAAATTGTAAACCTATTAGATTTTCACTGACAAATAAATATCTATATATAAACTTGAGTCGTATAAGCATTGGATTTTACTTTTAAAAAACTCAACCCAACCTTGTTTAATGTACAATTTTTTTTAATAGCCAAACTAATGCCATTAATTGCGGTGAAAATGGGAACATATATATATTAATATAAATTTCTGAATTGCAATTAATATATTAAAGGATTATAATTATGAAATAAATACAACATGCAACCTTTGCTAATGCTAACATCTCCTCGCAAGACTTATTAAGGAGGAAACGACAATGACTATCAAAGAGAACAAATGTTGCGGTCTCAAAAGGGTCACATAGCAACAACTTTAGCTTGTACCTAAAACAAATTTTTAACAATTAGTTGTTAATAATTAATTCAGAATTTGTATGTTATAATATAATTAACGCAAAAGTTACACAATCTTGCCTTGAGGTCACTTCAAGGACATAGGTTGCACAATTGGTACAATAATATTTATCCTCATCATCAGTGCTAACAGATCTGTTGCAGCTACATGCTAAATACCACCATTGCTCATCAATGATAGATACAATAGTACCAAGGACAATGAAGAAACCATCCTACAAATATTTACAATACTCCAAGTAAATTATAACAGAAAAAAGAGGGGTAAATAATAACTTGAATATAACCAAATTCAGCTATTGTTGGGAATACTTATTTTCTCAAAAAAAAATGAAGTTTATAAATTGGTAAATGAAACACCTCTTCACATGTTTGTAACTCTTCAAGGTTCTTCCTAGGGAATGAATTTAAAAATTCCTCCTTCATGGTTAATGATGGGAATTCATCATCAAGAAACCCAATAGAAATATCGAAGTCCACCTCATGACAAGCAACACTAAAAAAAGGATAAAAAGTTAAGAAAATAGCCAACCCAATAAAGAACATAGCAACATAAAAATTCAAATACATATCTAAGACAATGTTTTCTCTATCAATGAATCAGTAGGAAGAAATATTTAAATCCAAAACCTTTTTCTGAAACAATTGCTTCAACAATTTGAGGATTCCACAACAACCTTGAGGTGTTAAAAACATTGACCAAACCAACATCACCTACAAACAAAACAAAATAACCAAGGCTAAGAAATGTTTGTATTCACTTTAAAGTACATTTGAAATTTGAAATTTTGTTTTACTAACCCTTGTAAGTGTTAACTCTTGCAAATTGAATGATAACAACAGTTAACTGATTACCACTCATTGAAGTGTTAACTCTTCAATCGTGTGGTTTTGCCATCTTTCACAATATTCTTCTCAGCCGACACAGCAGTAAGTAAGCCCATCATGTCTGTTGAAAACAACAAAAAATTAATTCAAGAGTTTGTAATTTAAATTTTAATTAAATAACATGCTATGCGAAATATGTTATATACTAAGTAACATACCATACAGAAATTCAGATTCCCCTTTATTATTCCTTATATCCTCAGAGGAAGAAAGTGATAAGCCATACTCTGGTATGAGTAGACTTTCAGCACGGAAGACCCTGGTCATACTGTTGAAAATCAGCTTGAATTCATGTGTTGTGGCCCGAAAGTTACCAACGTTCTTCACAACAGCAAAATAAATCATCTTGTACACCTCTCCTTCGACAATCACATTACCAAATTTCCTCATCATTGGCTTACGGATGCTTGCCTGTATCCTCCCACCCTGCATAAAAAATTATTCTAAGTTAATTAACTATACAAAAAACCAATCAAAACAAAAAAAAGTGTCCAAAAAAATAGAGTTTTCATTCAATTAATGGGCCTAAAAAATATTTAAAGTAACAAATTGCAACCTCAGAATCCACCAAAACCATCTCCAAAGAGAAGACCTTCTTTGGATCATTTTTTGAGCAACTCTTCCACAATCGGACAACCCTCACTTTCAACCTCCATGAATCTTTCACTCCACATATGTTCCTCACCATATCAATTGGTCCTGACACAAGAGCCATAATACAGAAACAACAATCACAAATACACAAAGTGGTTTGAAGAATCAGAGATGAGCGAAAACAAACACTGAATTGTACATATATATAGTGAATTGCAAGCTCAAAACAAAGGAAAAATTTACCCCCAAAATTTGAATTCAAATTAAAGTGAAGTGTGATCCCGGAACACATGGGATTTCAATAGCACAACCTAAGAAAAACCTACACTAGAAAATAAGGAACATAACCTCAGCCATCAGGGGGGAGAGAAATTTCAAAAGTTCATCTTTTTTTCCCAAACAGATTAAATATGTTCTACCCGATTAAACACTAAAAAAGCACAAACTAAATGAATCAAAAAATGGAATGATGTTCTGAGGACAACTAAAAAATCTCTCACACAAATAAAGGAACAATCGAAAAAAATAAATCAAGCTTAAGGAGAGATTACACCATGAGTTGGTTGATTTATAGCTCAGCAAACGATTAAAATAAAAAACCACACGGTGTACAGCTGGCCATCATCACATGCAGCTACTCATCCAAAACACTGAACAGTAGACACCTTCTGCTTCTCTGAAATGCGCCGCTTGAGAAGAAAGAAAACCACCAATAAACCTAGGGATGGCAATGGGTACACTCTGGGCAGGGTACCACAATGCCCGTCCCCGTACCCGCGTTTTCAAAAAAAGCCCGTACCCGCGCCCGTACCCGCGTGGGCAGTAACTTTAGTGCCCGTCCCCGTACCCGCGCTCGTTACCCGCACTTTTATTAAGTAAAAAATTTACAACTTACTAAAAAAATATTAATTTAAGAAAACTATATCTCAATTGAAAAAGTTATTCGAAAATCGTCCAAACATAATTTTTACATATCAGTGATACAACAATTTAATTATATTGAAACACAATATGTTGATGTTCTAAAACACTACAAATGATCTAAAGTTCAAAATTTTTATTAAATATTACAATATACTTCACGTCACACTATTTTATAAATTTGGATATCATGTGTTAGAATTCTTCAAGATCTGTAAAAAATTATTATTAACATTAATTAGTCATATATTATAAAGTAAAAAAAACACAAATAGATAGTTATAAAAATATATTTTTAATTTGTAATATTATATATATATATTAGTTTTAAAAATATGTATAAATATATTAGATATTTTAATAAAATTAATATATCTCTATATATATAAGTATATATGGAATTTTTTGTTAAATAAGTATATATATATATATATATGAGTGCGGGTATGGGGTGAGCTGGGCATCAAAGTGCCCGTACCCGGGCCCGTCCCCATGAAAAAATGCGGGCTTTTGCCCGTACCCGCGCCCATACCCGCTTTGCGGGTTTTTACCCTGCCCATTACGAGTAATTTTTGCGGGTACCCATAGGGCTTGGGCTCAATTGTCATCCCTAAATAAACCCTATAGAGAGAAGCTCGGTGAATGAAGAGATATAGGGGCAAATTCTACTGGACATTAATGACTTAGCTGAGCATACAAACCCATCAACGGCATTCAAGGAATTTAACTTGTAGTGGGCCCAAGTAGAAGTAGGCCACAAGTAGTAAATGGAAAAACCCAAAAGAAGGCTTCATTTCTTTGCTTTGAAAAAAACCGAGGAAGGACCAATGAACAGTGGACAAAAAAGCCCATTATTGTAAATTTTTAGATAGATTCACTGGCGGTGTCTGCACACACAAAAGCTAGCTAGTGGCTACAAATTGAATTGTAGGTTTTTTTGCTTAGTTTGGAAAAGCTACAAATTGTCATGCGTAGAGAGAAATGAAGTGGAAATATCAACAATACTGTACTGAATTGGCTAAAATGTTAGGGAATACTATATAGTAATAGAACTGGACTGACTATATATATCTAGTTCTAGTATCCACTTAATAAATTTTTAGTTTGCGAACATTTGAAGTGTACATTGAGCCTTCTCAATGATTTTGTGGGAGACTTCCCGCATTTAGGCTTTGTTTGGTGGGAGTAGAGAAATGGAGAGAAAAGAAATGAATAGAAGAGAAGTGGGAAAAAGAGAAATGGAGGTGAAATAGAGGTGAAATAGAGGAGAAATAAGGGTTGTTTGGTGTGAGTGAAATGGGTGAGAAATAGAAGAGAAATGTGAAAGTATGTTGTTTGGTGAGTGAAATAGGTGAGAAATAGAACCAAAATAATCGATTTTTAATACAAAATAATCGATTATTTTGACTAAATAATAGATTATTTTGATAACATAATCGATTATTTGTATCAAATCACACAAAATAATCGATTATTTTGACAAAATAATCGATTTTTGTATCAAATCACACAAAATAATCGATTATTGATACAAAATAATCGATTATTGCGTGACCACAACTCCATTTCTCTGCATTTCTCCACAACTTTGGAGTGAAATACAAAAGCCGTGGGACCCACCGAACAGGGGAAGTAGGTCTATTTTCCTCCACTTCCACTCATCTCATTTCTCTTCCCCCTATTTCTACAACACCAAACAGAGATTAATGATTAATTGAATCTTATGAAGGCCTCTGCATTGCTTTTCCTCAATTAAAAAAAAATCAATAATATCATACATACACTCTTAATTGAAGGATTTTGTGACTTAATTGCTAACACATGAAACACTGAAGCACATGCACAAGAGAAAGTAATTAGAGACTAAAACTTAAAAAGAAAGAATATATAATTAATTAAGAAAAACAGACAGTGGAGTAAGCAGAAGCAACATGGCAACGCAGATTTGGTGAAAAGGGCATTTTCTGGTAGTAGTCGGAAGTTAGTGTACTGTGAATGCAACGTGTCATCCACTCCCAGGCACATGTAATAATACAAAGCAGGCCAACGTGCTATTATTATTATGTTAACAAGGAAATTAAGAAAGAAAACGTGGAGCACGTGCAGCAGAAGCAAAATTCCAAAAAATGTGGGTTAAGGTTAGGCAGCTTTTGCAGAAGCTCAACTAATCATAGGCCGGCCATGAAAGCTTCAACTGCGTCATGAAAGAACCAACTAAGCCAATCTCATCAACCTGTTCTTCTACAATCCGGCTTTACTTTTACTAGATTCTTCAAAGCTACTTATGTTTATGTTTGGATAAAAGTTAATGGGATAAATATGTTTTTAGTCTCTCAAGTTTTACCCAAATTTTGTTTTAGTCTTAAATTTTGAAATCATTGGTTTTGATATCATATGTTCTGAAATCAAGTAGTTATTCCTTTTAACACCGTTAACTTTAATGCTAACGTGAGAAATGAATTTCTGTGTCAGTTTGTATAGTCAGTTTCAATGACCATTATGTGACAATTGAATTACACATAAAATCATATGGTCAGGTTTTATTTAAGGTTTTATTAAATTTAACTTCACATTTTTCATGAACAAGGAAGACCAACAAAACTGACTGGATGAGTTAAGGTATAATTCAATTGCTACATCATGGTCACTGAATCGGACTAGACAAGCTGACATGCATATAAATATTTTTCTCACGCCAACGTCAAAAGTTAACGGTGTAAGAGGGGAGACTAAAGATACGTGATTTCAGAACATGGGGAACTAAAGTGATGTGAATTCAGTATATGAGGGACCCAAGTCAACGGTTTAAAAGTTTAGGAACTAAAACCAAATTTAAATCAAACTTCATGGACTAAAAACATATTTAACCCAAGTTACTAACTTTCGTTTCAAAAAATTTAATACAAATTTTGTCATTTCAATATAATTATGTTTTCTTAAAATAACAACTAATTATTTTTGAAAAAAATGTAAGTTTGGGGATGAAACATCCACCCAAATATGTCTAATACCAAACCTCATCGTGGTCAAAAAATGAATGAGCAATAACATATGTGATAATTGATATGATTAGAAAGGAAGAGAAAGATATAAAAAAATAATTAGGTGTGAAGAGAAGTGTAAAAAAAGTGGTTATGAAAAAATCACAACTCAAAAGAAATATCTTATGCGATGACATCATTACATTTCTGAAAACTGTGCTTCATTGAGATTTTAATTAAGAACTTGTTTGTGTATGTAATATAAAGAAAACAAAGGATAATGTCTTTTATGAGGCATTTGTGGTCTTTTTTCTATCTTAAAGGGAGATTAGGGTTTTTTATAAGAGCATTAGCGAGAGGCTTCAGTATGTGACGAAGTGTGGTTAGATGGATCCTAATTCTGCTCCCTTTAATTAACTTGGTATAGTAAGTTTTAATAATTCCTATTAGGATAATTTATCCTTTGGTTTTATTACAACATATATAGTTTTGTATCATTTTTAAGTTGAAATTTACCAAACTCTAGATTGTCAACGAGACAATGGTTCATGGGAGAAAGGAGATAATGGTGAACGACAAGACGAGCATGTAGCATTTATGGTATGATGGAAGTGCACCATGGTCAAACCCAAGCATTTACGGTTGATCGAAAAATGATTCATCCACACCTATAGAGAGAGATTAAAAAAGGAGAAAGAAGTGATGGGTGTGATGAGTGAGGTGGTGTGATAAGAAGAGAAAGATAAAGAAAGATGAGAGGTGTGAAATGAGTGGTTACACTATGGATGTGAATGTATATTACTCTTTAATAGAAATGCACCTAATTAATTAACAATAAACAAGAAGAACAATTTGTTAGAGTTATCAATTGAGTTAATATACAATTTAGTCCCTGAAAGTTAATCAGTGTATAAATTAGTCCCCGGAAGTCTAAAATTGCTTACTTGTTAGTCCCTCCGTTAAACTTCGTTAGTTTAATGAAGACTTAATATATAATTTAGTTTATGAAAGTGTCACGTTATTTACTTTTAGTCCCCAAAAAGTTTATTCGTGTACAAATTAGTCCCCAAAAGTCTAAAATTGCTTACTTATTAGTCCCTCTATTAATCTCTATTACATAAGTGAAACAAAATTGCTAATCTGGACCGTTAAATGCACCGTTGGACTATTAAGTAATGTCTACATGGGAGCTCAACTATTTAGTCTTTAATGTTAGACAGATTTTTAACTCATTTCCCCAAATTTATAACCTTCATTGATCTCCATTCTTCTCTCCATTTTTCTCCCTCTACGAGAAACTATCTAGCAACCCAAATCTCCAATACTCTTTATAACCATAACAGAATTATTTTATAACCCAAATCTCTATTATTCTCTCATTCTTTTATCCCCAATTTTAAACCCTAATCTCTCTATTGTTGTCTCTAATCTTATATCACAAATCCTAAATCAAGCAAGCCCAAAGAGACGGTGAGAACTGAAATGAATCAGGCAACAAGTGGAAGTGTCCATGGTGATAAAAGTGGCATGATGAACCTATGTGCAAGAATGGAAAGAATAAAAGAAAAAAGTTCTTGAGGTGTCATTTCTTTGGGGTAAACTATTTAATTTTTTGTTTAAGTTGTGTTTTAAAAGTGGTTCCTTTTTTCTGTATTTTGTATAGAGGGATGATCTTGATTGTTGATACTTTGAATGGAAGTTTATTGTGAGGAGGGGAATGTAAGGTCCAAGACCCTTTTGAGCAAAGGTTTTAATTACAACAAACTTCCACAACAATATTCTAAGTGTTTTGAATACTTTGGTACTAATGTTTTCACTTGAGAATGCTTGAAAAAATACAGGAAAAGTTATAGAAGGAAGGTGCAAAGATCAAAAACATCATTTAACATCAGAACATGTGTCCAGAAGCATGTTACATAGAGCTTTCATGTCAAAAGTGATGAAACAAGTTCAAGAAGTAGCTTCTTAGCTTCAAGAAGGTGAAGACAGTTCATCTAAGATCCCATGAATATTAAACTAAATTGTATCAAGCTTCAGAAGCGAAGTTGAAGCTTTAGAAGGATCATTTAAGACCACTAGAAGCGTGAGAAGGAGCTTTTCATAAAACCTGACACCTTCTGAATGTGAAAGATAACTTAAGCAATTCAAAAATATTCATTCCAAGTGCTACTGACACAAACAAAGTAATTGGAGAAGGTCAATATCACTAGAAACACAGTTTTATCCTTAGCAGCAGAACTTACAGTTTCTGTAGAAGCATCAAATTCACATTTCAAGTTGTAAACATGTTCAAAGCATCTTTAGAAGCATTTAACAAGTTTCCACACTCCTTAAGCTATTATCCTTGAATTTTTCAAGTTGAAGAACACTCAAAGAAGCTTTCAAAAGCATAATTACTTCTCTCATAATGCAAATAAAGCAAAGATAAAAGATTGAAAGCTTTACAAGCATATTTGAAGCTTCAGAAGAAGAAATAGAATTTCTGCACACTTCCAGAAGAAGAAACAGAATTTCTGCACACTTCCAAAAGAAACAGTTTCTCCAGAAGAAGAAACAAAATTTCTACATACTTCCAAAAGGAACAATTTTCTTTAGATGTAGGTAAAACATCACAATTTTTTTCCAGGAGCTTATTATTGTTATTTACCAATTGTTGGATGTTTTTACACGTCCAGAAGAAAGATATTATAAAAGAACAGAAGAAAAACATCAGAAGGATTGACTGGTCAAAGAATGAGAGAGAAAGAAGTCGTCTTATGATAATGACAACTCCTATAAGGCCAGGTGAGAGCTTGACCACTTCTCCAAGCAACTCCAACGGCTAGTGTGACCACCATAACTCTATAAACACAGCCCCATTCAGCTGGGCAACATCAAGAAGAGAAAAAGGGAAGAAATCCAAAGAGCCATAATGTAGAAATTCCCTTCTAGAGTGAGGTTCTCCTTCGACCACTCCAAAATGCAGAGTTGTTGTTCATAATTATTAGAGAGTGTATCTAGGTTCAATTTTGTAAAGATTAATCCACTCTATAAGTGTTTTATGAGCCATATGTAAAAACCCATCTCTTGTTGAAGAGTGTTTATGATCTCCCAAGCTAACTAGAGAGAGTTAGTGTTGGTTTGAAAGTGTGTAAAACCTGCAGAGGATGAACAAAGAATACTGGTGTTAGAGCCTAAAGAGACTGCATAATAATACTTGTAAGGGGCCTGAAGAGACTGCAAAAGAATACTTGAAAAGAGCCTGAGGAGGTTATGGGAGCAAAGAATACCTTGTAATCAAGATTGATTAGTGGAAAATCCTACTGAGGTAGGTATTGGTCGTAGCCCAAGGATTGTGAGGGTGAACCAGTATAAAAATCATTTGTGCAATGTCTCTTACCCTTACTCTCTTTATCTTTCTGCACTTACATTCATTGATTTACTAGTTATTGTTCATACTTTGGATATTTAGCAAGCTGTAAATCAGAGTTTGTAAACCTATTTTTGAACTGATATTTTCACATAAATCACATCCATATCAGTTCAAATACCGATCTGGAAAGTTTCATTAAATTATGAAACTGTTTGGTGCTTCAGAAGCACATTTCTTGAAATTTGTCCATTGTTCAACATTGAACTTAGGGTTCAAACTACCAGATCTTTACAAACTTGATTTAAATCAGATTTAACTTTATATTCTAATTCTCTACTATTTAAATATCTGATATGGAAAGTTTCATCAAGTTTCAAGTTCATTTGATACTTCAGAAGAAACATTTATCAGATTTCATTGTGTAACTTATTTTAAAAATATCAGATATATATAAACTTTCTTCTGAACAAAATTTCTTATATAATCTTATTAATTATTGGTTAAATAAATATTCTGGAAAGTTTTATTAAAATATAAAATCATTTGACCTTTCAGAAGAACGGTTTAAAGTGACTGATTCATTGTTTTGCTTCTGCATAACTGCAGAAACTTTATATTATTCTTCTGAACCTTATTTGAGTTGTATCTACATTAAATACACTATATGGAAGAATAAAATTTGATGATATTAGTCCCTATGATATTGCTTACCTTTAAAAAGATAGTTTCAATCAACTTAGTTGGCATTATACACTAACTACTATCTTCTAGAAGTAACTTCTGATAGCCAAGGTATTCCTTGAACAAAGATTAGTAAGTTTTTCAAAGTACTTATAGGTTGGACCAAAAGTTTTCAAGGGTCACAATTCAACTCCCCCTTCTTGTGACTCTCTGATTTACTTCAAGGAATTTGTTAGGGTTCGCGCATAGAAGACTTATATGAGGGGTTGATCAGGAGTAAATTTGTAAGAGATTAAGTTAAAGGATGAAATTAAAAATCAGGGTTTTATTTTGGGGAATTTTACTTTCCTAATTATATTCTAGGGGTATCTTACGTGTCACATAACAGTACAACTGTTCAGTTAACTTGTCAACTCAACAATCCTGTTTCATTAAATGAGTTAATATATAGTTTAGTCCATTAAAGCGTCACGTTGTTTATACTTTTAGTCCCTAAAAGTTTATCTGTATACAATTAGTCCCCGAAAGTCTAAAATATCTTACATATTAGTCCATCTGTTAAACATCGTTAGTCTAAAGTTAACGGAGGAACTAATATGTAAGGAATTTTAAATTTTCAAGGACTAACTTGTACACGAATAAATTTTCAGAAACTAAAAGTAAACAACATGAAATTTTCAGGGACTAAATTATATATTAACTCTTATCAATTTATTATTTTCTTTTCTAGAAACCAACAACCAATAGCCATTTGAGGAATACATTAGAAACTAATCAATAGTCAATGAAATGTAATGAACTTACTGCATGTCTCGAGATTTTTATTAGTTTTACAAATATCATGAAGTGTGTATAATATGTTGATCATTACACAATAACAATACAGAGCACGCTCAAATAGTTAATGCATCAAAAATAAATCACCCTAACTTGAAAGAATCTATGAGAAGCAACAACAAATGAACAACAATAACAAATCACTAAAATCACAAACAAAGACACCAAGATTTTAACGTGGAAAACCCCTCAAAGTAAGGGTAAAAACCACGGGTCATCCAGACCAAAGAAATAGCTCCACTATGATCAACAAAGGGTATAAAAGAGTCTCAATCAAAAGCACAAAACAGTGCTAACACCCAGCCAAACAACAAAGCAGTAAAGCTTACAAATAGAGAACAAGGGAAGATGAAAAACCCCCCAAATACACAACTACTATGCGAACTAAATATCTCCCTACTTAGACCTCGTATCAACGATCCAATCGGTCAGAATGAAGAACCAAATGTTCCGAACCTTCTGTCAAAATTTCAGCCCGGTCTAACGGTGAACGAATTTGCAGTAGCGGTTTTAAAGTTGTATAAAAACGAGAATGACTTTCTCTCTTTCTCTCTCTCAAACTGCCGGTGTTCTCTATGACTTTTGACCTTTCCTTTTCCCTCTTGCTTGCTAAATTCAGATCCCTCTCCACTTAGTTAAGTGAGACATCAAGTGGGCTTCTCAATTTGGGCCTTTTCTCCACATAGGAATGGAGCCCAATACCCAACATATGTAACCAACTTAGCTCTAGTATAAATAGGATACATACTTATATATTGTGCAAGTGAGGAACGAAAGGCAAATAAGTGAAAAGTGTGAACAGATCCTACTGTGAGAAAATAATGAGTAAGTTGAGTGCTTTATTGTATGAGTAAGAGATATTGTGAGATAAAATAAAATAGAGGTGATGGACACCGTTGTACTCTCTTTCTATCTTAATAATATTTGCATCATTTATCTACATTTGGTATCAGAGCAGGCGATAAGTACTAGCTTGCTCGAATTAGTGTATAGATCAAGGTTACGGTCAAGGACCATGGTACGTGGAGATTTTGCAGGTACAGAGTCTAGGATTGTGAATCACTTATTTGTTGTTCCCGGAAGATCTTATGCTTACTAATTTGGATAGAACTAATGTCCCACCCATGCGTTACATGATATTATTATTTAAATAGATTGTTCATACTAAATATTATAAAATATTTAATTTAATTAATATAAATATGTAAACTTTAGAAAATGATAATGATTAGTGATTTTTTATATTAAAATTTATAATTGTTTATATAGAAATAATTAAAAATATTAAAACATAGAAAATTTGTTTGAAACAACAAATTTTAAACATTAATAATTATAAATGTAAAATCTACCATATCATATTATTTATATATTTTTAAATATTTCTTTATACACTATATTTTTCGTCAAATTATAACGTTTAAAAATATAATCATATATAAGAATCTTAAGTCCTTGTCGAGACTACACCCTAGATATAGCAACATATAATTGACCATGAGAAAAAATGGTTTTTGGTAAATAAACACCAACGTGTGACAATGTCTAACTTTGACTTTTATTAATGATCACAACTCATTTATTTTACACTTTTTTCACACCTAATATTTTTCCATATTTTTTTTCTTTTCTATCACAATAAAATATAAAAAACAAATATTAGGAAGAATGTATAACTCTACCAACCTAACTCATAGCAAGATTACTTTACCTCTTAATCTATAAATTATCATGAACACCAAATATAATTTTCACGTTTATCAAAAAAATACTCTAAATAGAAACTACTCTATCTTTATTTTTGTACTTCCCATAACTATTTCACATGCACTTTTCACGTCCTAAAAATTGGTTGTTAAAATTTAGTAATTAAAAAAACTAAGGATTTTTTTCAAAATTCTTTATTATACGCTTTCTTTTGTACTTTATTTGTCTTAAAAATATCTTTTTTTTCCTTTTGTACCACGTTTTCACCTTATTTCTCTTATTTCCTTTCTATCTCTTACTTCCATACACCTCTCACACACTAAAAATGAGGTGTAAATGTTTTACACCTTTTTTATACATCATTTTTTATCTCTTTATTATATCAATTATCATATTTTCATCATCTTAATTTTTTACCTTTATTTTGCTTACTACACTTAACATACCCCAAAAAATAAGATATCAACATATTAATATTTTAAAAAAAATAATATTATTTTCTACACTTACCACACCCTAAAATTGAGGTATCAAAGTTTTACACTCTATTTTGCACACCAGTTTTTATGTCCATGTTCATTTCATATCATATAAATCACCATATTTTTCATCTTATCTTTTTCATTTTATTTATTTTTCTTTTTATCTCATCTTTTTCTACACTGATCACACGCTAAAGTAAGGTGTCAAAGTTGCAATACCCTTAAAAAAATAGGATGATTTTTTCCACACTCATTTATTTTACACTTTTTTCACACCTAATATTTTCCTATATTTTTTTTTCTTTTCTGTCACAGTAAAATATAAGAAACAAATATTAGGAACAATTTATAACTCTACCAACCTAATCCATAGCAATACTACTCTATCTCTTAATCTATAAATTATCATGAACACCAAATATAGTCTTCACGTTTTTCAAAACATCATTTTTTTATCTCTCTATTACATCAATTATCACATTTCATCATCTTAATTTTTTATCTTTATTTTTCTTTACTACACTTAACATACCCCAAAAAATAAGATATCAACATATCAACATATTTTTTTAAAAAATAATAATATTATTTTCTACACTTACGACACCCTAAAATTGAGATATCAAAGTTTTACATTCTATTTCGCACATAATTTTTTATGTCCATGTTCATTTTCTATCATATAAATTACCATATTTTCCATCTTACCTCTTTTAATTTTATTTATTTTTCTTTTTATCTCTTTCATTTTTAAACTTATCACACCCTAAAAATAAAGTGTCAAAGTTGCAATACCCTTTAAAAAATTGGATATTTTTTCACACTCATTTATTTTACACTTTTTCACACATAATATTTTTCTATATTTTTTCTTTTCTACCACGGTAAAATATAAAAAACAAATATTGGGAACAATGTATAACTCTACCAACCTAACCCATAGTAAGACTACTCTATCTCTTAATCTATAAATTATCATGAACACCAAATATAGTTTTTACGTTTATCAAAAAAATACTCTAAATAGAAACTACTCTATTACTCTATATCCTACCTATAAATTATAATGATACCAAAAAAACCCCTCTCAAATGAACAGTAGAAAAAAATCTTCTAGATTGTAATAGCATAGATGGATTACCATATTTTCCATATTATATCTTTTCATTTTATTTATTTTTCTTTTTATCTCTTTCTTTTTTACACTTATCACACCCTAAAAGTAAGGTGTCAAAATTGCAATACACTTTAAAAAAATAGGATATTTTTTCACACTCATTTATTTTACACTTTTTCACACCTAATATTTTCCTATTTCTTTTCTATCACAGTAAAATATAAAAAACAAATATTGGGAACAATGTATAACTCTACCAACCTAATCCATAGCAAGACTACTCTATCCCTTAATCTATAAATTATCATGAACACCAAATATAGTTTTTACGTTTATCAAAAAATACTCTAAATAGAAACTGCTTTATTACTCTATATCCTACCTATAAACTATAATGATACCAAATATTGAGAACAATGTATAACTCTACCAACCTAACCCATAACAAGACTGCTCTATCTCTTAATCTATAAATTATTATGAACACCAAATATAGTTTTTACGTTTATCAAAAAAAATACTCTAAATAGAAACTATTCTATTACTCTATATCTTACCTATAAACTATAATGATACCAAAAAAAAAACCCTCTCAAATGAACAGTAGAAAAAAAATCTTCTAGATTGTAATAGTATAGATAAATTACCATATTTTCCATCTTATATCTTTTCATTTTATTTATTTTTCTTTTATCTCTTTTTTTTACATTTATCACACCCTAAAAGTAAGGTGTCAAAGTTGCAATATCCTTTAAAAAATAGTTTTTTTTCATACTCATTTATTTTACACTTTTTTTCATACCTAATATTTTCCTATTTCTTTTCTATCACAATAAAAATATAAAAAACAAATATTGGGAACAATGTATAACTCTACCAACCTAACCTATAGCAAGACTACTCTATCTCTTAATCTATAAATTATCATGAACACCAAATATAGTTTTTACGTTTATAAAAAAAATACTCTAAATAGAAACTACTTTATTACTCTATATCCTACCTATAAACTATAATGATACCAAAAAAATCAGAAGACTATCCTGTCCACAAAAAAAAGTGTCGTTGCCAAAATCTGGCCTTATGCGTGCAGCAGCTCCAATAACCCATAAGGTCAAAACAATTGTCATTTGTACTAATCACATTAAGTGTTATGCTGTGCCAGATTAAAGGTCAAATCGAGACCAAAAAAAATGTGCCCTCCAGTGAATAGTGAAAAAAAAAGTCCTCAAATGTAATAGTATAGATATCGGCCCTTGAATTTCTTTCTCGGGGAATGTGAGTTATTTCAAACTCGGAGAAGCTTTGAAGTAATTCTTTGACCTTTTCTAAATATTTTTGGAGCAGTAGTTCTTTGACCTAGTATTCGCTTTTAATTTGTGACACAACCAGTTGAGAATCACTGTTAATCCGCACTGTCTGGCTCCCACTTGCATGGCCATCTGAAGACCTGCCACCACGACTTCGTATTCGGCTTGGTTATATGAAGTCGGAAAAGAGAAAGTGAGTGAGTGTTCTAACACCACTCCCTGAGGTCCTTCCAGAAATATTCCAAGCACCACTCCCTTTGGTATTTGACGAACCATCAACATGGATTTCCCAAAAATCTTTAGGCTCTGCTGTCGTTGGGGTTAATTCTGCGATGAAATCGACAAGGGCCTGTGCCTTAATTGTTTGTCGTGGTTCATATAGAATCCCAAATTCTGAGAGTTCCACTGCCCATGCTACCATCCTACCTGCCAGATCCGGACGATGGAGTATTTTCCGAATAGGTTGATCCGTCTTGACTATGATTTGATGGGCCTGAAAGTATTGCCAGAGTTGTTGTGCTGCAATGATAAGGGCTAAAGCCACTTTTTCAACCTTCGGATAGCGATTTGCAAAGCCTTACTAACATAGAAAACAGGGAATTGTGCCTTATAAACTTCTCAGACTAATGTTGAGCTGATAGCCTCATTTGCAACTGAGAGGTGAAGAAAAAGTGATTCTCCTTGAACGCATTGAGTCAACACTGGAGGTGAAGCTAAAATCTGTTTTATCTGTTGAAAGGCTCCTTCGTAATCTTCGTCCCATGTGAAATCTTTCCCCTTCTTTAAAAGTTAGAAGAATGGAAGAGCTCGGCGAACGGTCTTTGCAATAAAATATGTCAACGCAGCTAATCAGCCTGTCAATTGTTGAAATTTTATAACAGAAGATGAACTTTTCATCTCGATAACCGTACGACACTTATCGGGGTTAGCCTCAATTCCCTGTTATGTTAACATGAACCCCAGGAATTTTCCAACCCGGACGCCAAAAATGCACCTCTTCGGATTCAAACGCATATTAAAACGACGAAGTTGATCAAATACCTCGGCAAGATTTTTGACATGGTCCTCGTCAGGTCGACTTTTGACAATCATATCGTCAATATACACCTCCAATATTTTTCCAATTTGATCTCGAAAGACCATATTCATCATTCTTTGATAAGTTGCTCCTGCATTTTTTAACCCAAAAGGAATCATTCTATAACAATAATTCACCCCATCAGTCATGAACGCGGTTTTCTCTGCCCTTCATTAGGATACTCACACTACCCATCAATCATTAGCAACACCCATGTTTCAGTCACTGGTTAACCGAGTATTCTCATTCACTCAGAGGTTGAGTTTCCTATGCCTAGGCTCCCCCAAACTCAATCCTAGTCGTAACGTTAATTACAAACTAGCCTATAACTCCAGCGCAAGCGCGGAAGTTAGGAATTAAGCACAGAACAAGATTACCAATATTATAGCTAGGGAACTGCATAAATAAATAGATAGAGTTCAACATACACTTGGGAATGCAATCAATTACATTCAATCCTAATGGAGAGTTAACTACACGAGGTAGCCATACAAACCACCGAAGATGCTGTCACCATCTTCAATCCTTGTGAAGCGCTCCTCCTCTCCTACTCAAAAATTAGAACTGGTGCATTATCACTGGAATATAACTGAATTACAATAATCGTGCACACCTGATCTGGTGCAAGAGGTTCCTATTTATAGGCTAAGGAAAGACAAAGAAAATTGGGGAGAAATCTATCTAAAACGGCAACAGGGAACAAATCTGCGTGATCTGCGCTTCAAGCTGCGCTACAGCGCAGCTTGCAGCGCAGGTTCCAGAGAGCTGTGCTTCACCCTGCGCTACAACGCAGGTTGAAGCGCAGAATGCGTCCTGCAGCTTCAATCTTTCTCTTTCTAACTTATCTCTCCCCGAGACTGGTTTTGGCTGATTTGTCTTTCCTTGTTTCCCTTTCTTGATGAAATCCTTGCATTTATTGAGCATATTTGATTTATTTGGGAAGGTTGTCTGCAGAGTCCTTGTTTGATTGGCAGTGATCTCCTCATTGATTGCCTCAAATCTTCTTCAAATCTTTATTAAATGTCTTCAATCAAACTCAAATCTTGCAGATATCTCCCTCATTTAATGCTATCTTTCCTTCAAATCAAATCTTTGCAATATCCTGAAAAATCAGCAATATTTCTATCAAATAGCATCAAATTCAAATCTCAGATTAATAAATACAATTTATCTAATATTTAATAAAAAGGGATTAAACTAGGGCAAGAATACCATTTTATCCTTGATAAGTGAACTAAAAAGTGCTCTAATTTATCAACTAATTTTCACTTATCAAAATACCCCCCAACTTAACTTCTTGCTTGTCCTCAAGCAAGAGACCTCTTTGCAATCAAAACATCAATTCTATTCCCTGTGTAATAAAAAACAATTCAAAAAATAATTCAAGGAACTCTTCATCATCTCCTTGTTAAGCAGCAGTCACTTTCCAAACATAAGAAAAATCAGGATTACGGGATGTTACCAATCCTCAATCAGAATAGAACACAAACATCAGTCAAACTTCTCAAAAATAGCAATTAAAGCAATAAGTGATAAACCAAGGAAATCTCTCATTCTCACGGGTAACTGTTTCCCTCAATCTTTTTCACCACCGTTGAACAACTAGAATTGATAGTCATTTCCAACAACTGAACCTGCAAGTAGTTAACATGGATCAAAAGGTCTCTTCTTTGGTTGTAATGAGGTTGGGCTATCAAGAAATCATGGTTTTTCTAGATATGCAAAGAACACTTTGAATAGAGATCATCTTGTGATTGTGCTTGGGACTTCTCTCCATCTGCCATGTCATTCTTGAATTGTCTCTCTTTTTCAGCTGGCCTCTTTGTTTGAAGAAGTACTCCCCCCAACTTATTCAATTCCACACTTTTGTGTAGATTTTTTTTTTTGGCATAAATAATAACATAGAGAATTTATTTGTGGGGAGTATCCTTCTTTGTGATTTCTTGTGCCTGTTCTTTGAATCTCTTTGACCTTTAATTCACCAACCTCTTGTCCCATTTGGTTGTGTTGCACCTTGCTCTCTATCCCAAGTGTGAAGGGAACATGGTATGATCATTAATCATGGCTGGGGTGCATTCAAAAGAAATATTAAAGGCTCAAATAGGCAATCAAAAGTTGGAAAAATTTAATCAAGGTTGGCTATTTGGCACTGAGAAAATATTATAATCACAAAACATGCCTTTGTCACTATCATAATCTTCCACTGGCAAGAAAAAATTCAGAAACTCAAGCAATAACAGTTGACAAGTAGCGGTGGGCTCTCAGCTCACCGGTTATTGGCTAAAATTCCTTGATAAAGCACTACTGCTTTTAATTAACTATCCTGATAGGTTTTCTTGAGAAGCATCCTGATCCTAACTGATTTTGGAGTTAATCACAAAACCCTATCATCTTTCATAGTCTGGTTAGTTAAACTACTTAATTTACAGAGAATTTGAAAAAAGTTGCCTTCAATCCTAATTCCTAAGGTCCTAAAAAGTCCTAAAAATTTAAAAATTTAACAGAAAAACAAAAATAACAAAATAAGTACTGCCTAATATAAATGATGTATCAGTGGTATACAGTACATATCAAAAGAAAATAAGAAGCAAAATAAGGAAAATAAAATGAAAAAGAAAAAGAAAAAGAAGGAAAGCACCAAATAGGAATTCAGTCCTCATCCTGGTCTTGATCCATGTAAGCTGCTCCATCCTCAGCTTCGGCTGCTCTATCCCCCCTGGGAAAATAAGCCTGTCCCAGGCCACTGTAAGTAATCATGAAACTGTGCAGGGGTCATGGGGTCCACACGAGCCTGATAATGTCTACTCTGAAAATGACAGCTGCTCGGTGAATAATGGACATCTGAGCCATCAAATGAGTGTGCTGGGCCTCAAGTCGCTGGGCCCAGATTGGAGCATCCATGTCTGCTGGTGGTGGTGGTGGTGCCTGCCTGCTGCTGCTGCTGCTGCTCCTCAACCTGTAACTCCTCAGCCGGGATACAGTTGGCTTCAATGTATGCTCTGGTCATGGGAAGTGCGATGCGAACCCTGGGGTTCACCTCTACACCCCTAGATCTGCAGAGTGAGGTGATGAGAGAAGGAAGCCAAGCCTGATCTTGGAGTTAGGGGTCCGGCGCCCCACAGAAGATGCAAAGTCTGATATCTTCTGGGTGATGACTCGTGAAACATCGATAACGGCGGCGGTGAGGATAGTGTAGATGAGGTGAGCCATGGGTATAACTACATCAAAAACATGCCTGGTAGGATGAATGTTGTCCAGTATCAGCACTGTCCACATCTGAGCTATGCTCCTCATATCTTTCTTGTAGATCCTAGTAGCCTCCTAATATGCATTCCTTTCAAAGGAACGCCCGGGTAAGCATAGCAGTTGAGTCGTCTCAATGTCAGGGGATCATTGCCATGAAGCCCCACAACATTCATCCTCTTGTGGTATTGGCACACCACGAGGTCTCTGTCCTCCTCTATGGGATGTCCTAAAAGTGCATTGATTGCATCGCAATCAAATCTGATAACCTGTCCTCGAACATAGGACTCCCTCCTGCAGTTAACGATGTGGTCTCCGATGGCGTTAGCATAGAATTCTCTGACAATGTCTGGATCAAAATAGTTGTCAGGACGACTGAGGCGGTCCCATCGCCTCTTGTGAATCTCAGCAGAGAACTCCTCATATTCCCCCTCCCGGAGGATGACTGGTCACTCCAGGATAAACTTGCAATTAGCAATGTCAGTGTATGCTTCAAAGGACTTGAGGTCCTTGAAGCGATGAGGGTCGAACTCAGGTTCCCTCTGGGGGGCCTTCCTCTTGGCACCCCCTATGCCCTTCCCAGAGGAACTAGCACCACTAACATTCTTCGTGCGAACCATCTACAAAGCAACAGCAACTCAAAATTATTTGTTCATCATAATATTTAATTGCTCATAATTATGAAATAAATGGCCAATAAATTTCAATACTTAGAGCAATCAATTAACCAAACAAATGTGCATAAAAATTTTGATTTTAAATATTACCTAATAAATGCCAATTAATTGGGTTAAATATGTTTTTGGTCCCTAAACTTTCACCCGAATTTGGTTTTGGTCCCTAATCTTTTCTTCGTTGGTTTTGGTCCCTAACGTTTTCAAATCATTGAAATTTGTCCCTTCCGTCACCCTTATATTTAACAGAGTTGACGGCAGGGGACTAATTTCAATGATTTGAAAATGTTAGGGACCAAAAACAACGAAAAATAAAGATTAGGGACCAAACCTAGATTCGGGTTTGGTCCCTAAACTTTCACCCGAATTTGGTTTTGGTCCCTAAAGTTTCAAATCATTGAAATTAGTCCCTGTCGTCACCCCTATATTTAACAGAATTGACGGCAGGGACTAATTTCAATGATTTAAAAAACGTTTGGGACCAAAACCAACGAAAAAAAATTAGAGACCAAAACCAAATTCGGGTGGAAGTTTTAGGGACCAAAACATATTTAACCCCAATTAATTAATTAAGACATGCTAAAGTGATCAGTTAAAGCAGGTCCTAAACAATTCTAAACAGGAAAAGTGAGAACCCAAACTCATGCTCAAAAATCATGTCATCAGGGGCATGCAATATTGCACAATCATTTATGTATGGGCATGCAAAAATATTAGAGCAATTAATTAAGCATACATGCACCAACAAAATAATTTGCAGAAATCATTGAGCACTAAAAAACTACCATATAAGCAAACATGAATAACTCACAAAGAATCCTAACCACATGCAATCTAATTTAAAGCACTATGAACAATTATTTCTTTCCTAAAGGTTCCTAGAATCCTAAGATTCCTATCCTAAGGTTATGCTCAAATAAAATAAAAATCAAAATTTCAATCGGTTAAAAGAAAGAAAACTATAAAAACATACCTGGTATAAGCTCAGAAACTGAAAATGAAGGCTATATGAGTGAGAAAAGGCACAGCAAAGGTTAAGAATATCATAGAAAAGGCAAGGGAGGAGAACGAAAGGAAGTTCGAAATGAACTCCTTTGTTCAAAATGGGGATATAAATATCCCGCTTCTTATGCTACACCCTCCGCTACAGCGCAGAGTGGAGCACGTACTGCTTGAAAAGTTGAAGCGTTCCGCTGCGCATCACCATGCGCTACAGCGCAGAGTGAAGCGCAAAAGTCAAAGAGTCAGGTTTTTTTTTAATTTTAATTCTGCGCTTCAACCTATGCTGTAGCGCAGGTTGAAGCGCATATCTGCAGTATTTTTATGCTTATGCTTCTACTATTCCTAACTGGTTTCCATGCATTCCCTTAAAATTAGATCCTTCATTTTAACAATCTCCTATTTAAACAGGTAAAATCCTAAAACTAAAAATTACCAAAATGAAAATTAAATGAAAATTTAAAACTTACAAAGACTGGGTTTCCTCCCAGAAAGCGCTTGTTTAACGTCTTTTAGCTCAACGCCTGGTTACTCAACCCTTTTATGGTGGCCTCAAGTGGAGGATGATGTTTGACTCCATACCATTTCTTCCTTTGAACTCCCATCCTCCGTGCCAATTTTTGACTCTTCCATCACTGTCACTGTCTTCCTCAGTATCAGGTGTTGATCTCCTTCTCCTCTTAAATTTGAACTCCCATATTGACTCTGGATGCTTTATCCTCATCCTAGGCTTCCTCAGAAATTCGAAACCTGGAAACTTTGTTGGATTTTTGGAAATAGCATCAGTTTGTTGTAACTTAGGCGTACCTCTATGAAACGCAATACTTTCATCTTTTGAGCTCAATTCATATTTTCCTCGATCAACATCAATGATCATCTTAGAAGCTTTCATGAAGGCTCTTCCTAAAATTAGGGGGACTTCAGTATCCTCCTCTTCTGTCTCTGCAATGTAGAAATCTACAACATATGCAAATTTATCCACTTTGATTTGAATATCCTCTAATATCCCATGAAGGCATGAGCGGATTTATTTGCAAGAAGTAACCTCACGTTTGCAGGCTTGACCTTCACATTACTCAACTTGTTAAAATACGATAGCGACATCAAATTGATGTTCGCTCCAAGAACTAATAAAGCATGAGTAGGAGGTAGATTACCAATAAAGATGGGTATAGTAAACCTACCTGGGTCAAGTGACTTACTTGTGACTAAGACCTTCTCTTCATGATGTTCCTTTTTGCTGCTGCTTCTCATCTTGTTGAACAATTCCTCTTGAAGCAATTGTTCTTCAAAGATGATTTCTTCTTCTCATCAAGTTCCTCCTCCTCTGACTTGTTTGCCATCAGTAGAAATCAAGTTGCATTGTTCCTTTGGATTGGTTTGGGTCATAGCTGAGAAGCCGTTGTTGCCTGTTGCTCTGCCATCTCAGTCGCTAACTGACCCACTTGACTCTCTAGAGTCTTGATTATTGCCTCAGTAGTTGTCTTGAATCCACTAAATCTTTGCACCAAGGTCATCAATTTTACCTTTCAAAGTGTTTCAGTTTATCATATGTTGAGGGCTGCTGTTGGTAAGGTGGTTGTCGTGTTCCTCCATTCTGACTCCAACCTGAGTTGGTTTGGTTATTTCTCCAACCTTGTGAATATTGATTGTTGTTATTGTTGGAGTAATTCCCTTGCCTTCCCTGGTTACCATGAAATTGACTTGTTCTGGTTGTTTTCCTTGGCTAGCACATTGACCATTTAGATGGTCACCTCCACAGAAATCACAAATCAATGGTTGGGCTTGGATGGGTTGTGAGTGGACAGCTTTGAGTTGTTGAGGGAGTGTCTTCAACGTCTCAGTGAGTGCTTCTAGTTGACGTTTAATGAGCTGGTCTCAGCTAAAGAGCATCACTTTGATTGAGTTCCAGCACCCCTTTCTTTGGTAATTGCGCGGGTTGTCTTCCACTTTGAGCTTGTTGATCGTTCTGTGCAAAGTGGTTGATGATTTCTAGTGCTCGATCAACTTCTGCGGATAAGATAGTTCCACCTATTGCCGCATCTATGAATGACCTTGAATCTGAACGAAGTCCCGTGCAGAATATGTTGAGTTGGGCTATATCCTCATAGCCATGGTTGGGACAGTTGCGCAGCATAGACTTGAATCTTTCCCAAGCTTCACATAGTGGCTCATCAATCTGAATGTGGAAATATCTGCCTTGGCTTCTATCTGCTTCCCTGGTGGGAAGAATCTTGTCAAGAATTTCTCCTCAACCACACCCCAATTGGTTAGGCTTTGATTTGGGTGTGATTGCAGCCATTCCTTAGCTTTACCTATCAAAAAGAGAGGAAACAAGCGTAAGTAAACAGATTCTAAATTACCTTCCTCGAAACCCATAGTACCAATCAATTCATAAAAATTAGAGAGATGAGCATTTGGATTTTCATGATCCAATCAAGCGAATTGATGTGCACTGATGAGGTTGAGGTGTGCAGTCTTCAGCTTTAAAGCTCTGGCATTTGGTGGTAACAAAATGCTTGAGAAGTGACATGGTCCTTGATGGGAGATATAATCTCCTAGCGTTCTTCTTGGACGTTCCTCTGCCATGTTTTTGGGTTCCTCAACAATTGTCCTTCTTCTTCTTCTCTCGTTCCTACCTCTGTTCTTTCGCGACGTCATTTCTATTTCCGGGTCGAATTGTAATTGATTGGGGGACTCTGACCTCTCATAAGCATAACAAGAAACTTTGAAAAATGTAAGTGTGGAGAAAAAAATAAAAAAAAAAAAAAAAAAACAATGAAAATAATAATAGAAAAACAATAAATTTCTTAAGATAATAATAGATCCTAAAAATAATAAGAGCAATAAATAGAAGAATTCCTAGGAAAACAAATAAAAAAATCCTAAAATAAAAACTTGATAACTAGACCGCCAAGGTCTACACCAATTGGAAATCGTTCCCCGGCAACGGCGCCAAAAATACTTGGAGGGTTTCTGGCAAGCGAACCAAAAATTCAGTAGTATAATAGTAAGAAAGATATTGTATCCATAGGGAACGGTCAATTCACGTATACTCGTGATCTATTTATCAAGGGAAAATAACGATTTTTGAGAATATTGTTGCGGAAATTATAAATTGCAAATTAATAAGTAATAAAAATAGAAAGGAAGAGTTAGAGACACTTTACTTGGATTAGGATTGAACTTCATCTCATCACACCCTCATGTATGTCGAGACTACCCAATATTTATAGGCTTTGAACTTTAACATTGTAGACAAACTATATTGCTAAGACCCCGAGTTACCAGGCGCCACTCACACTCAAGGTATTCCATGCGGGTTCTCCCAAGCGACAGACTTACCCTCGGCTTATTTTGCTTTCTTTTATTCCGTTTGTAAAAGAACTAGTTGATAAACGAGGCTTACTACTTTGGACGCACCTTCGCTAGAGTACTGTCACTACCCATCACTCATTAGAATACATCCACGTTTCGCTTCCTGGATTGACAATCAACTAATCTTTGCTATCGATCCATTAGACCATGCCTATCCTTTATATGCCCTTCATTAGGATACTCACACTACCCATCAATCATTAGCAACACCCATGTTTCAGTCACTGGTTAACCGAGTATTCTCATTCACTCAGAGGTTGAGTTTCCTATGTCTAGGCTCCCCCAAATTTAATCGTAGTCGTAACGTAATTACAAACTAGCCTATAACTCCGGCGCAAACACAGAAGTTAGGAATTAAGCACAGAACAAGATTACCAATATTATAGCTAGGGAACTGCATAAATAAATAGATAGAGTTCAACATACACTTGGAAATGGAATCGATTACATTCAATCCTAATGGAGAGTTAACTACACGAGGTAGCCATACAAACCACCGAAGATGCTGTCACCATCTTCAATCCTTGTGAAGCGCTCCTCTCCTACTCCAAATTAGAACTGGTGCATTATCACTGGAATATAACTGAATTACAATAATCGTGCACACCTGATCTGGTGCAAGAGGTTCCTATTTATAGGCTAAGGAAAGACAAAGAAAATTGGGGAGAAATTTATCTAAAAACGGCAACAGGGAACAAATCTGCGTGATCTGCGCTTCAAGCTACGCTACAGCGCAGCTTGCAGCGCAGGTTCCAGAGAGTTGCGCTTCACCCTGCGCTACAGTGTAGGTTGAAGCATAGAATGCGTCCTGCTTCTTCAATCTTTCTCTTTTTAACTTACTCTCCCCGAAACTGGTTTTGGCTGATTTGTCTTCCTTGTTTCCCTTTTCTTGATGAAATCCTTGCATTTATTGAGCATATTTGATTTATTTGGGAAGGTTGTCTGCAGAATCCTTGTTTGATTGGCAGTGATCTCCTCATTGATTACCTCAAATCTTCTTCAAATCTTTATAAATGTCTTCAATCAAACTCAAATCTTGCAGATATCTCCCTCATTTAATGCTATCTTTCCTTCAAATCAAATCATTGCAATATCCTGCAAAATCAGCAATATTTCTATCAAAATAGCATCAAATTCAAATCTCAGATTAATAAATACAATTTATCTAATATTTAATAAAAAGGGATTAAACTAGGGCAAAATACCATTTTATCCTTGATAAGTGAACTAAAAGTGTTATAATTTATCCTTGCAAAGAGGTCTCTTGCTTGAGGACAAGCAAAAGTTAAGTTGGGGGTATTTTGATAAGTGAAAATTAGTTGATAAATTATAGCACTTTTTAGTTCACTTATCAAGGATAAAATGGTATTTTTGCCCCAGTTTAATCCCTTTTTATTTAATATTAGATAAATTATTTTTGCCCCAGTTTAATCCCTTTTTATTTAATATTAGATAAATTGTATTTATTAATCTTGGATTTGAATTTGATGCTATTTTGATAGAAATATTACTAATTTTTGCAGAATATTGCAAGGATTTGATTTGAAGGAAATATAGCATTAAATGAGGGAGATATTTGCGAGATTTGAAGTTTGATTGAAAAAATTAAAGAAGATTTGAAGATTAATTGAAGCGATTAATGAAGATATCACTGCCAATCAAACAAGGATTCTGCAGACAACCTTCCCAAATAAATCCATGATGCTCAATAAATGCAAGATTTCATCAAAAAAAGGGAAACAAGGAAAGTCAAATAAACCAAAACCAGTGTAGGGGAGAGATCAAGATAAAAAAAGAAAGTTTGAAGCTGCAGGACGCATTATGCGCTTCAACCTGCGCTGTAGCGCAGGGTGAAGTGCAGACCTCTGGAACCTGCGTTGCATCTTGCGCTGTAATGCAGGGTGAAGCGCAGATCACGCTGATTCTTGCCCTGTTGCCGTTTTTAGATAGATTTCTTCCCAATTTTCTTTGTCTTTCCTTAGCCTATAAATAGGAACCTCTTGCCACCGATCAAGTGTGCACAATTATTGTAATTCATTCATATTTCAGTGATAATGCACCAGAGCTAAATTTAGAGTAGGAGAGGAGGAGCGCTTCACAAGGATTGAAGATGGTGACAGCATCTTCGGTGGTTTGTATGGCTACCTTGTGTAGTTAACTCTCCATTAGGATTAGATGTAATTGATTCTATCCCCAAGTGTATGTAAACTCTATATTATTATTTTCCTGAGCTCTCTGTCTAATATTGGTGATCTTATTCTGTGCTTAATTCCTAACTTCCGCGCTTGCGCCGGAGTTATAGGCTAGTTTCGACTAGGATTGAGGATGGGGGAGCGGATTCTGAAGAAACCCATTCTCTGAGTGAATAAGAGGACTCGGTAGCCAGTGAACCGAAACATGGGCATTGCTAGTGATTGATGGGTAGTGTGAGTACTCTAATGAAGGGCGTCTACAGGAAAGGCATGGTTATTTAAATTACCGATAGCAAAGGATTAGTTGATTGTCAATCCAGGAAGTGAAACGTGGATGTATTCTAATGAGTGATGGGTAGTGACAGTACTCTAGCGAAGGTGCGTCCAGAGGAGTAGGCCTCGTTTATCAATTAGTTCTTTTACAAACGGAATAAAGGAAAGCAAAATAAGCCGAGGGTAAGTCTGTCGCCTGGGAAAGCCCGCATGGATTACCTTTGAGTGTGTGAGGCTGTTGGAAACTCGGGGTCTTAGCAATATAGTTTGTCTACAGTATTATAGAGTAAACCTAAAATAATAGATAGTTTTTACATGCACGAAGGGTGTGATGATATGAAGTCCAATCCTAATCCAAGTAAAGTGTCTCTAACTCTTCCTTTCTATTTCTATTGATTTTAATTTGCAATTTATATTTTCTGCACAAAATACTCCCATAAATCTGTTGTTCTACCTGATAAATAGATCACGACTATACGTGAATTGACTATTCCCTGTGGATACGATAACTCTTACTATTATACTACTGAATTTTTGGTTCGCTTGCCAGAAACCCACCACCTTCATAAAAGATCAGGGAGATATGGTTGTTGGTGAAACGGTAGTACTGAAAACTAATTGGCAGATTGAACCTAGGTGGATCTTAGATCTGATAGATGAACTCTGGTCTGCTGAAAGGAAAACTCACTCTCCATTCAGGGTGAAATTCCCTTGCCTCAAAATCAGAAAAGGGAAATCTCCCCTAAAGAAAGTAGGAGTCTCCAAGGTACTATTCTTTCCAACCTTTACCAAGGAGTCAGCATCATCTCACTTAGCGCCAGATGAGCTACCATTCTTCTCAACCAGGTTCCAGTGATAATTCCACATGGCTTCAGACAAAGAATGATCTATCCCTTGTTGCTCAACAATATAGTCATACAACCCTTCCCAATCTTCTTTAGATAGAACCCTTGGTTTATATTCTTCTTCAATGACCACACCTTTACCTTTCTGAGAAGAGGTTTCAGCAAAGGATACCTTGAAATAATCCTATCAGGCTGAACTAGAATAGATGTGGAAATCTTGGTGTGAACCTTTCTGGGAGGCTTGAAATCTGGTTTCCCAAGTGAACTTGTATACTTGGCAACCAGCTCAGATTCTAAGCACAACATCTTTACAGCAAGCCAGTCCTCATAAGATAAGGAGTGCTGGTCTTGAGAGAAAGGATCAAGTGGTCTCCATTTGAGATGAGGGATGAGTACTCCATGTCTTATCATTTCCAAAGCATTTGAGACATATCCTCCCCCTGAGAGTCTTCTCCTCCTTGCTTCAGCAGCAGTCTCCAAAATAAGATTTGAGGGTTTGAGAATAGGATCAGCTTCTCTGAAAAACAGCAATTCTTCATACAAGTTAGGAAATCTTGGAACTCTGGGTCTTTCCTTTAGTACATTGTGGAACTTGTGAGGCACTTCACAAGCCCACAATAGCTGCTTGATGTTCTGAGCAGTGAGATCCAAATCATAAGTGGGTTTCCTGGTGAGGTTTTTGGGTTTTGCTTTCAGCAACTGAGCCCTAGTCAAAGGTATGTTGCCACCAAACCACACACAACTTGACTCTTCATTATCTGATTTAAGTTCTGAATAGCCTGAGAGGGATGAATATGATGATGAATGAGGTGGTGAAGGTTGGGGTACCTCTTCTGTTATGCTTACCACCTTGGGTGGTGGAGGAGCTTCATCCTCTGAAGAGGTTACATTTTCAAAAATGACTCTACGCTTTTTATCAGGAGCCATAGAACCTTCATCAGCTTGTTTCTTCAACTTTAGTTTCTCTAGCTTCCTTTTCCTTTGTTCCTCAACTTCCTTCTGAAATTCAACTGCATCCTCTTGTTGAATGCTTTGACTTCTAGTGACCCTCTGAGGAGCCTCAACAATAGGATCAATCAATCTTCTCTTCTTTATCCTTTTGTCTTTAGCACTAGCCCTTCTTCTCTTGAGCCTATCTGCTTTCTCAAGTCTTTCATCTTCCAAAAGGGCTTGTTGTGCAGCAACACATCAATGGCAAAATCTTGTTTCTCTTGATCTTCCTTCTTCTTCTTTCTTCTTCTATTTCCTCCACTACCTTCCTGATGTCAGTCTCAGGTAGGCTTTCAGCAAGAGGAATGGCCTGGATAGGCTGAGACACATCAACAGCATCAACACCAAGGTGTTCAGCTTCTAACATGTTGTTGTCCTCTACCTGGCCTCCCAAAATGAGAGTAGTCTGAGTAGCAACAGTAGAGAGTTCAGTAGCCTGACCCACAATCTCAGATGGTTGTGCAAGCACAGTCTGAGCAGGTTTAGATAGTCTGAATCAAACTTCTTTTTCAACAGAAAATTCTTTCTGAAGCACTTTGGTTCTCTTTTTCTTTACAATCTTTGTTGGAGTTTGAGCAGAAACAAACTTATCTTTGTGAGGATCACCAGTTATCTCACAATCCAGCATCTCTAAAACCTTCTGAGGACTTTTCCCAGTCCTTTTTGTCTTAAGATTAACAGCTTCTTTTAGCAAAGTCTTCTCAGGTGAGGGCTTCTTTACTGTAATACCCATTCTCTTGATGTTTGCCAGAGAGAATAAGGTTGGGCCTCTGTGATCATATAGCTTCTCAATGGACACTCTAAACTTCAGCAGAATCTTGGTGATTAAAGTATTGTGAGTGTAGCTAGCAACTGAATCATTCACCCTCTTCAGCATGTTATAGAGGATGATCCTAGGAAGGTTCAGAGGCTTCTTGTCCAGGAGATTGATCACACAATACCTTTCAAGTTCTGACACATGATTCTTGCTTTCATGCTTGGGCAAAATGCAGCAACCTAGGATGGCATGGAGAATCCTTGCCTTTGGATGCATAAAGAACTCTTCAGCTCACTGGGGTCTTCAATCCCGTAGAGCTTCTTTGTGAACTTCTTAGTTCCACCATTTCTCAGCTCCCATTCTGGAGAGAACATCTCCCCGGAGTTTGGCACATTAGTAACCTGAGCAATGGTGTTAGCATCCACCAGAATCTTCACACCCATCATCATAGTCTTGAACCCTTTAAACTTGCCGTCTTGAGTAGAGATGTCATCAGCATTCTTCCAGAAGTCAACCACACTTTGTTCATGCCATGCACAGTCAATGGCAGTGAAGAAGTTGGTCCATCCACAAGTTTCGAAAATCTCAAAGAGGTAGATAACACCAGCTTCAAGTTCGTCTAGGTTAACAGTCTTTGAAGGAACAATTTGACAACCTGCAGATTTCTTGGGCGCCATTGAAGAAGGCTTGAGAAGAAGAGAGCTTGAGGAGATGAAAAGCTTAGGGCACAAGGAACACATTGTAGCAGAAGAGAGAGTGTGAGTAGCCTGTAACTGTTGACAACACGTTCTTAAATAGCCGTCACAACAGTAATGATGGCAGTTGCAGTCTTGAAGAATGTGCAGACATGCTGAGAGAAGTTACTCAGTGAAGGAAACAAAACTTTCAGCTTGTCAAGTCATCAGACATAATTACTTCAGATGCACATGATATTTCAGACAATGCATGTTCAGATGCAACTATACATTCAGATAATGCATGTTCAGATGCAACCAATTATTTTTCAGACAAAGCCAAGATTTTCAGATTATCTCTAATGAATTTAAATCTATCTTCAGATAGAGGCTTTGTAAATATATCTGCCCACTGATGCTCAGTATCAATGAACTTTATATCAAAGACTCCTTTCTGAACATAGTCTCTAATGAATGATGCTTGATTTCTATATGTTTTGCCCTAGAATGTTGAATGGGATTCTTAGATAAATTAATTGCACTAGTGTTATCACACATAACAGGTATAGAAGACACATCAATATTAAAATCTTCTAACTGATATTTTACCCATAACAGTTGTGAACAACAACTTGCTGCTGCTATATATTCAACTTCAGCTGTTGATAGGGCAATTGTGCTTTGCCTTTTGCTGGACCAGCTGATCATGTTATCTCCAATGAAGTGACATCCTCCACTGGTTGATTTTCTTTCAATTCTATCTCCAGCAAAATCAGCATCACAGAATCCCACTAACCTGTAATCCTTACTTTTCTTATAGCAAAGACCAAGATTAGTAGTACCATTCAAATATCTGAAAATTCTCTTTACATCTTTGTAATGAGTAATTCTTGGATCAGATTGAAACCTAGCACAAAGACAACACTGAACATAATGTCAGGTCTACTTGTTGTTAGATACAATAATGAGCCAATCATTCCTCTGAACAAAGTTTGATTTTCTGGTTCTTCTCCTTCATCTTTGCTAAGAACAATAGAAGGATGCATATGAGTTGACATGGGCTTACAATCACTCATGTTGAACTTCTTAAGCATCTCTTTTGTATATTTCTCCTGATGGATCCATATACAATCAGATTGTTGCTTAATCTGAAGTCCTAGGAAGAACTTAAGTTCCCCCATCATGCTCATCTCAAACTCAGATTGCATAACCTTAGAAAATTCCTTGCATAGTGAAGAATCAGTAGAACCAAAAATAATGTCATCCACATATATCTGAACTAGAATTAAATCTTTGTTAGACAGTTTTCTGAAAAGAGTTATATCTACTTTTCCTCTTTCAAAACCATTTTTGATCAAAAAATTGCTCAATCTGTCATACGAAGCTCTTGGGGCTTGTTTCAGACCATAAAGAGCTTTCTTTAGTTTGAAAACATGCTCAGGAAAAATGGTATCTTCAAAACCAGGGGGTTGTCTAGCATAGACCTCTTCCTCAATAAATCCATTGAGAAAGGCACTCTTTACATCAATCTGATATAAGGTGATGCCATTATTTACTGCATAAGAGAGCAAAATTCTAATTGCTTCAAGCCTGGCTACAGGAGCAAAGGTTTCAGTAAAATCAATACCTTCTTGCTGATTGTAGCCTTGAGCAACAAGTCTTGCCTTGTTTCTGACTACTTTTCCTTCTTCTGATAACTTGTTTCTGAAAATCCATTTGGTTCCTATTATAGTTTCCCATGGGGTTTAGGTACAAGTGTCCAGACATCACTCCTAGCAAATTGATTCAGCTCTTCTTGCATGGCTAGGATCCAACATTCATCATGCAGAGCCTCTTCAATGTTTTTAGGTTCAATCTCAGAGAGAAGTGCAAGATTATTCAAGCTTTTGAATCTTGATCTTGTTCTTACTCCTTCTGAGGTGTCACCTATAATTTGCTCTCTTAGATGATGAGTTTGGTATCTCCAATCGCGATTGTGAGAGGGTACATGTTAGAACCACAGGAAACACTAGAAGGGGGGTTGAATAGTGTTTTAATCTTTTTGATTGTTTTTCGGAAATCTTTTGTTTAAATCATGAAGATGAATAATGTTAAAATGAATCTTAAGATCGGATATAATTAAAACGTGCGGAAGATAATAAAACAAATAAAGTTTCTTTTAGGTCTTAAGATTATTTTAAATAGATACTTCTCAAGATGTCTTCTGAATATTATTACATTGAATGTTTTTCAAAACTGTTTCTGAAATACTTCAGATGACTATAGGTTGTCTGAAGTCTGTTCCAGATTTCTGAACTGAGGTCTTTCCAGACTCACTTCAGATAATTGTTTCAGAAGTAATTCAAAAGACATTCTTTGTAATGCTTAAGTGATGTGAGAAACATCTCATGTTTTGTTCTTATGAAAGATCATTTTATTGAAATCGTTGTGTTAAGTTTGTTATGAAAATAACTTTTCAATCCCCAACATAAATAAGAAAACTGTAAATAGAAAAGTTAAGGGAAAGAAGACTTAGGCACAAAGTTTATCCTGGTTCACCCACAAATCCGTGAGCTACATCCAGTCCCAGAGGCAAACAACCACTGGATTTTCCACTATCTGAATATGAGTACAGTCTCTCCAGACACAACGAGTACAGTCTCTCCAGACATCACGAGTACAGTCTCTCCAGACATCACGAGCACAGTCTCTCCAGACATCACGAGTACAGTCTCTCCAGACATCACGAGTACAGTCTCTCCAGACATCACGAGTACAGTCTCTCTAGACATCACGAGTATTCTTTCTTCCACCAAGCCTCTCCAGGCTCTCAGACACATAAAGTGTTGAGTAGTTTCACTACTCAATCCAAGTTAGATGTTCGCCAGAACCTCTAAACTTAGATTCTACTAGTACATAGAGATTACTGAGTACACACTCATGATACAGACATTACAAGCTAAGTACAAGGATAGACAGTGATACAAGTGTTTGAATTAAGTACAATCCCTGTCTTTCTATGAGGAATGCATCCTCTGAGAGTAGGCTAACTAAGATGTGAAATGATGCTCCAGCCTTGTTCTCAAACCATTAGTTTCCATGGGCTACCTTCTCACCCATATCATAGGAACTCCAAGGTATATCAAAGCTTCAAACCATACCCAGTTTGATAGTCATTTGTTCAGCATGATTGCCTTTCGAACAATCAACTCATTTGATCAAACAGACCAATTGAACAACCTAACTAACTGACCAGCTAGTCAGTAGCCTGATTGAGAACCAACTCTCTGATCAAACTTCGTTGACATCTTCATGATCCACTTAAGGTCAAGTCAACTCTTGTTAACCATAAGGCACTCAGCCTGATTAACTAGTTTGATTCTGTTGATCAACAATTTTGTCTGACTGACCAATAGGTCGGCAGCATGGTTAATTCTCTTTCAACCTTTTCAACCTGGTTGATTCAAGTAAGCATGGTCAACAACCAATAAGGTTTTTCTGATACATCTTGATCAACTGATTGAACCAAGTGAATGAGTTCAACACCTTCAGATTCTTCCTTGAGGCTATTTATATGTTCTGTTGGAATATAGCCGTTTGAAGATGATTCATAATACTGTTGAGATGTTGACGATGTGGCTCATATATCCATTGTGTAATAGCTTCTCAAACGGTTGCTTCTCCTTAAGCGAATGAGTGTTCAGACGATCCCGTTTGCCACTTGATATTTTCTTCTTCATGAGAGATGTTTTTTGATATAGTTCTGTGAATACTCTCTCTTGAATCTGCTTCTTTCTGCTTTCTTTCGGATTGATGATGATGATATTTCCGTTGTGATACCACCGTTTAGAGATATCATTGAATGCTATTCAATCCGTTGTGAGACACGCTTCTGGGTGTTCTGACAATTCTGACAAAGTACAACGTTGGTGCTGCTATAAAGCTGCCACCGTTGTTGCTGCAATTTCTGCGTTGCAGAGATTTCCTCAGTGGTGTATGAACTTCAAAGGTACCAAGAAAGCTCTCTATGACTTTGCCAATTTAAGCTTTGAAAGTGTTGCGTGTTTGTAGAGAACGACTTTTCTTCAGCATCTTCAGAGAGCAAAAGTCTTCGTTGTCTTCAATGAGTGTGCCACGTCGGATCTCAGACGGCTTCAATATTTTAGACGAGTATTGACACTTCAGATAGCTTCTAGTCTTTCAGACAGCTCCGTTGCTTCAGACAGCTTCTTTGCTTCAGACAGCTTCTTTGCTTCAGACAGCTTCTTTGCTTCATACAACTTCTATGCTTCAGACAGCTTCTTTGCTTTAGACAGCTTCTTTTGCTTTCGCCAAGATGAAACTTCAGAGTACTTTCTTCTTCTTTTATGTAGATAAAGATGTTGAATTGTATGTACTTTATTCAATCATCTTTCTTGCTTGTTTCTGTTCGGTCTTCTATCATTTTCTGATTTGCAACAGGTGTGGATGCAGTGAGTCTGCTTATACAAATCCTTTTGTTGCAGGTATTGTGGAAAGTCTTTGCAATATTTCCTTATTTATGCAAGACTTTAATCGAGGTAGAAAAACATGTCTAGCTTTATCTACTGAGTGAGTGATCTTCATGTACTTTACACTTTGCAATGTCTTCAAGAGGTCATTTCTTGATTCTGATATGTTCAATCTTCAGACTGCTTCATGTTGTCTTCATTTCTTCGAGTCTTTAAGTAGTCTTCTATTCTTCAACTCTTTTCAGATAGCCTTCAAGTCTTCAACTTGATTATGGATTATTCTTCGGATTCTGCACTTTGTTCTTTTGATTCTGATCCCCTCATTCAGATTCTTCTATTGTGGATTATTCTTCGGATTCTGCACTTTGTTCTTTTGATTCTGATCCCCTGATTCATATTCTTCTTTGATGTGTTCTTCTACTCTTCTTCTTCAGATAGTGAATATTCCATCCTGAAACATAATCAACAAACCAATACCTTTCTCAGTAGAACCTGTTAATATAATATAATCTTATTTGTTAATCATTAACATAATCTTATAATCTTATTTGTTAATCATTAAAACTTAAGGATGTTAAGTCTTATAATCATGTTTAAATACTTAAACCGATTCATAGACTTCACAGTACACACTCTGTCTGCGACTCAACAATGTTGGTCTGAGAAGGTCCAGCTTCAGACACAAGTTCAGTCTTTTGCTCAGCAGGTCCTTCAGATTTTACATTTGGGTTTATCTCCATACCTGCAAAATCATCTTCTAGATCTGATAGTTTGCTATCAGACTCTTTGAAGTCATTGAATCTTACATGAATAGATTCTTCTACAGCTAAGGTTCTTGCGTTATACACTCTGTAAGCCTTAGAAGTTTCATAATATCCAATAAAGAAATCTTTGTCAGACTTAGCATCAAATTTTCCTAAATCATCTTTTGTGTTGAGTATGAAACACTCACATCCAAAGATATGGAAGTAGGAAATGTTGGGTTTTCTTCCTTTCCACAATTCATATGGGGTTCTTTTGAGAATTGGTCTTACCAAAATTCTATTCTGAATGTAACATGCTGTGTGAACAGCTTCTGCCCAAAAGGATCTAGGTAGATTGCTTGAAATGAGCATGGTTCTTCCCATCTCTTGCAAGCTACTGTTCTTTCTTTCAACAACCTCATTTTGCTGAGGTGTTCTAGCCACAGAAAATTGTGTGAGATCCCATTCTCATCACAGAACAGTCTGAAGCTTGAGTTTTCAAACTCTCCACCATGATCATTTCTGATGGCAGATATGCAGATTCCTTTTTCATTCTACACCTTCTTATAGAATTTTGTGAAATTCTCAAAGGTTTCCTCTTTGCTTCTTAGGAATATAACCCAAGTGAATCTTGTATAGTCATCAACAATGACCAATCCATATTTCTTTTTGCTAAGACTTTTTGTTCTAGTAGGACCAAACAAATCCATGTGAAGGAGTTCTAAAGGTCTGTTGGTTGAAACAATATTCTTACTCTTAAAAGAGTTTCTGGTTTGTTTCCCTTTCAGACAGTTTTCACATAAAATGTCAGATTTGAATGAGAGCTTGGGTAAGCCTTTTACCAGGTTGTGTTTGGTTAGCTTTGAGATCAATCTCAAGCTGGCATGTCCAAGTTTCTGATGCCAAATCTGTTTTTCATCTTCAATGGAAACAAAACACTTCACATTTTGACTTACAAGTTCCTCTAGATCAATCTTATACACATTATTGTGTCTCTTAACAGAAAATAGAACATGACTTGAAGCATCATTGACTATACATCCTTCTTTAGTGAAAGACACCACATATCCACTGTCACATAATTGACTTATGCTTAGAAGATTGTGTTGTAATCCTTCCACTAGAAGCACATTTTTTATCAGCGAAAGAGGAGTCATACCTACTGTCCCAATGCCAGTGATCTTCCCTTGCTGGTTTCCACCAAAGGTGACCACTCCTCCTGCCTTGGGTCTAAGGCTTTGGAACAAACACCTTTCTTCCGTCATGTGTCGCGAACACCCATTGTCCAGATACCATTTGTGGTGTTTCTTTTGTCCTGTTAAACACATCTGCAACAGGAACAATCAAATTCTTAGGTACCCATACCTTCTTGGGTCCTTTTTTGTTAGCTTTGGGTCTTATTTTCCTTCTGTGTCTGCACTGAGACTCAACATGTCCAGGCTTTCCATAGTTAGAACACCCATTACCTTTCTTAGGTCCTTTATCGGGCATATTAAATATAAAAGATTCAGATGAACATGTGTCTGAATAACCTAAGCCACTCTTGTCAAGGGAATGCCTCTGAGAGCCCAATAATCTACTCATATTATTAGTTCCTTTGACAAATCTAGCTAGATCCAAAGTTAATTCTCTAACCTTGTTTTTGAGCTTTTTGTTCTCTTTAACAAGATTATCAGAACTACTTGGATCTTGCTGAAGTAGCTTTTCTTTGAGAGCAAGATTTTCTTTTTGCAAATTCTCATTTTCTAAAGCAGCTTGAGTAAAAGCTCTTGAAAGTTCTTTGAATTCATTAAACAGCTCTCTGCTACTTTCACACAAGGTCATCATACTGATCTTGTATGGTTTGAGGTATTACCTTAGAATCTGAACTGTCTGAAGATGGTAGGCTTTCCATCAGACAGAGATTGGCTTCTTCTGAAGTTGAGTCATCCAGATCCTCCCATGTTTTCATCAATCCTTTCTTTTTCTTAAAGAATTTCTTCTTCTGAAAGGTTGGCTTCCTTAGCTTGGGACAATCACCCTTCATATGACCTGGCTGTTTGCACTCAAAACAAGTAATTTTGTCAGTGTTAAAAATTCTTTACCTGACTTACCTTGTTTGATATTAGGGGGTTGAGATCTTCTGTATCTCCCTTTTCTTTGTAGCATCTTTTAATCTTTTTGCTGAGAAGAGCTAAATCATCATCTTCTGAACAGCCTTCAGACTCATTATCACCATCTGAAGTGTCCTCTGCTTGCATGGCTTTCATGCTATCATGCCTAGACTGTTTGGCCTTTGAGTTCAATCCCCAAGTTCAAGCTCATGAACTTTGAGAGAACCCAATAGTTCCTCCATTCTAAGAGAGTTTAAATCTTTGGCCTCTTGAATGGTTGTAACTTTGGGTCTCCAGGATTTTGGCAAACTCCTTAGAATCTTTTGATTGTTGTCTCCAGATTCAAAGGTTCTACCTAAAGACTTGAGTCCATTGGTTATTGTCTGAAATCTTCCAAACATTTGGTCTATAGTTTCAGAATCTTCCATCTTGAACATCTCATACTGATGTACAAGCATGTTGATCTTGGATTGCTTGACAGTCTCTGTCCCTTCATGAACAGCTGCAAGTGTCTCCCAGATCTCCTTGGCAGATGAGCATCCATGAACCTTTTCATATTCTGATTTGTTCAATGAACATATCAGATAGAGTTTGGCATTGGCATTTAACTGAACTCTAGCCATCTGCTCTAAGGTCCATTCAGTCTTAGGTATGGGCACTCCAACATGCATAGGAACATAGTCTCCATCAGTGACCACATCCCATACATCAATATTGTTGCTCTCAATGAACAACTTCATATGATCCCTCCAGTAGTGGTAGTCCACTCCATTGAATGCATGGGGTCTCATAATAGAGGCTCCTTAGTGATGTACTGTCTGTTTTGTTGGAAGGTTCCATTTGATCTGACCTCTGCACTGATTAGGTGCTAACCCCGAGGTTAAGCTTTGGTACCAACTGAAAATACACACAGGGAAACACTAGAAGGGGGGTTGAATAGTGTTTCAATGGAAACCTTAAGTTTTTGGTAAACTTTTTAGAAAGACGTTTCAGAAAATCTGCAGACGATGAATTACGATCTGAAGTTTTGCTGTATCTTCTGAACTTGAGTTCAGACTTAAAATTTGCTTATAAATGTACCTTTGAAAAGATTAAGGTTCTCTATTTAAAATGCTTTTCACGCCCCTTTTTGGTTAGAAGAAAAACTGAATTCACAGAGTTTAAAGGAAAGAGAGAACACAACCAAATTTATCCTGGTTCACTCACTTTTACCGTGAGCTACGTCCAGTCCCAAAGGCAACCCTCCAATGGATTTCCACTATTCTTGCAAGAATTACAAGTATTTTTTCTGTCAAGCCTCTTCAGGCTCTACCACAAGTATTCTTTCTTTCACCAAGCCTCTCCAGGCTCTACCACAAGTATTCTTTCTTTCACCAAGCCTCTCCAGGCTCTACCACAAGTATTCTTTTCTGTCAAGCCTCTTCAGGCTCTACCACAAGTATTCTTTCTTTCACCAAGCCTCTCCAGGCTCTCCCACAAGTATTATTTCTTTCACCAAGCCTCTCCAGGCTCTACCACAAGTATTCTTTTCTGTCAAGCCTCTTCAGGCTCTACCAAGTATTGTTTCTTTCACCAAGCCTCTCCAGGCTCTCAACCAAGTATTGTTTCTTTCACCAAAGCCTCTTCAGGATCTCCGACACTTATCCAAGTGTAACCCAAGTATTCTTTCAGACAGAAAGCCTCTCCAGGCTTCACAACCCAAACTGTTCTAAGTTTAAACAAGAGAGAAATTAGTTCATTATCTTCAGATGATAGTTGTGAACTTTGATGTACAAAAAGCTGAGAGTTTCTCAGAATATGAAAATGAATGATTGTACAAAGAATATCAGAGTTTGATTTTTGCATCATGTAGTTTCTTTTGGTTGATAATGCTTCTCTGCTCTTTAATTCTTCATGGGACGTATTTATAGTCTCCAAAGGATAAATGCCCGTTACCAAATAACATTTAATGCATTAGGAGACGTTGGGACACACTCTGTCCAACACGTTTTGAGCAGTCTTAGGTGTAGCAGATCTGCGCACACAATGCTTTTGAGTAGGTACAGCAACTTTGCAAACTTTCCTTAAAAATGCTAAACATTTGAACGAGGAGAGAAAGCAACACTGACTCTTATGCTGAAGTAGGTAAGATCTTGATTTGAACGTTTCTCGTACTTAGCAACGTCTTCTAAGGTCAAACCATTATCCTGAAGACTTCATCTTTCAGATGCAAGGGATGCTTCAGATCCACTTCACTTCTTTCGAGGATAATCTCTCTTCAGACGATGTTTGATCTTCAGACGATGATAAACTTTCAGATGATGTTTCACACTCTTATGATCTGAAATAAAACAGAGTATTGTGAAGGCATTTTGTCATAAATTTATCTGAATATTTATATTTGTTATTCATTAAAACCTATTGAGAGACTGAGACTCAAGGTAAATAATTCTATAACTTTTGAGACTCAACAAATACATTTATCTGTGTCATGGCCAGGGTTTTATGAAAACGGCAGTATTTTGAGCGGTTAGTGTCAAACTTCAGCTTAAGCGGCTTAGGACGACACATTCATGCTTCATACATTTCAACATTCAATATCTCATTAAGATTTTTGTTCTGAGATGTATTAAGCTCGGTGTAGGAATTGTATCGTCCTAACAATCCCTTCTCCCCATTTTCATTGCCTTTACCTTTGTCATTTTTCGATCCTCCAGATTTAAAAGGTTGATTAGGATTGTTATATCTTTCAACTTCAACGCCAACTCTTCATCTTCCAAACTTATGTATTGTTCAGCTCGGGAGAGAAACTCTTCCATAGAGATAGGTTTCTTCTTAGAAAGATCTATCCATAACGGAGAGTGCAGAATGAGGCCATCCTTAGCCGACATCAACTTCACCCTGGCCGGATTCCCTGTAAAAGTAGTGCCTCTTTGGTAAAATGACTGATGTAGTCCCGTATTGATTCTGAAACTCCCTGCCGAGTCTGCTTGAACGAGGCTTCTGTTTTCGGTTGTACTTTGTTGGTCGTAAAACCTGAAATGAATTTGGACCTCAAGTTGCCCATGTATTAATTGATCTCGGCAGAAGTGTTTGAAACCAACGCAAAGTCGTCTTCTTTAGAGACAACGGAAACAACGACATAGAATCGGGCTAGAAGCATTGCGGATTGATATTGTTGATTCATAAACATCCAAAGCTCAAAAGGATCTCCCATTTCGTCACATAATTCAGGGACGGGAACTTCTCAATCTCTTATCGATCTGGAAATAGCATTATACATGGCATATCACTTGAATTACCTCGTCTCATGTGGCTGAGGATTCAACTCCGGTTGAAAACTAGGATGCACTAGAGATGTGGAGCTCGTGGTCCTGACTGTAACATCCTAAAATTTTTAAATAAAATAAAATAAAAAAAGGAAGAAATATAGTAATATTTTTTTAATATATAATTAATTAAATAAGATGAATAATATAGAATTAGTAATATTAAGTAGGGGTTCTCAGTTCATCCTATCCTTATTCTTCAAAACGTTTGAGAGCGAAACCTTAAGGAGGGGAGAACGACTTCGCAAGGGAAGGTGTTGTAGAGTAATCATCAAGACAGCATACCATTTGTTGTTTGATCTTCACCTCTAAGGTACGGTGGGGAAAGGTGTTGTTTGTGTGTGCATGTGGGAGTGCTTGGGTAGTGAGGGCACCATAAGACCCTCTAAGACTTTAAATTCGAAATTGATATATGTGTATTGAGTATTGTATGATGAGAATCTGTCGTTTGATAATTAATGTATTGTTTCTTGGTGAATCTTGATTGAATTGAAGAGGGGTAGCGAGATAGCGAAAAGGGGCAATAAGGGTTTGATGATTTGGGATTTTGATGGAATAACTGTGAAAATCTGTGTACAAGATTGGTGTTTTTGTTGAGTTTGTTTGATATAAACGTGTATGATTGATGTATTAACATGAGGATTGATTAAGGGTTGAAGAAAAGGGTTCAAAAGGGGCAAAACGCAGTACAGTCGCGTTCTGCGACACTTGCGCTGCAACTTGTGCTGCAGCGCAAAGTGAAACGTGGCCCTCTGGAATCTGCGCTGCAGCGCAGGTGAAACGCAGATCGCAGATTTCTGTTTTGATGTAATTTTTTGATGAGTTCTTTCAGGTGGAGAATGGTTTTTCTTAACACATGGAATTGAGATTAATGTATTTAATATAAGTGTTATTTTGTGGAATTGATGATATTAAGTTGAAAGTTTAAAGTGTGTTGAGTGGTATGAATATGTGATATGATATCCCATGAGTTAGATGTTTATAATATTGAGAGTGATGATGTGATGTATTGATGTATGAGTTTTATATGATAGTATTATGATTCGTGATGATGATTATTGAGGTATTGAGTTTTATGATGAGGTATGAGATGTGTGATGATGTATATTGATGTTGAGTGTATGAGGTATGAGGTGTATAATGATTATTATTGATGCATTAAGCATATAGTGTGTTGTGATAATTATGACATATGATGCATTGAGCATGCGATGAGGTTATGATCATGATGATGGTGATTAATGATGTTTATGATGATTTATGAGAGGATGATTGTTGATGATTTTATGATGATGTACTTGTTTTATTATTGATTGCATTGAGCATATGAGTTGTTGTACCTTGAGATACCAAAGCCCAGTGAAGGGTGGGGTGTAGCTCAGGGAGGTGATTGTACTTGAGATACACAAGCCCAGTGAGGGGTGAGTGTAACTCAGGGGTGATTGTACTTGAGATCACAAGCCCAGTGAGGGGTGGGGTGTAGCTCAGGGAGGTGATTGTACTTGAGACACACAAACCCAGTGAAGGGTGGAGTGTAACTCAGGGAGGTGATTTGTACTCGAGATGCACAAGCCATAGAGGGGTGAAGTGCAACTCAGGGAGATGAACTATTTTGGGTGTGCATGATGATAGATGCATGCAATGTATTTAATGATGATGTTGATGATGTTTTGGTGTGCATGATGATAGATGACATGCAATGTATTTGATGATTGATATGATGTTTTGGTGTGCTGATGATATATGAACATGCAATGTATTTAATGATGATGTTGAGTTATCTTATTTGATGCTATGAAATTATTGATGAGATGACTGTTATGTATTGAGTATGTGATTGATGGCTTATAAAGTGTGTTCGTATATTTGACGAGATAAGATGTTTGATAATAAGATGTAAGAGAAGATGAGTATGTGATTACTTGATGATAAAGATGATTATATGTGGGTGAGGATAGGGTAGCCTCCTATGTGTATGTGAGTTGGTATTTTTTCCTCACCGTTACACTGTGGTTAATTTTACAGGTGATGATGACACGATTGGTGTCGAGGATTTATTGAAGGAGAGTCGCTCTGATACTTGTGACATCAGGGCATATTATTGGGGTTTATGTTTTCTATTTAGAAGAAATTTTATAAGCTCTTTTAAGAGTGCCTTGCATGGCCAGTAGGATATTTTATGTTAATGCTTGAGATTCCGCTGCTTTAAGTATTTTGAAACCTTTGATTTCTATTTCTATTTTAAGTTAGTTGATTTGAAATAATGACGTTTTATACGATGAGAAATGGAACCTTTTTACCCGTGTGGGACGTTACCTTTCATATATTTCGATTTATTTAAAGTATAAGATTTGGGGTAGAAGGTGTCACACTGACAGTGAATGAGCAAATTGCACTGAGGGTTTGGGAGATGGAGGTCACTCAATCTGCGTGAACTCGCGGCTCGAGGTGGAGTTTGTCGGCGTTGTGATGTTGTTCTTCCTCGTGTGCACAGACGCTTCAATCGTGCCTCCAACCTCTGGATCCGGAGAGCATAGTCGTTCAGAGTGAATTCTTGATGGCAGATGAAATCTACCAAGTCTTGACGCGTTAAGTGTCCCGGTAATGTAGCAGGTGCAGGTTGGTTTTTGAGGATGTGGAACGACCGGGAGGTGTGCGGCCTCCAAGAACTGAAACTCCGCTGCAGATGCCACGCCGGGAGCTCCAACACAAAAACAAGCGGCTGGAATTCCACCAACCATTATAAAATTTTCAGCTGGAGGAGACTTGTGGCGGCTGCTTGAGGGACCAGTGGTGGTTGCGGCGGCGCTACTGCTGACGGCGGCCAATTGCGGCATCATTGGTTGTGCTCATTGTAGTAACCATTATGCTAAGAAAACTTCGGACAACTTGGAAGGAAAGTGATGAAGTAGAAACAAGGACATTTCCCACAACGACGCCAATGTCCCGAGTGGACTCGTGCGGTGGTTGACGGAGGAGCACGGTGGTGGTTTACTTACAGAGACTCTGACGCTCAAGTCAGTAAGATCTCAATAGGTTTCAGTAAGTTGGAATGAGAAAGCGTACCTAATTCTCTGAATGGATGTCTATTTATAGGTAAAATTGTGGGAAATTATGTTAAGTCGTTGTAAACAAAAGCGTGCGTCGCAATCACGCATCGATGTGTGGTGTAGTTCACGCGCTAAGGAAAATAACCTAATGTATTATCCCGAATGTTGCCGAGATTATTGTCGAAATAACATTCGAGATAGCACGTGAAGTATTATTCAGAAGTTGTCTCATTATTGACCTGAAGTCGGTCACCAATTAGAGGACCTCGGAAACAGTATTCTATGTCGGAACGAGATGTTCTCACTAGTTATGCTAACCCCCTAATGATAACGCAGTCGGCATGAAGCGAGTTCAATGTCGGTCCAGAACAGGTTGAGTATTGATAACTAACCAATCACCATTAGGGATGGCAGTTGAGTTCAAACCCGATGTGTACCCGCAAAATACCTGCAATTGGCAGGGTAAAAGGTTACTAAGCGGGTACAAGGACGCGGACAAGCTTTTACCCACAAGTTTTTCATGGATGGGCGCTAGAGCCAACAAATGGGCCCACCCTCCTAGCCGCTCGAACCCACATTTTTATAGGGCTTGGGTACTCAAATTTGAGGCTTGAATTTTTCCCGAGTGTTTTAAAAAAAAATAAGCCTGCAAAAAAGGGCTCAGGTCGGGTATCTCGGTCGAGCTTCGGGCTACCCATTTGCATAGAAAATAATTTTTTTAAAAAAGTAAAGTATGCTTTTGTTTATGAAAAAAAAATGCAATAGATTCAGAATTAGAAAACTCTCTCATAAGTCATAACTCTCAAAACCTCACAATCAAATACTCTCCTCAACTCTCAAACCCTCAACAGCACCGCCGACACCAGTTCACCGCCCACGCCACGACCACACTGTCTCTGCCACTGGATTTGAGTCACGCCATCTTTCACTAGTCACCACCTCCGGCGGCCCGCACAAGCCCAATACCCTATAGGGCCGGACTCGGGCTTTAATCTTAAAGGATTGAATTTTAGTAGGGCTTTTTAGCACAACCCGGAAAAGTCCGCTACCCCCCGCTCCTGTCGGGCCTGAAGCCCATTTTACCAGCTCTAATGAGCACGGGTATGGACACTATAGTGCTCAGCCCATCCCAAGCCCGCACATATATTATTAAATTATATATATATATATTTTTTTTAGTTTTAACTAAATATCTATTATATTTCTATATTTTTAAAACTTATTACATATTTATAAACAAAAAAAAGTAAAAAAGTAAAAATGATACATTGTTGAGCATAATTTACATACACTTTGCATCTATAATCTTAGCTTTATTGGATTGTAATTGTGATTAATTCAACTATTTTTATTGGAATTTACCTAATTGGGCTTAATTGGCTTATTTTGCAATTATTTTTAATTTCAGATTTTAAGCCTGTTGACCTACCTGTCTTGTTTTGATGATATCTGGAGCTATATGTTCAAGATTTGGGTGATTCCAGTTGCGTTGGAAACTAAGATATTCATGCTTAATTTGATATGTTGCATGATGGTATTTCGATGATGGAATTAGGAGCAATTTAATTTTGAAATTGGGATACGAAATCGGACTCATGACAACTTTGTTTTTTAAGACTTGTTTTAGTGTTTTGTGCCTGATACTTGTTAATTAGGGCCCAACCATCATTTTAATCTGGTTAATCATGTGGCTAGGATTAGGAGTTAAACAGGGGAAGTTACTCTTTTGGAAAAAAACTTTTCTCATTTTTCTTATTTTCAGATTTAAGAAACTCTTCACTTTCTCTCTTTTTCTTCCTTCTCATTCTTCTCCTCATTTTCGTTTTTGTTGTTCACCTCCATGGAAGGCTAGACTTTGAAGGTTGATTCTCAAGTGTTCTTCATTTGATCTTGAGGTTTCTTCTATGTAATTTGGTTTTCGAATTTTCTGCACAAATTCTTTCCTCTCCTAATCTCTAGAATTTTGGATTTTGAATCTTGAATTGGAATGCATGCCTTATGGTTCTGTTCTTCTCTTAATCCTAAATTTGAATTTAGTTTGCTTAATTCTAAAATGAATCTACTGTTTTGTTTAATTCAGTATGTTAGGGATTAGAATTCTCACACAAGTTTGCTTAATCCTTGCATGAGATAATTGACGAATTGATTGATGCTTAATTGGTTAATTCGAATTTGTGAAGGAATTGATTATTTTCTGTAAACGCAATGAAAGATACTATGTGAATGACCTTGAGAATTAATCCATTTTCTTGAATTGATTTTATGAATTTTGAATTTATGTTTTTTATCCTAAGATTTCTAAAAACACAAACAAATCCCCTTGCTGTTGATCTGAAATTCTGAATTTGCAATTGAATTCTTTGGGAAATGACTCTGGGTTAATTCAACCCTTGCTGCACTTTAATTGTATTATTTGACTGAGTACGATCTCGATCATACATATTTCATATTAAATTACCATCAGAATACAGAATAAAACATTTCAAATTAAAACTGCAATCAGAATAGATTAGTAGAACCCTAATTGCCCCTCTCAGTGTCACCCGTTCCTACTGTTGCCTTCCATTTCTCCCTCTATGCGCGACACTAGGGATCAAGTTAAAGTTCATGTCTATAAAATAGATTATGTAGTAAACGGTTATGCTATGTTTGATATTAACTGTTATGAAATCCAAGTTCATTAAATTGCTATGTGGATGTATTAAACTGTTATGAAAATCATGTTCAGAAATTTATTTAAAATAAATAGTCGCAGTTTTCAAAACAATTTTTAAAAACTTACTAACAAATGGGTTTTTAAGGGTGTGTTTGATTCAATTTTGTTTTTTAGTTGTTGAAAACCATTTTACAAACTGTTATTAAAAATTATTTTTTATAATAAATGAATGATTATTTACAACCGTTTAACATAAAAATAGAAAAGCTACAAAATAGTTTTCCAAAACATTTTAAAAGTGGTTTCAGAATTTTAATTTTTATAAATTAAAAAATAAATACACTTTTTAAAAATTATTTTTAAAAACTATCTGTCAAACATATTTTTTAATTAAAAAAAAGTTTTAGAAACAATAAAACCTTTATTTTAGAGTAAACCCCACAAATTGGTCCCTGACTTTTTTTGCATCGGGCAGTTTAGTCCATGACTTTTAAAAATGAACACATTAGTCCCTGACATTCTTCACCGTCCATCAGTTTAGTCCAACGTCACATTTTTCGTTAACGGAGAGCTGAGTTGTCACATTAGGTGACCGTAGGATCCAAAAAACCTGCAAATTAATCCTTAACTTCTTTCAAAATCAGGCAGTTTAGTCTTGACTTTTAAAAATGACTTTATTAGGGATTACATGTTGTAGAAACACGCGTGACTCTCTTAGAACTCTAAATCCTCTCAAATACATTTATTTCCATTCAAAAGTGACAATTATTCTGTCAAGGATCAATATGTTCATATTAAATCTCTTTCTTTTAACTTCTGGTTACGTTCTTCTTTTCCTTGTTTTGATTTATGTTTTTATTTCAATTAACATATTTATTAAAGGAAATGAACCCTCTTAAGAATTAAATTCTAGATCAAATTTTCATTAGAACCTTATTTGCATTATAAATTCATTGAACAAAATTCCACTTGGTGAACTTTCCTCATAAGAGCGTACCCCAAATCTCTTTCATGAAAAGCTATGAAGTAAAACTTGCACTTGTGCTTCTCCATGTGAAAATGATTAACACAAAAACAAGGGAAGAATAATATAAGAATAAGAAACTAATCTTTAAGAGGGTTCTTTGTATTGATAGTGCCTAATTATTTATTGCCTTGTGGGATTGCTCTCCTGACTTTATTCACATGGATTTATAATGCAAATAAGATTCTAATGAACAATCTGATGATAAAATCTAATTTTTAAGAGAGTTCATTTCATTTAATAAATATGTTAATTAAAATAAAAACATAATCAAAACAAGGAAGAAAAGAACGCAACTAGAAGTTAAAAGAGAGAGATTTAATATGAATATATTTGATCCTTGAGAGAATAATTGATCACTTTTTGAATGGAAATAAATGTATTTTGAGAGGTTTTTTAGAGTTCTTAAGAGAGTAACACATTTCTACAACATTTAATCCCTAATAAGTCATTTTTAAATGTCAATGACTTAACTGCCTGATTTTGAAATAAGTTAGGGACTAATTTGCAGGTTTTTTGGATCTTATGTGTCACCTAACGTGACCACTCAGCTTTCCGTTAACGGAAAATGTGACGTTGGACTAAACTGATGGACAGTGAAAAATATCAGAGACTAATATACTCATTTTTAAAAGTCAGAGACTAAGCTGCCCGACGCAAAAAAAGTCGGGGACTAATTTATGGGTTTACTCTTTATTTTATTTTAGAAGGTGAATCGGTTTGTCACCTTTGGGCGGCAACATTATACTCTGTTTCATTCCTAACTTTTTAGTTAATGTGACATGCGAAAACAGAGGCAGATCTGCTCAGGTCATTTATATATTGCCTTTGTTTCAACCGTCTCCAACTAAACCAAAGAGATTATCCATGACGTGATGCATGTTTCCACCTGTAAGGAGCTATAGCTTTCTTCTTTTTCGTTTCAAGTAGACCTAACTTTTTTTATTTTTTGACAAGAAGTAGACCTAACTTAACTAATGAGTTCACGTTATAAAGGTAGGCTCAGTTATGCTCACCCACCATGTTGTCTAGCAGAGAGAGTAAAATGAACGATTATAGTATTGTATTATTGGAGGTAAGTGGACTGAAACGTTAGTAAGAGCACCCGCATGGCCGCATCGAAAGGTGCTGAAGTGGGTTATTGAATCTGCTGTGTAATTGGTTGATAAATGGATTATGGAGTTCATTTAAAAATATTTTTAGAGTTGTTGGGATAAAATAATAAGTGATTAAATTATTTAAAGTAATAAAAATAATATTTTTTTTGGTTCCCCATAGTATCCTCCCACCCGGTAGGTAAGAGACTAATCTTTCGGGTACTGTCGGACGCAAAGCGGGGACCCCTCCCATCAATAAAAGTAATAAAAATAATATAATAGTATGAAAAAAATGTGAAAAATTATAAAATATTGATTTAAGAAACTTTTAAGGGGTATTAGGATAAAATAACCTAAGGACACTAATTAAACATATAATATATTTTTTAAAAAAACAACAATTTGCTGGAATAATCATAGGATGATGAAACTAACTTCCTTAAAAAAAAAAAATCCATACATAATTCTCTAACCCTAAACATTACCCTAAATATTATTTAAGAAAATATTGATAAAATATAAATTTTAGATAAATGCTCTGATCATGCAATATATGGCAAATAAAATGATTAACGAGCTTGTTCGGCCTAAAGTTAGATAAATTTTATCCGATGATAGAAATGTATTGAAAAGAGTTTGTTTATAACATTTATCTTTCCTATTTTTTTTCTTAGATCATCCAAACAAATATTTAATAACTTTTTTTTTTCATTTTTTATTCTTTTTTCTTTCTTTCTATAGTCTTATATTCTCTTCATGTGATTACAAACATAAGTGACGGGTTACCAATAGGAATTGATTAAGTGCTACATTCCCCTTAAACAAAATATATATTCAAATTTTGTGGATAAAAAAATCATGATAGAAATGTTTCCACCTTGAAAAAAGAATTACCTACCGAGCAATATACATGTGATTTAAACACAAAAATACAAGTGACAGGGAAAAAAAAAGAAAAACTCTGGTAGAATTCAGGTGTGGGTTTTATACTGGTTTTGGTCAGTCCCTCCCAAATCAAAGCACACGCGAGAAACGAAGGAACCAACCATTCCATTCTACATTGCATGGTGGCGTTAGTAAGTTTTGTTCTTCAGATCGTGGGTCGTTCGAAGTTACCCTACACTTCTTCTTATTGTACTCTTAATCCTATTGACAAAAAGAACAATTAGCCCCTGTTTTGACGTTACGTTACACACGTTATGGTCCTTGGTAAGATCTATTCTATTCTTTCTGGGTTCTGAGTTCTCTACTCAAAGCTTTGAACTTTGAAGCGGTTGTTAAGGAGGTAGTTAAGTGGCATTAAGGGGCCATGTAGGCTCAAAGGAGGCATTAAAAATTCATTCGGTTCAAAAATTGATTTATATTCTATCATAATCATATAGTGAGCGTCTGTGTTTATTGGAGACAGCAAAAAGAGTAGTAATCTTGTGTGTTGGGTTGGGACCACTGCCGAGTGTAACAAACGAGTCATGGTCTTGTTTCGTTGAACTCCCTTCTCACATCTCAGCCATTGGATGATCGCCACGATGGAAATTTTTCAATTTTTTCATTATAATTGGGTCACTGTTGAGTTGAAGGATGGATAAATAAAATCGGAATCTCTTGCGTTTTGGTCCCTGCTCTGTTTTCTAAACTTTCTTTTTTTCTTTTTTTCTTTTTGCTCTTCACGTCCCTCCTTCTCTCTCTCTCTCTAGATGAAGCTTGGTACCTAACCTAAGAATAACCAAAAGACTGTCATATTCTTCAATCCCAACAAATCCATGGTTGATCATCTCTCTTCTTCATTATTTCACTTTTTAAAAGTCTTCTTGATATAATGCCTAAATGCAACAACTGATAATTTATTGATAATAACATTGAATTAGTTAGTGTTCTATAGTGCCTTGGTCTTTCTAAAGTTAGCTTCTTGTTGCTGTTATTGCCTTTTTATTTATGAGCTGAAATTAATGGGTTGTTGCCTTCTCGTTAATGATATGGTTCTAGTAGTTAATGCTCGAATTAAGGGCTTAGCATTTTTGTGAGCTGCCAGCTATTTTTCCCTTAACTGTCTTGCATTTTTGGAAAACAATAATAACTTTTATCTTTTACCACACTACTTGTTTTTTAACTTTTAAAAGTGAGAAATGGGGGGCTATTGCTGGAGAAGAGTTAATCAAATGGGAGAAGATGGAAGGAGTGAGTGGCCGTGAAGAGAAGATCCTGGTGTCAGTAAGGTTGAGGCCTTTGAATGAGAAGGAAATCGCTGTGAATGAAGTAGCAGATTGGGAATGCATCAATGACACTACCATCTTATACCGGAACACGCTTCGGGAAGGTTCTACATTTCCAAGTGTCTACACATTTGGTAAGCATATGTCTATCTTTAGTGTTGGTTTATTATTCACAGATTTGTAGGTCCATTTATATGGGCAGAAGGCAGAATGTTTCTGAATTTTGGTTATGATTTGGTTGTAGACAGAGTATTTCGCGGTGACTGTTCCACTAAGCATGTATATGAGAAAGGGGCCAGAGAAATTGCTCTTTCAGCTGTTGGTGGAATTAACTGTAAGTATATTTTTTTTATGGTGGGTAGTTTCTTATGATCTGCTTTTCACTCAGCCTTCTTAGCTTTGACTAATATATATTATGCATTTATGCATTCTTTCAGCAAGTATTTTTGCATATGGGCAAACAAGTAGTGGAAAGACATACACAATGGTTGGAATAACTGAGTATGCTGCAGCAGATATTTTGACTATATAAACAAGGTAATTGGACTACTCATTTATTGACCTACTTGTTTAATTCTTTAGCATCACTTTAAAGGTTTTAACCATAACTCTTGTTTATAATATTACAAGTCTTGTTAACAGAAGGTTGCTTACTTTTTTAGCATGAAGAAAGAGCATTTGTATTGAAGTTCTCAGCAATTGGAAATTTACAATGAAATCATTAGGGACCTCCTCAGCACTGAGAACACTCCACTAAGGCTGCGTGATGATCCTGAGGTGAATGCATTCTCTACATATTAAAATGAAATAATAAATGACATTGTTTATTTAATTGTTTCCTGATTTTCAGAAAGGACCTATTGTAGAGAAACTTACAGAGGTGACTCTGCGGGACTGGGTGCATTTGAAAAGAGCTCTTATCATTCTGTGAAGGTAAAGGAATTTGCATGATTTTTGTTTTTGACATAGGTTGGTTTGTACCATTACATTCCCTACTATATTCTTGCAGCACAGAGACAGGTAGGAGAGACATACCTCAAACGAAAAGAGTTCTCGATCTCACCAAATTATCAGACTAGTCTGTGCCTTTCCCCTTCTGCTTAAAACATTGTGTTTTATAAATTGTACTTGTAGACTTTTGTTAATGGACTTGTAACCTTGCAGACAATTGAAAGTTTCTGCCAAAGAATTTTTGGGTAAAAGCAACTCAACCACCCTAGCGGCTAGTGTGGTATGTTTAAATTTTTAAATTTCATCATCTTGTTCAGGGCAAAAAATGTTTACAAGATTTTATAACAATTTTTATTTCTTTTCTCTGCAGAATTTTGTTGATTTGGCAGGGAGTGAGCGTGCATCTCAGGCATTATCTGCTGGGTCCAGATTGAAAGAAGGTTGTCATATAAACCGGAGTTTACTCACTCTTGGAACGGTCATTCGTAAGCTTAGGTTGTCTGCTTCTTAATCGGCTTAGTGTCTACCTTCTTTACTCAGTTTCTATCATTGTTTGCATACCTACATCTGGATTGTTTAATTTTACTGTGAGTCACATGGATGCCTGCCTCTATATTTTATTGTTGCTTAATTAATCATATTTTAATTGTCCAGTTTGTTGTTTATGACCTGCTAAGAAATAAGGTTGACTTGGTATTTTGCATGCATGAAAAATGACTAGCATATTGTTGCTTTTCACACTATCAGACCAAAACTATTGATGTCATAGGCTCATAGCAGTAGGATAGCCATTCTACTGGAAAGGGAAAAAAAGAGAGCAGTAGGATAGACTTTTTATTAATAATAAGCAACTGAATTCCTTTTAGAGAGCTGAATTTCACCCCTAGATAAAAATTTGTGATGGAGGAAGACAGTTATTTTTTTCGTTTTTAATCTTGTGTTCTGACTAATTAGAGATGCCTTCACACTAGAGAATTTATCAGTATGTTCGTAACTTACCTGATGGTGCTACACTTTTCTATTAAGCATTTTGAATATAGAGCTTATCAGTTTCCATTGACTGACATTATGTGCTGGAATGCAGTAAGGGAAGACAAGGACACATCAATTACAGAGATTCTAAGTTGACACGCATACTGCAGCCTTCCTTAGGAGGCAATGCTAGAACAGCAATCATTTGCACTTTAAGCCCTGCACGAAGCCATGTTGAGCAAACTAGAAACACACTTCTTTTTGCTTGTTGTGCAAAAGAAGTTACCACAAAAGCACAGGTTAATGTAGTGATGTCTGATAAGGTCTTGGTCAAACAGCTGCAAAAGGAGGTGGCCAGATTAGAGAGTGAGTTGAGAACTCCTGGTCCTCCTGCCACCAATTGTGATTGTGCAGCAATGTTGAGAAAGAAAAAACCTCCAGATAGAAAAGGTCATAATTTACTTTTTGAACCCATGTTATTCAGTTTGTGTTGATTGTGGACATGTCTTGACATGGAACTTTAAAGATATTGATTTAGAGCTTTTTGTGTGATAACCTCTCTTTTCTGATTAACTGTGTTATGAACAGTACTTATACCCTAATCAGTTCATATATCCTAATATCTAAAAAGGTTATCGTCATTTATAGTATTAGATTTCATATCATAACTAAAGTTGTATTTGTGGTTAGTGATACATCCTTCATCCCTGTGCATGTTACATTTTTGTTACTCCTTGGATGTTGATAACATGGGTTTCAATTATTCAGATGGAGAAGGAGATCAGGGAGCTAATTAAGCAACGTGATCTTGCTCAATCTCGTGTTGAGGATTTGCTGAGTATGGTTGGAGACAATCAGAAAACTAGAAAAGTAATTTCTATTTCCTAATTAGTGATAATCCTATCATAGATTATGCCCTCTAAATTTGGTTTGTCATGAATAACTCACAGGAAAGGGTAGATACCTGGGAAGATGACGATTCAGTGTCAGAGTCATCAAGCATTTATCGTCCTGCTCCACACATTAAAGAATTCAATAATCCTCACTATAACAATGAAGACAGTGGAAGTAATCCTGATGGTAAGTTGTTTCTTCTCTCTGCCAATTGTAAATAATCTGACGGAGGTGATGCAATTAACGGTATAACTGCATCAAATCCAGTCATTTGTTAACTTTTGCTTGTACAGAATACCCTGATGAATACTGCAAAGAAGTTCAATGTGTTGAATTGGAGGAATCAAGTAGAGATGACCCGGAATATCCTGACCCATCAGCAAGTGACAATGGGGTTTTCGCATCACCATTGCGTGAAGAGGAAAATGTAATAAATCAGGAAATGTCCACCCTTGTGAATGAAGATAGGGAAGAGAGACAGAACCTAGACAATTCAACATATGGTGTGCTGGATCAGAGACACCATGATGAACAATTGAGTATTGATTCTCTTGTATGTTCTTACCCTGATGAACAATCTCCACAGGCTATGTTAGCAACAATGTCAAATTTTAGGAACCTTCAATTAACAAGGAGCTGGAGTTGTAGGGAACATTATATGAGTGGTTCTCCTGAGAAATCAGGAGAAATAGAGAGGACACCATCCAATGGTTTTGAAAAATGCTTCCCTGGCAGACCAGATGGTTTGCGGAGAAAGTTCCTTCCATTAACTTATAGTGCTTCCAGTTCCACAAAATTGTCAACGAATGGTTCTCCGTCTTCTATTGGCAGTCCTTCAATGGATGAGTTAAGAACCAACAGCACCAGAACAACTGCTAATGAGGATATTACTAGCATCCAAACTTTTGTTGCTGGGATGAAGGAAATGGTCAAACTAGAGTATGAGAAACAGCTTGTTGATGATCAGGTGCAAATAAATCATTTCAAACTCCTTTTTAATTCTTAAAATTTAGGCAAAATGAAATTGTTCTTATGCTTCTTCCTTTTTCTTTTTAAAGCATTATGCAATACTGACCAGTGCCGCTACAAATGAAATTATATTATATTAGAATTAGAATAATGTTTACAATTAATGCTTCCTTGTCACTAGCAAATAATGGAAGAACCTTGAACTTCTTCTGTATGAAGACAAATATTGATACTTGTAGCAGACATGGATAATGAGTTCACATAATCATTTAAGTTTGACCAAATTTCTAGAAGTTCACATAAAAATTTCTTATGGAAAGTCATTATTAACCTTTTTGACTAAATTCTGCAATGTGGATTGTAGGATCAGCTAAGAGAGGTAAAACCTTACAAGTTTGAGAAGAATATGAGAGATGTAGGTATAGATTCAATGTTAGAGGTACCTGGAACTCATTTAGAATGGGCTGTACAACAATTCAAGAAGCAGCAAAAAAGAGATAGTTGAACTGTGGCAAACGTGCAGTGTATCATTGTTCCACAGGACCTACTTCTTTCTTCTCTTCAGGGGTGATCCAACAGACTCTATTTACATGGAGGTGGAGCTTAGAAGACTATCTTTCCTCGAAGAAACATTTCGCAATGGAAATCAAACCGTGAAGGATGGCCATACAGTCACATTAACTTCAAGGTTCTCTCTTTTCTTTTCTTTCTGTCACTTCACTAATGCATTTACTTGAGCATCTGATATGCTTTCATGCATCCAAGGCTCATTCATGTCATGTTTGATTCGTGTGAGGGAAACAGTGTGAAGGCTCTTCGAAGGGAGAGAGGAATGGTTGCGAAGCTTATGAAGAAAAGGCTATCTGAGAAAGAGAGGGAAAATCTGTTCAACAAATGGGGAATTGCATTGGATTCAAAGCGCAGAAGGATGCAACTGGCGAACCGCTTATGGAGTAACACTGATATGAACCATATCGTGGAGAGTGCTGCAATTGTGGCAAAATTAGTTAGGTTTACAGAGCAGGGTAACGCATTGAAGGAGATGTTTGGGCTTAGCTTCACACCTAACCGCACTTTATCATATTTCTGGAAAAATAGCAGGGCTTCTCTGTTTTAGGTCTTCTCTACTTCGTGCCTCGTACATGTACAATTTTATCATATACTAATTCCCTATTAAGCATTCTTTCATCAATGGAAGTGGAACAAAACAATTGCCTCCATTGTGATTGAATTTAATTTGTATTATATATTATATATTATATACGTACCCTCTCATTAAGCCTAGGAAAAACTGAATCTGCCTTTCTGATCTTGTTGTACCCATACATACCATTTTAGAAATGTTAATCTTTATCGTTTCATGAGAGTTTTTTTATTGTTCTTGGTACAATGGTATGTTGAATAGCCAACTTCATTGGTAGACTATTTTAATCATTTTATTTCTTCCTCAACCAATGGAAAAAAAATGATTATATACTTTTCCAAGTCAATTAGATTGTGGCACGTGGTAGAATATGTGATTATATTTTAGATCTATTATCTATTTATCTATTATTATTGTTGTTATTATATTATATATATAAAAGCTGAGTCGCGAAATATGGCGTTACCATTTGTACACTATTGTTGTCACCTTACTATTTTATCCTACATGTCACCATTTCATTCTTGCACCCTTTCACTTTCTCAACTTTCAATAATCTCTCCACTTAGCCTCCTTTAATAGTAATTAAAATTCACATGATTTATCATTATATTTTATATATTCAATATTATATTTTGGATTTAATTAATATACACTATCAGTGTAAAGAAATTTTATACAGACATCCAATGGTATGTTGCCACATCGTTTGATGAATGTGACACCTCATGTGTTATTAAATTCTATAAATAATGTGGCAGGACATCATTGGATGTTTGTGTAAAAGAATTTTATATTGACGGTATATATATTAAACTCTTATATTTTTTACTTAAAAATATTTATAACATTATTTATTCATCTGCATAAATTCGTGTACATTCTATCTATTTTCTATTAATCTATTACTATCTATTATCTATATATTAAAGATGAACTGTGAGCTATAGAGTTGGCACATCAACTTTGAAATCACCATCTATGTCTAATTTTGCCATATTAACAATAGTATGAGGTGACACCTCTACATTTTGACTTTCCTTGCAATATATTATCTATTACAATATATAATATACCCACTTACAATGGAGAATTCACAATGGGCAACTTGCTCATTTCTGGACTGATGATTGGCTTCAAGGGATTGGCCCCCTTCTCTCAAATGCTTGCTTTCCAATTCCTAATTCAAACATCACAAATAAAGTCAGGGATTTCATTGATTTTAATGGTAACTAGGATTTGATTAAAATCAGAAATTATTTACCTGAGCCCATTTTCAAAAAATTATGGGAATTCCCCCTCATTCATCTCATTATGGCATGGATAAATTGGTTTGGAAAGGAGCTTCTGATGGTTGGTTTTCTGTGGGTACTGCTTATGATTTCATCACTTCCTCTAGAACTCCAGAGCCTGATAGATTAATGAAAATAATCTGGAAATGGCAAGGTCCTCAAAGATTGCGCATCCTTCTCTGGAAAATTGCATCCCAAGGCATTTTAACAAATGTCAGTAGGAAGCATAGGAATCTAACTTGTGATGATTTATGTCCTATGTGCCAAAATGAACCTGAAACTATCCTACATCTATTTAGAGATTGTGGTGATGCTAAAATTCTCTGGACCTGTTTCTTCACAGATAATTATCTTACTAGCCTATATGACAAGCAGTTAGTGCGTACCCAGTTATTTGCTGCTTTATCTGGTCCTCCTTCAAATGATGATTTTCTGCGAAGGGATTTGTTTATTGGTTTCATCCTGGAGAGTATCTGGAGGCATCACAATGATATTGCTTTTAACAATTTCAGAGCATCAACTGGAACCCTAAAAGTACAAATTGGCAATCAAGTTCAGGCAGCAATTAAAGCTTTGAAGAACAATAATTTCGAGTCAAAGAGTGCTCACCTCAGTCATACCCTTGTTCGCTGGAATCTTCCGCCAAATGGTTGGGTTAAAATCAACACTGATGGTTCATTTTCTCCGTCTTCGAACTCGGCAGCTTGCGGTGGAGTCATCCGCGATCATTGGGGTCGTTTCGTGACTGGTTTCTCCAACTATTTGGGGGACTTGCTCGATCCTGGAGGCAGAATTCTGGGGGATTCTGCGAGGTTTGGAGACTGCGGCTCAGTTGGGGAAGAAGTTTGCTATAATAGAAGTCGATTCTATGGTTGCCCTCAAATTCGCAGAGACTGGTTTCCCTAGCACTCACATACCATTTGCTATTGTTCAACGAATTTAACATTCTGCTAACTCTTTTGAAGGATTGGTTTGGAAGCACACATTTCGTGAGGGAAATACTTTGGCAGATTGTTTTGCAAAGAAAGGGTTGGAGATGAACGGTTCTTTTAGGAATTATGGGTCTATCCCTGATTTTGCTATTTTGTTTATTATTTCTGGTTGTGCTGGATACTTGATCCAGAGAGTACCTTAGTTGTTTTTTGTTTGTTCCTTGGCCTGTTAGGCCCATTTAATTCATGTAAAAGAATATATACCCACTTACAATTCTTAATATTCCTTTAATATTCTAAAATTGCCATTCCTAATCATTATTTTATCATTATATCCATCATTATGTCAATGTAAGTTATAAAGAAAAATATTACTTTATGTAAAACCCATTGAAAGAAATCAAACCACCACAAATCTTTAAATCACCTTTAAATTATATGAAATTAGAAATTATTCTTATTCTTATCATTTCACACTTTTCCCCCCTTATTAAAAGTGAATTACAAGATTGTAGCATCCACGCAACGCGTGGGTCTATATCTAGTATCTCATTAGTATAGTGACAAAGGGGAGTTAGCTACCAGAGTAATCAAATAATATAACTGAAATAGGGATGAGAAAAAAAAATCAATCTTGAGGTTTGAGCAATAATGCTTTAATAACAAGAAGGAAAGTTAAAAAGCACAATGCCAGTTTAGATGTAACTTATGTAGAAGAACTTCTAGGTGAAAAATAATAGAATGAATGAAATAGGTCAATGAATTTAACTTCTCCATAAGTTGAAATTAGTCTTTGTAGCCCACATTCTCCAAAAGTTTTCCCAATTAACTTCTCCATGAGTAACTAATTTCAACTTATGGAGAAGTTAAATTCATTTGACCTCTTTCATTCATTCTATTGTTTTTCACCTAGAAGTTCTTCTGTAGAAGTTGCATCCAAATTGGCCCACAGTATCTGATACACAGCATAACGTAATCTTCAAATCACTTTAACATATGTGATAACTAGTAGAAGTTCATTTTGTTTGATGTGTCACCCAAAACAGGCAAGTGAGCTCCTTTTGAGAGAAAAATTCAAAGAAAAAATATTAAGTTACTCCTAGTGAATGTGTAATTGTTCTTTCTTTGTATTTAAAGAAAAGTGTTGCAATTCTAGTGAATGGGGTTCTCCTTGAGAAATGTATTTAATTTCTAGCCTTATTCATGGTTTTTCTTTTATCCATAAAGAGTTTTCTACACGTATCAATTCTATTTTTTTTCATCCCTATTTCAGTTGTGTTATATTATTTGATTATTCTAATAGTCAATTCTATTCTTTCTATAGGCATATTTGCACCACTGATCTAATAGCCTCCACTGTATATAGAGCTGGTAATTTGAGGTACCCGACTCGATCCGATAAGATGCAGGTAGCGGACTTTATCGGAATAGACTAAAATGTTTGGAAGTTATTCGGGCTTCTAAAATAAGTGTTACAGTCCTACACTTTTACGGGTTTTTTACGGATTGATCCGGTCAAGTTAGCCCATTTTACCGGCTCTAATTATATAAAATAAATACAACCAAATAGCCTTCACAACATAAAGCAATTTAACTCATAAACTCCAACTTATTTTAAAATTTATGTTGTTTATATATGTAGCCATTGATAAATAAAAAAAATGTCACATTGATTGTCTTAACAATATGGTAACATGGTTCTTCCCTCCTTTGTTATGCTAATAGCAAAGCTAAGAGCAACTCTGTTGTTAGAGTATAATCTGTCAGAAGAAAACAAATTTGATGCGACGTTGGTACGTTGGAGGAGTACGTTTTGCAAGGAATAGTGAGACACTGCTCATACCGTGTGTAATTGAAAGAAGTGGGGGCCAATCAAATATTTTATTATTTTTATACATATGAATAATAAATTAATATAAAATAGGGTAGATTGTAGGGTCCATTTAAGAAACTTTATAGAGTTATTGGGTTGGAGGAAAAAGTCAGTTGAGTTGCTTGAAATTATAAAAATAATATGATATTATGGAAATACGTGAAAAAATTATATTTTATTTGATGTAGCAACTCTGTGAGTTGCTCCATTGGAGATGGCCTAAGCAAGTAACTATTAATAATTTATTTTTTATCTATGAATTATTTAATAACTTTTATTAATATAATTTATGATATTTTTTTATATTTTAAGAATTTACTTTTGATTTTTTAAATTTATTAGTTGCTAATATCAAATTTTATAATTATATACTATTTTTATGATAATTTTAAATAAAATTAAAGTTTTTATAAATACTGTCATATTCTTTACAATATAATTATTTTTAAATTATTATTCATACAATAAAACGTTTTAAAAAATATTTTCTTTTCATTGATAATTTTTTTAAATAACTCATTATTAATAAATATTTAGAATTTTATAATTAGATACTTTTATGTTAATTTTAAATAAAATTAAATATTTTTTATAAAATTATTTACCAAATAACTTTAGCTTAAAAATAATTTTTAGGTTAAAAAATCTGAAACCGCCAAACAACTTTTCCATCAAAGCAACTTAAAAAAAAAAAAAAAAAACAGGCCAAACGAAGCCTATATCAACATTTTATGTTTGCTTTGTTTTTTTTTTTTTCATCATCACTTTTTTATGTTTGTTTTAATTTTCTTTTTTCCCCCTTTTGTTCGAAAATAAAGAGAAAGCATAGAAGGATTGGATCCAAGTATCCAAGGCAAGATAGAAGGCCAGCCCGGCAAATAAAGAAGCCCAAAGCCCAATGTTGGGATAGTCCGATAACGATACGACGACGTGTGGTGCAGTGCCTGGTTTCCCAATCCCTCAGAAGTCAGTAGCACCATTACCGTTTTTCTGGACTGTGAAGTGAAAAAAAGCAAAGTGCTGAAAGGAAAGGAGAGAAATGAGCATTGCATCGACGACAGCGTACTTTGCTCGGCGCGCGGCGCAGAAGGAGAGGGTGCGGATCCTCTACCGCCGCGCCCTCAAAGATACTCTCAACTGGGCCGTCCATCGCCACCTCTTCTACGACGACGTATTCTTACCCTACCATTTCCCCCCTTTTCCCTCTTTTTTCTTTTAATTTTATCTAACAATTCCTTTTTCTCTACTTCAAGGCTTCAAACCTCCGCGAAAGATTCGAGCAAAACAGACACGTGGTTCGGTTTCCTCTTTTTTTCATTTCTGCCTTCGAGATCATCGCATCTTGCTTTCTCCCCCGATTTGGTTCTGGAGATTCAAGTTTTGGCTTTGATTCAGCATTCTGAAACGGTTTTTTTTTTCTGTTTTTTTTTTTTTGTGGGACTTTGTAATGATTAGGAAGTTGTGTCACTCGCATTCCATTTGGTGAAACAATCATTGGTCCTTGCATTACTGAATCTATTAGCGTATTCTAACATAACATTGTGTTGGTTGGATATCGTATACAGGAAGACCTTGATACCATTGATAGGCTTATAGCGGATGCTGAAGCATCCTACAATAAGTGGCGCCATCCTGATCCTTATATAGGTAACACACCTCACTGAATCTCAATATCAACACTGCTTTCTGCTGTATCGTACAGAAATTATACCACATCACATCCATAGTAAAATGTTACCATGAAAATTTTTCTGTTTCCTAGTAGCACACGAATGATAGGGAATGAGACATAAGATGAATATTATGTTAGTATCTTTAATTGTATGAAATTCCCAACATAACTTCACCCCTCTCCTTTTGTTTGGTGAGGGGAACATTAAATGATTCCTGATAGGAGTTGAGGGGAGTGCCGTAATAAGATTATTTGTTATATTCTCAGTAATCAGAACCATTTAGGGTCAATTTGAATAAACTTCTCTAGATCAACTTATAGGAGAAGAAAATAAAATTAATCAAACAAGTAAAATGAATCCAACTTCTTCTATAAGCATAGTTATCAATCCCGGATAGCGGCGGCCCCAAAAACGCTATAGCGAATAGTGGGATGACCGCTATTTTGAATTTTTTTTCAATTATATAATTTATACTAAATGCTAAAAAAAACTCAAAATCTTGATATTCAAAATAAGAGAACAAGGGAGATAGATAACAGATAACAAATTAAGAGAAAGGAGAGAACAAGGGAGAGAATAAAAGAATAATGGAAGATAGAAACAATACAAAACAGGAAAAGAAAAACCTGAGGCAATTAGCCTGCAGCAGAACAAAAACAACAAGGGGAAAGCTTGAAAACAGAGGCAGAGGAGTTGCCTGAGAGCTGCCAGAAAGAGCCGCTGGTGATTCGTCGGAGACAAGCGCAGATGGTGGTTGGAGAGAGGGGTTGGGTCATGAGAGTCAGAGGCTGAGGGAGGCAACGTAAAGGTTCTAATGTCTAAAGATCTTTTGACCTGAAGCGGTGCAAAGTGGTGCTTCTTTTGACCTAAAATGTCTGAAATACCCCCATAAAGGGCACTTGAACGGTCACTTTTTTTACGGCATTTGTGGGTTTTTAACATACCTTCAACATAGTGGCCAAATAGCGCCGTTACACAGGCCGCTATTTGCACCTCTATAGCAGCCGCGACGGCCGCTACACTAAACTGCGACACTACGTAGCTCTGTATAGCGCTAGGGGGCCGCTCCGTGCCGCTACTCTGCTATAGCGCTATTAACTACCCTGTTTATAAATTGAAATTAGACTTTGCAACTAAACTTTTCAAAAGCTATCTCATTTTGCTTTTGAAAAAGTTGATTTAGCTTTTGAAAAAATTGAGCTACAAAGTCTAATTTCAACTTTCGATTTATGAAAGAAATTAGATTCATTTTATTTTATTTCTAATTATTTATTTCTAATAATTATTCTAGAGAAGTTAATCCAAACTGGGCCTTAATTTACCCAAGCTACAATATGCCTTGGAGCACAAGCACAAAGGCAATGTATTGCCCATTTTTGTTTTTCTTGTGTTGGGTTTGGAGGCTGGTTTAGTATGGCCATGCTTTCCAGAGTTTGTAAAATTCTAGTCACTGTTCCTTCTATTTCCTGTTTTGCTATTTAATCCAATTCTAATATTAACCCCTTTTTTCTCCTATTTTCTGATAACTAACAGTTCCTTGGGCTCCTGGTGGTTCCAAGTTCACTCGCAACCCAACCCCACCTGAAGGGGTAAGTCATTGTGATTATATATTAAGTTTATATTTTCCTTTTTCAGATGCTCCCACTTATTTGTTTGCTATTCCATGCATATCACTGAAATTCTTTTGTCATCTACAATCAACCCTTTTAAAACAAATTTTCCATACTAACATACAGCTATGCATGTGTGTGTGTGTGTGTGGGGGGGGGGGGGATTTAGGACAAGTTCATTTTATGATGTGCAAGAGGCCTAAAATAACTGCACGCGTCACCACAATGTTCTCTCACCTAGGGCATTTTGTTGATGAAAAATGCTAGTAACATACTCTCTAATACACTTTTTTTAACACACTCTTTGTGATTGGTTAAAATTCACATGGGTCCCACCACATTGGTAGTGAGACCCACATAATTCGGTAGGACTTATGTGAATTTTAACCAATCACATGGAGTGTGTTGGAAAGAGTGTGTTGCTAGCACTCCTCTTTGTTGATATCTCTAATCTGATGACCCTGTCATATGAAAATGAATGTATCATGCGAAATGATCCAAAGCTCTCTGTATACTTGTGTGTATATACTTCATACATATCTGTGAGTTCACCAATATACTAAATGGATTTGTGGTAATTTGCTGTAATGAGTGCAATTGGTGGATGATCAATTTTCACTTTTGAACAAGAGATGGAATGTTCAAAACCGTCCAACTGAGATGTCAGGTGGTCATAATCATATCTAGTCATGAAGAGTGTGACCTAGTTTCCTTATCTAGGTGTTTGAAGTAATTAGTCCAATCATTCTCTGCAGTCCCCTACTTATAAATTCATTATCAAATATATACTCCCCTTGTGTACAGAATATCAAGGTCATTTGCACCATAAAGATGAAGTCATTTGCTGTTTTCCATTATTGTTTATTGATCAGATAGGTAGGATATATATACATAAATATGATTAGGGATTTATTCCTTGGGCTTTTTGCCCCTCCATTTATCAAAAAAAATATGATTAGGGATATAGAAAAGCATATGAGGAAATTCTCTATTTGTGAGCACGGTGTCCTTCCTGTGTGCTGGCTTTATCATGTTCCTCATTCATTTTCTTCTGTTGCTTATGAGAACCTTAAAATTGTTCCAATATATATTTCTTGGAATGTTCTTATTCTGACTGAATTTGATGTTATGTTCTTGATGCAGATTGAGATAGTATATGATTATGGCCGTGAAGATAATAACTGAAAGCTGATTTTTATTTTCCCCCTTGCTATGAATAAAGGTTTGCAATCAAATTGTTCTATATTACTAGATTGTTGATTAAATCACCTTCATTTACTCTTACATGATGGGTATAAATTTACAGAGATTGAGTCCATGCTTATGATGTTGAAGAAATTTGATCACCTCCAAACCAGATGGTTCCTGGAATGTTGAATGTTTTGAGATTCTGTAATTTGGTACTTGTTAGTGCGAGTTGGGAGTTTTATATAAACAACTTGTTACATTACATAAATCGTCTGCAAATTCTGAATTGTGGTCTCTTCCCAGTTTACTAACAATCTTATGTTAACTATTGACTATTGAGCTACACTATCACGCTATTATAATGGTTGATGAGAGCTAGGTTGCCCGTGAGATCCGACGAGCACAGCAATATAATACATGATATATGGTGGAAAAAATTGTAAAATGATAAAATTTTGGCTCCCTTATTGGTACAGTGTTAAAGACGACTTAGACACTGTAGGAACCGAATTGCCTCTAGAAAGCAAGTTTACTTTTACTCATAGTTCACCCTCTCTAGCAAGCACTGCTAGTGAAAATTATTGATTTCTTATTCCACGTATTTTCACTTTTCAATTTTCTGTTCTTTCTTTTCAAGCATTTATGAAACACTCACCTAAACGCAATCTGAAGTTGTCCATGCTTGTCTGATTTTTTTGTAGTTTGGTTAATCACGCTACATGCGCTACTTAATAACGGAACTTGTTCCCTCTCCGATATTTTGGACAACAAAACAAAAAAGATACAGTTACACTCATTTCCTTTGAAGTTAACATTTCTTAAACTGGTGTCTTTATTGTTTAGGAAAATACACTTGCCCATTCGATTTGTTATTTTCAAGGGGCTTTAGCCTTTAGGTAGGATTCACATATAAATGAAGACAAACGCAATTCCTTTGTTTTTCGGCCAATGATGTATGTAATTCCTTGAACAAAGAACGGTATTGAGATGTAAGAACTAAGAAGACTGCATAAAATAAATGAAGCTTGTATAATTTTATATATAAACAAAAAAAATGTCAGTGTAATAAGCACTAATATGGAGGTCGGTCCAATTCCACCGAATTAAAACTACAAGAATAAAACAGGGGCAAATCGGGGTTTGGAGAGGCTGTCCCTGCGTTGAAGTTGTATCCTAAGGAAAAAAATATGTCGTTTGCATATTGGACGTCTCAAAAAGCCGGTCGTTATAGGGTGTTCAAGTCAACTTTTGTTTCTGAAAATACATAGGTTCCTAATTTAATTTGAGTGCACCTGCATTATCTATCCTCTCCAGTGAGCTCCTCCATATAAATAACCTTGGGTTCCACAGTTATTATTATATGGTTTAGCTTTCAGTCTATAAGTATAAGATAACGCTAAATCAGAATATTCAGACATAAACTGCACCGTATCGTATGCAGTCAACCATAACTAAGATGAGGAAGATGTTCTCGGACGACACCACTGCATGTGCCCGTTCAACTTCATTGCGCGTGATTATGGCTCTCACTGCTATGGCCCTGCTGTCATGGACCATCTGCTATGGTTATGAAGCTGCCACTGAACCACGAAGACGCCCACTATATGGCCCATGGATTTCAGGCGTTGGAGCTTTGATTATGCTTATCGGTTTCTTGCTTCTAGCTATGGGGCTTCCCATAATTGCAGACTTGATTCTTAGGTTGTCAGAGGAGCTACAATGCCCACAGGAAACCCATCTTCATCAGAGTAGCAACCTGAAAGTAAAATTTGATGATTCTGTCTAGTTTTGTTATAATTGAGAGCCGTTCTCCTGGCAGGAATGACTACAAGTCTACAAACAGGGCATTTTCTCCATTTAATCCTTACTTTAAATTGTTTCATTTCAAGGTTTAGATAATTAGATCAGATTTCAATGCTTAATTTATGCACTTTATTTATTTCACCTTCTAAACATAGATGTTAGTTATTTCAATGAAACTTGAGTGAGATTTTACCTTCATATTTAATATGAAGGATTTGGTGTATGTAATGCAACCAAAGTACAAGAATTGTTCAGTTAGAAGAGGTTGGAGGGAGGGGGGTCCTCACTTGCTATTTTTAATTTTAATGCATAAAAAACATAGATGACATCAGGAATTACTCTTCTGAAATAAAAAAACTATATTCTGATTGTAGCATTCTTTTTACCGTTCCAGTTTTCTTAATGGTAATCTTTCAAATGACTTGCAAAGGCAGAGGGAAGTGTCAATCAAATTATAATAATAAAGTACATATAATAATCTTTGTGAATATGATCAGAATATTCATGCTCTTGTGAAATTTTTACACTGGAATTATTATCAATAAGCCTACCAGAGAGCAAACACAGCTAGTCGCTCTATTGTGAAATCATAAATACCTACTCATGTGAATTCAAGACACAAATGAGTGGGCACCAAGTGAACCTTCAATTCAACAGCAACAAATGAATGTGATTTCCTCTTTTCTGAAGGTTGAACAAAGGTATGAATGGCATCACACCACAGAACATACATGAACTAATGTCTAGGTTAGCAAATTTGTTAGGTGTGCCAGCAGTGGGAGTTAGCTGTTGCAATTTTCATGTATCAAATGGAGTTTTGGGTGAATTTCATAATAGCGAGATTATACAGTAAAGGTGAAATGCAAGGGAAATTAATTTACTCAAAAAAGTAAAATATATTTTTAGAAATGAACTTAATTGAACTGAACAATTTAGAAAGAGCAGTATGTATAAACACTGGACCATGCAGCATGGCTGTGCATAGCTTAAGTATTAAGGAAATAGAACTCTTCTACACTCAATTCTAAGTTCAAAATTTCCTGAGACTATGACCAAGTAAAGTAGCTATGCACTCTAATCTCCCAGCAAATGCTGCAACTCATAAATCAACCAATCAGCACAAACAATCTGTATTTCATGATGTTACCACATCCAAAGAGAAGGCCTCCCCACAATCTTCTAGTAATGATTGCATTTATAAATCATGCGTACTATGTCTTTTCAGCAAATTCTAAGAAAGGGTACCCAACACAATGACACCCATTGTAGAAATTGTATAAGACTCCACATATAAACTATAAAATCTATTACAGATATGTATAGCACAGCCCGTTTATGAAGTTATGCTTTGACATGTGCTTCTTATGCCCAACCTCCCACTGACACTAATAGTGTGTTTGGTTTATACTGGATCCACGTTTTAAATATAGATCCGGGTTAACGCTACTCTCAAGTGTAGGTTTGGTTTGGCGTTGAAACTGACCAAATTCAAGCTTGGATTTCCCAACACAACTATTTCGAGCGTTGGAAACATGAGTTTACCACGTTTCAACGATAAACCAAACATGCTCCAAACGTGGTTTTAATGGAAACCAAACATGCACTAAGTCTTTTAGATCTTTAATGTCTCATAATATGATTGGCATAATCTATTACAGATATATGATTCAGCCATATATCAGAGCAAATAGAACTATTCAAACTCCAAAGATGTGAACTAAAAAGACTAGTTCATGTAGCCTATCAACACATCCAAGTCTCTTATCAATTATTTACAAATTAACAACCATATGTAATCTAACCTTAACCATAAGCGTAACTTCTTTTATATATAAATTTAAAACAAAAAAAAAAGGGGATTATAGTGGTTGAATTTATGAGAAAAAGAAAAAGGCAAATTTTGGAGATGATTCTGATTTTTTATTCAAAACAAACACACGTAAGGTGAAGGGAAAGTAGAAATAGCATTCGATATAAAATTGTAATGAGAGTACATATATCTAGGAGTCCAAAACCCTACAAATTGGGAAAGGTAGGAAGTAGTACATTTAGAGTAAGCAGGGTGAGAATCAAATGAGCTTGAAAGGAAGAGGCCAAGGAGTGGACCTGGGAACTTCGACCTTGTCTTTGATGCGTTCAATCATCTTCTCTTTCTTGGGGCGAGCGTTTCCGTACGATCCCTTGAATCTCTTCCCCTTCTTGGTCTTCTTGTCGCCACGCCCACACAATATGGGAGACGCCGCTGTCAAGCTGGGCCTCTCCGCCGTTAACAGCCACCTCGCAGCTACGCAGCAACGCTGCATCACATTCACACCACTCGCCATATACACTTTGTTGCTTCTGCTTCTGCTTCGATGATGGCTATCAATTAGATTAGAATGGAAAATACTAACAAGATGGATTCTGCAATTATATGGGTCAGGCCCATTTTGAAATGGAAAAACTTTTTGAGTTATACACCCCACGGGGCTTGGACAAAAAAAAAAAAGACCCCACGGGCCTTACTCAAATTTACATCTAATCTAATTGCTGCTAATATTACTAGCAATCTTTTTCCCTTTGGAAAGGGATCAAGTTTGACAAAAAAAAAAAAAAAAAAAAAAGATCAAGGTCAAGGGATACACTTTTCATGCTTACATTCCATCATTACATAATAGGTATTAATCAGGGGAGAAGTGAGGTTCAATCAATCAGTTTATCCAAATGCAATTTTCTTGTTAAATTTTAAGATTAAAATCTAAATCAAATATAAATACCAAATTAATATATATATATATAAGTAATTTAAAAATTTATGAATTATTTAATTATTAACTTTTAACTATTTATTTTAATTATTTCACTATTTAACTTAATTTTTAATAAAATATTTTATCACAATAAATAATAAAAATTATAATTGAAAAATTAAAATAAAAATTATACAATATTATGTTTTTGGCCAGAAAATAAAAATAAAATTTATATAATAAAACTTATGTAAATTTAGTAATTAAATTAAATACTTCTAACTCAATAAATAATTTTATCAGTTACAAGCTAACTTTTCTATATCTCTTTCTAATTAACTAACGCTACACTATTTTATCAAATTATATATATATATATATATATATTAAAATAAAACAAATCAAAGTTGAGGTGTGGCATGTCTTTGTCTTAAAGTGGCTTTGCAATTTGTACTAATTATGTGCCTGCTTGTATAAAACCAGTGTGTCAGTGGTGCAATGCACAGAGATCATAATTAGTTATTGAGTGAAATAAATGATATCATAGAAATGTGCGAATTGTTTGTGTTGTGCGGTAAGTTTATAAATTTGTGGATTAGTGTTGACTAAGATAATGAAGTCAAGTTAATGAAAAGCATTATTCAATAGATACGTAATGTCGTCAGAGTTCCATGCTTCTGGGAAGCATTTTTTAACGATGAACCCTCTTTGACCATTTCTCTAAAGCTATTCTATCCTGATTATGATATTGATGGCAAAAAACATCATTATCTGCCATTGTTTCAGTGCAAATCATGTGTTAGATTTCAAACTTTGAATTTAACCGGGATAGAAACAAAAGTTTTAGCTAAATTGAGCAGAGTGTAAAGGCAACTTTAATGGTAAATGTTGATAAGCGACAATAGATTCTCACTTATTTTTCTTTGTTCATTCTACACACATCTATCTATTTATATCTCTATCATGTTTCATGATAAAAATTCATCAGAAAATCATTTGAGGAATGAAGAAAGAAACGCTATTGTTTTTATTCTCTAAAAGCTATTGCAGTTTGTCTTCTATGTTTTTTTTTTTTTTTTTTTTGAAGTTGAGCATAAGAGACTAGAAGCAGAAAGACATGAAAACAATAATAATACATTCAAAAAATCAACTTTGCCCAACTTTTACAAATATGCAAAACGAGAATTAAGAGATTGATAGTGAAAAATAATGGCGTAATAACCTTTCTTAGTTCTATATATAAAAAAAAAGAAATTAAAACCTTTTGATGACTGAGGTTCTTACGTGGAGTAAGGGTGGGAAAAGCAATGTTATGAAACATTACTTGTGGAGTGGGCATAAGAACATTGATATTTTCTGGCAATGCCCTTGATGCATTCATGACATTTAGAAAAAAATTCACCAAAATCAAATGGTTTAAAACAAATCTGATTAGGGGTGGGAACAGGTCAGGCCAGGCTTTGGGAGTCTGGCCTAGCACCTAATCTTTGTGTGTAACGTCCTAATTTCAAAATTCAGAAATAATGCATGTTGGGAGCACTATTTCCAAACTCGTGAAATTAATTCGTCAATTTTGCGTATCAATATAAAACACAATCGCTTGAGTAACCCAACAATTACTAAAGCTCCAACATTACATACATAAATCAAAGAATACCAATACAGAGTTGTCATCAAGGCTACAATACAAGACATTATAGTAATCTTATAAATCCATAAGAACATCCTAATTAATAGCAATAATGGTTCCAAGCAACGTTAACTACTTCGAACATGACTAAACATTAAGCTATCATCACTCATGAATCTTTTACTGCTCGTCACTACCCTGTGAAGTGTATCCTGCACCACTGAAATATTGTTCCCATGGAATGGGGTGAGACCAACGTCCCAATGAGCGTAACAAGTGTGTGCGGTGTGGGGAAACAATCAAGAATCATCACAATTACACATTTATCTAAAGCATCATGAATAAATGAATTACACATAATATGTCATCATTGGAATAATGTTTATGATGCAATGCATGACTGTGAGGTGTTGTTACCCGACACCCGGGGTGATGGCCAAAGGCCCGTGATTCCATAATAAGATATTCAAGGTTCGGAATACATAATCATTATCTCAACTCATAATTCATGACTGTGATGGCCAAAGGCCCATGATTTCATAATAACATAATCAAGATTCTTAATACATAATCACTCAAGTCATCTACCCTATGGTTTTGCAATTCAATACATACAATCATTGATGCATTCATATTTCTTAAGTTCATCTTATACATACATCATTATTCCATGAAAGGAAGGGAAATAAGAATAGGGGTCATGCTATGACATCAATCAAGACAAACAAGTGAGAGTCACACCCACCTGAGAGTCGAAAATACGCAAGACGAACGGAAGAAAGGAGCGTTGGAGATGAGTAGATTAATGAAGAAGTTGATCTTGGTTGGGTAGAAATCGTTCTTGACCTTCACCGGAACATTCTCCCACTAGAACCTCTCTTTCTCTCTCTAAAAAGACGAAGAAAGGGAAAGAAAACTGAGTGGAAACTGTCTGTGATCGTATTTTAAAAACGCTGTAACCGTCGTCTCGCTCAAGCGAGCCAAATTCGCTTGAGCGAGTCGTTCGAATCCACGTTCCCCCTCTCATTTTCACTTGAGCGAAAATACTTTCGCTCGAGCGAAAAATGTCCAGAGAGCACTCTAAATTCCCCTGTTTTTCGCTTGAGCGAGTTGCTACTCGCTTGAGTGAAATTACAAAACCACTTTTGCAGTTTTTGCTGGCATAATTCGCTTGAGCGAATTTCATTCGCTTGAGCAGAATCCTATTTCTAAGACCCTTATTTCTTGCTTCTTAACCTTTTCCTTATCAATTCCTTACTTCACTCTAATTAGGGGTGTTCGCGGATTGGTTTGGATCGGTTTTGAGGCAAAAAATCATCTGATCCGATCATTGCGGTTTTATCATTTCATCATCCGATCGGTTTTGATATTTTTTCAAATCCGATCCAATCCGATCCAATTTAAATTGGATTGGATTGGATCGGTTTTCGGTTTTTCAAAGCGACAATAAATATTTGATAAAATTGATAAAATATTAAAGTAATAGTAAATATTTTCTTATTGGAACTTATATTTATTAAAATTAATATAAAATTATATAAAAGAATGACATGAGACATGAAAACTAATTTAAAACTAGTTTATATTGATATATTTTTAGAAATATTAACATGATATTAGATAATAAAATCATAAAAAATATATTAGTATAAGTATTTTTATCAATATATATGTATACAAGTATAAATATATGATTATTTTATAAGTAATATATATGTATATGTAAGTTCGGTTTGGATTGGATTGGATTGGTTTTCCAACATAGGATCCGAAAACCAATCCAATCCAATAAAAAATTTCGGTTTTTTGCGGGTTGCGATTTTTTGGATTTCGGTTTGATTCGGTTCAGTTTTTTGCGGTTTGCATTGGATTGGATTGGATATGAACACCCCTAACTCTAATCATGTTTTAAATTTCCTAAATTCATTTATATTTAATTATCTATAATTTATTATGTTGTACTCTCCTTAATTATAGGAACCTTATCCGTCTACATTCAAATTTAATTCAAATCTTATAATTAAACATTATCCTAAAACTGACATTACTTTCCTATCTCTAATTCTTGTGACGTAATTATTCCTATTTTGAAATATGATCTTAAATTAATATACTGAAGCATATCTCTTTTCTAAGCTTATCCCAATCGATTCTGATATTATTATATTCATATTAATAATATAATAACTACTATATTTTCTAATAATTAAGGTTATTTGAAACCTTAATAATAGATTTATCTTCTACTAATTTTATTATTATCTTGTTATATCAATAACAATTATTATATCTTCTAATATCAAATTCTATATCTCTCTCTTAATATCCATATTATTGTACCATTATTATATCATTAATATTAATATTATTTATTAATAGTTACCGTTATTATTATAAAAATTCTCTTTTATAACCAATATTATCGAAATACAATTATAAATATTTTTATTTTATTATCATTATTGTTTTATTATAATTCTAGATTTCTAAATTTTTGGGATGTTACATTGTGTCTGGACCTGAGCCTATTAGCTGTATAAAAGTCTGGTCTAGCCTGAAACCTGTTTAGAAGCCTGTTTTTATAACATTGCGTATAAACAACCCAACAAGTTAGTTTAGAAGCCTATTTAAAAGCCTTAGTAAAAGCCTGGTCCCCTCCCCCTCCCACCTTGGCCAATCTGTACTGATCTAAGTCATGAGCGCTGAACTGAATTGAATTGAATTGACCTCATACATTACTTGACCATCAAAATAATTAGCACTGTATCAGATTACATAGATATATCATATATGCACCCCTCCATTGTGACCAGCAAATCAACATCCGAGCAATTTATATAATTTATAATTATTATACTACTAATTATAATTAGAATCTGGCCGCCTGTCAATCATAAAGCTAGTTTTATTGCAAAACAAAACTCACATGTTCCTTAAAACTGCAATGAAACCAAATAAGGGAAAGGATGAGTTTACGAACTACGAACAGGGAGGAACAATTTCACACGCAAAGTGAACAACAAGATGGAACTCACTTTGCGCCGACGGAGGAAAGATGCGCCGGAGGTGAAAAGGGACGACCTGACGAGCACAACGATCTGCGACTGCGATGAAGCTTCGGTCGGCGGCCAAGAACTTTCATAGAGATAGACTTCTACTGCGCAGCTGAAGTGAGAAATGACTTTTTTTTTTTTTTCCTGTTTCACGTTTTAATTGATGGTTTCATTTTTTGGTTTGTTTTTATTTTCTATTTGTTAATTTAATTTTTTATAATCAGAAGCTTGTTATTTTTATTTATTCTTATTTGATTTCAAAATTTTATTACGTTATTTAATAATTATATTTATAATTATATATATAATTAATTTACTAAATTATATATTAAACAGGCTGGCCTGTCAGGCCTAACAGCCCTTTTTATATGTTTGGAGTCTGGCCTGTTTAGCTAAATAGGCTTTTTTAAAAAGTCTTAACATCATCTTTTAATAAACGAGTCAGGTCAGACCGCAAGCTCCTGACAGGCCGACTGGCCTATTCACACCCCTACATGTGATGCATCAAGTAGAGCATTTTTATCCTACTTCCTATTGTAAAATATGTGTAATGCACAGTTAAGTCCTTTTTAATAACTAAACAAATACAATAAAAGCATATCAGTAAATGAATTTATCTTTTTTTAGCTTACCCATTACTTTCATTTAAACCAAATCTGATTCGAGAATGAGAGATGAGGTTGAGATTATTGGAGAATTGAATTCTACCAAATTGTAAAGATACATAACAACAAGTGGCTTGAACACTTGCCTGCCTATAATACAATCTAGCATCTTGTCTATAGGGGTGTGCAGAAAATCCATTAAACTGAACCGCATTATAATCTACACTGAACTGCTCCACAAATAACTGATAACTAAAATCTGATCCATTTGAACCGTTTTTTTTTAAAATATTTTAAAACTGCACCGTGCCCCTTAACTCAGTTCAGAATTCAGATAACCAAAAATTCATCTAGACTCGTACTGAGCTACGCAACCTCATCTTCTCTTCTCAACTCTTCTCTCAAGCCCATCTCTTCAACCTATAAACCCTAAATCCCCAAATCACCAATAGCAAATCCCCAAATCGCATTCTGAATCCACAATCCCCAAATCGTAAATCGCAATCGCAAATCGCAAATCGCAAATCACAACCGGAATTTCTCATGCTTCCCTCGTTCGAATCTGCGCTTCTGGTTTGTCAAAGGCTTGGGATTGCTCGTGGCCTCGTGCTTCCACCATTCTGAATCTGCGCTTCTGGTTCGTCCAAGGTAACTCTAAGCACTTAGCTTCAATTTTAAATAGCTTCAATTTTAGAAGAATGAAGGAATCAGAACTTTGCTTTATAGTTTATAGGATTTGGCAAAAATAGCTTGAGGATTCACATTGAATCCATTCCATTTATTTCTACTGGCATAATAATTATCCTTGTAGTGTTCTAGATTCTGTGAAAAAAAAATTAAAATAACAGTTTTAATTCTCTATAGTGATACAATTGAGTCTTATAGAAACTGTACTAAGCTTTACTTTGTCCAGGTTCCTTGATAAAGTTGCAGTGATATCAGAAGCAGAAAAAGAGAGTGCCGAAGTAAATAATCCATGGAGGCTTTGCACTGTAACACAGGTAAGAGGAACATGTAAGAGGAACATATGAAAATAGCCTATTTTTGGATTTCCTAATGTACATTACCTTTGACTATTTTTCAAGAAATAGACCTCAAAATATAGAGAATGAAATAGTCTAAAGTTGATTGAAAGTCAATCTGTTGCTTTATGAACTTGATTGTTTCATCTTTTTATAATCCTTGAAATCTGTCAAGGTTTTGTGTGATCATGAGAACAATAAGCGCACACATTGGCTACTTGAGAATTGCATGAAATAAGTGGTTAGAAAATGTTACAAGGCACAAACTGTATGAACCAAGGAAGGACCTGCTTACTTTTTTCTAAGGTGAATATCATTGGTTATTACTACCAGTCTGGAGTGCTTTTATTTAAGTTTTATCCATCAATGAGATATAGCGGTTGTCCTTTAGAGGGCTGGAGAGTAAGCATGAATTTGCTTGAGATTGAGGCCTCAAGAATGTTATCAGTTTGAATGTGGTTGAATCTGCTGAAGTGCAAGGAATGAAGAATGTTTTGTAAGTAACTAAATCGTTGATTGTAGAAAAAGTGTATGATATCAAATGTTGCTTGTACCCTGTCTGCCCCTATTTTTAGTATGGATTGTTGAGGCTATATGGCATGTTGGGAGGCTTTAAGATTGATTAATGATGAATCTAATGTGTCTGATTGATTTATTAGTCATTATGTGTACTGAAAAGTTGCAAAAAAATATAAAAAAAAAAAAACATTGATTTCTCATGTTAATAGTGTTTTTGATAGGAAATTCCAGGTATGAAATTTAGTGTTCAGTCACTGTAGTCTTTCATTGTGTAAGAAACTGAATAAAATTGGGTTGCCTTTTTGATTCCCCATGGTTAGGAAAAAATTTAGCTTGAAAATTACTGAACAGAGCTTTTTTGCGTCTATTTTTCAGCATACAGAGTTCATCCAGTAGCCAGGGGCAAAGCAAACAAATGATTATGGGTGAAGCAAACCAATGAAAATAACTTCATAGACAACCGTGAGAGAGTAATAGGTTTAAAGAATTCACAATGGCAAGAGAGTGTTGCAACTTGAATAGAAAGAGAATGAGAGAATAAGAGAGAGAGAGAGTATTTGAGAGGTGTTATTACTTTAATTACTTCATATCTTTTCTCTGAGTGATAATTACTTTAAATTAGGTGTTATTGTTTAATACCCAATATCATTACTTCAATTCGACTTGCAGCCCTATCTTGTCTATTAATGGCCTTAGTTTGAATTGTTATTGAATGGAATTTACTATTTTCTACATGAGAGCTTTTCAGTTTTCCTCATCAAACATGAAGTATATAGGAAAATAATGCTTCTTGTTGATACTTAATTGATAGTATAAATGAAGGGTTTAGAATGCGTTATCTCTCATTTTATAGTTCTATCTTCTAATGAAATTAATTAATATTCAATTGCAAGCTAATTTGTTTTTCTTAACAGGCCTGATCTCTAGAGTAAGTGTTAATTTGTAATGTTAATTAATTATGTTCATCCTGCATTAATTATATTTTTTTTGGCTAAAGTAACATCACTCTTAATTAAAAGTGTTCAGAATCAGGTTTCTAAACCTGTTCAGAAACAAGTTTAAAAATAGTTCAAAAACCGTTTTTAAAACTGGATAAAAAACCATTTTTAAAAAACTGGATAAAAACCGTTTTAAAACTGGTTCAGAAACCGGTTTTTGCACTGAAAACCGGTTTAGATCCATGAACCGGTTCAAAACCGGTTTTGGAATCCATGAACCGGTTCAAAACCGGTTCGATTAAGTCTAACAGGTTCCATCATTAAAAAAGTGGATCGGTTTTTTTAATCTTATCCATACATTTAGTTGGGGTTTGGTTTGGTTCAGTTTTAGCAATTTTTGATTCATGCATGTTTACATCAAAATGACTCTTATTAGTGTTTATATGTATTTGAAAATAGCAACAGATCACAATATCCCATTAGTTTGAGCCATAAAGTCCATAAGATAGACTAAAGTATGTGTAAAAGTAAAAGTAAGAATATTTGTCACTAAGAGCAGGACATATGAATGTGAACCTCCTCATATTTTTACTTATGCCAAATAAAAGATCGCCAAACTAGTTCACCATTTTTTGCCCTTGGTTTAAACAATATGCCCCTAAGTTTAGAAAAAAAAAAACATTAAAATAGGTTGTCACCATGCTTGCACATTTATTTGGGTCTTGTAGAAGCCTAGAAGAATGCCCCGATTGCAGTGTGCCCTCTGTTCTCACTCATCCTTTTAATCTAAAGTAAATTGAAAATATTAAGCAAATAAGAAATAAGCCATTGGTAGCATGCAAATGTACTTGCTTGCATTCATTTTTTTTTTTCCAATTTCTCTTAAAATTAATAGATCAATGCTAGTCATTTTTCATATTAAAAGAAGCATGACAATGTGAACACGAACACCAATGTATTAGAAAACTATAGCTATGCATGATTAGCATGTTTTCCCCCAAAACTTGAATAACGTCTCCACTCTGCATAACCATTTGATAATTTTGTAACTTCATTAAAAAAGGATGATTACATATTGATAAGTTCCAATAACAATACAACCAAAATAATAAACCATATTAAAGAAAATCACAAAATGCCGAAAGGAATTGGAAATGAAAAAATAATAAAGTTAGACAAAATACAAATTCAACAATATCTGCTCATTAAATCAGCAAGAAGCATACCAAGTCTTCACGCTTTTGAATTAAAGTTTTCTCACCAAGGCTTGAATCTTTCTTCCCTATAAACAAACGAAAAGAACAAGATAACAACAAGTAAGGATCTTCCAGTAAAGTTGAAATAATACATGAAAACCTCTGCTCCCACTCTTCCTTTTTATCTAAACAGTAAATAAGAAATAAGCATTTGTAGCATGCAAATGTACTTACTTGCAATCATTTTTTTTTTCCAATTTCCTCTTAAAATTGATAGATCAATGCTACTCATTTTTCAGATTAAAAAGCATGACATATGATCATGAACACCAATGTATTAGAAACTATAACTATGCATAACATAGCTTGCTTTTCCCCCTAAACTGAATAATATCTCCAATCTGTATAACCAATTGATAATTTGTAAGTTCATTAAGAAAAAGGATGACCACATTTTGATAAGTTCCAAATAAAAATTCAACGAAATAATAAACCATATTAAAGAAATAACAAAATGCTGAAAGGAATTGGAAATGGAAAAACACAAATTAAAGTTAGGCAAAATACCAAATTCAACAATATAGGCTCACCGATCAACAAGAGCAACATCAAGTCTTCACACTTTGAAAAGTTATCTCACCAAGGCTGGAAATCTTCTTTCCCTACAAACAACTAAAAAGAAAAAAAGATAACAGCAAGTAAGATCTTCCAATAAAAGTTGAAATAATACACAAACATCAATTAATACCCGACCATTTAACAAACTGAAGTGTTGTCACCGGGTAAAGCACCTTTAACCACGAGGACACTCACGGACTGAAGAATATCTTCCCGAACGAATAACAACTTATGTAAATTTCATTAATCTCCTTCTATTAGACGTATGTGTTGGAAGCAACGACGTTGAATAAAAAATAACCCCAGTTGTTTTCATTCTAAAAAGCAAGTCGTCTAAAATGGTAACTACCTTAATCCTATGAGGGAATATTAATGAAAGATAAAAATTAAAATCAGAAATAGCATAGTGAAGTTAAGCTCTTTACCTGATTGGAATTTGAATAAAAAATGCAAATTGCCTATCCCCAACACATAAGGTATCTCTCTATTTTAATCATTAATTTTTTTCACTTACTAAAAAAAGTAATTAACTCTCTTAAATTCTAAATGAGACAGATAAATAGAAACAAATAAATTATTCAAATGAGACAAATAAATAGGAATGAAGTGAACACATACCAATAGTTACCATTAACAATGGCACAAATTTTTCTTTCCCTAAAAAATTTTTGTGTGGTGGGGAACATTCAACTAAATAAAAATTATTTTGATATTCCTGTAGTAGGAATTACTCTTGCTGAAATTAGATACCTACTCAACTCATCCATGGTTAGCTTTTCTCATTTTAATTTTTTTTTAAGTAAAATATACAACTAACTCCAACTAAAACACCACATGCAACTATTAAAATAACAATAAAATTTATATTATTTACAACTCAACAATACATTAACACAATTAAAAAAATTGCACATGAGACTTGCACGAAAACTTAATTATAGTTTACAGTGTTAAGCCTCCAAACATCATTTTTAAGAAAAAAAAAATGGCAGGCCTTTTAAGAATATAAACTAAGAGCTTTAACTTTTAAAAATTTAAAAGCAATTAGATGAAATAAAATAGTTGATGATAATTGAATGAAAAATGAAAAAAATTTAAAATACCTATTAAGTTGTATAATTATAGATAAATAGATTGAAGTACAGTGGAAATTGATTTTTGAGAATCGGAAAAAAAAAAATCGTGTCCAACCAAATTGCTCAGGGATACGTGTGAAATCGACGTGTGAAATCGATTTTCACTATAGCAAACTAAAATTTGGGGCAGTAAAATTCATAGACTAATTCTCAATACATCACGTTGTCTTCTTTTACATTATTCATTTTTTTTTTTTATTTCTCTTAACTATTATTTTTTATAATTTAGTCAATTATAAGCTTTTAATTTATCAATATAAAAATTTCTATAATTATGAATTTAAGAAAAATTTTAATTTTGATCATTATGTTAAGTTAATTAGTAAAAATGATACTACTCATGTTCTGTATAAGAATATAGGACTAAAATCATCAATATCACGGAAATGCATTGAAATATTAATTTAATTAATAATGTCATAAATTTTTTTTAAGAATATTTTTAGTATTAAATGATTGAATGAATATTACCTCGTTAATCACTCACGATAAATTAAGGGTAAGCAATTAACCCAAGTAAAAATGGTATTAGTATTATGTTTCTTATATATAGCACTAAAATATTTTATCATTTTATGTATTATATATAGAACCGGAGGTAGTAATATAATTTAATTACATAATTTATTTTTACAACCTTGAAAATAAAAAAAAAAAACTTATCTTCATATTTATACATGTCTATTTTATGATTTTAAAATTATATCTCTAAATCATTTTTTATTTTTAATTTAAAATATTGTACAATGCATGATATTATTTAATATGTTGAAAAGGAAAATGAAGGTTTCTGCAAAGTTGCACTGCAGCATCGTCGTCTTCAAGCCATGAGAAGCCCCGGTGCTAAAACAACTAAAGAACAAGGTACAACATGAGAAATATATCAATTGTAGGGAAGCTAAGAGAAGAGCAATATTAAAAACTGTATTCACTTTTTTCTATCTTTTATGATACACACATGTAAATATATACATACAGAGACATAAGCAATGCCATCAATCACCTAACATTACTCCTACAATTATGCTAACAGATTACCTAAAATAACTAAATCAGATATAAACAGATTGCCTAAACTACCTCCAAGACTATCTCCTCAGATGCATCATTCTTGGTGATTGAGATAATATGCAGATATTTCTCATATCAGTAACATATATGATAATAACAGATATAATATTATCTCAATCTTATATTACCCCCCCCCCCCCCTCAAGTTGGTGCATGAAGATCTGTATGCCCAACTTGGCAAGTAAAACCGTGAACTGTTTGGTACCCAAGGCCTTGGTGAAAATGTCTGCAAGCTGAGTAGAAGTAGAGACATAGGATGTGCAGACATTTTTCTTGATAATTTCATCACGTACCAAGTGACAATCTACTTCAATGTGCTTAGTCCGTTCATGAAAAACAGGATTTCTTGCCATGTGCAGAGCGGCTTGACTGTCACATTAAAGGTGCATGGGTTGACAATGTTCTACACCAAGGTTGTTCAAAATACTTTTTAGCCACTTTAATTCACAGGTGGTCATGGCCATGGAGCGATATTCCGCTTCAGCAGATGATATAGATATTGTTTGTTGTTTCTTGGTTTTCCAAGAGATTGGTGAGTCACCTAAGAGAATGAACCAACCTGTAAGTGATCTCCTAGTAAGCGGACATCTAGCCCAGTCCGAATCCCACCAAGCATACAAACTGAGATCACAAGATCGTCGCAGAAAAATACCTTGTCCTGGATGTCCCTTCAAGTAACGAACAACACGCAAGGCAGCATTCCAATGTTCTGCTCTAGGTTGCTGCATAAATTGTGACAATATGTGTACACAGTATGACAGCTCAGGTCGAGTGAAACAAAATAAATTAGACGCCCTACAAGGCGCCGATACTGTGTTGGATCAGAAAGGAATGGACCTTCTGCGAAAGCCAATCTGTGATTCTGTTCTAGAGGAATTGGAGCAGGTTTGGCCCCAAGTAAACCAGTTTCTGTGATAATGTCTAGGGCATACTTCCGTTGGCACAAAATAATTCCTTTAGGAGATCTTGCAACCTCTAATCCTAAGAAATATTTTAAGATGCCCAAATCCTTCATATGGAAACAATTATTAAGGTATAATTTGAATTGTTGAATGGTCGTGTGATCATTACCTGAAATTATCAGATCATCCACATAAACAAGCACCACAAGTTGCATTGATCCTTTTTGAAGGGTAAACAAAGAGTAATCTGAATATGATTGATGAAACCCATAATCTTTCAGGCAGCAGAAAGCTTAGCAAACAACACCGTGGCGCTTGTTTCAAGCCATAAAGAGATTTTTGGGAGTTTGGCAAACCATTCTGGGCTGCTGCATCGCGAATCCTGGAGGCATTTTCATGTACACTTCCTCCTGAAGTTCACCATGAAGGAATGCGTTATGGACATCCATTTGATGAAGTTCCCAATCCTTGCAAGGGCGGCTACAAGCCAAGACAATTCATACAGTCACCATTTTGGCCACGGGAGCAAAGGTTTCGTTATAATCCAACCCGTCAACTTGGTGATTCCCGAAAAACAACCAACCGAAGCCTTGAATCTTTCCACACTTCCGTCTGAGCGATATTTTATTTTGTAGACCCATTTGGCAACCAAGGGCCTTTTTTCCGGGAGGTAAATGGGTAATGTGCCATGTACTGTTGTCTTGAAGAGCTTGTATTTCATTTTGCATGGCTTTGCACCATCTGTCATCCTGCACAGCTTCTCAGAAAAATGAAGTGGTTCTCGTTCTACACTTACAGCTGCAAGAAACTTACAATGTGATGAAGAGAATCTATCACAATTTACATAATTCTCTATAGGATAACACACACCTGAGTCATGTGATATAGCGGGGGGATGAACAGATGGCTTAATTTTCTATGGTGTAGTTACATAGTCACGCAACCTACTGATGGATGCTTGATTCTGTGACCTCGTCCAAGTTGATCAGTGCTTGTAATTGACTCTGCTTCTTCAACCATACCACTTGTATTTGATGTATGTTCTGCTTCTTCCATATTTTGAGGTTCATCATGAGAAGTACCCCCCTCACGTCATGAGTCTGGTCACTATAATATATCCCCTCATCATCACAATCCTCATATACACAATCATTAATGGGTGTCACATTCCGTCCTCCTTTGTGATTATCTCCTTTACATTCAAGCAACACGTCTGAAGCAAAAGGAAATTCGGTTTCATACAACAAATCCACATCGCGGGATACAAAGAAAACTTTGTTTTCCAAATCAAACATTTTCCAACCCTTTTGTCCATATGAATACCAAACAAAAACACACTTGCGACTTTTGCTAGCAAACTTGTCCCCTTCCTTCCTTGGTTGTATGCATAACATAGTGACCCAAACACCCTTAGGTGCTCATATGATGGTGGTTGCCCATGAAGCATTTCAATATGGGGTTTTTCCATTTAAAAACAAGTGATGGTGTTCTATTAATCAAGTATCCTGCAGTTAAAACACACTCACCCCAGAACTTAATTGGAAGATTCCCTTGAAACATCAATGCTCTCGCTACATTTAAAATATGCCTGTGTTTCCTCTCTACCCTTCCATTTTGTTGAGGTGTACCCGTACACGAGGTCTGATGAATGATGCCATTGTCAAAGAAATAATTTTTCAAACAAGTGAATTTTTGTCCCATTGTCACTCCTAACAATCTTAACTTGTCTATTATACTGTCTTTCAACAAGAGCAAAAAAATCATCATGTTTGTGACACTTCCTTTTTATTACGCAACAAATATATCCAAATGGCACGAGAGTAATCATCGACTATGGTCAAAAAATATGATGCACCACAAGATGAGGAAATCCTATAAGATCCCCATATATCACAATGTATCAACTCAAATTTGTCTGTTGCTTTATTATCACTTAAACAGAACTTATCTCTTGTTTGTTTTGCTCGCTTACAAATCTCACAAACTTATTCAAATGCTCACTATTATGACTACTCACATTTGGAAGCAATTAACAACCTTTAAAGACGGGTGGCCCCAACGTTTATGCCAAAGCTCCAACTTATTTTCTGCATTGATCTGGAAGGCCTTCACATTTCCAATCAGCATCCTCGAAGTACGGTCTTGTATTACACACAATCTGTCAGTAAATTGAACAATACATTTGGATTCATCTATCATCTGTGATACAAAAATCAGATTGCAATTCAATTTTGGCACATAAGAACATTTCAAGTCTTAAACCCCCATCAAGAATTGCAGTTCCTTCTTTGATTGCAACCACATGTTGTCCATCAGGCAAACCCACGGGACATCCTGGAACAGTTCTCAGATTGCATAGAATTTTTAAATTCCCTGTCATGTGATTAGATGCTTCAGTGTCTATGATCCATGAATCATGTATGTTCTTACCAGTCATCTTCTCATTTATATTTGCTTTTTGATTATTCAGCATGTCAACTAGAGTCTGCCATTGCTCATTACTCAGCCCGGCCAATCCAGATTTTTCGGTTTCTGCTAAAGAATTACTTGCATTTCTTCTTGCTACTAGTGTTGCATTAGCGCGCACTGCACCACCTCTTCCACGTCCTACAGTAGATCCGCTTCGCTGTTGGGCTTTACCTCGGCCACCAGTCCTTAACTCGTTGCGGGGTCGATCTCCCCACCAATCTGGATATCCAATTAGCTTAAAACAACAGCCACCGATATCATGACCTGACTTGCCACAATTCAAGCATACCACTGATTTATCCTTTGCTTCTCCACGTCCCTTCATTCTTTGACCTGTTTGAACGACCAAACCCATGATTTCTCCCCATTCTTCTTTGGCTCGAGTAATTTTTTTCATCCTCTCTTCTTGTACAAGAGTGGAGTACACCCTATTTATTGATGGCAAAGGGTCTGTTTCTAGTATATTAGAGTGCACGGTCCCATACTTCACATCATCTAAGCCCATCAAGAATTGATTAACTCTCTCTTCCTCTCTTCGTTTTTCAAGTTTAGATGCAATATCACATTTGCATCCTCCACATAAACACCTTGGAATTTGCTCATAGTTAGTGAGCTCGTCCCAGAGTGTTTTTAATTTCCCATAGTAGGAAACCATGGTCATTCCTTGTTGCTTGCAATTTGCTAATTCCGCTTTCAGCTGCTGGATTCTTGGACCATTTACAACTGAAAAACGATCTCTAATATCCTCCCACAACTCCTTTGCATTTTCCGCATATGTCACCGTTGAACACAAGGTAGGTTCAATGGCATTCAATATCCATGACACAAGCATGGATTGAACAGTCCACCAATCTTCCATTTCTGGTGCGCCATCGTTGGGTCGTTCATGAGTTCCATCTATGAAACCCCACTTCTTCCGGGCACGCAACAAAATTTTCATTGCTCGGGCCCACTCTTCATAGTTTTCTCCCCGCAACCGCACTTGTGTGATCACGTCCCAGGATTGTCATTTGAGTTCAAATCATATGGAGATGGAGTTTTCTTGGTACCAGCAGTCTCAGGTTTCTTGGTACCATCAGTCAGAGACTTTTCGGTTTTGTCATGAGGCTCTTGATACCATATTAAAAATTGTATTCACTTTTTTCTATCTTTTATTGATACACACATGTAAATATATACATATAGAGACATGAGCAATGCCCATCAATCACCTAACATTACTCCTACAATTATGCTAACAGATTACCTAAAATAACTAAATCAGATATAAACAGATTGCCTAAACTACCTCCAAGACTATCTCCTCAGATAAGCATCATTCTTGGTGATTGAGATAATATGCAGATATTTCTCATATCAGTAACATATATGATAATAACAGATATGATATTATCTCAATCTTATATTAAACCTCTACTAGGTAAAAAATGCCCATAATTGGACAAATAATTGGAGAAGGAAGCAACATTCAGAAAATGGATGCAGTTAAAGCTGCCAAAATTACATTGGTTTCTGAGCTTATGGTCAGTTTGGTTTCGCGTTACAGTAAGAAACCATGATTTTTTGGAATTGATTTTAGTGCCCGTTGTTTTACCGTTGCTACAGTGCAAAATTATGGTTTCACAGAATTGATTTTAAATCACTTTCCATCCAACGTGTTTGTAAAAACGTGTATAATTTATTTAAATCATTGATCTCTATAATCAATTCTGCTCAACTGTAAACCAAACTGACATTTAGTAAGTTTCAACTATGGCAAATCAATTTCATGGGCAACTCTTATGGTTTTGATGAGGAAAATGTTGATGGCATTGGAGTTGATTCTGAAAGTCAATAGATTTGTCTGGAGCTAATTGAGAGTGTGTTTGGTAAAACTAGCTGAAAAGCTAGCTGAAAGTTTAAAGTTAGTTGAAAGCTGAAAACTTAAAGCTAGCTGAAAAACTATTTAATTTGATTCAATGTGTTTGGTAAAACTAGCTAATTTGATTCAATGTGTTTGGTAAAACTAGCTGAAAATGGTAAAATGACATATAAGAACATCATTAATTATTAAATATTTATAAGTGAGGGTGGTTGAGGGATAAACTTATAATTAATTTTCAGCTAGTAGCTGAAAATTGGAGCTTTTTTAAAAAAGCTACCTCAAGTACCTTTTCAAGAAAAGTCAGTAGCTACCCAAAAAAAGCTACCTTATCAAACATAGCTGAAATAGTTTCAGCTACTAATTTCAGCTTTCAGCTAACTGAAATGGCTTATTAAACACACTCTGAGTGAAACAAGTTGACTAATTGCATGTATTTGCGTTAGTTGCCGTACTAGTAGCTAATCTATAGGCTATAGCTATGAAAATGGTTAAAAGCTAATGGTAATATCTTAATAAATATTACAAAATTTAGGCCAAATTAGCACTATAAAAAATGAACTACAAGTATAAGCAATAATTGATAATTCCAACCTCGGTTGGCCGGGATGCTTTAGTTTATCGGATCGATCTCATGGCCAAAACGGTACCAAACCAAAAATCCGGACGCAACATCGAGCATCTCCGAACCTTAAGAAGTGAGTTTTAAAGAGAAGGAGTACCGCTGAAGCTTCAACTCTGTGACCTCATCTTGCTTGCTTCTGGCGAAGCGGCCCACCATAGCAGGGTTAGATCCTATCTAACTTACAGATGTCAAGGTTGTTTCACGTACAGGGTCTCAGTCTTTTATTATTTAAAAAACAATGATCTAATGAATAATATTAATCTATTTAGAGTAATTGAATATTTTTTTTAAAAGACCCCTAATCCTATTATAACTCTTTCCATAAATATTAAATGAAAATAATTATGATAATTTAATAAGTAATTTGATATTTAAAAGTAAATTTTTAACAATTTTATAAATTATCTTTATTAATATTAAAAAGTATTATCCCAAACATTTTTTAATCTTAAAAGAATGCTGAGTCACCCAAGATAATGTGATGAGAAAAGAATAAAAAATAAAAAAAAATAAAAAAAGAGATATAGAATAAGAAAAAGTTTTCCGTAAATAGTGATACACCATTTATACCAATTTTTGCAATTAGGTTTTATTGGTTTTTTTTCTTTGCTTTTTTTTTATATTTTTTATAGTTTTCCGCAAACAGTGATAACTCATAGAATAAATAAAGTGTGTGTTAATTATTAGTATTGGGCAAGCTTGTGAGTAAAAATGCTCTGTTCATTTTTTTTTTTTTACACCATACGCGTGTTATGGTTAAAAAAAGGAGAAAAGAAAGTTTCTCTTTTTTTATTATACAAGTGAGAGGTGTAGGAATATATATAAAGTAGTGGAAAATTTTAGTGATTTTTATCACAGGGTGTGGGATTTATTTTTGGTCAATCATAGGCTGTAGGATGAGAATATTATTTTGCAATCCCGATTTTCCCACACCCAAAAATGTACACCCATTGTACACTTTTGGGTAAACAGTACTTTTATTTTTTTTAGCATGAACAGTACTTTTTTTTTTAATGAACAATAAATTTTTTTCCCATGAACAATGACTTTTTTTTTAAATCTACAATTAACCAGAATGATAACATAGTTAACCAGAAAATTGTATAGCATTAACCATAAATTAATTCTCAGTGATTACTTGTGTAGTAATCATTATGATCAAATAACTATTCAAGATGAACTTTGTTTTCAAGTGAACATGTGGTTAATACCATATAAGTTTGTGGTTAACTGTGTTATTAATCTGGTTAATAATTTGTTTTCAAGTGAACATGTGGTTAATACCTTATAAGTTGGTAGTTAACTATGTTATTAATCTGGTTAACTATGTTATTAACCACTCGAGCAACTTATTTAACCACATAATAACTCATAGTTAACCACTTTTTACCTCACTTATAATTATTAACCAGATTACTAACACAGTTAACCACCACCTTATATGGTATTGACCACATGTTCACTTGAAAACAAAGTTCATGTTGAACAGTTATCAATGATAAACCTTTAACTTTGTTTTCAAGTGAACAGGTGGTTAATACCATATCAGTTGTGGTTAACTATGTTATTAATCTGGTTAAGTTTGTTATTAACCACTCGATCAACTTATTTTACCACATAATAACTCACATTTAACCATTTTTTGCCCCACTTATAATTATTAACCAGATTATTAACACAGTTAACCACCAACTTATATGGTATTAACCACATGCTCACTTGAAAATAAATTATTAACCAGATTAATAACACAGTTAACCACCAACTTATATGGTATTAACCACATGTTCACTTGAAAACAAAGTTCATCTTGAACAGTTATTTGATCATAATGATTACTACACAAATAATCACTGAGAATGAATTTATGGTTAATGCTATACAATTTTTTGGTTAACTATGTTATCAATCTGGTTAATTGTAGATTCAAAAAAAAATTATTGTTCATTCAAAAAAAATAAAAATAAATAAAAGTAAAAAAAAATACTGTTCACCCCAAAAGTGTACCGTGGATGTACACGCTTTACACTTTTGGCGTGGAAAAAAACTTTTCCATTATTTTGCGTAGCACACATTCCAACACCCGGAGGATAGGACCATATTACTATTCATTTTGAAGTTAGCCCTAAGAAATAAAAAAGAATAATCTATGCAAGAAATGCATATTGAGGATGCTGCTATTCATCACATACGTCAATACCAATACAATGCTTCATGACGAATAATAATCTTTATCCATAGCCTTACCATTATCGCAGCAATGTCATATATTTTATATTAAGAAAAATATTTTTTATATATACATACAAGGTGGGATTAAGTTACTCCAAGAATAACTTTTAGTAAGTTACTCCGCTTAATAACTTATTATAAATATTGATTTTTACCAATCCAACCGTTCAATTGAAGGTTCTCATTAAGTAGATCAATTATACAAATATTCATAAAATTTAAAAATCGTTTGATACTTTATCAAATAACTTTAAATTAATGTATAATATACTTTTTAAAATATATGTAAATATTGACTATAAAATTACATATCTACAGATGTCTAAGTTATCTGAAATTTGGTATGTATGATCGTCATGTTAATATCATATTATTGAACGGTTAGAGTTGTGAAATTTCTATTATACAAAAAGTTATTAAGCGGAATGAATCTTAGTGCTTATGAGAGAGAATTTAATTTTTTTAACAGGATATACGTAAAATTCATTCAATAATAATGTATTAAAAGAAGAGTTTAATAAATATACATGATCAAGATAAAAATATTTTACACAAATATTCATTGATGTGCTGACATATTATTTATTGAATTAAATTTTAAATAGCACATGATATGTCATTCATTAAATAATATGATATCATATTATTGGATATCCGTATAAAATATTTTTATACTTATAGTGTATATTTATTAAATTCTTAAAAAGTTCAATGAATATACACACAGTTAAGGTATGTGTATTTATTGAATTAAATAACACATTATATATTATATTTATTAAAGAATGCGATATCATGTTATGGGTTAAAAACATTTGTTTTTTTTTTTATATATAATATTCAAATAGAAGTGCGGCTAGAAGCATATTACACCAACAGAGATTAGAGAGTTATGACTTGTGAGAGAAAAAGCTGGCCTAACATATTGGAGCCATGTGGCATTTTTTATTCCTATTAAAAAATGACCTACCTTAATTAATAAAATGAAAATTTGTACTTTTGAATTTAGGCTATCTCCGTTACAGCAACTCTAAAAAATTTCTTAAACCAATATTTTATAATTTTTCACATATTCCTATATTATTATATTATTTTTATGACTTTAAAACAACTCAATCACTTTTTATCTCCATCTCAGCACTTTAAAAAAATTCTTAAATGGACCCCACAACTCATCTATCAATCAATCACATACCACATAATACTTATTTAAAAAAGAAAAAGTTAAGCACACGTGCTTATATAAGCATCTGTGCTAAATCTGTCAACATTTATATAAACTGCTCCATCGCTTGACTTTGTTAAGCACCCCTTCTTCTCCCTGCGATGCTGATGCTCTTAGATCGTGAAAGAAAGAAAAATGAGACAACGTTGATCTCACGAAATGTTTTAGAAGAATAGTTTTGATAGAAGTGAAGACGACATTAGGTCAGAAATTATAAATTACTATAAAATGAATTTTACTAACTATTAACTAACGTATTAAGATAATAGTAAAAAAATATTGGCTTAAATATGTTTTTAGTCCCTATAATTTTTTTTGGTTTTTCATCCCTATAAAATTTTCCGTTTGTCATTTTGGTCCCTGTCATTAACTTTAAGCTTATGTGGCTAATGAAGTGCCACATCATCCTGCCACATATGATTTTTCTGTCAGCTTAATTTTGTTTTTAGTCCCTATAAATATGGTCATTTTGTTTTTAGTCCCTATAATTTTTTTTGTGTTTTCACCTCAATCTCATCCTCATCCAACATCAGTGTCCTTTTGCTTCTTCTACTGCATTGTTACACTTGAAATTCTTGATCTCCTCGGGGTGGGTTTAAGGAAATAAATTCTTTATGTATTCAATTATTTAAAATTTCAACACATAGTATATACCAATTAAACTCTATATATATATTTTATTAATTAGTGTTTGAAAGACACTCTCGATAACATTTAATTTGCTTATACATAAATTAAAGTCTTGGATCATCACATCGCAATTGCACAAGATGATGGTAGGGGGCACAGCTTTACCTTTTACCTTGGGAATAGGAACTTGGCCAAACAAAACAAAATGTTGTTAGAGAAGTCATTTTGTATAGTAAAACATGAATTAGATAGATATTAATATTCCTTCCATTTCTTAATTATATGATAACGTTGGGGATAATCCTAATCTTTCTGTTTTAGACGGAAGTCCTTATCAACATTATTCGTAGTTAACACATACTATTACTATACATACTATTCCTCTGGGAATTCAATTTTGAAATTTTCAAGACAAGACCTGTAGAAAGCAGAGAATATTCAACAAATTTTGTGGCTTGTGTATATATTTTCACGCAGAAAAAGAATCATTGAACAATAACTATCCTCGGTGGAAGGCGTTCGACCGCCCAAATTTCCACTTCCCATTCTCTGGTAGGTTGGTCAAGTTGGACCTCCACACACACAAACAAACAACTTAATTTTCTTTATTACTATATTTTATCTTGGCATGGAAACAGGACAAGATAAACATACAAATGCGTGGCAAATATTCCTTTTTGACTATATATTCCGTAATTATGGTTAATTTATCAATATTGAAATTCTAAAAAGAGGTATACGATGCTCCAACAACCATTCAGTCAACTTAGTTTCCACTTTTAATTTAATTAAAATGCTGAATTATGCATCCTAAACAAGCTGTGCAGTACTTGGGAAGTTCCTAAATGCACGATCTTAATGAAGTGATCGAATATCCAGGTACTAAAGGTAGCTGATGATGGTAAATGAATTCACCGTCATAAATAGCATAACAGGTTAATTAACAGATGCTTACAGTTTCATCTGCTTTCAGTAAAGTTGTTGTTGTTGCTCACCTTCAAATTAAGTAAAGATGCAATTTTGTAAGATAAAGAAGACCCGAAAGTGTAAGATGCTAGAACTCATTCATTCGAAATTCCTTTCTCTTTTTTTCTCTGCTATTTACTGCTTTTCGGCGAAAATTCTATGCTGAAGCCAGCCAGCCAATACATATAACATATTGTTCCTCTAGCCCAGCCCAGCCCAAGGGAATATCACGAGCAAACGTAATATCAAAGTCATACATTGTATTGCACTATTAGCCAAATCAAGTGCCGATAAATTAGGATCCAATGACGAGATTGTAGTAAAAAAATAGAAAGTATAACAAGTAAGTAGAGACCTTGATTTTCATCCCTCTACCTCGATAATATTAATATATTCCCCTCCACATCAAACTAGACTAGAGTCTTTTTTTTTTTTTTTTTTTTATCTAATTGCAGTTTTCGGCGAGCTTCTTTCTGCTGCTGTATCATTCACAATATTAATGGTAACACCCATTTCCTCATAAAAACAGAGAAAGCAAAACCCGCGCTATCAATTGACACGCTAAAGCTAAACAAATTCTCAAACCAAACGTTTAGGGGTTTAGGGTTTGAAAAGAAGACATTTCTTGTATTTTGTATCATTAATATGCCTGTCACATGAATTATATATGCACAACCATCTTTAACATTCATTTTTTTATCTTTAAATACTCTGTACTTTTTAAATCTCTGACAAAGGCTCTAAACATATGTGAGCAGTCTTTATTAATTCTGTTACGTAAATGTACGAAGTACAAACGTATATGCAAGAGATGTGACTGAAGACATACATGCATGTTGTTTAATTATCATTTTTTAATGATTAAACCATCACTTTAGTCCCTGACTTTTCAGAGTCGGACACTTTAGTTCTTGATTTATGAAAATACACAATTTAGTCTCTGACTTTGTTCAACATCCATCAGTTTAGTCTAAAACGTTATATTCCGTCAAGTCATTGTTGATGTGGCAATCTGACTTGTCTCCAGGTTCAACATCCATCAATTTAGTCCCTGACTTTGTTCAACATCCATCAATTTGTTCAACATCCCTGACTTACGTGTCATCATTCTCCTTGCACTCACCCCTCTCTTTTTCACAGCCACCTCTTCTGTGCATAATATAACAACCCAGTTACTCCCAAAATCTTAGCTAATCCAATTCAATTTCTTAATTTGAGCAACAATGCACAAGTTTAAATACAATAATACATATACCCAGAAATTTAAAACACCGAAACAGAAATATAAGGAGATATATAGAGTGAGAAGGAGGTTCAAATGACATAGATGTGAAAATTCCAGGTAGAGCAAGTACAATGAAACAAAAAGAACAACACACTCAACAAATTCGATCACTTAAAATGACAGTAGTCAAAGAATCCAATTATTAATATGTCATAAAAATGCAAGAGTAATGTTTGAAAATTTTGAGGAAAAATAGTATGCAAGTTTATTCTATTTATTCTATCGGAGGCAGAGCCAGAGGTGGAAAAGGTGGAGGCATAGGAGGAGGAATCAGATGTGGTGTTGGCAGAGGCTATGGAGGTGGCAAAGGTGGAGGAGTTGGAGGTGGACATGGTGGTGGCATAGGAGGTGGTGCTGGTGGGGGCCATGGAGGTGGCATTGGTGCTGGGGGAGGCTATGGAGGTGGTAAAGGTGGTGGATTTGGAGGAGGAGTTGGCGGTGAGCATGGTGGCGGTTCTGGAGGAGTTGGTGGTGACTTTTAATTTAAAACTTCCTAAAAGCACAAATGATCTTATGCTGCCATACAATTAATATGCATACTTTGTCTATGGATGCAACTAGCATGCAACTATGTACTCTAGATTAATTAAATAAATCCACGAGTTGTGATGTTTCAACCATGGAGGTGGGCTAATAATCATATAATATAGAGGGGTGAGTGCAAGGAAAAGAATGACACATAAGTCAGGGATGTTGAACAAAGTCAGGGACTAAATGATGGATGTTGAACAAAGTTAGGGACTAAATTGATGGATGTTGGACCCCGGAGACAAGTCAGATTGTCACATCAACAATGACTTAACGGAATATAACGTTTTGGACTAAACTGATGAATGTTGAACAAAGTCAGGGACTAAATTGTGTATTTCCATAAGTCAGGGATTAGAGTGTCCGACTCTGAAAAAGTCAGGGACTAGAGTGATGGTTTACTCATTTTCAATATTTCCCCCCAATTATACACTTGGATTCCTGTTGTAGGACTCATGTGTCTCACATTGTGCAACGAACACTGCTCCCTCCAAGCATCCAAACAGATTCTACACGCAAAGAATTCCAACGATACAACACGCCTCTCCCACAACCCAAACTTGGATGGTGCCTCCATCGAACAAAGAAGGAATTTCTTTTCTTATGCACTAAGTTCTACTAAGTTTTTAACTAGGAACGTGAAGCAGACGCATCAGGTTTATATTTTAAAGTTCAAGCATCCACTTGAGGTCTTGTTACCAAATACTCACCCAAAAATCTTCAAAAAGGCCCCCTCAATCCATAACGAAATCAGAATAAACTCCTTCTTATCCCCTCCTATTACGCTATCTCTTACCCCCACCACATACAATCAAATTGTCTTAAGGTAGTCACACACAGGACCCATTTAAATTCCAATTCCAGTTACATCACAAAAAGAAACAAGTAAAAGAATTTGCGGACAACAGAGACATACTGAAAACAAAACAAAAAGAAAACTCGTGAATAACAGAAGAGAGCATTTTTATTCTAATTATGACAATCGAAGCGGCAACCATAAAAATTGTTTACTCTAGAACTTGAAAGTCATAGACATTAACAGAGGGATTAAGACGCGGAAATTACAAACAAAATGCAGAGGACACAGACCCTGTCCTTGCCCTGTTCTTCCTGCATCCTGTGCTAAACTAAAATCAATTAAACTATGACAGAGAATGGGGAAAATTTCAAAACACGACAACGACGACAACCAACATGAAACAAGGGAATGCTAAAGAACGAGACCAAACTCAAGCACAGCAATAAGACAAAGACCTCTTCTCCTACTCCACAGAATCAGCATCACCATCAACAGCACAGAGCGGCACCAGATAAGGCATGTTGTTGAAGGAACGTGCAAGGCCAGTGGCGAGAGCCGCAGCGCTGAGATCATCATGCACAAACTCGTTTGCACGGTGCCTGAGGGTCTCAAACATGAGCTCGGGCTGGTGCTGCATCACTCGAAGGACATCTCCACAGGAAGGCCCTGACACCGCACGCGTCACCGCGAAGCCGTGTGGACCATCACACTGTGACACCCGAACAACGCTAGGGCCACCAAACAAGTTGTGGAATCCACCGAGCGCCTCCTCGTAAGCCCCACCCAAGAACATTCCCAGAAAGTACCCTCCACCTTCCAACTCATGAAGCGGCAAGCTCGATTCTCCGTTTATGAATTTATCAATCTTCCCATCACTGTCACAAGTCAAGTCAGAGAGAATACCCCTCACGGAAGGCCTTTCGTCCAAGCGATGAATCGGGACAATGGGAAACACTTGATCAATGCTCCACACATCAGAATCGACGTGAACACAGAAAGGTTCACGTGGTACCTTCTAACTGGTTCCGCCGCCCCCACCGCCTTCGTCACCAAATCACACAACCCTTCCACCGCTGCCAGCTGTTCCATTCCCAAACACCCTTCCTTGAATTGCTCCACGCATCTCTGTTTCATCTCCTCCATGTAAAGCAAGCACGCATCGTACTCGCCACGAATCGCCGCGTCAGAGAGATTACGATAATCGGCACGAGCATCCTCTGAAAATCCCTCCACCAAATTCTCCAGTGCAAGCGTGGAAAATGAAGAAGGCGTTTCGTAGCTGCTGGCACCAACAGCTTCAAAATCAACACCGAATGGTGAGACACGATTGCCCTACCACTCTCGCTGCAGATTACAGGGTGTTTAATGGACCTTCGGTCACAAACAAATTGAACAGCGCGAACAACCGCCGTGGCATATTCTTGAAGACCATACCCACAGAGTTATCAGAGTCGCTTGATTTTGAACCATCGTAGTCTATTCCCAAGCCACCGCCAATATCTATGACCCGCATGTGAGCACCGAGTCGAACCAGTTCACAATAGATCTGTGCAGCTTCTCCAACGCCATCTGCAAGGAACGTTGTGGAAGGAATCTGAGAACCTATATGGAAATGCAGTAGTTGCAGGCAATCCAGCATGCCAGCGTGTTCAAGCTTCTTCACCACCCTCAAAATCTGAGCTGTTGTGAGCCCAAACTTTCCTTTCTCCCCTGATGTGGAACCAAAATGGCCTGAATGCTTGGTCCGAAGCTTCGCTCGCATCCCAATCACAGGACGAATACGCATCTTCCTGCTCAGATCAATGATCAAATCGAGCTCTTCCTCTTGTTCAAGAACAATCACGGTATTCAGAGCCAGCTTCCTCGCCACCAGAGCGAGGGAAATATACTCAGCATCCTTGAAGCCGTTGCAAATGACGAGTGCTTCAGGATTGCCTTTGCATAAACAACTCATGGCAAGGAGAAGCTCTGGTTTGGACCCTGCCTCCAAACCGAACCGGAACGATGAACCGAATTTCACGATGTCTTCCACAACGAACCGGTCCTGGTTGCATTTCACAGGGTAAACCCCCTGGTAATGAGACTCGTATCCCTCGGACACAACAGCATACTCGAACGCCGATTGAAGGGACTCCAAACGGTTTTTCAAAATGTCAGGGAACCGAACAAGGAGAGGAAGCTGAAGGCCAAGACCGCCGTAAGATTTAGGTTCTGAAGCCTTCTTCACAATCTTCAGCAAATCAATTTCCTGGTGAGACAGCGTCTCTGAACCATGTGGCCGCACGGAGATGTTCCCGGCGAAGTTGACGGCGGAAATAAGGACCTCCCCAGCCATCGATGCTGTAGAGGGCGGAGGAGAGAGACGGAGACCAGCGGTTGTTGTCGTCGGTCGTTGCCGGAGTTACGCCGGAAAAATCAACCGGCGCCGGGAAAGAGATGTCACCGGCGGCGAATGCGTAGGCAGGAGGCGCTGCAGCGTCCACGCAACAAGCCAAGGCAGGCATCTCTTGGACGGCGACGATCAAAATGAAAAGAATTAGAAAGAATGGGTTGGGTTAGGGGTTTGTTTGTTGTGTTGTTGTATGTGGCTGTGAAAGTGGGGGCTTTGAAACCCGCCGAGGCCGAGGCCCCGGCTACCCCCTCAAAGATGACAGTAGAAGATCTGTTGAAAACGGAGAGCCCCCTCTCTCTCTTCCCTACACAACTCTGATATCCCCACACCGATACCTCAGGAGAAAGGTTTTTGAAAGAGGGTCAATAACGACCCTAACCACCAGTTCTCAGATCTAAAAACCAGAATGCAGAAAGAACGGGAGCGAATAGCGGAAACGGAAACCAAGAATAATAATAAGAAACTAACAGAGGGGAATGAGGGTGTAACAAAGGCGGGAGTGACTGGGCGAAATTGCATGGGTGTGTAAACCGATTTATATAGGGAGGACGGGAATAGGATTACGATGACGACGGGGTAGGGAAGGAAGGAAGGAACCTCATGGGCTTGTTGGGCCCTGGGCCCGGATACCCATTCAAATTCTCGTCTCAGTTTATCTCACCACGAGATAATCCTTTTCCTTTTCCTTTACCTATAGAATAGTCTAGCTTCAAAATTACGATGATCGTCGTCGAGTTGCCGCGTGGCTTCTACAACGTGGAACCTCCGGATTTGTCTTTCTCGCGAACGCGATTCCTGTTGAATTATCATGCAATGCGGTTGCCAAGTGTAAAATATCGCTATGATTAAAGAGTTGAGTTGGTAAGATAAGATGGTTAAAAAGGAAGGCGTTTCTGTTTTATCTTTGGGCCGCGGCTTTGAATGGCCAGCTGTGATCAATCTACGTCACCATATGTTAGTTACCGCTTAGTACGACTCTAGGTGTCTATTTCACAATTTAACGTTTTTAGTAACACGCAGAACGCTGGAATGGAAATTCAGTGCTAAATAAATAACGTGGCCGTCACGTGGTTGGTTGTGCCCTCATCTTCATTGGTGCATCATCACAGATGAAGTTGAAACCGAAGGCCCCTCCATGTTCGCATTTGCACTCTGGCACAGGACTGCATGAGACTCGCACAACCTTCTTCACTTTTCTTTTTTTTTCACTTAACCCTAATAAGGGGTTATGTTTTAAAGAATAATTATACGATAGAGGAAAAAAAAAAGTGAAAATAATGATTTGAGAGTTGTGAATTATATGGGCGTGGTTTTCAGGGGGGGAAAACGGCGTGGATAACTTAAAAAATTAATCTGTTACTTTCATTTTAGCACTTTGTCACCATATTTTGCAACCATTTATCTGTGATTTTGCACAATTCTTCCCTTTTCCAAAAAATGTAAACTTCAATTTTGATTACTGTTAGCCAGTTAGCCTCAATCAATCATGGTGGAATTTGTATTGATTTATTGTTAATATTAATGAATACTTCTGTATTTATCTAATTTCGGTGATCGAGGATACAAAGGCTACAGTTTGAAATTTGTTTTTAATCCTAAATAATCAAATCAGTAATTTTAGTCTCTAAAAAATTAAACACATACCAAAGTAAAACTTGTTTGATTCAGTTTTACTTTTTAATTTTTTAAAACCGTTTTCTATAGATGAAATGATTTATTCACATAATTTCAAATACAAAAACAGAAAAAAACTAAAACCCTAAGGGGTTAGTTGAGTGGAGCAAGACAGAGTCCCGTATCTGACATGTTGCAGATTCGAACCCCACGCATCCCCTTGGGATGAGGTGTTCTCAAAGAGCCCGGAGGCTCTCCCTACCTTGGACTGAGGCATCACCCTCTCACCCTAAATTTATAATAATAAAAAACATAAAAACTAGAAAACAGTTTTCCAAAACACATAAAAGTAGCTTCAGAATATTAGTTTTTAAAAAATAAAAATAATCACATTTTTCAAAACTATTTTTAAAAACTATCTATCAAATAGGTTTTATAGTTTTCTATTTTTAAAAAGAAAAATTAATTTTTAAAATTTGTAAACAAATAGGATCATAAATTTTACCATATAATTGTTCTGCATATTTTTGTATGAATTTTCCTACAAATTTTAATTTTATCAAAAAGTAAAAATACTTATTTTTAGTTCTTATCGATACAAATTTGAAGAAAAATCCGTAGAAAAAAACTATATGATAAAAATTAAATTGATATATTTTCAATTTTTGTGAGACCAAAACCATGAGTTTTGAAGAGATCAAAAAACATATTTAACTCATAATTCAAAAGTTTTAAAAATTAATTTTTAAGGCCTTAGAAAATGTTAAAAATAAAAGATAAAAATCTTATAAAAAGACAAAAGTAATAAAAATTTGTCTAATTTCAAAAATATTTTTTATTAATAATTATAAAAATATAATTTTATTGGTATTTTATTTATTATTTTAAGAGATTCATACAAGATAGTAACACACAAAAAATATTTTTATTGTCTTTAATAGCTATAAAATAAAATAAAAAAAAAAGAAATATTATCATAATTATTAATAACTATTATATGTATTTATTAATAATTATAAAAATGCCATACTATAATATCATTGAAAAAATAAAATTGATATTTGAAGTCAAATATATATGAATTAAAAATAGTAAGACATAATCATATAATAGATGAACAAGTAATATTAATTTAAAATTCATTTATCAAGTAAATTAAATTTATATAACCATGAGACACAATGAGAACAAACTTTATAAGAATAAGTGTTTAATTAATATAAGGAAAAGTGTTTAATTAATATAACCTTTTCACACTCTATCACTATTTACACTCCATTTCACATTTTATTTTTCTTTCTATTTCTCTGTTCTTTTATTATTAAATCAATTATCATATATTTCTCTTTCTTTCTTTATTTATTTTTTTATCTCTCAACTCCCTTCTCTCCCACACAAATTTGAGTGTAAAAAATGATTTTCTTGTTATTTATGAACTTCTCAAAACCCACCCACTATGCCATTTTCAAAAGTTTCCATGGCAAAATATTGTACAATGACATAAGTTGTGTAGGTGAGTGTTCTATACCTTTTGAGTTGTTGTTTTTTTTCCAACTATTTTTTTAGTAAAAAGTTGTTAAAAAAATTTCCTTGAGTAGGTATATAATGAGAAATTGTGCTGCACGCACTACTTTTTTATTATTTCATTAAAAATAGTAATTTATATATATATATAAATTTATTTGCATCAAATAAAAAATTAGTGCGGACATGCCATATGTCCTTTTTTATTTACATTCAATTTTTCATCCTTATAGATTTTTTTAATTTAAATATTTTATTCAAAAAATAAAAATAATGAAAAATTAATTTAATTATTAAAAAATATTTTAATGGTTATAAAATAAATTTAAAAATATTTTATAGAAATTAATTGAGTAGTAAAAATATATTTTAATGGCAATCCATGTCATGAGGAAAATTCCTTTATAAATTCATTTTTTAATTTTAAAACCAAACTAAAAAGCATGTGTACATTGTTCGGACACTTTTCTAAAATATAAAAAAGAAAATAAAAAATTAAAGAATATAGATATAGATATAAAATATATTAAATACAGATATCTTATACCTTTTATTTTTAAATATTTAAATGTGATTGGATTAAGTAAGTTTTTCTTTCCTATAAAATTGAAAAAAATTGGTTTTATTCTTTATTTCAATTTTATTTTATTTTAGCATTAAATAAAAGGATCAAGTTTTTAGTCCTTCACCATAACAATAATTAAAAGCATGTGATTTTTATATTTTCAAAGAAAAAAATCAAAATTTAAATATGGAAAAAACTAAACTTTATCAAATTTATAAGGATGAATGTTACCAAAAAAATTTATAAGGATAAAAAATATATTTAATTCAATATAAGTCGATTAATAAAAAATTCATTTTTATAATCTTTTGTGTCATTTATTTTTCTTATTCATTTATATTTGTTCTCTTTTAATTAATTTTAACGTGCTTTGTATCGTGTATTGTTTTTATTTTTACATTTGTTTCTGTTATTTAATTTTGAATTTAAATTAATAAGCATTTCATGTATGTTATTCACCAATAATTTTGTGAAATATAAAAATTTAACGAAAAAGTATTCTAGAAAGTTAATTGTATGATTGATATTATATTATTGGTAAAAATTAGTTAAAATAAATTAAACCATAAACAAAACTGTATATTTGTCAAAAAAAAAAAAGTTTCGCAGAAATATATCAATATATATCTAGATTATTGTAATAATTATAGAATTCACATAGCAATGCAAACTCTTAAAAAAAAACTGTTGCAAAAATAAAAAAAAATATGGTAAGAAAAATTTATATTTGCATTGAAAAATATGGAAATAAAAAACGAAAAAAAAATTGAATAGTAGTTGTGCCACTATGAAAGAACACCTTACTTTGGAATTTGGATAGTAGAGTTTATCCCCACGCAGGAGAATCTGCACATTAGACGCCTTTTTTAATACTCACATTTTGCGTACGCGTTTCTCACACAGATTATTTAAAAATAAATATATTAAGGGGTTTACGACGTAATATCTATTAAATTATTTGCCAAAAATGACTATTTTATATATTTCTCATTTGTAAAAATAAATAGATAAATTTCATTGCATTATCCATTTTTAATAATTTTAACATCTTTATTTTTTATATATTTTCATTTTTATTTATCAGTCATAACATGAAAGAAGAATTTAATACTAAAAACTTAATATTTACAAAATTTATTTATATTATTAATAAAAATTTGATTTTTTATTTTATTTATGATTTGTGATATTCTCTAATTATTGTTGATATAGATATTTAATAATTTCTAAAATAATATTTCTTAAAATATATAGTAATTAATATTAATAAACTAGTAAAACCTACAAAATTATTAAATAAAATCAGACCAAAAAATAATAATTATTAAATTTAATAATAAAATAACTGTTTAAATAAGTATTACTTTTTTTTGGCACAATTAAAATAATGATGTACTCATATAAACTATCCAAACCTCCACTATTAAGCTGATTTAGCTTATGTTTGGATTACAGTTGAAATAGTGCAAAACCATATTTTTTTAAATTGATTTTAAATCACTTCTGTCTAATGTGATCCGTAAAATGTACATCAATAATATCGACCATTGATTTCTAGAATCAATTTTACTCAACTGTAAACAAAACGGACACTTAGTGATTGAGTGTGTGTTTAATTTACTCTAAAATCACGTTGGCCAACACTATTGAGAGTAATATTTACCCGGATTCACATTTGAAATATGTTTCCGGGGTAAATCAAACACACTATAAATTATGTATGGGTGTAAGTATTTATATAAAAATATCTATTGAATTTGTATAGCAATAAGGTTATATTAAAAAAAATAAAAAACATAATAATACATAGAATTGTAATGAGCAATATCTATTGTGTAATTTATAATATAAAAGTAGATTTTTTTTTTATTTTGACATTAATCAATTAAAGGCTTTTTATTTGGTCTTTGATTGAGATCTGTATGGGTTACATTACACTTCCACTTTATCCGATCACTGCTTGGTTAATCGATTAGAGGATTTGTAGTTGCAATATGTTTGAAGTTACAAAATGTAACAACATATTTTCTCGCACGCTCATTTTAGCACATCATTTATGTTTTGTTCAAATTTGTAAATGTTTTAGCAAATTATATAAGTTTCACTCATAATGTATTTGTTGAGAATTTATCAAGCGTATCAAAATCCCAGCAGTATAATAGTAAATAAGAGTATCGTATCCACGGAAACAGTTTAATTTGTAAAAACTAGTGGTCACAACTATCAAGTAAGAGAATATGATTGTTGAGTTTTGAGAGTTGCAATAATAAATAAAAACATAAAATAAATTGAGATAGGTTGAGAGGTTACTTGAACTAGGATTTAACTTGCACCCCTTTCATATTTGAATCCCAATAATATTTATCAATATGCAATTATAATTTTGAAGCACAAATTAAAGTTATTTTACCTTAGTCTCCAAATACTCAGAAATAATTTATACGGGTTCTCCCAATGACAAATTACCCCCGCTTGAAGATCGATTTGTATAAGCTATCAATTCACCCTGGTCTCCATAGTCACGAATTAAGTGTTTTTATCGATCAGAATTCAAGTTTTCTAGGTCTAGGCTCCCCAAACTCGCTATTGATTTTATAGAACCACCTAGGGGTGGGCAGCGATCGGTTTTGGGCGGGTTCGGGCCCAAAGCCTGTAATCCGCAACTAACCGACTATGTTATAAAATGGCCCACTTCCGACCATTTGGCCATTCGGTTTCAACGAGTCACGGGTTGGCCGGATTTGCGGGTGATGCGGGTGGGTCCAATCGGTTATGGGCCAAGATGGGCCTATTCCAGTTTTTTCGGTTTAATTATTTTGTTTTTACGATTTTTTTTTGTTTTTCACCTTTTCTATGGTCAATTATACCAAATAGGCCTATAATTTTTTATTGGGCCATTAACCATGCACATCCCAAACCCAAAGAAAAACAAGAAAAGTTCTCAGTAACAGAAAAAAGAAATACCCAAAAGATAACAAACATTAAAATAAATTTACAGAGAATTGATCTGAATTCAGAAACAAAAAAAATAATGAAAAACAAAGAACAACAACACAAATCACCAAAATTACAGTGAAAAAAATTACACAAAATACAGATTCACAAACAATGAAAAGAGAAAGAGGAACACAAATTCACAGAACACAGATTCATAGTCCTCCATCGCACAAATTACATAGAACCCGTGTCGATCGTTCCTTCCTCCATCGCACCACCACCACCTGAAAAAGAGGAAGAAGAGCGAGTGAAAGAGAAAGAAGGAAAAAAATAGAACTAGTTGGAAAAAAGAAACCGGGGAAGAAGAGAAGAGGAAAAGTGAGAAGTACGAGAGAGAGAGAGAGACACCCATGTAACATGACAGCAAGTGGAGTCCCTGTCGCAGCCAACGCCGCCGTCGCACCGCCGTTTTTCTACTCACTGTCATCGGCTTGCAGAACATGTAGAGGAGAAGGAGTGGTCGTCGGAGAAGGGAGCGGCTGCGGGAAGGAAAAGATTGAGCGAGTGAGAGGGAGGAGCGGCTGCGGCTAAGGAGGAGGGAGCCACTGTCGCACCACCGTCTTTCTACTCACTGTCATCAGCTTGGAGAACATGCAGGGGAGAAGGAGCAGTCGTCGGAGAAGGGAGCGGTCATCGGAGGAGAAGGAAACGGTTGAGAGAGGGAGAGGGAGGAGCGGCTGCAGCTTGCAGCTAGGGAGCAGGGAGAAGTGATTTTCATCACTCATCAGAGAAGAGATTGAGATCTGAGAGATTTGAGGGATTTGAGAATCTGATATTTGAATTTTGAGAGATTGAAAATCTAAGATTGAGATTTGAGAGAGTGAGATTGAAAATGGACGGCTGGGGAAAAAACACAACACACGGATTGATGACGTGGAACAATCTGAAGCATTGGATTAAAGGAAGCTAGGGAGAGACGCAGCTAACTTGCTGTTGCTATTCCCATTGGTTCGGTCAGTTCGGTCATCGATGGTTCAATTTTTTTAAAACCGAAACCGACCGTTCCAACCCATTCTAACTCTTTTCTTTACCCATTTGGACCCGATACCCGTTTATAACCGACCGTTTTACATTTTTCTGATGCGGTTTTATCGGGTTCCGTCCGGGTCGGTTCACGATGTCCACCCCTAGAACCACCTCTCGAATGCGCCCCATAAAACCAACCTATACCTCTGGCACAACGGCGGAAACTAAGCATTAAGAACAGATTAAAAACACCAAAATTATAAAAACAGGGATTCATAAATAATAAAGAGAATTCAAATACAATTGGGGATTGAATCGACTACATTAAATCCTATCGGAGAGTTTAGCTACTCATGGTATCCATTACAAACCAATGGAGAGACTGTCACACTTTTCTCCAGCTCCAGCTCTGCTCCGCCGTCTCTCTTTGATCTACGCAAAAGGTCCTTTATATAGAAGTTGGAAAGCTATCTGAAATCTGGAATGAATCTTGTTCACACTTTTCCGTATTCCTGCGCTTCAACCTGCGTTTATCGCAGGAAACAAAAAGCAATTTTAATTCCTGCGCTCCACATCAAACTGGTCATTGACTCGGTCGGGGTACTGGGTCAATGGTCGAGACCGGTGAGTCACTGGTTGAACAGGTATATATTAAAATATATAAATTTATATTCAAAATATGAGATTTATTAAAAAATAATAGTATAAATACATTAAAATAATAATAGTAATAATATTACATTGAATAATAAACAAACATAATAATAAAATTAAATGTATTTATAATAATAATTGAGTAATATAATGATATATTATAGCATAATAATGAATATACAATTTATAAGTTTATAAATATATTATGTTATATAATATCAATTGTAATTAAAAAAAAAAAAGATAACATAAATCCATTGTTTTGTAACACCACTATATATATATAAAAATGGGCATATTATTAACAAAGAACATCAGTGGTTTGATGGTGCAACACCCTCTCTCACATGAATGGATTGCAGGTTCAATTCCTATGTTTGATAGTCTTGCTTCTTTCACTCATGAATTTTTTATTGAAGAGCATGCAGTGCGCGTCATCAGTGTCTCATGTGTGACCCGCCCGAGCCGATTCTTACCGGGTTTGACCGATTCAACCATGGAAGAGTCAGTTTAACAACATAAACGGTCCAAAATCGTGACCGGATCGGTCATGGACCCGGTTTCCGGTCCAACCAGCCGGTCCGGTCCGATTTTAATAACATTGAATGAAACAATCATATGTGTTGAAAATTATGTCAAAAAGGGCGTGTTAATGTTTAAGGGCGTGAAAATTATGTCATGGGTAGGGAAGAGGGGTTGCAGTTATAAAGTATTTTTCCTCTTTATTTCCCTTTCATTTACCATTTCCTTCCTCTAATCCTCTTTCCTCCATACATGTTCCAAACATATCGTTAGTGTTTAAGGTTTGAGGATAGTGCTTTGCTATATCCTATGAAACGCAACATTACAAAATAGTATTGCTTTACTATATATCCTATCTTTTTCCATTACTCATTGTCTTCTAGAATGTGAATCTTGATGTCTACATTTATGGGATAACCCCATTATCAATGTCATGAATCAATTATCTCAAAGGTTTAAAAGGATCCGTTTGAAATAGTTGAGTTTTCAGTTTTTAGTTTTTTTAAAAAAATTAAATCAAATTTTCATAGCTCGAAACTAAAAATCTCTTTTGTAATTTTCAATAAGAACGTTTCAAAAGTTTTAAGTTTTCAGTTTTATAAACTTGGTTGAAATTTTTTGAAAATAAAAAATTGAAAACTCAATCACCCCAAACAGGCCTAAACTATTAGGTAACAGACATATGAATGGTTTTATATTATATATTTCTAACATACCTCATAATGTAAAAGTCCTTTGGCTTGAAGCGTGATAATGTACAGACCCACCTACATTGACCTGAAATTATATTTCTTTATTAGAATAATAACATGTACTATCAAAGCCTATATGATCAACTGATAAAGAGTTAGATAATTGCAACACCATTATTCAAATAACTTTTTTTTTTCAATTTCAGCACAAGATTTGTGGCTCTGTATATTATGCACACTTCAAGCCCAACTTGCTCTTGCATGTTTGAATTATAAATAGAACATGTGTTGTGAAAAGAATAAATACTATAAAGTTATTAAAAATATTCTCATTCTCATGCATGATTATGGTGATACGTGTGTTTACATGATTTTCCTATTTATAGTGTATGTTTTGTTCAAAGTTGAAAAGTAACAAACCAAACTCAAATTTAAGTATCTCTATATATACAATTATTTATAATGTAACATGGATATTGTAACACTAAATCAAATACACTAAATTTAATTTAAGTGGTGTGACAAAGGTAATGGGGTGGATGGTCCAAAATTTTCAAACCTTTTTATAATCTCTCTCTCTCACACACACACACACATACACACACATATATATAAGGAGAGTTCAAATTACACCGGTGTAAGTTATACCAACTGTTACACCGCTGATAACTACAAATCGAATATGTTTTTTAGTAATCCAACCGTTGAATTATATATGTTTATTCATCATCATGATTATATGTATCAAATTTCATAAAATTTTGACACTAATAGCTTGCTAATCAAATGGTTGGATTTTTCATATATTTTAAATGTATATATAACGTTAATCTTGAAACATCTCAATGACATATCAAATAATTTCGGATTAATGTAAAATTTTATATGTATGATCTATATGATAGTAAATTTCAATCTAACGGTGGATTATTTAATATAATCATCCGTTAAAAAATTATTCAGCGGTGTAACAGTTGGTGTAACTACAAATCGAATATGTTTTTTTAGTAATCCAACCGTTGAATTATGTTTATTCATCATCATGATTATGTGCCAAATTTCGTAAAATTTTGACACTAATAACTTGATAATCAAATGGTTGGATTTTTCATATATTTTAAATGTATATATAACGTTAAACTTGAGACATTTCAATGACATATCAAATAATTTCAGATTAATGTAAAATTTTATATGTATAATCTATATGATAGTAACTTTCAATCCAACAGTGAATTATTTAATATAATGATCCGTTAAAAAATTATTCAGCGGTGTAACAGTTGGTGTAACTTACATCGGTATAATTTGAACCATCCTCAGTGTATATATATATATATATATATATATAAAAAAAAAAATTCTGACATCCTTTTTTCATTCCTCTTTTATATTTTACCACTTCTCTTTTTAAATATTTTAATTTTACTTTATATGGTAATTAAAATTTTCTTTACTTTTAAGTCATTTTTTTGGTTTAAATCATAGGCATTCCCTATTACTAGGGATAATCCTATTCAGGACTTAGTCACAATTAAGGCTCTCACCCCTCCGGAAATACTTATAAGTCATTTGTTCATTGATTTTAGTCTCTTTTAAATTAGGTTTGAAGCTAGAATTTTCTTTTACTTGTATCTTTCCGGTTCATTGGCCACAAATTGAGATTGAGAGTCACGTGACAGAGAGAGGGGGTCACGAGGGTGGCATGGACATGGACCAGAGAAGTGGTTAGTAGGAAGAGAATAAGAAAATTAAAGGGTGGGGCCGAAGAGACTAAGTGGGCCCAGAAAGCAACTACGTGGGCCCGGTTTCTATATATTCTTGATATTTGTGGGCTCGTCGCGGATTTCAAATCTATTTTGAGTTTCCCTCCTGCTCGTATTGGCCATTCACTCCCCACCTGTCATCTCACAAGTTGCAAGCCATAATTTTCAAATACTATAATTGAAACAAACCTTATAGCGTTTATTCGATGGCGTTTGTTATCTTAAAAGTTTTAAACGTGATTTTAGATAAATAAAACATACACATATCAAGTTGTTTTAAATATTCAGAGAACTTTATCATTATAAAAGAAGTATAGCATTACCTTTGATATGAAGTTGCATTAAATACTCATAAAGCTATACCACCTATAAAAGGAGTATAACATTATCTCCTATAAAAAAAAATACCTACAATCATGCATAAATAAAAAGAGGGATAAAATATGTTTTTAGTCTTTATAATTTTAGTCAATTTTAATCTTTGTCCCTAATTTTTAAAATATTTATTTTATATCTCTATATTTTTAAAACACCTTAATCGTAGTCAATGATAAAAATTAGCTTTGTTAAGTTGTTAATCTTTTAATAGATTTTCATTGGGTCTTATTTAATAAATATCGATGCTGAATTTATTTATTGAACATTTAAATTTAGTAACAACTTAATAAAATTAATTAACGTTAGAGACTATGATTACGGTATTTTGAAAATATGAGGATATAAAATAAATTAAAGTTATAAAAGTTGGAGATGAAGATCAAGGTTGAAAAAAAAAGTAAAGAGACTAAAAAATATTTTATAAAAGAAAAAGAGGGTACTATAACTTTTCGGCTCCTAAACTTTTGTTTCAGCAAAAACTTTTCAAATGATATGAATAAAATAGTGTAACAGACAATTATTTATTTGAAATCGCTTTCTAGGTCGCATTTTATTTTACTTTCTTCGTATGGTTTTTCGGTCACAGAATTTCATTGTAGAAGAACCCGAGGAAAGAAAGATTGAGAGACAACAAAAAATGGGGAAGACGGGAAATATAAAATTATATATTTTCTAGTGCAATAGGAGATAGGAAGATGTCTTTTTAAAAATAATTCACTCATGAACAATATAATGCCTATTATAGCAGTACCGATTTTTACTTTGTATGTGACAATTGGTTTCCACTTTCCACTATATTCACAAAATAACTCCGCTTCAATTAAATATTATTCTTTAACCATCAATCCATTGACACTATAGTTTTAAGTTGATACTATATTAGATATCAAATCCATAAAATATTAAGATGACAAATAAAGATATATAGTTTATTTGTTTTTCTTAGATGTGGTGTATTCTTTATTATGTAATTGACACATGGAATTCATCACACGTCTCTTGATTCTTCTCAACATGGTACCTAGAACTCAATGTGAGGCAACCCTAGTTTATACCCACCTAGTGGACCACTGTCCATTGGTGCCAAATTATTTTATAAATCGTGTCTTTGTTTGATTTTCAATCTTTTTCATTGTCATGTTCTTATCTCATCAAGTTTCAAACCTTTTTTTTTATTGCCATCCAACAACCCCATTATTAGGATCGCAACATCGAGATAGACCCATCCCCCAATGAACCCATCGCCATTGGACATTGGATGCTCTCTCGCGTGCTACCCTTGCCATGGTGTTGTTTTCATGCACTACCACTTACAGTCGTGTTTGGCGGTGTGTTAATGTGTTTTTTTTAACAGGTCTCAATGCTGCCATAGTCACCCCACCATCTCAATTCCCAATCTGGTGTTGGTTTTTTTTTTTTTCATTTTGGAACTATGACTATTGTCTTCTAGTTCTCAATGATGTTTCTCTCCCTACTTGTTGACCTAAGGTTGTTTACCATTGTTTCTCTCTCTCTTCTTGTTAACCCACGGGGAGTTTTAACCCTCATGAGTTTGAACCTTTTATATTTACCAACTATGACAATGCCCCGTTCTTTATTGACAAGTTACATGAAAGCAATTGTGATAGTTAGGCATCCAACATCAAACATTGGCTTGAGGGTCAAGATTATGTCGTTCACCTCACTAACAAGGTTGATTTAATTGACATGAGAAAGACTATTCCAAATAGAACAAGGTTGATGCCCAAACTTTGTATTGTCATCAAATCAACTACTTATTTTTGTGCTCATGAGACATGTGAAGCTATTTGGGATCAAGTCATGGTTCTTTATACCAATGATACTCAATGCCTTTATGGGTTTTGCCAAAACCTTATGATACCATTGCCCTTAAACGTCTAGATGTTTCATGAGACTATTTGGGTAAAGTCCATGATCTCTTACACGACTTTAATGAACTATTACCCCCTAATGTCGCTCATACGAAGGAACTTGAGGAGCAACATACCTTTTTTCATATTTTTGGCACTGTAATGGTTACATGAAAAGTACTCATTTTGAACCTTATATGGTTAACTATGCCGTGCATTGCCAGTGAAGTTATCTTCTGACATGGACATGCCTCTTCCACTTGTTTATTCATCTACCTTAGTTTGTTAGGCTGATAATCATGGTTAACCTCGCAAGTAAGGCGAGAGTAATTATAAACACGATAATTTCCACAAACTTGGATATAATATTGACAGATGTTATGTCATACATAATCACCATCCTCGGACTCCACTTGCTTTATTTAAGTCCAATTAATATATACACTTGGATTTGGTTCTCAAGCATCACTGATGATCTTTATTGACTTCCCCAAGTGGTATAAGGAGTGTTAGGCCTTCAATTCAAGTGCTTTTATGGACTGGGTAAAACTGCATTTGCTCTAATCAAGACATCTGAGTGCCACGATCGTCCATGTTTCGTCCTAAGTGTTTGGCCAATCGAACCAACCTATCTCTTCCTAGTTGAATGACATATGTATCACTGTAGTAAGCTACATATATGCCACCTGCTATACGATGTGTTATGCAGGAACTCGGGCACAAGGATTCATACAAACCATCTAAGAAACACCCATGCAATCCTTGTCCCTTCCATATACCCTCATGCAAAACACACACACACACACACACGCACGCACACACACACACTCAAAACTCTGCCTAAATCACCATTGATTTTGGAGGACACAACACACACACACACACACTCAAAACTCTGCCTAAATCACCATTGATTTTGGAGGACACAACACACACACACACACACAACTCTGCCTAAATCACCATTGATTTTGGAGGACACACACACACACTCAAAACTCTGCCTAAATCACCATTAATTTTGGAGGACACACACACTCAAAACTCTGCCTAAATCACAAAAGATCACCACCAAACTGCCACAACCACTTCTTATACCTCCATTGAGTTCTCACTATGAACACAAACATTTCCCTATAGACTACAATGCTTTGCAACCAAATTGATTAAAAATAATGTGATGTTACATAAAGTTATCTCAAAAAGAAAATCACGAGTTTATGATCTCTCTTTCTCCCTTTTTATGCCCTTTCAATTTTAATTTGTAGTCACTTGTTTGCCAAATACATCAAAATAAAAAAGTATCTCATAGTGCATCCATTTCAATAAAATACACTCTTAGGATGGATGATAATAGCTAAAGATGACATCGTATCTAAAATATATAATTATATTGATAACAACTTTAATGTTTATTTTATATCCAATAGATACTTATACCTAAATTTAGATGTGTGATCTACTATATTCTCATTTTAGATAAGTATAATATATTTTTTAAACAAATAGTATAATAAAAACATTATTTTATTACTAAAATTAACTGTTAAAATTTAATAAAATAAATAATATTAATTTAAAATGAAATATTTAATTACAGAATATATAAAAAATTATATTATGCAAGCATAAGACGAATTGACTATAAAAATATCCAACTCGGCACCATATATATACTCATAAATTTTAACATCCAATTATTTCTTACTAATTTAAATCTTCCTCATACCTGTTAGCAGAATTGGATTGATTCCTTAAAAAAATAATTTTATGATAAATGAAATTAATTTTAAAAAATTAAAATAATTATTATTTTCATATATAAGATTTATTTTAGGTAAATCTCACAAAATGCATTTATATTTATATTAGCTTAACTTCCCGTGTAATATATGAAATTAATGTGATTTTTAATATTTTTAAATTTAAAAATCTATAATTGAGTTCATAGTTCATATATTATTAAATAATATAATATTATATATCAAGATAGTTAATTTAAATTAGGACTGAATAAAATTTAATTTATATTTAGATTTTAAATTAAAAAAATATCAAATTATGAAATTATGCGAACAACCCATCCCCAAATGTAGATCAAATAATTTAAAAAGAAAAAAAAAAAGCACGCTGACGCATACTGAGGTGAGTGAAGACAAAAGAAAATGCATGTGTACAAACTTTATGATTTGGGCAGATATGTGCCCAAGAAAATATGCTGAGCAACACTAAAGGCTGAAAAAGAGCAATGCGCACTTCATAATCTTCACCTAATTAAGGAAGGAAAGGAGGTGCATAGGTTGGGACAAGTTTATTTAAATTAACTTATCCATGAAATGAAATGAAACCATGTCCTAATATTTTCTGGTCATCGACCATTCCACGCCACAAGCTGCTATTGAATTGGCACTTGACAATGCACACACAATGCCCGCGCGCCGAACGGAAAATAATGGTAGAACCATTATATATGATACTGATATTTGGATTGGATAGGAATAGGATGATGAAGCATTGCATTTGGACTCTCTCCCTCAAAAGTGTCCTTTTTTTATGATGAAGGGAAAGGAAATATTGGACGTTCAGTGACGCGCTTGCGGGCCTTACAATATTATAATAAAGATAGAAAAGTGCTAATAATAAATTTTTTTAGATAATTTTTTTAATACACTCCATATAATGGGTAAAAGTTAATATAGGTTTCATCACACATAATTTGGTGAGATACATGTTAACTTTAATCCATCACATGAAGTGTGTTGGCAGCACTTCAATAAAAGAAAATAAAATGTTAATGAGTGTCTTAAAATTAAGAAATTAAAAATAAAAAAATCATTGAAAAGATTTAATATTACATATGTGTAATTAATGTTATAATTAAAGACTTCTTGTATATTAATAATTAATGTTTTTAGGATACTATTCTCTTCGGTCCTATTTATAAGACACGTTTGAAACTTTTATATGATTTTATTTATAAGACAAAGTACACAAATCTAGAAATATTTAATATTTTTTTCTCATATTTGCCCATTAAAATTTTTAAATTGACACAATTATCATGGTAGTGGAATTTAATTTTAAATAGGGATAAACTTGTAATTTTGTAGATTTTTTTAAAATCAATACATTAATTACTTTTCTTAATATATGTTATTTGGTCTGAATTGTATTATAAACTAGCGGTGGACCCGTGCCGATGCACGGGTTATGTACAGGTTGACTGATATATCTATATATATATGGTATTAATTTAAATGTAAGTAAATAAAAATAATTTATAAAAAATTATTGTGCTTTGAGACAATACATCAATTGTAAGAAAATCAATGAAAAAAATTGTATTCCAATAATAACTTAAAAGGTCCCTTTTTGTATCTTCAACAATTTTATTATGCTCGTAAAAAAAACAATTTTATTATGCCTTCATCTCTTCACCCTACACATTAAAACAATTCATATAAAGAAAAAAAATAATATTAGAATGAATTAAGTAAGCATGTACCGAAATAATTTATCTCTTAGATATCCACTTCATATATGAATTTATAAGTCTTTTCTTCACATGTAACAAATCTAAATGGATGAAAATGATTTTTTTGAATGATAATGAAAACTGTATAAGTAAAAGTGAGAGTGAAATCCTTACCAGTTATTTGCATATCTTTAATATTATATGCTTTTGAAAAGAATGGAACACAGATAAATAAATAATAGTATTTTAATATTATGCACACACACATATATATATATAATTAATATGAGCGTCAAATCGTAGCAAATAAGTTTCCATTTCTTTAAAGTAATATACTTTGTAGAATCATGCGTAGAGTTGCCAAAAGGGTACAATTTTTCTTATGTATATATTAGTATTAAAAATGCAATGGAAATAAAAAAAACAAAGCATAAGTCATACTGTAATAATATTTAAGGTTTAAGATACTCACCTAGTATAGATTTTGGAAGACCTCCTTGAAGACAACATTGACGGTGGTGTTTAAGGCTCTTCCTTCTTTATCATGTACCAAGATCTTTAACCCTTGTTTGCTTTGAACTCTAGATATTGCAACATATAATTGTCCATGACTAAACACTGGTTTAGGTAAATATAATCCAACACTGGCTAGTGATTGACCTTGAGACTTATTAATAGTCATGACATATGAAACAACTAAAGGAAATTGTCTTCTTATAAGCCTAAAAGGCCATGGTGATTGAGAAGGAGACATAGACATTCGAGGAATATATGTCAAATTCCCAATATTCTTTCCTGATATGATCTTGGGTTCAATAACATGATTTGCCAGCTTTGTCACGATTAATCGAATGTCGTTACACAATCCTTCAGATTGGTTCAAATTTCTCAACAACATAATTGGAACACCAACTTTCAATTTGATTTTGTGATTAGGTAGACCTGAAGTTTGAAGTTGGTTTAAAAACTCAGGAGTAAGTGCCTCAAATGCAGGATTGTTAAGTGCTTCTGCTTTGTCAATTGAATCAGAGCTTAGATATTCTCTTTCATCACCTAAAATCAAAGAAATATTAATAATCAGTTTTATGGACAACTTCAATAGTTGATTGTTATCATAGTTTATATATTCATTTAATCACTTGGTATTAATGAAAGAACATAATCATTAATTTTATCAACAATCTCAATGGTTGATGCTAAAATTGCTCTTGACTGTAGAAAGTCTACATTTAAGTATTGGTGCACCAAATCAGTATATGTATTTTGAACTATAGCATTTAGAGGATTGTCAACATATTAAATATTTTTTATCATGCTAGAGTTGAATTAATAGAGAATAATTTGTATACCAATAAACTCTAAATTAGTACAAAATTGGTAAATAGCTAAAATATCAAATTTAGAAATTTTTTATTTAATGTTAAATATTTATTGTTGCAGATGAGCAAAGAACCACATTTGAAACAATTATGCAAAGTATGAATGAGCAACGTGGTGGAATGTTTTTCCTTTATGGTTACAGAGGTACTGGAAAAACGTTTATGTGGAAGACATTGGCATCCGCCTTGCGTTCAAAAGGTGAAATTGTTTTGACTGTAGTTTCAAGTGGCATAGCATCTCTATTATTACCTGGAGGAAGAACTGCACACTCAAAGTTTGCTATTCCAGTTCCAACTAAAAATTTTAAAAATACTCTTAGCCTCAATGCTCTTCAAGTCATGATTCAATTTCTGATACTCTTCTTTTCTTTTGAAAAACAAATTAAACATTTTCTCTCGTGAAAACTGAATTTTTATCTTTAATTTATTTTTAAATTAATTTTTATCTTTTATATGATTCAAAGTTGAACATGATGTGTTTTTTTGTTTCTCCTGTTGGGAATTTTAAACACCCAAATATAAAATCATTATGCCAGATTATTGAGAACTATGAGTTTCAAGGAATACCTGGATCCATGATGCTTTATCACAGTGCAACGGAAATCTTTGGGTAGGTAACGAACGTCACAAACCTCCTCTTGGGGATTAAACATCAACCAAAATGACAGGTTAGAGTAAAGATGGTGTTATGGTCTTAAACACCAACCAGAATGACAGGTTAGAGTAAAGATGGTGTTATGGTCTTCCTCAACCAAATCTCTTTAGTTCCCAAAATCGGGACCTTAGTGCCAGAATCCTGATGGAAAGGAATATGGAGGCGGTGGTTGATTTGGTGTCTTGGGGACCAACACCTCTAAAGGGGCTTATTTATACCAACCTATTAGGGTTCCCACTATGCCGAAATAGGTCAAGCCTAGTGTTCACTCATATAGGCCCACATCAATGCCTATGGTAGTCTAAACGGGCTCACTTAATGCAGATCACTAGCGATCAACCCAATTGACGTAACTAGCTAATATAAATGTTTTAATATTTAATATGTAACCCACAAAAATAATTATTAGAAATTAAAATTTCTAACAATCTCCCACTTGGGCTTCATATTAACTTTAGACATTTATATCACAGGAAAAACTTTAGGCGCACAACCGTACGCTATTTACTTTTAAACTACCACTTAACAATCTGGTCCATCTCATATATCAACTGAGAACCACCACGACTTTTGCCACTCTGTAGCATGACTAAACCCTGATGATCATTGCAGCCAATATACTTAATGACATAGATCAAATGTGGATGAATGGTATGGAAATTGCATGTTACGTGATCTAATACATGCCTATTTCCAATCAGTCCAAAATTTAATCTTTATAGAGGTCAAATAAAGCAATATAAATATATTGCACCAAATGAGTTCAGAATAATTGAAAAATAATAGACGTCAATATTATTATGCAGAAAATCCAAAATATCCAAAATGTGCACAAATTAATACAAATAGGACTCCCACTAAACTAAGGTACTATCAGGAATTACACCCATGTGAGCAACATGCTCATGAAATACTTTAGGTACCAAACCTCTAATAAGTGGGTCAGCTAACATATAATCAGTCCCTATATGCTTTTATGGAAATCTGCTTATTCTGAACTCTCTCCTTTACAACCAAGTACTTAATATCTATAAACTTGGACTTGGTTGCACTCCTATTATTATTGGAGTAAAGCACTGTTGAGTTATTGTCACAATAAATTTTCAATGGCCTATCTATGCCATCCACTACACGTAAGGTAGTGACAAAATTTCTCAGCCACATTCCGTGGTTGGACGCCTCAAAACAAGCAATAAACTTTGCTGCCATGGTTGAAGTAGCTATGAGTGTCTGCTTAGCAGACCTTCAGGAAATAGCTCCTCCAGCCAACATAAAAACATATCCTGATGTAGAGTGTTTGCTATCTTGACATCCAGCCCAATCAGAGTCTGAATACCCAATGACTTCTAAGTTCTTAGATCTCTGATAGGTGAGCATGTATCCTGTCGTTCTCTTCAAATAACGCATAACGCGTTTTACTACTTTCCAATGCTGCATTCCAGGATTACTTAGGTATCTGCCCAAAACTCCCACCACAAATGCAATATCAGGACGAGTACAAACTTGAGCGTACATTAGACTCCCCACAGCTGAAGCATAGGGAATCTTTTACATCTCATTTCTTTCAAGGTCATTATTAGGGCACTATTTGAGGCTAAATTTGTCTCCCTTGGCTATAGGGGTATCTCCTGGCTTACTATCTTTCATGCCAAATTTGTCCAAAACTTTATCGATATAGCTCTCTTGTGATAATCTTAGGATACCATGAGAACGATCTCTTAGTATCTTAATACCTAATACAAAAGAGGCTTCACCAAGATCTTTCATTTCAAAATTCTTTGTCAGAAATCTCTTGGTTTCGTGCAATAAGCCTATATCGCTGCTAGCAACCAGTATATCATCGACATATAACACCAAGAATATATATTTACTCCCACTGAACTTATGATAAACATAATCATCAACAATATTTGCCTCAAAACCTATGAGGTAATAACTTGATGAAACTTGTGATACCATTGACGGGAAGCTTGTTTGAGACCATAAATGGATTTCTTTAGTTTGCATACCATGGACTTTGAGTCACCAGACACAAAATTTTCTGGTTGCATCATATAAATCGTTTCTTCAATGTCACCATTTAGAAACGCAGTCTTAACATCCATCTGATGGAGCTCTAAATCATAATGAGCTACCAGTGCCATTATTATTCTAAAAGAATCCTTCGAAGAAACCGGAGAAAAGGTTTCTTTGTAATCAATGCCTTCCTTTTGAGTGAATCCTTTAGCAACTAAACGAGTCTTATATCTCTTGATATTACCTTTTGAATCCCTCTTGGTTTTAAATATCCATTTACAACCAATAGGTTTCACCCTTCAGGTAATTCAATGAGATCCCAGACATCATTGTCATGCATAGACTTCATCTCATCCTTCATGGCATCAATCCACTTTTGAGAATTAGAACTGTGCATAGCTTGACAGAAGTGGATTGGATCATCCTCTGTTAAACCAATGTCATCCTCGTGTTCTTGGAGAAACACAATATAATCATTTGGAATTGCACTTCTCCTTTCTCTAGTGGATCTCCTTAATGACACTTCTTGAGGTTGTTGAGCTTGCTCTATGGGTATTTGAGGGAGAACCTCATTGTTGTCTTGTACTGGAACAATTTCAGGAATAATTCCATCATTGTCATCTATTACTGGGGTAGGTACTGGAATAGTAATAGGCACGAGGACTTGATCACTGTCAATGATAGGTTCTTCTTCAAAAACAACATTCCTTATGTTCTCTTCCTTCCCAAACCCAACATCCTCAAGGAATCTCGCATTCCCCGTCTCAAAGAATGATCTAGTAGTGAGATTGTAAAATTTATAGCCCCGAGAACATTCATGATAACCAACAAAATAACAGCTAACAGTCCTAGATTCCAGTTTGCTTTCGTGCGGCCTATAAGGATGCGCCTCAGCTGGACAACCCCAAATGTGTAAATGCTTTAGGCTTGGCCTTTTACCAACCCATAGCTCATAAGGAGTTTTGTTAACTGCTTTACTTGGTACCCTATTTAGGATGTAAACTGCAGTCTTAAGCGCTTCTCCCCACAATGACTCTGGCAAGGAAGAATGACTAATCATACTTCTCACCATATCCTTAGGAGTCATATTTCTACGTTCTGCAACACCGTTCATGTTTGGTTTCCCAGGCATAGTATACTGAGGAACGATGCTACATTCTCGTAGGAAAAGCGCGAAAGGCCCTGGACGTTGTTCACCTGATCCATCATATCTGCCATAATATTCACCTCCACGATCAGATTTGACGGCCTTAATTTTCTTTCCAAGTTGAAGCTTAACTTCAGCTTTAAAAGTTTTGAAAACGTCTAGGGACTGAGACTTCTCATGAATTAAAAATAGGTAGCCATACCTTGAATAATCATCTATGAACGTAATGAAATACTGTTGTCCATTCCAAGATGCCATAGGGAATGGTCCACATATATCGGTATGAATTAATTCCAAAACGTCCTTAGCCCTTTCGGCACCTAATTTTCTAGAGTTTGTTTGTTTACCCTTAATACACTCAACACAAACCTCAAAGTCCGACAAGTTTAAGGGTCCAAGAATCTCATCCGACACAAGCCTCTGAATTCTCTGTTAGGAGATATGGCCTAAACGCTTATGCCATAAGGTGGCTGAGTTCTCATTTAATTTACGTTTCGTACCACAAGAATCAATGAGAAGAATTTCTTTATTGGAACTAACTACATCTAGAAAGTATAGATTATCAATTAAAGAACCAGAACCAACAATATTTGAATTTTGATAGAGATTAAATTGATTATTTCCAAATGAACAAGAAAAACAAAATTTGTCCAAATTAGAAATAGAAATCAAATTCCGCCTAAAAGACGGTACAACAAAAGTCTCAAATAAATCAAAATAAAATCCAGTTTTTTAATTGTAATCTAAAAGTTCCAATAGCCTCCATTGTGACCTTGTTGCCATCGCTCACATAGATAAGTCTTTCATTATCACTTGGTGGTCGACTCCAAAGGCCACCCTGCATGGATACACTAATGTGAGTAGTAGCACCAGAATCTACCCATCAAGTATCATGTGGTACGGAAAGCTAAATTAACTTCAGAACAAACAAAAGAGAGAAAATCACCTTTGAAAAATAACGTTTATTATTGTTTTAATATCTGAAAATGACACTGATTTATAAATAAATTTTAGAACTTAAAACGACAGATAAAAATAATTGGAGCAGCACGGATCCTCTGCAGCGCTGCAGGAGGGTGCAGTAGAATAGCTAGGAAATAGCTAGGGAATAGCTACTGATTTTAACTATGGAATGTTTTCGTAACTGTTCCCTAGCTATTTGGTAGCTAATTTTGCTGCAGACACATCCCGCGCTGCAGGGGATCCGAATCCAAATTGGAGTGAGTACTGTCGATTAGGAAAAGAGGAAAGAGAAAGAGCGGAGGAAAATACTAATTAGAAAAAACATTTAAGATATATTTTAAATGAATTGGTTTTATTTTAAGTTTTCATTTAATTTTTTATATATTTTCTTGAATTCTATTGGTACATAAAATATATTGACATGATTTTTTTTAAAAACAACCATGGAATAATTGTGATCATGCATGTAAAAAAAATCCTTTGTTTTAACTTCATGATCAAGGTTTTATTAACCGACTATAATTTCCTCAATCACATGCACTCCTCCAACATCTTTAGTTTGGCAGCAGCGATCCCACCTCACAGTAAACTTATTTCTAACATCACAGAAGTGGCCCTAATAAAGTTTTTGGCCATACCCTTTAACCTTTGGCACACACTAACAAGTAGGTGTGGCAAAACGGGCTGACCCGGCCTAGCCCTTGATCAGCCCGTCAGCAAACGGGTCGGACCGGGCTTGCCCTAAATGAAAAATGGACGAAAAATGTCAGTCCAACCCTTATAACGAAGTAAAAAAAAATTTAGTCGAATTAGGATGGATTGGAATGGGATAAATGAGTTGGCCCACCAAAATTTTGTTATAAAAATTAGAAAAAATAGTAAACATAACAAAAAACAATAAAATTTAACTTTAAATTAACAAATTACAATATTAAGAAAATAAATGACATCATCCATAACCAATCTACAAAATTAACAAACACCAATGAAGATTCTAGTCCACAAACACAAAGTAAAAAAAGTCAAAGAAAATATAAAGTCCACGTCTATAAATTACAAAGTAAATAAATTCCAGTCCAGAACAAATGTCATAAAATAGAGGCAAAGCATAAATGAAATTTAAAATATATATTCGAACTTCATAGCCATGCCTCATCACGACTTCATGTATGGCACACCTTTCCACGTCCAATGTCACGCAATGACAAGATACTGCATTCACGGTAGGGTAAAAAGATGAGCACAACAATGATAACATACATTAAAACGTGAATCAGAGCAAACCGTACCATAATGAAAAGTGAATATTAAAAAGATGTGATTTTTTTTCAAAAAAAGAAAGGAAAAAGGAAAAGGGCGAAAAAACTTCCGGAGAAACTTACCGCAACCAGAGGCAATGAAGCGAATATTGTAGGGTTTTTTAAGGTGAAACGCAACGGAAGAACTGAAATTTTAAAATTTAAAGGGAAAAATATGTTTTTCGTTCCTATAGTTTCGATCAACTTTGGTCTTCGTCCCTGTGCTTTAAATTCTTTGTTTTTTGACCCTGAACTTTCTAAACCCCCAAACCATGGTCCCTGATTGTTACTGACATCAGTTAACCTGATGAGTTGGGTAACAAAAGTTGCATGTTAGCCTCAATAGTGGCCCCAAATAGCTGACTCATCTAATTAATCTTTTTTTTATTAATTTTTTAATTATTAAAATAACCATAATTATGAAATTAGGTTTTTTTATCGGATAAAATTGCTCAGGTGAAAACCCTAATTTAGCAATTAGGATTATTTTAATAATTAAAATTTAATAAAAAAGTTAATTAGATTATCAGTCAGTCATTTGGGACTCACTGTTGAGGCTGACATATAACTTTTGTTAGTCAGCTCATCAAGTTAACAGATCTCATTGACGGGCACGGACCACGGTTTGGGGGTTTAGAAAGTTTAGGGACAAAAAACACAGGATTTAAAGTACAGTGACGAAGACTAAAGTTGACCGAAACAAGAGGGACGAGACACCTTTTTTTCCAAAGTTAAATATATCCAAAACCCTCCAAGGATCCATGCAAAAGCCATAAATTGTGTTATAGAGTATACCTTTTAGTGCTTTCCTTTTTGCCAAACCACCGGCATGCAAGAGTAGCTATGCCTCCACCGGTATCCACACGAACGCGATATTAGGACTCCCTCTTTCGCAATGCTAGCGGCGGCGAAGGGATGATTGCCTCTTCTCTCATTATGAGGGATGGTGATATGGTTTAGAGAAAACCCTTTTTCTGTTTTGAAGTATTAGCGCAATCACTTATTAGCTACCATCAATAGATTCTATATATATTGCGGTGGCTAACCCTCATCGTGAGCATTAGGCTTTAGTGATACCTACCCATGTGTAGGCCCAAACTAATGGGTGAGCCCATTTAGTATTACTAACTGAGCTTCACATCACATGGACCTTTAATCTAATTAAAAGCCCAATTAAAACCATCTTATGACTTCAGTGTCCAAGTCAGCCCATTCTAAGTGTGTGACCCTGTAGGTTCCCATTATGTTGGTAGTAACATTAAAATTTTATTTTAATATTACAAGTAGCAGATGATATCTAGCAAAACATTGCTACTACCCAAATAATAGGAATGTCAATGTGATTTGACATATAACCAATCCGCGACCAATGTTACCATGTATGTATAGTCCCTTTGTCCATATATCTAGATTGTACACAAGACATGGAATGTGTCATCCTTGTATAGTTCAATCTCAGTTTCTTGATTTCCCGAGTAGACTTCTAACAAATAATATTAATATCTCATACTAATATTATTTGGGCACGACCATACACTTTTTAGTCTCACTCAATCAAGGGGCCCAAGATATAACTCCCATTGTGTAGGAGGGACAAATCCCATCTAGTCACTCCCATCCCTCCATATAATTTGTGGCATACTCAGTAACCACCTTTATAGTCACCGGGTTAGGCAAGACGTTTGATGGCACCAAAGTATACGAATCCTCATGTTGGGAATCGTAGTGACATGAGGTCAAAGGACCACATACACCATTGTCACTATGAGAATCTCTAATGACATACATAATAATCCATGTAGCATTCTCATTGTGGGTCAATCTAGTACACCATTAAAACCCTTTAATGTGCACCCATATGAAAGATTTGATATCACATATCCATGACTAGTGAGACATAGTCATCAATCTACTCACATACTAGTCTCGACGTATTATTGTTGTCCTTTTTCACAATAATACTTGACTAGGGATGATTTGAGAATGACGTTCTGAAGTAGCCTATAGAATCTCACTATCAAGTCAAGCTTGATATCTTACAGCCATGAACAAGTCATTCTAAGGACTTTATCATATTAATTAATTAATTAATATAATAAATAATGTCTTTTATAATTAACATGAAATATATTGTATGCTAAAGGGGGTCAATATACCATTGGCCTCTAGGGCATACACCAACAAATATCAATGACGACGAGAGGACGGAGGCGTGAAGGAGAGACCAAGTTTATGTCGATGGGGCCTTTTCGACGACCAACAATATTCCAACATGTGGCACCACAGAACAAGAGCTCGCCCCCTTTGAGCACCTCTTTCTCCTTCTCTTCCTCAACCTTCTTCTCCGCTTCGGATGCAGACATTTCCCTGCGCTGCTATGTGCCAACTGCTGCGCCCGAAGGAGACGAAGGCGTTGTTGCACCTACGCCTCTAGTGCTTAGCAGAACGTCTAGCGGAGGAGACGGAGGCACTGCAGTCGCTGATGTGCCTGGCTGCCTGCGCGCGGAGCCGTGGAGAAGACCGGAGATCGACCGGAGACACACCTGCTACTGGCTGTTGCGGCCTGGACGAGTTTGGAGGGTGGGGAGGGAGAGGGTAGCCGTCGTTCTCTGTTGTTTCTCTGAAGAAGAATGAAACGAGGATTAGAAATTGAATAGAGGGAAAGGGAAACGAGGATTAGAGGGAAGGAAGGGAACCCTAAAAAAATGTTTTTTTATTAGCCCCACAGTCCCACATGACCCAGCGCCCCAGCCCACTGTCAAGATTTAAACAAAAAAATCAGCCCAACGGGCTGGCCCGACCCTTATACTCCTCTAGCCCATTTTTTAACGGGCCAGGACGGGACATGTTAGATGGGCCAGTGGGTTGGAAGTTCCCAGCCCAGCCCTATAAAATTGACGGGTCGGGTCGGGACTGTTTGGCCCGTCTGGCCAAACCCGTTTTGTCATCCTACTGTAGTAAGGCGGTCTGCAACTTTGCATAGTATAGATTGAGAATCGACAAAAAAAAGTATAGGTTGAGATATGTTGACAATGCTAAAATTATTGCTTGAGTGAGAGTAATAATTCCGGCCATAGATAAAGAGGAACATCTCCCATTGTCTATCCTCTGTTTGGCTTTCTCAATTAAATGATGATATAGATACTTCTATTTACCGGACCAAGTGACCATGAAGCAAAGGAACCTAAGATACCTACCAAGGTCAAAGACTAGAGTGAAAACCGGTTAATTGTGCCAATTCCCTAACCTTATAGTAGCACTTACATTTTTGGAGAACATTATATTTGCTTTATGAACATAAATTTATTACCCATATAAGCATAGCAAAACTCATGTAGTCATTCCTTGAAAAGGTAAGGTGATATTGGGTCGCCTTGGTTTGGAATTGATTTACATTGTACTAGTTATAATATCCCTGCGTTACATGAATTTATTTATATTTTATAAAAGTCTTTTTTTTAAAAAAAATGCCTAAAAGTTACTCCATCCGTTTTTTTATTTGTCGTTTAAGGTTTTTTTATAAGCATTAAGAAATGCAATAACTATGTTTTTTTTAACATTTTTTCTAAAATATGTCATTTCTCTTTCTCTCACTGATGCATTCAATATCTCTTTTTTCAATGAAATTGATTTCTTTTTCAAATTTGTTTTACCTCTTACCATAAATTTTTTTTTGTTGGGAACACAAAGAATACATTTTATCAAGACTTTGAACTTGTAGAACATTTATTATATAACTTTATAATAAATACTTAAAAGAAAAGGGAATTAAATTAAGAAATGAAAAAAATTAAAAAAATAGCATTTATCATTGTCTTGGTATGTGAAAACGATACTTATTTAGAAACAAAGTTGATACCCTAAAATGAAAGATAAAAAGAAACTGAGTGAGTATATGACAATTTAAATATATAAAAACTATTAGCAAGTAATATTTTATCAATCATGAAACATAATAAAATAATCAAAGGTAATATTAAGAGATTTTATTCAATATTTTTCATATAGTATGTGTAATTCTTGCTATTACCAACAATAGCACTACCTTCATTCCTAACAAACTGTTCATTTTTAGAGAAAAATTTTGTTCCTATTTAAATATTTACTCATAAATCCAATGTAGTAATAATTACTCTTTTTTTCATTTTACTCTTATGTTAACAAATGATTCACTATTGAAAACTAACGAGATCTAATAATTGCTAAGAGAGATAAAGGGTAAAATAAGAAGTTTAAAATTTATTTTCATAAAAATCTAAATAATAATTATATTTCTTAATTTATGTGTTTTTTTCTAAGTGGATAGTTAAATAGAAATAAAGATAATAATTGTAAAATTGTTTAGTGATATTATTGTTGAAAATATAACATATTAGAGCCAATTATATTGAGAAAATTAAGTAAACATTTTATGATTTTTTTGGGTTAAATATGTTTTTAGTCCCTGAAGTTTGACTCAAATTTGGTTTTAGTCTTTAAACTTTAAAACCGTTGGTTTGAGTCCCTCATATTCTGAAATCACGTAACTTTAGTCCCTCATATTCTGAAATCACGTAACTTTAATCTCTCCACGTTGACGTGGGAAGAAAATTTTTATGTAAGCTTTTTCGGTCAGATTCAGTTACCATGTTGTGGCAATTGAATTTTACCTTAGCTCATCCAGTCAGTTTTGTTAGCTTTCCCAGTTCATGAAAATTGTGAAGTTAAATTTATTAAAACCCTAAATAAAATTTGACTAGATGAGCTTTGGTGTAATTCAATTGTCACACCATGGTCATTAAAGCTAACTTGACAAACTGACACAAAAATTTGTTTGTCACGTCAGCTTCAAAGTTAACAATGTTAAGGGGAAGGACTAAAGTCACGTGATTTCAGAAAATGAGGGACTCAAACCAATGATTTTAAAGTTTAGAGACTAAAACCAAATTCCGGTCAAACTTGAGGGATTAAAAACATATTTAACCCATTTTTTTTATAAATTTATGATAGAATATGATAGAACAATAAATTGCCATAAACCTTATGGTGATGTTCTTGACAATATAAAACAATATGTAATTATCCATGATAAAATATAGGTATTGACAAATATACTCTACATAAATCTTTGATTGCTCATAACTTTTTTTTTTTTAATTATCGTTCCATGGCTTGCATTTAAATTATTTATAAAATTATTTTAAAAAATATTAACAATTAATATCATCATGAAATAATTTAATAAATAATATTCAAGTTACATATAAATAGTTCTAGGCTTAATAATGAATATATTTAACAATATAAGATGCTATTAAATACATTTAAAGTTTTATAACTAAAATCATATATTATTATTAATGCTCTTGCTAAAGTGAAATTTACTTTTATTTTATATATATATATATAGATAGATAGATAATGTGATGTAATCAATTATGAAGAGAGATATAAACATAAAATTCTAATATGATGTGATATGAGAGAATCCTAGTCCATATATCCATATAAGGTATTACTTCCATCACAATATTGACACTAACCCATATAAGGTTAGTTTTCCTTATTTTATTTTTTTAAATGAAAATAAAAAATACTCATAACAAATAAGGTAATTAGTAGGAGGGATAATATTGAGTATGAATTATTATAGGTGGGGGTGGCAATATGGGTTGGCATGCCCCGTCTCATGGTCAACTTATCAAAAACAGGTTGAGAAGAGCTGATCCAAATTCAAAAATGAACAAAAATTTTTCAATCCAACCTATATTTTGGCTGGACATTGGTGTCTGAAAGTCCATTTTTTTAGCTTGGCTTCTAAGAATGTGTTTGTCAAAGTCAGTAAGTTGGCTACTAGATTATTCGACGAGCTTATAAGTTAGTTTGAGCAACACAAAATTGTATGGTAAGTTACCTCAAAGTAGCTTATTTTAGGAGCTTTTAGCTTATAAGCTACAAGCTACTTCACATAGCTTCTAGCTTGTAGCTTATTTAGTGTGCGTTTGGATTAGCGTTTGCAAACTTGAGTTTGAATGAACGTGGATTTAGTGAAGGTGATTTTGGATAAACTTGAGTCTGAGTAAACGTGATTTCATATTTGGATACTTTGCTGCAAACATGAGTTTAAGAAAATGAATATTGTTTGGATGATTCAATAGAAATCACATTTAGAGTTGTAATTACTAAAAAGGACATGGCTTTTCAAAGTTTACTATATTCCCATTTTTCTATATTAAATACATTTGATATTCCCAAGATGCATTTCTTTTCAGGGTAATTATATGGTGGACTCTTTTAGTTTGGTTCCACCATAGACCATTAACTTTTTTTACTATAAAAAGTAATTTTAATTTTATAATATATATTATTAATTTTTTTAATATTAAAATTATACTATTTATGATAAAAGTCTACCGTGGACTCAAACTCTGAAAGGGTCCACCCTATAATTACCCTTCTTTTCACTTCATCACTCATTGAGTGAGTTCCATTGTTGATTTTCCCTTATTAGTAATACTCATAATTCTAAAATTCATAATTTTAGGTGATACAAAAATGTAAGAATCAATACCCATCATATAGACCTTAGGGTAGTTAGTATAAAGTATGTTATTAAAAATCAAAACGCTAATCACTACTGTACCTATGAAAGGAAAACAATCAGAACGCGTTGTTTTTAACTAACATACTTGTGCCTTTTTTTTTTTCAAAACTTATGTCGCTGCTATAAATTTTTAAAGCTTACATTTAAAAAATAAAATAATCACAATGTTACATTACTAAAAAACTAAAATAAAAAAAATCACAACGTTACGTTTCTATTCTAATAAATATGTACGCTAATAAATATGTATTGATTGTTACATTACTAAAATTAAAACATTTCTAAAATCATTTCTAATAAATAGTAAGTCTAATAAAATGAAAACATTCTAACGTTTCTAATAAACCATAATTCTAAAAGAAAAAACAGAACGTTATTACAAAATTATTTCTTCAAAGAGGGTAGGCAAGCTGTGATGGCTTATAAACTCACGTAGCAGGGGCATTTGTGCATTTTTCACACATTGGAGACTCAAGTCTTGTAAACTCACATATTCTGAACGCAAAAGTTACAAATAGGTGCGTCTAGATGGACTCACGTCTAGCTCCCATACACGCGTTTAAATTTGCAAAGCCAAACATCATCAAAATTATGGAACTCACGTTTATAGCCTTGGACGTGAGTATAGGCAGTGGCAGACTGAGGTATAAGTGAGTGTGTGCAATTGCACCCCTTCACTTTGATAAAAATATACTATTAAATATCTTGTATTTTGATATTTCGTCCCCTCTAGTTCTATATGTTTGAACCCATTATCAATGCCGGATATGAGGATGTGCAATTGCACCCACTCAATTTCATAAAATTACAACTAAATATCTTGTATTTTGGTACTTTGCCCCCCTCTAGTTCTATATCTTTGGATCCAATGCTTACCCAATTTCTCACTCTCCTTAATTAGTCATCCTCAACCTAGCAATTCTCAAAAGTTTCTTAAACCAATATTTTATAATTTTTCACACTTTCCCATATTATCATTTTATTTTTATTATTTTAAACAACTCAATCTTTTTTAGCTCCAACCTAATAACTCTCAAAATTTGCTTAAATAGATTCCACAACCTTTCCCACACTTATATATTCCCCAGGTCCTATTTATAAGACAACGTTTGAAATTTTTTATAGTCCTATTTATAAGACAAAATACATAATTTTAGAAGTATTTAATAATTTTTTCTCATATTTACCCTTTGACCATTAGAGATTTTAAATTGACACAATTACTATAATAATGAAGTTTAATTTTAAATAGGGGTAAACTTGGAATGTTGTAGAGTAATTTTTTGAAAATTAATGCATTAATTATTTTTCTTAATATATGTCATTTAGTCTGAATTGTCTTATAAATAGAACAGAAGGAAGTATTTTATAATTAAAATCCTAAACTACTGAATAAATGACTAAAAATTTAAAACATGCAATGATCCATTTTTTGGATTGCTGCAAAGAGCAACTCAAAAAAATTGTTGAGCATCATGGGTATTTCTCTAATGAAAAAAGTTGCTAAGCAGCGCTCTTAATATTTGTGAGCACCTCGGAAAAAGGCCATCGGAGATGCTCTTATATGTTTTCAAGTATTTGATTTTAAAGTAAAAATTTATCTTTTCTTCAATAGGAAGAACGACTGGCTAATTTTCTTCATACCAACATGTATTAATTGGTCCGAGTGAAAGGGGCTCGGGTCCCTTAAGCATGTCCTAGGTTCGATCCTTGAATCCATGTATATGGAGAAAATACTTGGGAAGAGTCTTCTCTTTACGCCTGACAATACCTCGAAAGATTAGTTTCTCACCTACTGGGTGAGAGGATACTTTGGGAAACCAAAAAAAAATTAGGGCCTATTTGGTTTCCATTTCCATTTCCTGTTTCCATTTCTTATTCTCATTTTGTTCCTGTTTTTTGAAATTTTACAAAGGAAAAACTGGAAATTCTGGAAACAGAATTTTTTTGTTTCCAGTATTTTCAGTTTTTCCTTTGTAAAATTAAAAAAAAAAAAACAGGAAACATAAAATGAAAATAGTAAATGAAAATGCAAACCCCAAACATGCCCAATTTTCTTCATTTTCACGCTTCATTTCCTTCCCACACACATGATAATAATTATTATTAATTTTTATTTTTTAAAAAAATTGCCCCCACTGACAAACGCCAATCCAAACAAGTTTTTAATTTTCTTCCATCACTATCTCTTATATTTTAATACATTTTCCTTATTATTCTTAATTTCTTTTCACCTATTTTTAATTTAATGACAAGAACCTTTTTATTTTTACCTATTATTATCTATATAATAAATAATTTAAAAAATCACAAATTAATTAAATTGTTATTTTATTTTTACTATGTTATTAAATCGTTTTTATATTATACTATTTATTTTATCAATTTCACTATTTATTTAAATTTTTAATTAAATAGTTTATCACTAAAATTTTAATAAGAATTTAATTATTTTTTAAAATTCTAAAATTTTAATCACACAATAATATATTTTTGTCTAGAAAATACAAATAGAATTTAGGGTTAAATATGTTTTTAGTCCTTGAAATATAGTCGAGATTTGGTCCATCAAAAATTGAAAATATACCAATTTAGTCCTTATCGATAAAAATTCGTAGCTAATTGGCAGCAATATTTGTAGCAAAACTATGCAATAAGGACTAAATTGGTGTATTTTCAATTTTTGAAGGACCAAAACCACCGTTTTTAAATTGTAGGGACTAAAACGAAATCTCGACTATATTTCAGGGACTAAAAACATATTTAACCCTAGAATTTATATTATAAAATTTATGTAGTTATGTCCTTTTATGTCATTTTACATTTACAAACTAGCTTATCAACTAGTTCTACCAAACACTTCTAATTCAATAAGCTAGTTTATCAGCTAACAGTTAGCGTATCGACTACTAACTAGCCAGGGCCGACCCAAGGGAGAGGCCAGTAAAGCAATCGCTTTAGGCCTCCCCTGTTACAAGGCCTCAAAATATATATATATATATATATATATATATATATATATATATATGCTTCTAGCTGATAAGCTAGCGACTAGCTGATAAGCTCCGAGCTGATAAGCTAACTTATTGAATTAGAAGTGTTTGGTAGAACTAGTTTATAAGCTAGTTGGTAAATGTAAAATGACATAAAAGGACATTACTACGTAAATTTTATTATAGAAATTCTAATTTTTTTTCAGACAAAAATGTATTATTATGTAATTATAATTTTAGATTTTTTTAAAAAAATAAAATTCTTATTAATTTTTTAATGATAAAATATTTAATTAAAAATTAAAATAAATAATGAAAGTGATAAAATAAATAGTATAATATAAAAATCATTTCATAAAATAGTTAATTGTCTCCAATTTAAGAAAATAAACTCTGTAAAGAAAAAAGTAAATGGATTATAAATAAATAAGGAAAAAAAGAAAGCATTGACTCTTTTGATGGTTCTGGATATTGAGAAAAAGAAGTATTGAGAAAATCCTTTTATTTATCTTATTAATAATATTAATAAGAAAAAGATAACATTACCTCTCAAACAGAGAAGTTAATCAACCAGACGACCACGAAGTGAAAATAAGCAGCGTTGAGAGGGTGAAAACGGGAGGAAGAAGAAAATTTGTTGTCTCGTAAAATTGAAAATATGTAATAATAAATAAAAAGAAATTAAGTATAATAAAAAAATGTATTAAAATATAAAGATAGTGATGGAAGAAAATTAAATAAGCTACAAACTACAAGTTAGAAGCTAGTTGAAGTAGCTTGTAGCTTATAAGCCAAAAGCTCCTAAAATAAGCTACTTTGAGGTATTTTACCAAATATTTTTGTGTTGGTCAAACTAGTTTATAAGCTAGTCAAATAAGCTAGTAGCTAGCTTATTAGACTTGCCAAGCACACTCTATATAAAATTAAATGATTTTGATTTTGATTCTCATAACTTAAAATTGGTGTGTTGAGTCTCTCTCCTTTTAAATTTTCCCAAATTAGTTCTTATCAAGTATGTTTTTAGTCTCTAATATTTCTTATCAGGTGCATTTTTAGTCCTTAGCGAAAAGGGTGCTAAGGATTAATTTGAGGTGATTTTTAAAAAAGAGAAACCCAACACATTAGTTTTAAATTATGAGCACCAAACCCAAATATGCTTAAATTTATAAAGATTAAAAATATATTTCACCCAAAATTTAATAAAATCTTTATATCAAATATAAAAATATTACTAATTATTAGTTAATAGATAATAATTAAAAAATTATTATAAAAAATTTAGTTTAATATAAGTTTCTTTTCTTAAAAATGACTCACATATATTTTTTTTTAAAAAAGTATGTCATTTATGGTCTTTTTCTTTTGTCAGATCATTTATGGTCTTTGATCTCTTAGAATTAGACCTTCATCCTATAATTTGCTTTAGGCCTACATTTATGTTGGGTCGGCCCTGTAACTAGCTTATCAGCCAGTGTTGCCAAACGCATCCTAAACCCTAAATGGCTTATGCACACTCATGTCCATAAGTCAAATGAAAAATCGGCTTCCACACATACATGTTCCGAAGCCATTTTTGCAATGGGTAGGAGAATAGGGGAAGGGGTTGCAATGGTGGGGTGGGATGGTGGTGAAGAAGAAGGGGAAGGCGTGGGGTAAATAGGGAAATGTATTTTAGGAAAAAAAATGTATGGGGTGAAAATAGCAAAAAAGGAGTGGAAAAAGCAATGACCTTAATAAATAACTTGGACCCAATTATTGCTATCTAAGCCCAATTCAACAAGTCTCGAAAATAACCACTGCTATTTATGAAAAAAAAAAAGAGAGGAAAATATTGTTTTAGACTTTTGAGAACCTGAAGTTGGAGTGTTATTTTGGTAGCTATTCATAACTAATCAAATCCAATATAAATGGTAAAAATTGACAAATTTTTTAACTATGGGAAAATAATAAAAGTAAAAGATACCAATAAACTATAAAGAAAGAAAAAAATTAGATCATGAATTAGAAAAAATGATTATTAACTCATGAGACATTTTAATGATTTTTTATAATTTTTTCATGTTTAAATGGCATAAATTTGATTTTTTTTCTTTGATCGGGAATCCTGTTTAGTCTCAAAAATATCATAAGGAAGATTATGATGATTTAAGACAACTCAATCCCTAAGTTTTAATGTTTAAAAAATTTGGTTAAAAGAATTATCATGGATACATATGTTTTTAATGTTTTATCTATGATTTCAGCAAGCCACTTTAATCTTAATAAAGACTGTCTGAAGGTTCAACCTGTCTGAAGTGTTGAAGTTGTCTGAAGGTTCAACCTGTCTGAAGTGTTGAAGCCGTCTGAAGGTTCAACCCGTCTGAAGTGTTGAAGCCGTCTGAAGTCGTATTTTATGACGTGGCACATCTTGCTGAAGTTGTGAGAAGACTTGTCTGAAGTTCTGAAGAGTCAAATCTCTCTCTGCTGCACACAACTTTTCAAGGCTTATTTTGGCAAAGACACAGAGACCTTCCCTGGGTTGTTTGAATTTCATATACCATTTGGGAAATCTCTGCAGCGCAGTTTTTGCAGCAACAGCTGTGGCAACTTTTGTCAGCAGCAACCTTGGACGTTGGCAGAAAAGTTTCAGAGCGCACAGAATGCTCAGGAGCATGTCTCACAACGGATTAAAAAGCATTAAATGCTATCTCTAAACGGTGATTTTTCAATGGATTGAAGACTGGGTATAAATTCCCTTCATCTGAAGATCATTGAAAAGAAGAACAAGAGATTACATTTCAAGAGAAACAAAACGCTGCTAGTTTTACTCTGTAAAACATACTCTGATAAAAATTCTTTGTACATCATTTCATATATTCTGAGTATACCTCAATTATTTGTACATTGTAACAGTTTAAGCTTCAAACTGGTTTAGTTTTAGAGCTTAATCAATCTTTTCTCTGTAAAACTGTTTTTGTGCTTGGAGAGGCTTGTTGTCTAAAGAATACTTGTTTTTGAGCCTGGAGAGGCTTGTTGTCTAAAGAATACTTGTTTGTAAGAGCCTGGAGAGGCTTGACTGAAAAAGAATACTTGATTGTAGAGCCTGAAGAGGCTTGTAATCTGGTTGAGATTAAGAGAAAATCCAAGTGCTCGTTGGCATTGGGACTGGACGTAGCTCACAGTGGTAGTGAGTGAACCAGGATAAATTTTGTGGCTAAGTTTTCTTACCCTTATCTCTTGTCAAATTCGTTTATTCTAATCAAAGGATGTTGAAAAACTGTTCTGATAATTTATAAAAGCAAGAAACGTTTTAAAAACATATTTTCTGAACCTGTCTTAAGAAACTTCAGACAGCTCCTTTAACCTATCTGAAATTTCATTATAAAAGATGTTTGCAAAAAGCTTTCATAAGTTATTTAAGAAACACTATTCAACCCCCCTTCTAGTGTTTCCCTGTGTTTCTACAAATCCCTCACATGTATAATGGTAAGTTTAATCATTGGATTAGGGGTGGTGGTTAAATAAATTCTTCCACATAAATTTGATTTGAATAAGATTAAGGACGTGTTTGATTTTGTTTTTGTTTTTAGTTTTTCAAAATTGTTTTACAAAATAATTTTTAAAAACTATTTTTATAAATGGAATGATTTATTTATAATATTATAAACATCAAAATAGAAAAACTAAAATATAATTTTCCAACATATCTGAGAGTATTTTTAGAATTTTAATTTTTAAAATCTAAAAAATAGTTACACTTTTCATAGCAGATGGAATTTGGTGTGATAATGATGATGTTCTTCATAAAGAAGTTGTGCATTTTTTTAAAAAAATTGTTTTTTGTTAAAGAAGTCCAGAATCATGTGATAGATACTCCTAACATGTCTAAGATAACTGAGGAATGTATTAATCGGCTTCTTTTACCAGTCACCAAGGATGAGGTTCATGAGGATCTGATGTCTATGAAATCTTATATGGCTCCTATTCCTGATGGGTTTCAACCCATTTTCTTCAAACTTTATTGGCACATTGTTGGAGATGCTGTTTGGAATTTGGTCAGGGAGGCTTTCTCTACTGGTCAGATTAATCCTTATGTTGCTGAAACTCTCATATTTTTCATTCCCAAAATTGATGAGCCTATGACTTTTAAGGATTTTAGGCCAATCAGTTTGTGTAATGTAGTTTACAAACTTGTTACCAAAGTTCTGGTTGCTCGTCTAAGGCTTTTTCTCAATGAGCTTATTAGTCCCCTTCAGAGTAGCTTCATTCCAGGTAGAGGTATGATTGACAATGTAATCATCCTTAAGGAGGTTCTTCATCATATGCACACCTCTAAAAAGAAAAAGGGTGATTTGGTTTTTAAGCTGGACTTGGAAAAAGCTTATGATAGAATAGACTGGGATTTTCTCCGTCATGTTCTAATGGACTTGGGCTTCCCTTTGGTTATCACAAACCTGATTATGAGTATTGTGACTTCTTCCACACTCTGTCTGCTTTGGAATGGGAGTAGGTCTTCTTTCTTTTCTCCATTTCAGGGTCTTAGACAGGGGGATCCTTTATCCCCTTATCTATTTGTTTTTTGTATGGAGAAATTGGGGTCCATGATCAATGAAGCTGTGAATCAAAAGAAGTGGCTTCCTCTATCAGTTTCCAAGCAAGGTCCTGGGATTTCCCATCTTTTTTTCGCGGATGATTTCCTTTTATTTATAAAAGCTACCAATGATCAGGTGCGATTCATGACCTCTCTTCTTAACAATTTTGTGGTGCCTCGGGACTTAAATAAATTTAGAAAAATCTCGTGTATTGGCATCTATGTCTGTTACAGCTGCTAAAAAGGAGAGAATCACGCAAGTTAGTTCCATTAGGTTCACTATGAATCTAGGGAGATACTTGGGGTTCCAAGTTTTTCAAGGAAGACCTTTAAGAGAACATTTTTAGTCAGTTGTAGACAGGGTAATTCTAAATTAGCCTCTTGGAAGCAGAAGCTTCTCAACAAAGCGGGTAGGCTTACCCTTGTAAATTCTGTTTTGGCACCCATCCCCACTTACACTATGCAGGCTTATTGGCTCCCGCAGTATATTTGTGATAAGCTTGATTATGTGGCTCGTAATTTCCTTTGGAGAAATGATGCTAGCAGGGGCGTTAATCTTGTGAGCTGGAGCAAAGTCACTCGCCCAAAGCACTGTGGTGGTCTGGGTATCAAAGTTACTAGATTCCAAAATGTATCCTTGCTTGGTAAGTTAATCTGGAATATGATGCATAGTAATAAGTAGTGGGTTCAATTGTTTGCAGACAAATATTTGAAATGAGCTCATATTTTGGATGTCCCTGCCAAAAGAGGCTCCTATATTTGGAATTTCTTTCTAAAGGCGCGGAAGGAAATTTTTTCAGGATTTCAATTTAAATTAGGAGATGGGGCATCTAATTTTTTGTTCCATAATTGGTTAATGAGTGAACCTATTAGTACACAACTTCCCTATGTTGATATTCATGATGTGAATGTTTCTATTAGAGATTTGTGGATAGATGGCTCTTGGCAATTGGATTGTTTATGGACTCCTATTCCTTCTACTATCTTAGAGCATATTGAGAATATTACTCCCAGACTTTGTGAAACCTGGGAGGGATTTAGACCTTGGGTTGAGAGAATTGGAGAAGGATGCTCATGTTGTGGAGATGTGTAATGCAGGGAGGGAAAAACAATGGGGATATTGAAATTTTTTTCCTACATCATGTAGACCTCCCTTGTATAATAGTGGATGAGAACTTAGACAGTGGAGAATAGTCACAAAAACCAGCTGATGTTCCTGATCACACACCCATGGCCTCACCTGAATCAGCTGTGTCAACACCTGTGCCTGCACCCATGGCTTCATCTGAGATTCCACATGTGCCTACACCCATGGAATCACCTTTGCCTACACCCATAGTATCACCTTTCCCATCACCCATTGCCTCACCTGTTCCTACACATGTGCCTTCACCTGTTCCTTCACCTGTGCCTTCACCTGAGCACACACCCATGCCTTCACATGAATCAGATTTTAGTGATGACTATGAAAGTTTTGAGGACAGTGTTTATAGACCCTCCCCACATGTAAGTGATGCAGATGAAATGGATGATCAACTCCCAATTAATAGGAAAAGGGGAGCATCAAGTACTGAAAAGGGGAAGGGAGTATCAGTTTTTGGTAGGAGGAAGAAAGGGAAAAATGATTGTGAGAGTGGAAGTGGGGAAACCTCAGACATAGCTTAAATTCATCACAATGAAGGAGAGGCCATATCTGAAGAAGATGAGGTAGTTGTTGGTGGCACCGTTGTGCACAGGCAGACTTACACCCAGGGAATTCCAAGTGAACCTCAGGGAGGTCCTCAACTTCATGAATTGACTAGTGATGAGGAGACAAATAGCTATCGCTCTGAGCAGTTGAACACACCAATGTCATCTGAGGATGAGCAACCTAAAGTAATGAGGAATGTTTTCCTCAGTTTAATGAAGGTGCTGGATTTGGAAATGTTAACTTGGAGATAGGAATGGAGTTTCCTACACTGGAAAAATTCAAGAAAGCTGTTAGGGACTATACTATTCACTTGGGCAGGGAGATTAAATGGCATAAAAATGACAAAGTTAAGGCCAGAGGAAAGTGCAAGGTTGGAGGGTGCCCTTGGAAAATTTTCTGTACCTTTAGTTCTGTCACCAAAAGCTACCAAGTTAAAACATTCAATTAAGAACATACTTGTGCCAGAGGCTTCAAAAACAATGCTTCAAACACAAAGTGGGTGATGAAAAAGCTTGAGGAGAAGTTGAGGACACAACCCATGCTCATTCACATGGAAGCATTTGATCATATGAAGTCTGAGTTTAGGGTGTATCTAAATGATTAAAAAATTTTCAGAAGTATGAGGGAAGCTAGGAAGTTGGTGGAGGGGGATAAAGCTGCACAGTATGCAAAATTGTGGGATTATGCTCATGAGTTGTTGAGAAGCAATCCTGGTTGAAATGTCAAGATGGATGTTATCCCCATACTTGAAGGTCCCCTATAGTTCCAGAGATTTTATGTCTGTCTTGAGGGATGCAAGAATGGTTTTTTGGCTGGTTGCAGGCCATTCATTAGCCTAGATGGAGCCTTTCTGAAGGGATATTTTGGTGGGTAAATACTAGCTGCAGTTGCACAGGATGCCAACAACCAGATTTTCCCTTTGGCATATGCTATAATAGATGTTGAAAACAAAGACAACTGGATGTGGTTTCTTACCCTCTTTCATCAAGATATAGGGGACTATCAATGACATGGGTGGAATTTCATGAGTGACATGCAGAAGGTTACTATTTTTTTACTACTTCATTACTTTTTTATACTAGGGACTATTTTGAAGGATTTTTAACCCTTTCAGGGACCATTTTGAAGTACTTTTAGGTCATTCAAGGACCATTTTGAATTACTTATTTGTCTTTTAGGGACTTAATTGAGATATTATATTATCTTTCAGGGACTAACTGAAATTATGAACAATTAAATCATTTATGAAGTCATTACATAACTAACTTTCCTTGATGTATTTCCATAGGGTCTTATTCTAGCAATGCAAGAGGTCATGCCTGGGGTTCCACACAGGTTCTGTGCAATGCATTTGTGGAAAAATTTTATAAAAAAATGGAAAGACTTGGACATGAGAGGGGTAGTGTGGCAATGTGCCAAGTCAACAATTGTTGCACAGTTCAATGCAAATATGGAGAGGGTGAAGACAAAAAATGAGAGGGCATGGGGTTACCTCAACAAATTCCCTCCCCAATCATGGACAAAGGCATTTTTTTAGTGAGACATGCAAGACTGGTAACATTACAAACAACAATTGTGAGGTGTTTAATGCCAAGATATTGAAGTATAGAAGCAAGCCAATCTTAACAATGGCAGAGGAAGTCAGATGCTATATTATGAGGACTATGGCAAATCATAAGATGAAGTTGGCTGGTCACACTGGAAGACTACCCCTAATGCAGCAGAGTAGACTTGACAAGGAGAAAAAAGAAAGTAATCAATGGACACCTGTGTGGTCAGGTGACAAGGATGGGGCAAGATATGAGGTCCAATCATGGCAAGGCATGGTGGATGTTGACTTGGGCAGGCATACATGTACCTGCAGGTTTTGGCAGTTGACTGGAATGTCATGCATGCATGCAATTACAGCAATTGCTGTTAGGACCACAGGAAACACTAGAATGGGAGTTTAATAGTGTTTTACAATCTTTAACATATTTTTCTGAAAACCTTTTAACAAGCAAACTGAGTTTGAAAATATTTGGGAAACCTTCCGAAACTGGAAGTTCAGCAACTTGCTGATGCAACTCTGAAGGTTGGATAAAATAATTTTAAAGTATTTTCGTGTGAAGAAAAGATTTTTTTTCTACATGGATTTATAAAACAACTTTTCTAAAACCCTCCTTGGTTAGTTAAACAGATAACAGCTGAAAGTAAAATAGTTAAGGGTAGAGAGAATTCAACCACATAAATTTATCCTGGTTCACCCACTAACTCAGTGAGCTACGTCCAGTCCCAGGGCAAACACACCACTGGATTTTCCACTAATCCCGCAAGATTACAAGTATTGTTTGAACCCAGCCTCTTCAGACTAAACCAAGTTTTCTTTAGACACAACCTCTCCAGGCTAAAACACCAAGTATTCTTTGGACACAACCTCTCCAAGCTAACAAGTATTCTTTGGACACAGCCTCTCCATGTTAACAAGTATTCTTTGGACACAGCCTCTCCAGGCTAACCAGAGTATTCTTTGTTCCTCCAAGCCTCTCCAGGCTCTCAGACACTTGAAAGTGTTTACAAGGAATGTTTGTTTAAGCTTCTGAGAAACTTAAACTGAAATGATCTTGTATAGAGGGTAACTGAGTATAACTCAGGATACAAAGAATGAGGATTCTAAGTACAGGGTAAAACAGAGAGATACAAGTATATAACTTGGATGAAATTTCTTCTTTTTCTCTTCTCGGTATTTTGGTCAGCAGGTTCAGAAGGTTGGCGTGATAGATTTTTATTGAGCTTCTTGCCGACGTTGGGTGTTGGCTTGATATTATCTTTATCGAGCTTTGCCAACAACACATTCAAAGTCTTGAATGCAGGTATTTATAGAGGCCAGAAATATAACCGTTGAAGGTTGCTTGGTTACCGTGGAGAGATGGCCTATAGCTTTTTGATAGTCTTTGACTTTGCGTAGAGTAGGAGTGTAGCAGCACTGACTCTACTTTTTCTGACACACAGAGGGCATTAAAGTTCTTTTTCATGTACCATGTTTCAGGGAGCGCAGAAAGAAATTTGAAGACTTCCTTGTTGTAGACGCTTGTAGAAGAAGTTTAGAGACCTTTAAGTCTTTTTTTTTTGTGCAGAAGGTCTTCTGACTTTGACAGATGCTACGTTGAACAACTTCAGAGAGTCTTCTTAATACATCAGATGATGCAGCTCTTCAGAAGGTTGGATAAATCTTTAGTAAGCTTCAACCACTTCAGAGAGTCTTTCATTTCAGCAGACTTAGGTTGCAACATCATCATGAGATAGTATAGAGAGTATGTGTTCAGCAGGTTCAAGATCGGTATGCACATACTTTCAGCAGGTTGATCAGATGGTTGCTTCAATTCTTCAGCATGTTGATCAATCCTTTTGGTAGTTGCTTCAGCTTGAAGATATGTTCTTTTTAGAGTTCCTGAAACATCAAAGACAAACTACCTTTCTCAGTAGAATCTGTTTCTATGTAATCAAATTTGTTAAACATTAAAACCAAGGGTAAAGAGTCTTGAATTAAATTGAATACTTAATTTATATTGAGACTGAACAATTTCAAGCAAGAATCAAAGACCAGAAGAGTATTGCCATGGTTAGCTCACTATGGGAGCTTATAGGGCCACATATGACCATTTTATAAAACCTACACACAGTGGAGAAGACTGATTATGAAGCCCCAGTGCCACCTCCAATTAAATGGTTAGTGAGCAGGCCTAAAAAACAGAGAAGAAGAGATGTCAATGAAGAGCCATCCAATGCCACAAGGCTAAAGAGATCTTATGCTGATGTGATTTGTTTAAGATGTGACCACAGTAACCATAACATAAGGAAATGTACTAACATAGGAGTGCCTCAAAAACCCAGAAATTGGGTACCACCACCTACTGCAGAGCAAGAAACAGTCAACAATGACCCACAAGCAGGGCCAGATGAAGTGGATCTCAGCCAAGTGGTTCCTACTGCTGATCCACCAGAATCACAACCCAATAATGTATTTAAATTTAAGATTTTTAAGCATTTTTTTATTACAAATATGTATGATTTCTAACGTTGACACTTTTATGATTCTATTATGCAGGCCCAACCAAGCAATGTGGAAAGTCACACTTCTGAAGTAGCTACTACTACTTGTTGAGTCTCAAAATATTATTAAATGGTTAATAATGTTTAAGTCTCATAACTCTGAGTTTTAATGAGTAACAAATTTGGTTAACTTCCTTGAAAGAAGGAACAGATTCTGCTCAAAGGTATTTTCTATGTTTCAACAACTTTCTGAAGGAGCAACTCTCTGAAGGCGTGCAACCCTCTGATGTGGTGCAACCTTCTGAAGAAGAGGAACTTGCTGAAGGATCAAGACTTGCTGAAGCCAGTGGACCTTCTGAAGATGAGAAACGTCGTACTGAGACTTATATCTTTTTGGAAAAGACTTTCTCTGTTAATCCTCTTTGAAGACTCAAGTCTTCCGTAGCTTTTCCTCACCTGTCTGTACCTCTTCTCCTTCTGGAAAGTCAGAACAGTAGCTTTTTGGCATATTTCAAATCACTGTTCACCAAAAAGGCAATTCCTGCTGTGAAAGTACAATTTGCTCAGAAAAGTAGAGTCTACGCTGCTGACACCTACTACCTGTTGTGCCTGCTGCTGCAAGCTACCAGAGCTATGTGTCTCAACGGGATGAAAGCTATTTCTCAACGGGATTTAGAGAAGCCTACCGGTCTCCTTTCTCTTCTCCTATAAATACGAAATGTCATGCAGAGAAGAAAAAAAAAGAGAAAACGAACCAACTTGTTGAACTGCTGCTAAACTTCTTAGAGAAATATTTTCATCTTATTTCATTTGTACACCATTTCTATATCCTGAGTTATACTCAGTTATTGCACATCTTACCCAGTTTAGGCTTTAAACTTGTGTAGTTTCAAAGCTTAAGCAATCTCTTTTATAAACAGTTTTCTGTTTGAGCCTGGAGAGGCTTGGTGTTTAAACAATACTTGGGTTTGATCCTGGAGAGGCTTGTCTGTAAAACAATACCTGTTATATAGAGCCTGAAGAGACTTAACCGTAAAAGAATACTTGTAATCTCTATGATTAATGGAAAATCCTTTGCTGGTTTGGTATTGGGACTGGACGTAGCTCACAGTGGAAGTGAGTGAACCAGTATAAATTTTGTGGCTAAGTTTTTTCTTACCCTTATCTCCTTAAATTTGATTTAAACTAACCTGGAGGGTTCTGAGTATAAGGTTTTATAAGTTGAATCTGAAAACAAATTTAAACGTATTTAAAAACAAGTTTCCAAAATTGTTTTCTTGGACCTGCTGAAGCAACTTCAGCAAGTACCTTAACTTCCAGCTTCAGAAAGTTACTTATATTTCTTTAAAAAAAGTTTTGCTTGTGAAAGGTTTTCCCAAAATCAGTTTGAAATTATAAAACACTATTCAACCCCCCTTCTAGTGTTTCCTATGGTTTCTACAGTTGGTATCAGAGCTCAACCTCGGGTTGAGCATCTAACAAGTGCTGAGGAAAGAAGATCCAAATGGAAACCTCAACAAGAAACCCTCACTACATTGCAGAAGGAGCTTCTGTATCAAGGTCCCTAGGTTTCAATGGTACAAATTACCATTATTGGAGAGATCGTATGAAGTTGTTTATTGAGAGAAGCAACATAGATCTCTGGGATGTAGTCACTGATGGTGATTACACTCCAACTAATAGTGGTGTGCCTATTCCTAAAGCAGAATGGACTGGTGAATAGAAGGCATGTGTACAACTTAATGCTACAGCAAAACTCTATTTAGTTTACTCTTTGAGTAAATCTGAATATGAGAAGGTGCATGGATGCTCTTCAGCCAAAGAGATCTGGGATACCTTGGCATCATCCCATGAAGGGACTGATAATGTCAAGCAATCCAAGATCAACATGCTTGTTCATCAGTATGAGATGTTCAAGATGCAAGAGTTTGAAACCATTGATCAAATGTTTGGGAGGTTTCAAACCATAACTAATGGACTCAAGTCTTTAGGCAGAACCTTTGATTCTGGTGATAATAATCGCAAGATTCTTAGGAGTTTACCAAAGGCTTGGAGGCCCAAAGTTATTTCCATTCAAGAGGCTAAAGACCTCAATACCTTGAGAATGTAGGAACTCTTTGGATCCCTCAAAGTCCATGAGTTAGAGCTTGGTGAAGATGCTCCAAAGAAGAAGTCACTAGCTCTGAATGCCAAGTCCAAGCTGCTGAAGCATGGGCTACATAAAGCCATGAAAGCTGAGGAAACTTCAGAAGGCAGTGAGGACTCTGAAGGCAGCTCTGATGATTATGATGATCTAGCTCTTCTGAGCAGAAAGATCAAGAGGATGCTTAAGAAGAAGGGAAAATTCAGAAGAAGCTCATCCTCTGAAACCAAAATGGGTAAGTCAAGTAAAGAAAGTTTTTCTACTGACAAAATAATTTGTTATAAATGCAAACAGCCAGGGCATATGAAGGCTGATTGTCCAAAGCTGAAGAAACCCTCCTTTAAGAAGAAGAAGTTCTTTAAGAAGAAAAAGGGTTTGATGGCAACCTGGGAGGACTTAGATGATTCAACCTCAGAAGAGGAAGATGAGTCTGCTGAGGAGGCCAACCTCTGTTTGATGGCAAGCCTTCCTTCATCAGACAGCTCTGAATCTGAGGTAATCCCTCAAACTTTGCAAGACATGTATGATGACTTGCTGGAAAGTTCTAAAGAGGTTTTCCTAGAATATAAAGATTTGTCTAGAGCATATACTGAAGTTGTGACAAAAAATGAAGCTCTTGAGAATGAAAATCTTTTACTTAACGAAAGACTCTTAAAGAACTCTTAGGCTAGTAGTTCAGAAAGTTTAATCAAAGAAAATGAAATTCTTAAGAAACAAGTTATTGAACTTACTAGATGTAGAAACCACAGGAAACACTAGAAGGGGGGTTGAATAGTGTTTTATAATTTCAAACAGATTTTATAGGAAACCTTTTCACAAACAGAGTTTAACAAAGATTTTAAGCAACTTGCTGAAACTGATGTTTTCAGAGACTTGCTGAAATGCTTCAGCAAGTTCAATAAAATAGTTCTTTCGTGAAAAACAAAGTTTTTTTGCTGAACAGAATTACAAATGCACCTTTCTAAACCCTCCTTGGTTAGATATAAACAAAAATTAGAGAGATAGGGGTTGAGAAAACTTAGCCTAGAAATTTATCCTGGTTCACTCACATCCACCATGAACTACGTCCAGTCCCAATGCTAACACAACAAAGGATTTCCACTAACTGATCACAGTTACAAGTATTCTTTTACCGTCAAGCCTATTTAGGCTCTAAACCTAAGTATTGTTCTACAGACAAGCCTCTCCAGGCTCAAACCCAAGTATTGTTTAAACACCAAGCCTCTTCAGGCTCACACACCACCAGTGTATAAAAAGAAAGATGCTTAAGCTTTTAAACTATAGAAGTTCAAAGCCAAACTTTGTAAGATGTACAAATAACTGAGTAGAACTCAGGATAAGAAAGTTGTTGTACAAATGAAACAGATGAATGAAGAACAGAGAGTGTTTTTTAGCAGCGTTTCAACAAGTATGTTCGTTCTCGTATCTATGTTCTTCTGCATGAGTCTTCATATTTATAGAGTTGGGAAAGTGATTCGTTTAGCTTCAGCAGAGTTCCCGTTGAGAAATAACATTTAATGCAAATGCTCCCGTTTAGACACATAGCTTTGGTAGCTTGCAGTAGCAGGTGCAACAGGTAGTAGGTGTCAGTAATACAGACTCCACTTTTTCTAAGCACAATGTACTTCACAGAAGACTTTGCTTCCTTGGTGAATAAAAATTTGAAATATGCCAAAAAGTAACTTATCTGACTTTCTCGACGAAGCATAAGCAGCTGGGAAGGGCTACGAATGACTTTGAGTCTTCAAAGGGAATTAACAGAGATACACTTTCCCAAAAAAAGGTACAAGCTTCAGTATGATGTCTCTCATCTTCAGAAGGTTCTTTGGCTTCAGTAGGTCTTGATCATTCAGCAGGTTCCTCTTCTTCAGCAGGTTGCACCACATCAGAGGGTTGCATGACTTCAGAGAGTTGTTGTATCATATACCTTCTGATCATAGAAAATACCTTTAGCAGAAGACTGTTCCTTTCTTAAATAATGTTTACCAAATTTGTTATCCATTAAAACTCAGGGTTGTGAGACTTAAACATTATTAACCTTTTAATAATATTTTGAGACTCAACACTAGAGACCTTGCCAACTTTGTTAATGGAACTAAGAACCTCGATAGAATGTTAGGTGTTCAAAAGAACTCCAAGAACAAATAGGGTTTAGGATACTCAGACAGTGAATCATCACATGATTCAAATTTTAAACCTGCTGAAAAAGAAAAGGTAGGGGATGCTCTCACTGTCGAAAGCCTAGGCATAGTGTGTCTCAGTGTAAACACAAGAGAAAGGGCAAACCTGCTTCTAATAGAAAAGGACCCAAAAAGATGTGGGTACCTAAGTCTCTGATTATTCCTGTTGCAGATGTGTTTAATAGGACAAAGGAGACGCCACAAATGGTACCTGGACAGTGGCTGCTCACGACACATGACAGGAGAAAGGTCTTTGTTCCAAAACCTTAGACCTAAGTATGGAGGGGTGGTGACCTTTGGAGGGAACCAGAAAGGAAAAATCATTGGTATTGGTTCAGTAGGTATATCCCCTCTCTCTGTTATTCAAAATGTTCTCCTTGTTGAAGAGCTTCAACACAACCAGTTAAGCATAAGTCAATTATGTGACAGTGGATATGTTGTATCCTTCACTAGGAATGGATGTATAGTCAAAGATGCATCTGACCAAGTTATTTTTACTGCCAAGAGACACAGTAATGTGTATGATAAGTGAAAATCATATGATAAATTAGAGCACTTTTTAGTTCACTTATCAAGGATAAAATGGTATTTTTGCCCCAAATTAATTCCTTTTTATTTAATATTAGATAAATTGTATTTATTACTCTTGGATTTGAATTCGATGCTATTTTGATATAAATTGTGCTGATTTTTGCATGATATTGCAAAGATTTGATATGAAGGAAAGATAGCTTTAAATAAGGGAGATATCTGCAAGATTTGAAGTTTAATTGAAGACATTTAATGAAGATTGGAAGATTATTTGAGAGAAATTAATGAAGATATCACTGCCAATTAAACAAGGATTCTGCAGACATCTTTCCCAATTAAATCCAGGATTCTCAATAAATGCAAGATCCCATCAAGAAAAGGGAAACAAGGAAAGACAAATCAACCAAACCCAGTCTCGGGGAGAGATCAAGTTAAAAAGAGAAAGATTGAAGCTGTGCAGAACACGTTGCGCGCTTCAACCTGCGCTGTAGCACAGGGTGAAGCGCAACTCTCTGGTTTCTGCGCTGCAACCTGCGCTGTAGCGCAGGATGAAGCGCAGAACACGTGATTCTTGCCCTGTTGCCGTTTTTAGATAGATTTCTCCCCAATTTTCTTTGTCTTTCCTTAGCCTATAAATAGGACCCTCTTGCACCAGATTAGGTGTGCACGATTATTGTAATTCAGTTATATTTCAGTGATAATGCACCAGTTCTAATTTTAGAATAGGAGAGGCAGAGCGCTGCACAAGGATTGAAGATGGTGACAACATCTTCGGTGGTTTGTATGGCTACCATGAGTAGTTAACTCTCAAGTAGGATTGAATGTAGTTGATTCTATCCCCAAGTGTATGTAAACTCTATCTTATTATTTATGAGCTCCCTATCTATAATATTGGTAATCTTATTCTGTGCTTAATTCCTAACTTTCGCGCTTGCCCCGGAGTTATAGGCTAGTTTCGACTAGGATTGAGGATGGGGGAGCGGATACTGAAGAAACTCATTCTCTGAGTGAATAAGAGTACTCGGTAATCAGTGACCGACACATGAGCGTTACTAATGTGTGATGGGTAGTGTGAGTACCATAATGAAGGGCGTTCACAGGATTAGCCTGTCTATCGATAGCAAAGGTTAGTTGATAGTAATTCCAGATTCCGACACATGGTCGTATCTAGGGATTGATGGGTAGTGTGAGTATCCTAATGAAGATGCGTCTACAAGATTAGGCCTGGTTTATTAATGAGGTCCTTTACAAACGGAATAATAAAAGCAAAATAAGTCGAGGGTAAGTTTGTCGCTTGGGAGAGCCCGAACGGATTACCTTTGAGTGGTGAGGCTGCTGGTAACTCGGGGTCTTAGAAAATTAGTTTGTCTACAGTATTATAGAGTAAACCTAAAATAATAAATAGTTTTTACGTACACAAAGGGTGTGATGATACGAAGTTCAATTCTAATCCAAGTAAAGTGTCTCTAACTCTTCCTTTCTATTTTTATTGATTATTAGTTTGTTATTTACAATTTCCGCAGAACAATATTCTCATAAAACCTGTTGTTTTCTCTTGATAAGTAAATCAGGATTATACGTGAATTAACCATTCCCTGTGGATACGATAACTCTTCTTACTATTATACTACTGGATTTTTGGTTCGCTTGCCAGAAACCAATCAAGTATTTTTGGCGCCTTTGCCGGGGAACGGTTTCCAATTCGTGTAGGCCTTGACAGGTCTAATTATCAAGTGTATATATTTAGGAATTTCTCTTTTAATTTTATTTCCACACTCACGTTTTTCAAATTTGTTGCCTCAAGCCAGGTGAATAAACAAGTGGAAGTATGGAAGGCACTCAATCACAAAGAACCCTGGGAGACTACATATCACATCAAGGGATGCGATATCGCTCTAGTATATCCCTTCTAAATACCACAAAAGCTTTGGAGTTCAAAGCATCACACCTTCAACTTGTTGAAAATCACCAGTTCTCAGGCTTAGATCATGAAAATCCAAATGACCATCTTTCCACATTCTTTGGGCTAGTTGACATTATGGCGTTTCATGAAGAGGACAAAGAGGTTGTATACTTACGTTTATTTCCCTTTTCTCTTACAGGTAAGGCTAAGGAATGGTTAAAATTTCACCCCAGTCAGAGTCTGACCAAATGGAAGGAAGTTTAGGAAAAATTTCTGCGAAGATTCTTTCCCATGGAGCATTAAATTCAAGCTAAAGCAGATATATCCACATTCAAGCAGGAAGCAAATGAACCATTGTATGCGGCTTGGGAAAGATATAAATCCTTGTTATTCAAATGCCCAAACCATGGTTTTGATGACATTACCCAACTCAATTTCTTCTACAATGGACTCAAGCCAAAATGCAAATCTTTCATAAACGCTGCAGTAGGAGGCACGATTTTATCAGCAGGGGCTAAGCAAGCATTCACAATCATTGACAATTTTGCTCTAAGCAATCAGAAAGATTTATGTTGGGATTAATCAATTCAGAAAGAGGAACTGCCTAAGCAAGATTCGGTCAAAATTCTCGAGCAAATGGAGAAATTAAGCCAACAAATGCAATTACTCCTCCAACAACAACAAGTGATGCAAACTGTTAACGAAATAGCTCCAAAAATGGTATGCGATTTTTGCAAAGGAAATCACTTTAATGGATATTGCTCTTATCCTGAAGGTCGAGTGGAACAAGTCTACTTCCTAGACAGTACAGGGAGCCATGACGAAGCCTCTAAGAATCACAGTCAATACCAACAAAATGACAACTCAGCGCCGGATATCAACTCCAGAATTGAAGAAAAGCTCAATAAGCTGACACAAGAAATGATAACCAGTCAAAAAGCAATGCAAGCAACGTTCATGCATCTAGCAAAGCAAGTGGAGGAGATAAGAAGGGAGTTTGATGAGCAACAAGCAGTCTGCAAATCAATCTCCACCAGAAGCGGCAAGGAGATAGGAAAGGGTATTGGTGATAACTTGACAACAGAAAGGGAAGTCTTAGAAAGAAAGGAACAAGAGGTTGAAAAAGAGGAAGATGAACCAGAACACCAGGTGGAATCAAGAGATAAAGAAAAAGAACCTTCACCAGAGTTTCATCGCCGAGAGTTACCTTACCCCAAGACTACCACCAAAAGGAGTCAAGACAGGGAATTTTTCAGTTTTTTGGATGTCATGAAGAAACTGCAGATCAATATCCCTTTACTGGAGGCCATGAATCAAATGCCCACTTATGCAAAATTCATGAAGGAGATATTGACCAAGAGGAGAAAAATCCCTGAAGAGACTGTAGAACTGGAAGCGAGATGCAGTGCTATCATTTAGAAATCAATACCACAAAAGGCGAAGGATCCTGGAAGTTTCACCATGCCAATAACAATTGAAACCTTACTAGTTGGAAGAGCATTGCTTTATTTAGGAACAAGCATCAACTTGATGCCCCTATCCATACTAAAACGGATAGGAGTCTTAGAGGTGAAGCCAACAAGAATGACCTTGCAATTGGCTGATAGATCTATTAAATTACTACTTGGGATCGCAGAAGATGTGCTTGTCCAAGTGGATAAATTCATCTTTCCAGTAGACTTTGTTATCATAGACATGGAAGAAGATGTTGAAGTTCCAATCATACTCGGTAGACCCTTTATTAAAATTGCAAAAGTCATCATTAACGTGGATGATGGTAACTTAAAGGTACAAGTTCAAGATGATGAGGTAAGCTTTAATGTATTTGATGCAATGCAGTATCCCATAGATAAACAACAGTGCTATCAATTGGAAGTGTAAGAGAAATCCTTTATTGAACAACAAATGCTAACAAGTGTCGAACCTTTAACAACAGTCTTGAAAGGTATGGAAGATATCCTTGCTAAAGGGGAAGAGGATGAATATACAAGGGAACTGGACATCTCTCTACCACTTCCACCTAAGGAAGCAGCAATTGAAGAATTACCACAGGAGAAGAGTATTGAGATTCAGAAGCTGGAACTTAAGGTACTCCCATCACATCTCAAATATGCCTTCTTAGACAAAACTGAGAATAAACTTGAGATTATAAGCAAGTCTTGAACTTCCTCAGAAGAGGAAAGACTTCTTGCTGTTTTAAAAAGTAATGCAGAAGCTATAGGGTGGTCTCTGTCAGATCTCAAAGGCTTCAATCCTTCATACTGCACGCATAAAATCCACATGGAAGAAGACTACAAACCTGTCACTCAACCTCAGAGAAGACTGAACCCAACAATGAAAGAGGTAGTAAAAAAGGAGGTATTAAAGCTTCTCGAGGCAGGTATGATCTATCCTATTTCTTGTCCATTTGGTATCTTTGCTTACAGGAAAATGCCCTTTGGGCTATGTAATGCACCGGCTACTTTCCAGAGATGCGTGTTATCCATATTTTTAGATCTGGTAGAAAATTGCATAGAAGTTTTTATGGATGATTTTTCTGTCTTTGGAAATTCTTTTGATCATTGCTTGGTAAAAGTAGATACTGTTTTAAAAAGATGTGTAGAGACTAACCTTGTTCTAAATTGGGAAAAATGCCAATTCATGGTGACAGAAGGTGTAGTTCTCGGACACAAAATCTCAGCTAAAGGGATAGAAGTGGATAAAGCAAAAATTGAAGTCATAGAGAAGTTGCCACTCCCAGCAAATGTGAAAGGCATCAGAAGTTTTCTAGGACATGCAGGACTTCTTCTTGGACGTTCCGCTGCCATATTTTTGGGTTCCTCAACAACTAGCCTTCTTCTCCTTTTCGAGTTTCTACCTATGTTCCTTCGCGACGTCCTTTCTATTTTCGGGTCGAACTGTAATTGATTGGGAGACGCCCGACCTCTCAGAAGCATAAACAAGAAACTTTGAAAAAGGTAAGTGTTGAAGAGAATTAGAGAAAACAATAAATTTCCTAAGATAATAATAGATCCTAAAAATAATAAGAATAATAAACAAATAAAAAAAATACTAGAATAAAAACTTGATAAAAACTTGGAAACTGTTCCCCGGCAGCGGCGAAAAAAATACTTGATGGGTTTCTGGCAAGCGAACCAAAAATCCAGTAGTATAATAGTAAGAAGAGTTATCGTATCCACAGGGAACAGTCAATTCACGTATAGTCGTGATCTATTTATCAAGGGAAAACAACGGATTTAAAAGAGTATTGTTGCGTAAATTGTAAATAGCAAATAAATAATCAATTAAATTAGAAAGGAAGAGTTAGAGACACTTTACTTGGATTAGGATTGAACTTCATATCATCACACCCTTTGGAATTTAAAAAATATCTATTATTTTAGGTTTACTCTATAATACTATAGACAAACTATATTGCTAAGACCCCGAGTTACCAGCAGCCTCACACACTCAAAGGTAATCCGTGCGGGCTCTCCCAAGCGACAGACTTACCCTCGTCTTATTTTGTTCTCTTTATTCCGTTTGTAAAAGAACTAATTGATAAACGAGGCCTAATCCTATAGACGCACCTTCATTAGAGTACTCACACTACCCATCACTCATCAGGATACATCCATGTGTCGGTCTTGGATTGACAATCAACTAATCATTTGCTATCAATACTAAGGCCTAATCCTGTAAACGCCCTTCGCTAGAGTACTGTCACTACCCATTGCTCATTAGTAACGCTCATGTGTCGGTCACAGAGTACCGAGTCCTCTTATTAATCAGAGTTTGGGTTTCTTCAGAATCCGCTCCCCCATCCTCAATCCTAGTCGAAACTAACCTATAACCCCGGCGCAAGCGCAGAAGTTAGGAATTAAGCACAGAATAAGATTACCAATATTATAGACAGAGAGCTCAGGAAATAATAATATAGAGTTTACATACACTTGGGGATAGAATCAATTACATTCAATCCTAATGGAGAGTTAACTACACAAGGTAGCCATACAAACCACCGAAGATGCTGTCACCATCTTCAATCCTTGTGAAGCGCTCCTCCTCTCCTACTCTAAAATTAGCTCTGGTGCATTATCACTGAAATATGACTGAATTACAATAATCGTGCACACCTTGATCTGGTGCAATGAGGTCATATCTAAAAATGGCAACAGGAAACAAATCTGCGTGACCTGCACTTAAAGCTGCGCTACAGCGCAGGTTCCAGAGAGCTGGGCTTCAGCCTGCGCTACAGCGCAGAATACGTCCTGCAACTTCAAACTTTCTCTTTTTAACTTGATCTCTCCCCGAGACTGGTTTTGGTTGATTTGTCTTTCCTTGTTTCCTTTTTCTTGATGAAATCTTTCATTTATTGAGCATCTTGGATTTAATTGGGAATATTTTCTGCAGAATCCTTGTTTGATTGGTAGTGATCTCCTCATTGATTGCCTCAAATCTTCTTCAAATCTTTATTAAATGTCTTCAATCAAACTCAAATCTTGCAGATATCTCCCTCATTTAATGCCATCTTTCTTTCAAATCAAATCTTTGCAATATCCTGCAAAAATCAGCAATATTTCTATTAAAATAGCATCAAATTCAAATCCAAGATTAAAAAATACAATTTATCTAATATTAAATAAAAAGGGATTAAACTGGGGTAAAAATACCATTTTATCCTTGATAAGTGAAGTAAAAGGTGCTCTAATTTATCATATGATTTTCACTTATCAATGTTCAACAATGTGATAGCTGCCAAAGAACAGGGGGAATTTCCAAGAGAAATGAGATTCCTGGGAACTACGTGCTTGAAATAGAAGTATTTGACTGTTGGGGGATGGATTTCATGGGATCTTTTCCTTCATCGAATGGAAAAGAGTATATCCTAGTAGCTGTTGAGTATGTTTCCAAATCGGTAGAAGCAGCAGCTACGGTAAGGGCAGATTAAAAAACTGTGAGTCAATTTTTTAAGGCAAATATATTTGCTAAATTTGGAGCACCAAGGGTTATTATCAGTGATGGAGGATCACACTTCTGTAATGAACAATTGCACCAGATCTTGGAAGAATACGGGGTTAAACATAAAGTTGCTACACCATACCATCTGCAAACAAATGGGCAAGTTGAAGTCTCAAACAGAGAACTTAAAAGAATCCTCGAAAAAACAATTGGTTCTTCTAGAAAGGACTGGGCAACTAAGCTTGATGATGCATTATGGGCTTATAGAACAGCTGTCAAGACCGCTACAGATCCCCATTTCAGCTGGTATATGGGAAAGCATGCCACTTGCCAGTTGAACTTGAACACAAGGCATACTAGGCTCTAAAATTCTTGAACATGGATACTAGAGTGGCGGGAAAAAAAATCCTTAAGAAGAGATTTTACCCTGGACAATCTGTACTGCTGTTCAACTCCAGATTGAAATTCTTCCCAGGAAAGCTCAAATCCAGATGGACAGGGCCATTCATAGTTAAGGAAGTGAGAGTTTATGGGGCTGTTGAGATTGAAGATCCTGATACTAATGTATGCTGGGTTGTCAATGGACAGAGGCTAAAACCCTATTTGGGAGGTGACTTTGACAGATCTGAGTATGTCATCAACCTGGAAGACCCATAAAAAGAATTAGGTGTCGAGCTACCAGACGTTAAACAAGCGCTTGTTGGGAGGCAACCCAGTGTAGGTGTAGGAAACATAGATTTTTTTTTAGAAAAAGAATAGGAAGAAATTCTCTGATTCCTGCCCTTCACCTGCGCTGTAGCGCAGGTGAAGCGCAGCATTTGTGCTCTCTGACTTTCACGCTTCATCTGCGCTACATCGCAAGGTGAAGCGTGAAACCTACGAATAATTCACCGTAACATGCGCTTCACCTGCGCTACAGTGCAAGGTGAAGCGCAAAAGTTTTGCTCTCTGACTTTCATGCTTCACCCGCGCCACAGCGAGGTGAAGCATGGATATTACGAAAAATTCACCGTCATACGCGCTTCACCTGCGCTACAACGCAAGGTGAAGCACAACTATCAGTTTTTATTTAAATACGTGATGAGCTGAGGAATCATCATTCTTGACTGATTTCCTCAAGCTCTGAGTGTAGTTTCTCATCCTCTTCTTTTAGTTGCAAGTCTCTGTCGTGTAACCTTCATTGAGGTATGAGTCTTATTATCAATCTTTGCTTAATCTTGACAAAATCTTGCAAAAGAATATGGGATTTTAATGTATGTGGCTAAGTTTTGTGTGCTCTTCTAACAAAGATCTTGCTCTAAATTCTGTTATGCAGATGGTCCGCACCCGACTAATTGCAAGAAAATGTGTTTCAATGGTGAAAAGAAAGAGGATAGATGCAAATCCTATTTTGGGAGAAGGAAGATTCAAAGATATTGAGGCATGCATGCACTACAATTATATCATGAATTGCGAGTTCTTGCCGGAGAAACCAGTATAGCTCAAACTAGGGGAATACACAGAGTTCAACTCTGAAATCACCAGAAGAGATTGGAGAGCTCTGGCTGAACCATATACATACTTCAACCCAGAGATTGTTAAGCAATTCTACAGCAACGCTGAAATCAGCCTGGATGGCTGAGGGGAAAGAAAGAGCTTTGTGCAGGGATATTGGGTTGCTTATGATAGAAAGGCAATCAATGAACTTCTTGATTATCCTGAACCAGAGACTATTGATGAAACCTACTGCAAATACATGCTAAGAATGCAAGAAGTAGGGCCTTATGGGAAAGAATACCCAAAGAACACCTCAGTGAGTTGTCAAGAATATGGATGACCTTCATAAATGCTAATATTCGACCTTGTCCTATTTCGTCTGCTGTTGATATGCCTACTGCTCATCTGATTCACTGCATAGAGAATGGAGAACATGTTGACATCGCGATAGTCATATCTGACTACCTGGATTGCCTGATTCAAGCCTCTGGCGATGAAAGAGGACCTCGTTCCAGAGCAAAGTTAGGATTCCCTGCTTTGATTACATCACTATGTTACTACAGAGGAATCGAGGTTCAACCAAACACTCTCATTGGCCACCCGATTAATAGAGAATACATAGAATCCCACTGCACTCCAGCTGAAGAAGTCAAGATTATCAAAGTAAATATCACACACCCTCTACCACCTCCACCTGCAGACAGACCGGGGCAATATCACATGGAGCATTTATCTAGCCAACTCACCACACTTTACAACGGCATGACGCATCTGCAGGAGGTAATGTTTCATAATTCATTAGGACCAGATCCTGGGATGTCTCCTAAGCGCTTTAGAGACACTATGGAATGGCCTGGGGACAGGCCTAACTTTCATAGGGGGAAAGAGAGTCAAACGATGAAGATTAAAGCAATTGGTGGTTTCATTCCTTTTCTTTTCTTAGGACATTAGGATATTGATAAGTGAAAATTATATGATAAATTAGAGCACTTTTTAGTTCACTTATCAAGGATAAAATGGTACTTTTGCCCCAGTTTAATCCCTTTTTATTTAATATTAGATAAATTGTATTTATTAATCTTAGATTTGAATTTGATGCTATTTTGAAAGAAATATTGTTGATTTTTACAGAATATTGCAAGGATTTGATTTGAAGGAGAGATAACATTAAATAAAGGAGATATCTGTAAGATTTGAAGTTTAATTGAAGGCAATTAATGAAGATTGGAAGATTATTTGTGAGCAATAATGAAGATTTGAAGATTATTTGAGAGCAATTAATGAAGATATCACTGCCAATTAAACAAGGATTCTGCAGACAACCTTCCCAATTAAATCCAAGATGCTCAATAAATGCAAGATTTCATCAAAAAAGGGAAACAAGGAAAGACAAATCAACCAAAACCAGTCTCGGGGAGAGATCAAGTTAAAAAGAGAAAGGGTGAAGCGCAGAACACGTGATTCTTGCCCTGTTGCCGTTTTTAGATAGATTTCTCCCCAATTTTCTTTGTCTTTCCTTAGCCTATAAATAGGACCTCATTGCACCATATCAAGGTGTTCACAATTATTGTAATTCAGTCATATTTCAGTGATAATGCACTAGATCTAATTTTAGAGCAGGAGAGGATGAGCGCTTCACAAGGATTGAAGATCGTGACAACATCTTCGGTGGTTTGTATGGCTACCTTGTGTAGTTAACTCTCCATTAGGATTGAATGTAATTGATTCTATCCCCAAGTGTATGTGAACTCTATATTATTATTTCCTGAGCTCTCTGTCTATAATATTGGTAATCTTATTCTGTGCTTAATTCCTAACTTCCACGCCTGCGCCGGAGTTATAGGCTAGTTTCGACTAGAATTGAGGATGGGGGAGCGGATTCTGAAGAAACCCAAACTCTGATTGAATAAGAGGACTCGGTACTCTGTGACCGACACATGAGCGTTACTACTGAGCGATGGGTAGTGACAGTACTCTAGCGAAGGGCATTTACAGGATTAGGCCTTAGTATCGATAGCAAAGGATTAGTTGATTGTCAATCCAGGACTGACACATGGATGTATCCTGATGAGTAATGGGTAGTGTGAGTACTCTAATGAAGGTGCGTCTACAAGATTAGGCCTCGTTTATCAATTAGTTCTTTTACAAACGGAATGAAGAGAACAAAATAAGTCGAGGGTAAGTCCGTCGCTTGGGAGAGCCCACATGGATTATCTTTGAGTGTGAGTGGCGCCTGGTAACTCGGGGTCATAAGCAATATAGTTTGTCTACAGTATTATAGAGTAAACCTAAAATGTAGATAATTTTTACATGCACAAAGGGTGTGATGATATGAAGTTCAATCCTAATCCAAGTAAAGTGTCTCTAACTCTTCCTTTCTAATTCAATTGATTATTAATTTGCTATTTACAATTTCCGCAACAATACTCTCAAAACTGTTATTTACCCTGATAATTAGATCACGAGTATACGTGAATTGACCGTTCCCTGTGGATACGATATCTTTCTTACTATTATACTACTGGATTTTTGGTTCGCTTGCCAGAAACCCATCAAGTATTTTTGGCGCCGTTGCCGGGGAACGGTTTCCAATTCATGTAGACCTTGGCGGTCTAATTATCAAGTCATATCTAACTTAGGATTTCATTTATTTATTCTTATTATTTTAGGAAAATTTTATTATTTAGGAAATTTATAGTTTTTCTATTATTATTAAAATTCTCTTCCACACTTACCCTTTTCAAGTTTTCTTGTTTATTCTTTTGAGAGGCCAGGTGTCCCCAAATCAACTACAATTTGATCCAGAAACAGAAAGGACATGAAGGAAGAACAGAAGTAGAAACAAGAAAAGGAGACGAGGGAGAAGTCGAGAAGAAAACAAAAATATTTTATTATTTTATTTTAATTATTTTCTTTTTATAAAAAAAATTATTATTATATTTATTATTATTATAAAAAAATATTTATTATTATTATTTAAAAAAATATATTATTTTTTGTTATTTTGTTCTTCTCTATTTTTGAGCTCCTTGATTATTTCTCTTGAGAAGACAGGTAACGGAAAAAGGGGCAGAGCTCAAGGAGACAATCTCAACACTCTCTGTTCAACCATCCCAAGTGAAGTAAATGCTGAATGGCTTCTGAATTGCAAAATCCACCAAGAAGAACCCTTGGAGATGATGTTAGGCAGCAAGAGCCAAAATATTTCTCCCACAAGCAAACTTTTGAAGATGAACTCATGGCAGAAAATAAGAGTTTGAAGCAGTCATTAGAAGCACTCCAAAAGCAGCTAGACAGACTTTCTCAGCCACCGCAACCAGTTCACTCTTATCCTGGCCAGTCACCACAATTAATTTGTGATTTTTGCGGAGGTAACCATCTCAATGGTCACTGCTCTTATCCGGACATTCAAGAAAAGGAAACTGAAGAAATACAAGAAAGAGGAATTGAAGAAAGGAAATCAGAGGAAGCTGCTAAAGAAAATAAAGAAGAAAAAAGGAAGAGTTCATGCATGCACTACAAGTCAGGGAATTACCATATCCAAAGGATCCCTCCATGAAAGATATGAACACGCTACTTGCAGCCTACATGGAGAGTAACAAAATAGAGCAAATCAACACCCCAATATTGGAAGCCATGGAGCAATTCATGTTGGAACTGTTCAACAAGATAAGAGAGTTTCCCGATGCAACAGTTGAATAGATAGCAGAAGCACTAGCCAACCAACAGTCAGAACAGAGCTCAGCAAACGTTCAACCCAACCCCATAGAATTTTGTCCCACCATAATTGTTAAATTGACAGGGGAGGAAACCAATGATGATCTGGCTGATAAAGAGGAGGGATCTGAAGAAACACAAGAAAATGGAGCAGAAGTAGAAGAAGAAAGAGAGGATAAAACAGAAAATATGGTGCTTAAAGAAGAGATTGACTATGAAAGGGAGAAAGAGAACAACACATATGAGGGTGTACATGAAAAAGATCAAGAAAATAAAGAAAATAGTGAATAGGGAGATGGAGAATCAAAGCCCGAGGAAGGAAGGGAAGTGGTACCAAGACCAAAGACCTTGCCTTATCCAACCAGTCCTCCAGAGGAAGATCAAGAAAGGCATGGTACAAGTGATAAACCTTCCAGACCTCACAAAAGAAAGGCCTGCAATCACACTGACCAGGACAAGGCAAAGAGAAGAAAAGTCAAGCTAGAATCAAATTCAGAGCCTAGAGCCAGATTGAAGATCAAGTGGTCAGGTGTGTTCCATATCACAGACCCCCCTGAAGCAAAGAAATTGAGAGCAATCAATTGTAAATCATCAAAGCTTCACAGTACAGGTTGTTCCAAGGCAAGATTATGGGGAGGTATATGGGCCAAAGAAAGGAAGGGTGCAGTACAGAAACTCACCAAAATATTTCAATTTCAGCTACCTTGAGAGAACAGGTGTCGAGCTAGAAGACGTTAAACAAGAGCTTCCTGGGAGGCAACCCAGAGATTTTTAAGTTTTTAATTGTTTTCAGTTTTATTTTGTTTTTGTTAGGATTTTTCATTTTTTAGGATTTAGGAAACTTTCAAAATTGATTGGAATAAGTTTGTAGAAAATAAAATTTTTAAATAATAGGAAGCAGCAGAAAACGTGACTGAAAATTGCAAAATTACATTCTGTTTTCTGCGCTTCACCTGCGTTGTAGCGCAGGTAAAGCGCAGAAATGCAATTTTAGTCACTGTCTTCTGCGCTTCACTTGTAGCGCAGGTGAAGCGCAGCAGTACGAAATTTAAAAAAAAAACTCTTGTTTTCTCATGTAATGTTTCTCTACATCCTAAGCTTTTCTTTTCACTTTTTCCACTCACAAATCTCCATCAATTTTTAAACTTTCAAGTTTGATTTTTACCAATTGAAATCTTCATTTACTCTATGATTTAAATTTTAGGATAGCAACTTTAGGATTATGAATGTGTATAATGTTGATAATTGCTATCTTGAATATGATTATGACTATGTGGAACATGAAGAACAATTTGCTTGATTGGAATGTCTTTTGTTTTGTGAGTTATTGAATTTGAAAGTGTTATGCTCTGTTTCTTTCAAAAATCTTGAACTTTCATTTTCCATGGATTGATTGAATGCTTGCAAAATAAATGAGTATGATTTGTTTTTAGGAAGTCATTACCAAGTGCACTGAACTTTTATTGTGAAAATATTAATTCTTTGAATTATGCATGCAAATTAGTTAATGATAGGCTTCCATGTTCTTCATAAATTGCACAGACTGCTGCAAAGTATAAAGACCAGTTGACCTTAAACTAATCAGAAGTACTAGACCCATACCCAAGCATGTTGCTTGAAGAGTTCCGGATATTCTTGCAGTGGCCTGGGGACAGGCTTTTTATCCAGAGGGAGGTGGAGCAGCAGCAGGACAAGGACTTACAGGATGCAGAGGATGAAGATTGATACTGGTGTTTTCTTTCTTTTAGTTTTTCTTTTATTTTCTATTATTTTATAGAATTTTTAGGATTTTTGTTTTGTATTTCATTTTTTTAAAATTTTTTAGGACCTTAGGAATTAGGATTTAAGCCAACTTTTTCAAAAATCTATGTAATTAAGTAGTTTAACTAACCAAACTAGGAAAAATGATAGGGTTTTGTGATTAACTCCATAATCAGTTAGAATTAGGATACTTCTTAGGGGAACCTATCAGGATAGTTAATTAAACCAATAACCAGTAAGCTATGAGCCCAAACACTAAAATTGAGAGTTTTTCACCGCTTCTTGTCAACTGTTATTGCTTGAGTTTCTGAATTTTGTCTTGCTAGTGGAAGATATGGAAGTGACAAAGGCATATTTTGTGATTATAATATTTCGCTCAGTGCCAAATAGTCAACCTTGATTACATTATTCCAATTTTTTGATTGCCCATTTGAGCCTTAATATTTCCTTTGATGCACCCCAGCCATGATTAATGATCATACCATGTCCCTTCACACTTGGGATAGAGAGCAAGGTGCAACACAACAAAATGGGACAAGAGGTTGGTGAATTAAAAGGTCAAAGAGATTCAAAGAGCAGGAACAAGAAATCACAAAGAAGGATACTCCCCCATAAATAAATTCTCTATGTTATTGTTTATGTTTCAAAAACAAATCTGCACAAAAAGTGTGGAAATTGAATAAGTTGGGGGGAGTACTTCTTCAAACAAAGAGACCAGCTGAAAAGGGGTGACAGTTCAAGAATAACTTGGTGAATTGAGAGAAGTTCCAAAGCACAATCACAAGATGCTCTTTATTCAAAGTGTTCTTTGCATATCTAGAAAAACCATGATTTCTTTACAGCTCAGCCTCATTACAACCAAAGAAAAGACCTTTTGATCCATGTTAACTACTTGCAGGTTCAGATGTTGGAAACGACTATCAATTCTAGTTGTTCAACGGTGGTGAAAAAGATTGAGGGAAACACTTACCTGTGAGAATGAGAGATTTCCTTGATTTATCACTTACTGCTTTAATTGCTATTTTTGAGAAGTTTGACTAATGTTTGTGTTCTATTCTGATTGAAGATTGGTAACATCTCTTAATCCTGATTGGAAAGTGACTGCTGCTTAACAAGGAGTTGATGAAAAGTTCCTTGAATTTGTTTTTGAATTACACAGGGAATAGAATTGATTTCTTGATTGCAAAGAGGTATCTTGCTTGAGGACAAGCAAGAAGTTAAGTTGTGGGGTATTTTGATAAGTGAAAATTATAAGATAAATTAGAGCACTTTTTAGTTCACTTATCAAGGATAAAATGGTATTTTTTTTCCCCAATTTAATCCCTTTTTTATTTAATATTAGATAAATTGTATTTATTAATCTTAGATTTGAATTTGATGCTATTTTGATAGAAATATTGCTGATTTTTTGCAAAATATTGCAAGGATTTGATTTGAAGGAAAGATAACATTAAATAAGGGAGATATCTGCAAGATTTGAAGTTTAATTGAAGGCAATTAATGAAGATTGGAAGATTATTTGTGAGCTATAATGAAGATTTGAAGATTATTTGAAAGCAATTAATGAAGATATCACTGTCAATTAAACAAGGATTCTGCAGACAAGCTTCCCAATTAAATCCAAAATGCTCAATAAATGCAAGATTTCATCAAAAAAAGGGAAACAAGGAAAGACAAATCAACCAAAACCAGTCTCGGGGAGAGATCAAGTTAAAAAGAGAAAGGGTGAAGCGCACAACACGTGGTTCTTGCCCTGTTGCCGTTTTTAGATAGATTTCTCCCCAATTTTCTTTGTCTTTCCTTAGCCTACAAATAGGACCTCATTGCACCAGATCAAGGTGTGCACAGTTATTGTAATTCAGTCATATTTCAGTGATAATGCACAGGAGCTAATTTTAGAGTAGGAGAGGAGGAGCGCTTCACAAGGATTGAAGATGGTGACAGCATCTTCGGTGGTTTGTATGGCTACCTTGTGTAGTTAACTCTCCATTAGAATTGAATGTAATTGATTCTATCCCCAAGTGTATGTAAACTCTATATTATTATTTCCTGAGCTCTTTGTCTATAATATTGGTAATCTTATTCTGTGCTTAATTCCTAACTTTCGGGCTTGCGCCAGAGTTATAGGCTAGTTTCGACTAGGATTGAGAATGGGGGAGCAGATTCTGAAGAAAACCAAACTCTGATTGAATAAGAGGACTCGGTACTCTGTGACCGACACATGAGCGTTACTAATGAGCGATGGGTAGTGACAGTACTCTAGCGAAGGGCGTTTACAGGATTAGGCCTTAATATCGATAGCAAAGGATTAGTCGATTGTCAATCCAAGACCGACACATGGATGTATCTTGATGAGTAATGGGTAGTGTGAGTACTCTAATGAAGGTGCGTCTACAAGATTAGGCCTTGTTTATCAATTAGTTCTTTTACAAACGGAATAAAGAGAACAAAATAAGCCGAGGGTAAGTCTGCCGCTTGGGAGAGCCCGCATGGATTATCTTTGAGTGTGAGTGGCGCCTGGTAACTCGGGGTCATAAGCAATATAGTTTGTCTACAGTATTATAGAGTAAATCTAAAATAATAGATAGTTTTTACATGCACAAAAGGTGTGATGATATGAAGTTCAATCCTAATCCAAGTAAAGTGTCTCTAACTCTTCCTTTCTAATTCAATTCATTATTAATTTGCTATTTACAATTTCCAAAACAATACTCTCACAACCGTTATTTACCTTGATAATTAGATCACGAGTATATGTGAATTGACCGTTCCCTGTGGATACGATATCTTTCTTACTATTATACTACTAGATTTTTGGTTCGCTTGCCAGAAACCCATCAGATATTCATCATTCATTAGGACATTCTTTTCTTTTTGCATTTTCTTCTCTTTTCTTAGGACAATAGGAACATTCACTCGATAAGCATGAAAGCATGCATTTTCTTTTCAAATATTATAGTTTCAATAACAATCATTCATTTTGGTTTCAATTGCGTTCTTGCTTTTACATTCCAATTTAATCTTTATTGTTTTTGTTCAAAATTTTAGGGCTTTAGGAAATTAGGATTTAAGGTAACTTTTTCAAAATTCTCTGTAATTAAGTAGTTTAACTAACCAGACTAGGAATGATGATAGGGTTTTGTGATTAATTCCATAATCAGTTAGGTTTAGGATACTTCTCAGGAGAACCTATCAGGATAGTTAATTAAAACCAGTAAGTGCTTTATCAAGGAATTTTAGCCAATAACCGGTGAGCTATGAGCCCAAACACTGAAATTGAGAGCTTTTCACCGCTGCTTGTCAACTGTTATTGCTTGAGTTTCTGAATTTTGTCTTGCTAGTGGAAGATAAGGAAGTGACAAAGGCATGTTTTGTGATTATAATATTTTGCTCAGTGCCAAATAGCCAACCTTGATTAAATGTTTCCATTTATTGATTGCCCATTTGAGCCTTTAATATTTCTTTTTGAATGCACCCTAGCCATACTTAATGATTGTACCCTGTCCCTTCACACTTGGGATAGAGAGCAAGGTGCAACACAACAAAATGGGAAAAGAGGTTGGTGAATTGAAAGGTCAAAGAGATTCAAAGAGAAGGCACAAGAAATCAAAAAGAAGAGTACTCCCTCATAAATAAATTCCCTATGTTATTGTTTATGATAAAAAAAATCTGCACAAAGGTGTGGAAATTGAATAAGTTGGGGGGAGTACTTCTTCAAACAAAGAGGTCAGCAGAAAAAAGGTCACAATTCAAGAATAACTTGGGGAATTGAGAGAAATTCCAAAGCACAACCACAAGATGCTCTCTATTCAAAGTGTTCATTGCATATCTAGAAAAACCATGATTTCTTGATAGCCCAGCCTCATTACAACCAAAGAAAAGACCTTTTGATCCATATTAACTACTTGCAGGTTCAGATGTTGGAAACGACTATCAATTCTAGTTGTTCAACGGTGGTGAAAAAGATTGAGGGAAACACTTACCCGTGAGAATGAGAGATTTCCTTGGCTTATCACTTACTGCTTTCATTGCCATTTTTGAGAAGTTTGACTGATGTTTGTGTTCTATTCTGATTCAGGATTGGTAACATCTCCTAATCCTGATTTTTTCTTATGTTTGGAAAGTGACTGCTGCTTAACAAGGAGATAATGAAGAGTTCCTTGAATTTGTTTTTGAATTGTTTGAATTACACAGGGGATAGAATTGATATTTTTTATTGCAAAGAGGTCTCTTGCTTGAGGACAAGCAAGAAGTTAAGTTGGGGGGGTATTTTGATAAGTGAAAATCATATGATAAATTAGAGCACTTTTTAGTTCACTTATCAAGGATAAAATGGTATTTTTGCCCCAAATTAATCCCTTTTTATTTAATATTAGATAAATTGTATTTATTACTCTTGGATTTGAATTCAATGCTATTTTGATATAAATTGTGATGATTTTTGCAGGATATTGCAAAGATTTGATATGAAGGAAAGATAGCATTAAATAAGGGAGATATCTTCAAGATTTGAAGTTTAATTGAAGACATTTAATAAAGATTGGAAGATTATTTGAGAGAAATTAATGAAGATATCACTGCCAATTAAACAAGGATTCTACAGACATCCTTCCCAATTAAATCCAGGATTCTCAATAAATGCAAGATCCCATCAAGAAAAGGGAAACAAGGAAAGACAAATCAACCAAAACCATTCTCGGGGAGAGATCAAGTTAAAAAGAGAAAGATTGAAGCTGTGCAGAACGCGTTGCGCGCTTCAACCTGCGCTGTAGCGCAGGGTGAAGCGCAACTCTCTGGTTTTTGCGCTGCAACCTGCGCTGTAGCGCAGGGTGAAGCGCAGAACACATGATTCTTGCCCAGTTGCCGTTTTAAGATAGATTTCTCCCCAATTTTATTTGTCTTTCCTTAGCCTATAAATAGGACCCTCTTGCACCAGATTAGGTGTGCACGATTATTGTAATTCAGTTATATTTCAGTGATAATGCACCAGTTCTAATTTTAGATTAGGAGAGGCAGAGCGCTGCACGAGGATTGAAGATGGTGACAGCATCTTCGATGGTTTGTATGGCTACCATGAGTAGTTAACTCTCCAGTAGGATTGAATGTAGTTGATTCTATCCCCAAGTGTATGTAAACTCTATCTTATTATTTATGAGCACCCTATCTATAATATTGGTAATCTTATTTTGTGCTTAATTCCTAACTTCCGCGCTTGCGCCGGAGTTATAGGCTAGATTCGACTAGGATTGAGGATGGGGGAGCGGATACTGAAGAAACTCATTCTCTGAGTGAATAAGAGTACCGATAATCAGTGACCGACACATGAGTGTTACTAATGAGTGATGGGTAGTGTGAGTACCATAATGAAGGGCGTTCACAGGATTAGGCCTGTTTATCGATAGCAAAGGTTAGTTTATAGTAATTCCAGATTCCGACACATGACCGTATCTAGGGATTGATGGGTAGTGTGAGTATCCTAATGAAGATGCATCTACAGGATTAGGCCTGGTTTATTAATGGGTTCCTTTACAAACGGAATAATAAAAGCAAAATAAGTCGAGGGTAAGTTTGTCTCTTGGGAGAGCCCGCACGGATTACCTTTGAGTGGTGAGGCTGCTGGTAACTCAGGGTCTTAGCAAATTAGTTTGTCTACAGTATTATAGAATAAACCTAAAATAATAAATAGTTTTTACATACACAAAGGGTGTGATGATACAAAGTTCAATCCTAATCCAAGTAAAGTGTCTCTAACTCTTCCATTCTATTTTTATTGATTATTAGATTGTTATTTGCAATTTCCGCACAACAATATTCTCACAAAACCTGTTGTTTTCTCTTGATAATTAGATCACGATTATACGTGAATTGACCGTTCCATGTGGATACGATAACTCTTCTTACTATTATACTACTGGATTTTTGGTTCGCTTGCCAGAAACCCATCAGTGTATAAAATAGATCTTGAGGAACTTGCATATCAAAATGTGACTTGTCTTCTTTCTGTTAAAGATGAAAAACATATTTGGCGTTAGAAACTTGGGCATGCCAGCTTGAGATTAATCTCAAAGTTAACAAAACAACCTTGTAAAAGGACTGTCCAAGCTCTCTTTCAAATATGACATTTTGTGTGAAAATTGTCTTAAAGGTAAACAAACAAGGATCTCTTTTAAGAGTAAAGGTGTTGTGTCCACCTCAAGACCTTTAGAACTGCTTCACATTGATTTGTTTGGACCTACAAGAACTGAAAGCTTGGCTGGTAAGAAGTATGGCCTAGTCATTGTTGATGACTACTCTAGATTCACATGGGTGATATTCCTCAAAAGCAAGGATGAGACTTTTTAGAATTTCACAAAATTATGTAAGAAGGTGCAAAATGAAAAAGGGATTTTGAATCTCTGCAATCAGAAGTGACCATGGTGGTGAGTTTGAAAACTCAAGCTTCGGCATGTTCTGTGATGAGAATAGGATCTCACACAATTTCTCAGTAGCTAAAACACCTCAACAAAATGGGGTTGTTGAGAGAAAGAACATAAACTTGCAAGAGGTGGGTAGAACCATGCTCATTTCAAGTAATCTACCAAGATCATTCTGGGCAGAGGATGTTCACACAACATGCTACATTCAAAACAGAATTTTGGTGAGACCAATTCTCGAAAGAACTCCCTATGAATTGTGGAGAGGAATAGAACCAAACATCTCTTATTTTCACATTTTTTACTGTGAGTGTTTCATACTTAACACAAAAGATGATCTAGGTAAGTTTGATTCTAAATCCGACAAGGGATTCTTCATTGGTTATTTAGAAACATCCAAGGCTTATAGAATCTATAACTTTAGAACCTTGACAGTAGAAGAATCTATTCATGTTAGATTTAACGATGCTAAAGAGACTGATAGGGAACTATTAGATCTAGAAGATGATTTTGCAGGAATGGAGTTGAATCCCACTTCAGAGACTACAGAGGTCAAACATGAAGTACCTGCTGAAGGACCCTTTGAAGTACCTGCTGATCAGCCCCCTAGTCAACCTGCTGAAACTGATTCTCTTCACAGAGTTAATGTTGAGTCTCAAAATGAGCAAGTATTCCCTCGCAGGCATGAGTGGAGATACATAACTCATCATCCTCGAGAGCAAATCATTGGTGATACTTCAGAAGGAGTAAGAACAAGATCAAGACTTAGAGAAGTCAATAATCTTGCCTTCCTCTCTGAAATTGATCCAAAGAACATTGATGAAGCTTTGCATGATGAAAGGTGGATCCTAGCCATGCAGGAAGAGCTAAATCAATTTTCCAGGAGTGATGTGTTGACTCTTGTTCCTAAACCCCATGGGAAAACTATTATTGGAACCAAATGGGTGTTTAGAAATAAACTCTCTGAAGATGGTCAAGTGGTCAGAAACAAGGTCAGACTGGTTGCTCAAGGCTATAATCAATAAGAAGAACTTCAAATTAAGCAAGATTCTGAATGTATATGGATCCATCAGGAGAAATATATAAAAGAAATGCTTAAGAAGTTCAACATGCATGATTGCAAACCTATTGTTAGGACCACAGGAAACACTAGAAGGGGGCTGAATAGTGTTTTATAATCTTTACAGTTTTTTTTGTGGATACCTTTTCGCAAACAGAGTTTTCTCAAAAGATGCAAGAAACTTGCTGAAAAATGAGTTTTCGGAGACTTGCTGAGACACTTCAGCAGGTCCAGTAAAATTGTCTTTTTAAAATGATTTGCGTAATAAATAAAATTGTTTTTGCTGCACAAATTATAAACTTACTTTTCAGAACCCTCATCAGTTAGAAATAAACAGATAACAACGGAAAATAAAGAGTAAAGGGTTGACAGAACTTAACAACAGAGATTTATCCTGGTTCACCCACTAACACCGTGAGCTACGTCCAATCCCAGGGAAAACACACCACTGGATTTTCCCCTAATCCCGCAAGATTACAAGTATTGTTTGCACACCTAGCCTCTCCAGGCTCAACACCAAGTATTGTTTGCACACCTAGCCTCTCCAGGATCAACATCGAGTATTCTTTGCACACCTAGCCTCTCCAGGATCAACACTGAGTATTCTTTGCACACCTAGCCTCTCCAGGCTCAACACAAGTATTCTTTGAACACACAGCCTCTCCAGGCTGAAAACCCAAGTATTCTTCTAACACGACCTCTTCAGGCTAACCCAGCAAATACAGTTTTGAAATATGAAAGCTCAAACTCTGAAACTACACAAGTTTAAAGCTCGAACTGGGAAACTTGTACAAATAACTGAGTAAGACTCAGGATATAGAAGTTGTTGTACAATGAACAAATAATGAAACGGATGAGTATAAATTTCTGCAGCGTTTCAGCAAGTTGATTTCTCTGTTCTCAGTTCTCTGTTTCTTTTTTCATGGAGTTTGTATTTATAGAGAGGAGAGCTTATGTCCGTTGAACTCCAATCGATTTCCTGTTGAGAAATAGCATTTAATGCAAAATGCTCCCGTTGTGACACATAGCCTGAACCCTCAGCAGTAACAGGTAGTAGAGTCAGCTTACAGACTTCACTTTTTCTGAGCCGCATGTACTTTTCTGCAGACTTTGCCTTTTTGGTGAGAGAAATTTGAAATATGACAAAAAGCATTTTCTCTAACTTTCCAGAAGAATAAGAGGCACAAGTATTTCTGAGACTGCTACAAGAGACTTGAGTCTTCAAGGAGAATTTTCTGAGAGTATTATATTGAAGACGAACAGGCATCGGTACGTCACTTCAGGAGGTTCACCACTTTCAGCATGTTGCATTCTCTCAGCAGGTTTCCTTGCTTCGGAAGGTTCCACTTATTTCATAGGATATGATTTCTTCAGATTGCACCTTGTGAAATGTTGAACAGATACCTTCAGCAGAAACTTATTCTTTCTTATAATAAGCAAATTTGTTATCCATTAAAACTTGGGGTTGTGAGACTTAAAACAATATTATCCTTTTAATAACATTTTGAGACTCAACACCTATGTGAACTCTTATGCACCCTTCAGCAATCTTAAGTAAAGATGAAGGAGAAGGATGTGTTGACCCAACCATGTATAGAGGCATGATTGGTTCTCTGTTGTATCTTACAGCAAGCAGACCTGACATTATGTTCAGTGTATGCCCGTGTGCAAGATTTCAATCAGACCCAAGAATAACTCATTACAAGGCTGTTAAAAGAATTTTCAGATATCTAAATGGTACTACTAATCTTGGTCTATGCTATAAGAAGATTAAGGGATGCAGATTATTAGGATACTATGATGCTGACTTTGCTGGAGATAGAGTTAAAAGAAAATCAATAAGTGGTGGATGCCACTTCATTGGAGAAAATATGATAAGTTGGGCAAGCAAAAGGCAAAGCACCATAGCTCTCTCAACTGCTGAAGCTGAGTATATTGCTGCTGCATGCTGTTGTTCACAGCTGCTGTGGGTAAAATATCAACTTGAAGATATTAACATACCTGTTAAATCTATTCCTATATTTTGTGATAATACAAGTGCCATGAATTTGTCTAAAAATCCAATTTAGCATTCTAGAGCTAAGCATATAGAAATCAAACATCATTTCATTAGAGACTATGTTCAGAAAGGTGTTTTTGATATAAGGTTCATTGACATAGAGCATCAATGGGCTGATATATTCACAAAACCTCTTGCTGAAGATAGGTTTAAGTTCATTAGAGATAATCTGCACATTCTTGCATTATCTGAAAATTAAACCTACTGTCATATGCTTACTTACTAAACTTATCTGGTTTTTGCTACATTATTACTGATATAATCTTTCAGCAAATACCTTATCCTGAATTTCTTATTTCAGTATGCTCTGTCAACCCTTTTGATTGATGACAAAAGGGGAAGTAATATAAACTAACAAAATCTGAAGTTAAGTGCTTTTCAGAAAAGATATCTCTTATTCAGGGGGAGCAAGGCAAGTTATTTTGCTAGATGTATTCTCTGCTAGAATCAATGAGACAGAAAGGAGGAGAATTCAGTTTTGCTCAAGTATCTGAAAAAGGGGGAGAATTCTTTAAACTCTAATTCTATTTGATTCTCTTAAGATATTTGATAGTTTAAGCAAATTTGTCATCATTAAAAAGGGGGAGAATGTTGAGTCTCAAAATATTATCAAATGGTTAATAGTGTTTAAACCTCCATTTGTTTTGCTAGATTTCTGAATGTTGCTTCCATTGCTTTCTGACCGGTGCTCATATATTGTATGAGTCTATCGAGCTTTTCCTCAATTCTTGAATTTATGTCATGCATTGCAGCTTCTCTATCTTGGCTTCTCCCAGAGTTATTGGAAAAGTTATTTTGCCTTCCTTGATTCTCCAAATAGTTGACTTGTTCCACTTGAATATCCTCATAAGAGCAGTGACCATTGGGGTGGTCGCCTCCGCAAAAGTCACAAATCAACTGTTGGGCTTGACAAGATTGAGATAGCACTGTTTGCAGTTGTTGAGGAAGTGCTTTTAATTGCTCAGTGAGTGCCTCTAGCTGTTGCTTGATAAGCTTGTTTTTTGCTAATAGTGCATCATTGCTTTTTAGCTCTAGCAACTCCTTCTTCTGAACCAGCCCCCCCCCAATATTGAGCTTGTTGGCTATTCATTGCAAAACTCTCAATTATTGTGAGAGCACGCTCTTCATCCACTGCCAAAATAGTCCCTCTGCTGCAGCATCTATGAAAGATTTTGAATCTGGTTTGAGATGTTTAGTTGGGTGATGTCATCAAAACCATGATTTGGGCACTTTTGCAGCAAGATTTTGAATCTCTCCCAGGCTTCACATAGTGGTTCGTCTTCTTCTTGCCTGAATGTGAAGATATTTGTCTTTGCTTGAATGTAGCGTGACATTGCAAAGAAACTTTTCAGAAATTTATTTTCTATCACGCTCCAATCGCTCAGACTATGACTAGGATGCAATGTCAGCCACTCATTTGCCTTACCTGTTAAAGAAAAGGGAAACAATCGTAAGTAGGTTGATTCTAAATCTTCTTCCTCAAAGCCCATAACACCAATCAATTCATAGAAAATAGAAAGATGTGTATGTGGATTTTTGTGATCCAATCTTGTGAATTGGTGGGCACTGATGATGTTTAAATATGCAAGCTTTATCTTCAAAGACTTCGTTGTAGCTGATAGAGCTATACTTGAGTAATGTCGAGGTCCTTGGTACATGACATAGTCTCCTAAGACTCTCTTCCTTGGTTGTACTTCAGCCATATTTTTGTTTTCTTCTTCACCTCTCCTTTGCCTTCTTTTCTTATTTCTGCTTCTGTTCCTTCTAGATGTCCTTTCTATTTCCGGATCGAATTGCAATTGATTTGGGGACACCTGACCTCGCAAAAGCATAAATCAAGAAACTCGAAAAAGGGTAAGTGAGAAAGAGAATTTTAAAAATTTAAAATTAGAATTTTAAAAATTAAAATTTAAAAATTTAAAAATTTTTCCTAAAAATCCTAAAAAGAAAATAATAAAAAATAAAAATCCGAAAAAAATTTAAAAAAATAAAAATAAAATATGTACAACTTAATAGAATTGACCTCCCAAGTCTTTAAAATTTGGTACACCGTTCCCCGGCAACGGCGCCAAAAATACTTGATGAGATTCTGGCAAGCGTACCAAATTCCCAGCAGTTTAATAGTAAGTAAGAGTTATCGTATTCACAGGGAACGGTTCAATTTTTAAATGCTAGTGGTCACAATTATCAAGTGAGACAATATATTTGATATGAGTCTAGTTTGCAATAGTAAATGAAGAAAAACAGTAATTTGAGATAGGTTGAGCAGGTTACTTGAACTAGAATTGAACTTCGTCTATCGCACCCCTTTCGTATATGAATCCCAATAATATTTATAAATATGTAATTATAATATTGAAGCACAAATTAAAGTTATTTCACCTTGGTCTCCACAGTGATAAAATACTCAGAAATAATCTACCCTGGTCTCCACAATGATAAATTACCCCGGATTAAAGATCTATTTGTATAAGCTATTAATTCACCCCGGTCTCCTTCCACGAAAGCGATACTGAACCCTAGGGTTTCTGCAAAATGCTGAGGCAGAGGCGAAGCTTAAAGAAGGAGGCTCTGGAAAGTTTTTTTTCCAAACGTTTCCCTTCCTTATAGAACGAGAGAGGGAAAGAGACCGATTTGATGGGTTTCAAATCATTTTGTCTGACTAAGCAGGGACCAAAGTGAAGATTTTCAGTCTTTTAGTGCTGAATGTGCACAAACAGTGCCACATCAGCAACTCTATTAACTTTAACAGACTTGGGTTAACGGAAGGACCAATTTGCTTGATGTTAGCATCTGTCAGGGACCTTTTTACAATTTTCATTCTTTCAGGGACCAACTTGACCGATGGTCAATCTTTCAGGGACCATTTTGAGGGTTTACTCGTATAAGATACGTTAGTGTAAAAAATCACTACTCTTCATCTTCCAATAATTGGATTCTTACATTTATATCGCCATGTTTGACAATCTTTTTATTGATAAAAATGACAATTATGACTTGAGGGGGGTTAGGCCACATAAGATTACATGATGGCTACCCGACACCGTTTACGTGTAGGCAAAATAATCAAACCCAAATCTGTGGGTCTCGTCCTTAACTTTAATGGGGAAAATCCGCTTTGTTCGGATTTAAGAAAAATTCGCCCCCAACCCGCCCTGCCTTTAACGGGGGCAGAGGAGGTTAATTTTGGGGAGCGTAAGAACCCCGCTCCGATATAATAATTAAATAATTTTAATCATATTAATAGTTAAATTATAAAAGCAAACTTATATATTTAACTTAAAATATAATATAGTTATTAAGGTTTGTTTGATTTAGTTTAGTTTTTTAGTTTTCAAAAAATATTTTGTAAATACATTTTAAAAATTGTTTTTGAGAAAAGAAGTAAAAAAAATTCGTTTGGTAATTATATTTTGAAAACTGTTTTTAAAATGAGAAAACAAAAAAAACTTGCTTGATAAATTTAGTTTTAAAAACTATTTTTGAAAATTAAAAAACAAAAAATTCGTTTGAAATTGTATTTTTTAAAAACTGTTTTTATGACTAAAAATATTGATTAGAGAACTTTTTAGGAGTTTTTTTAGTTATTGAGAACTTACATATTTTTTTACTTTAAACTTATTTTTATGACTAAAAATATTGATTGAAGAACTTTTTTTTAGGTATTTTTTAATTTATTGAAGAACGTAATTTTTTTACTTTAAACTTATTTTAGTGCCTATATTTTTTACTTTAAACGTATTTTTTAAATTTATTGAAGAATTTATATCATTTTTAGTATTTACGATAAAAATTCTTATTTTAGACCTCATTAAGGATTTAAACCACATGCTTTTAGGAATTTTTTTTTATTTAACCACAAGTATCATCCACAGCAGGTAATCATGTTCAAGCCGGGAACATCTACATCATGATGGGGCTAGCTCTCCCAGCGGAGATTTTTTCCATCCATAAGACTCGAACTCGAGACCTTGCTTAAGGGGAATCAAACATATACCACTTGAACCAACCCCCGTTGGTATGCTTTTAGGGATTAAAATTATATTGTAATTATTTTTTAATTTCTGAAGTTATTAGCTACGGAATTTCCGTAGCTAATATGTAGCTATTAATTTTAGCCCACAAACTAATAGCTACTGCAGTCTGCAGGACTCAGGCTAAAGGGAATCCCCAAGGGTAAAATTTCAGAAATTTAAAATATCCATAGGTGATATTGGAGATCAGTTACAAATTCAATTACAAGGATATAACACGAGGCATAAAAAATTCAATTACAAAATCATAGGCGAAACCACTTGCACCAATTATAGACCACATAATACAAGTATGAACCACCTGAGAACACAAGTAACTATAGAGCGCATAACCAAAACCATGCACTCAGATTAGAGAGATCAGAAACATAATCTTATCGAATTACATAAGCCAAATAGCTATAGAACAAGGTACCATGGCATAATTGTCCATTACTTACTCACAAGGTTAAAGGTGCTTGCTATGGTGCATTTAACAAATCTGGGGCACCGATGTATTCAAGTCAGTCACCTATAATATCATGTCACATGTGAATACTAATTCATGTCAATCTTTATTTTTTCTTTCCCAAAACTTATTTTTATTATAAAAGTTTCCCATGTTCCCTTGTGTAATTTCCCAAAACTTGACTCTTCTTCTCGAGTCTATTGTGTTGTCACTCTGTGAAACCAACGAGGTAATATTCTTCTTCATTATGTGAAGAAGGATCCTTCACAGTTAATCTTTCTTCTAATCCATTATGTCGTTAACAACATTATTTTTGTAAGGTGAAGTACAAAGCCAGCTTGTACACTCTGTGGATATTGATTCTCCAAGTAACGAGGAAAATCGTTGTCCCAATTCCGGAATAGGATTATAGCCAACAACATTGACTTTGTAAAGTTTCTCAAGAGCTTTTTCGTTTTGAATTTGGAATAGGATGTTATCATGACCAAGGAGCTTAAATTTATAATCTTTGGGATCATTGTAATAGAGGAAGTGAGGCATATAGACACGACCTTAATCTCGTTGATAAAAGCATAAGCATAAGAATGGTTGGTGCTGGGAAGAAAATTTATGTCTAGTCTCTTTGGTTATTGACTCGTAATCGTTGTGAACCTAAAGTGAGGCATTGAAAACTTTGAGAAGGGTAAGGTTACTTGTTATAACAAAAAAGAGATGGGGAAATTACACAAGTTTTGGAGTCCGAAGATGAGTCAAAGAAATAAGGTCCAAAACAAGAAGAGTTAAGTTTTGAAAAATTACATAATGGAACATGGTGAATTTTTATAATCAAAATAAGTTTTAGGAGAAAAAAATAAAGACTAACATAAATTAATATTCACAATAAATTAATATTCACACGTGACATGATATTATAGGTGACTGACTTCAAGGCACCGATACCCCAGTTTTGTTAAATGGACCATAGATTTTGCCTATTTATTTTTCAAACAAGATAAATATAAAATTAGAATTAATCCATAACACTGAAATTATGGCGTAATGATTGGTTTGATTCATCATGACTTAACATTTACTTTATTCTTCTTCTTTCTTAGTGCTCCTGAATGATGAAATGAATGACTAGAAAAGAATGTCATGTTTTTCATCATGACTTAACATGTACTTTAAACTAATTAATCAAAGCCCTGAACCTGAAGTGTATCTATAAAATAATAAAATAAAACAATAAAGAAACATATCAATCTCTATCTCCCTTCATCTTCTTTCAAATTAATTATTCAGTAAAGTTGTCTTCCATGAGCCCAAGCAAGAGCATCATGTCCCATCAGGTGCCTCAAAGCCACACAAACATATAAATAAAACAAAGTTAACAACAACCTCAATTTGCTTCAGCACAAATCTCTTTTAAATAAAACAAAGTTAACAACATCCTTGGCCACCCACCAAACTTCTACTGCACAGGTTGTACAAGTTAACACACCACCAGGTGTTGAAGATAAGCAACAAAACCAATAACCAAATGATGAATTCAATCTCAACCATGGCCTTGCTGTGAGGACCCTCTGTGAGGACCTAGCTTTGATCTTCATCAAAGACCTACCTTTGCCTAAACCAAAATCATATTCATAAAATGCATAGTTCATTGAAGTTTATTATATATAGCAGAGGGGTTTAATCTATAGCATCAAATACACATATTCATGTGATGGTCACACAATTAACTTCCTTATAGACAATGGATTTGGTATTGACTCTTCTTGAACTGTGCAGTGTTGTGTTAGATAATAGATAGACCACATTTTTTGGTTGGCCCCAGATGGTAGGGCTCCCAAGTAAAAATAAGAATCTGAAATAAGAATCAGAAAAGAACAGAACAATGAGCTTCGCTAGCTCAAGGCTCAACTTTACAGGATGCCAAGTCCACTAACCTTGCTAACTCAACAACCAAACTAACCTTAAATAGAAGCCAAGAAAGAGCCTTTGGTCATTCATTCTCACCCTTCATTTTTCCAGACACGAGAAAATGAGTAGGAGCACAACCTGTGTGTCTTCTTTTGCAATTCACATTATTCTTCTTGCTTCTATTCCCTTCTCTGTATCCCAATCCTCTCCTTGCTTCTATTCCCTTCTCTGTATCACAAATCATCTCCTGGCCGATTAAAATACTAAAAAACATATAAAAAAGTTTCAACAAGATTAAAGTGAAAATTGAGTTGTTCCTGTAAATATCCCATTATTACTAAGTACAAACTAGCAAATTAGTTCCAGAAGAAGATCAGGTATAGGTCCCAGTATTCAATATCAAGTGAGACCATAAAAATTAGGGACATTTACTTTGAATACATAAACAACTACTTTGTTTAGCATGGTGGTATGTAGGAATATCCTTGTTTCTCTTATTAGTTGGTAATCATTCTGATAATTTAGAAAGATAGGTGGAATATATAATAAGGCATTTACATGGTAAATTAAGTTAGCCCATGGTCAGATTCAAATCAGGTCTAGATACAAGAGGGTTTGAGCTTCAACTTTGACTCCTCACCATGAATCAATATATTCAAGCTTTATTAATTAATTGTACTCACTTCTAAACATGCCTCATGCAAGGATGCATAAAACTAAAGCCATAATGTAGCATTAGCATGGGAAATTACCACAACCAGCTAAGCCGATGACTAATACTCATGAGGTTCACTACAAATAGAGTGGATACCAGCAAGTATATTATGTTTCTTATGGTGAGTCATCATGGGAGCATGCCATGTCTTATAGACATCAGAGGCAAAAACACAATCATACAAAAAATCACCATTGGCACCATAAAGCTTCAATCTGAAAATTAATTTAGGTAACACAATCCTGTTCCATCTAACAAGGAAGTAGAAGCAAAACAAGAATCAGTTTCTAGACAATTTCCTTTACAAGGTGATATAGGAATATACAACACCTCAGGGTTAATCAAGAATAGAGGAGGGTAAGTCGAGTAAAAGTGGGAGTGGTGTGGGGGGGTGGGTTTTAGCCAAGTGATGCTAGCTTCCAAGTGCTTGAACATTGCAACAGACCCTCACAGCGGAGCAGGAAAGAACCAAAATGGGAATATAACATCTCAAATAAAGGAATATAACATCTCTCAGTTCACAATTTCAGCTCACACAAAATGGGAATATAACATCTCAGATAAAGAACCAAAATAGCAGATAAAGGATATGGTACTGAAGGTTTCAGGTGCTTACAAGTAGTCCAAACCCAACACAGGGTCCATTCTGACAGAGGAAAGAAACTATATCCCATATTAGAAAAAATAGGAGAAAAAATTGATAAACACATAGGCTTTCCAATATTAGAAAACAGATCGGTATAGCGAAAGAAAAAAAAAAGGTTAAGCCAAACCACTACAGAAACACTGAATCGGATCAAAGGCCGAAACAATCAAAAAGGAAAATCCATCAAAAAAAATACAAATAGTAGATCTGAATGCATGTTCAACAATGAAAACAAAATCTAACAAAAACAGATATTACTTCTTGGCTAAACTCTGAGCTTCTTCCTCGGTGAATTGGCCGCCGCAGAGAACCTCACTGATTTTATCTAAAGGCTGTTAATGCGATGCCGATGATTGAAGAACGAACAAAGAAATAAACAAACTCAGCAAAAGAATTTCCACAGAAAAATGAAAAAGGAAGTTAGTAAAAAAATAAAATAGCAGTAACCTGGTGAGAGCGATAGCCAGAAGCGGAGGCGGAGACGGCAGGGGCGGAGTCCGGCGAAGGAATTTCCGGCCATGTTAGGAGATCGGAGGTGGAGGTGTGGGAACTCCTGAGAGGTGTGGTTCTTTTCTCAAATGAGTTTTGCTTTGCCTTTTCATAACAGATACCATATCCCACATCTTGCAGCGTTAAAATCCGTAATATACGGTTCACCAAAATTACATAAATGCCATTACAGAAAACCCACAATTCTCGAGTAAACCCTCTAAATGGTCCCTGAAAGATTGGCCGTCGATCAACTTGATCCCGGAAAGAATGAAAACTGTAAAAATGTCCCTGACAGATGCTAACATCAATCAAAATCGTTTTTCCGTTAACCCAAGTCTGTTAACAAACTTGCTGATGTGGCATAAAAGACTGAAAGTCTTCCTTTTGATCACTGCTCAATCAACCCAAAAGATTGGAAACCCATCAAATTGGTCACCCTCCCTCTCTCGTTCTGTAAGTAGTCTCTCTCTCTCACACACACACATGGGATGAACCATTGGAGCCTCTAGCTCTTTGTGCACCAAATTTTGAGGAACTGGTAATTGATGCTACTATATATTATCTCTGAATTCTGCTGTAATTTCTAGTGGTTTATTACATTGCTTTTCTGTTTCAACAGTCTGTCCTAAAGGGTATTGACAAAGGCGACATAGTTAGTAGCAGTGCACCTCAGATGCCAAAAGATGGACGGATCTCAACAGACTTCACACATTCAAGACGAATGAAGCTTGGAAATGCACCTCTGCAAGGTACAATAAGAATATAAGTTTAAAGATTGGTGTGATACTGTGATGCATGTTAGCTTCAGTTAGAACTAGATTGCTTTAAGCAGGGAGGTTCTAACCACTTGAAATTGGTTATGTGAATTTCTGAGAAAGCCATTTAAATGAACAGTGAACACACAGTCATAGCTTTCTAACTAATTTGGAAAGCATACAGGGTCTTGAGACATTCTCTGACTCACTAACTGTTTAAAAATTAAACATATTGTTAATGTAAAACTAAACAAGACCCTGGGAACTGTGTACTTAATGACCTCGTTACACAACACATTACAACATACTTTTTGACCTCATTCCACGACACGTTACAACATTAGTTTTGTTTCTTTCTGGATTTTGAAGGTGATCTAATATTTCCATGTAGCTTAAATTGTTTGGAATCTTAGAATTTTGATTTTAAATGTTAATGGGTCTGATAAGTCTTTTTGCATGTGCATGGTTGGACGTGTTCTTATGTTATTAGTGGTTCTCACTCCCCCGTCTTTTTGCCTGTCTATCCCATCTTATTTTGTTTCCAATTTGTATGTGTAACTGGAATAAATTTCTCCCCCAATTAGTTACTTTGCTGCATTTAAGAGCTATGAAGATGGATTTGTGTGCCTGAAGGAGTTTTTTTAATACTTCCTCTTTGCAGATAGAGGTGAGGATGGAGGTTCTTACAAAGTGGCTGATGAGGTGCCTAGTAATAGAGAACCAACCTTTGAAGAAAATAATTATGTTCATCCTGGTGCTGCATGGCATGCCACACCACTGAGTGAACATGCAAGCACTCTCATGCATGATAGCAGAGACGTGTCTAGTGATGTCAGACCAAAAAGCTCTGATATGAGTTGGTCTCACCAGCCAAAAGATCCTCATACTCAGTGGGAGAATAATTTTGACTATTTATCTGACACCAGAGATGTGGCTAAATGGCAATCTAGTGAAGATCCCATTGTTAAGAGGCAACTAATTGGCATTTTGGACAGTGAACTTGAAACAAGGAGATTTCCTCAGACTTCTTCAGAGGAGTTATCCCTTTTCTATAAAGATCCTCAGGGTCGAGTTCAGTGCCCGTTCAAAGGAATTGCTATTATTGGATGGTTTGAGGCTGGATATTTTGGTATTGATTTACCAGTTCGTCTGGAGGGAGGGAGGGAGGGAGGGGGAGAGAGAGAATACTTACAGAACGAGAGAGGGAGGGGGACCAATTTGATGGGTTTTCAATCTTTTGGGCTGACTGAGCAGGGACCAAAATGAAGACTTTCAGTCTTTTATGCCACATTAGCAAGTCTGTTAGCTTTAACAGACTTGGGTTAACGGAAGGACGATTTTGATTAATGTTAGCATCTGTCAGGGACCTTTTTATAATTTTCATTCTTTCAGGGACCAAGTTGACCGATGGTCAATCTTTTAGGGACCATTTTGAGGGTTTACTCCACAATTCTCCTAATGTTTTCAGTTTTGAAAACTGAAAACATAATAAGAAAAGCGGTGGATGCTATGGTGGGTCACCAAAGTTCTGATTCACGGACGGTGCACACCTTTTAACCGGTTTTAGACAGTTTAGTTCCAATTTTTTGAAAAAAAAATTATTAAAAATAACTTATTGAAATTGCATTCAAGTCAGCCTAGTGTTAAAACCCATTTTCCTCCTTATAATGGATAGGTCTTCACATTGATTAAGTCTCATCGGCCACAAAGGTTCTGTCCTCACCATAGCCAGTCGTTCAAGTCTCGTCTGCCATTTTTTCCGGTTAGAAGCATAGATTTGTTTGCCTCATTCTCAAAGCTTAAAGTCTGACCCGATCTGCTGATCGAATAGAAAGTTTGTCATTGTTCCATCTCATCTACAATTTTGTGTGTTGTTTGTGTTCATAAGCAAACGGTGTCGCTGATAGATTCTCCACAACCAGGTGAAGTTTGCATTTTGGGTTTTGCGAAATAGGGGCTCATTTTTAGAATTGAACCGCCTCAATTCTACTATCGATTGAAAATCATCTGCCCTACTTCCAGATCTATTCATTGTGGGAAAAATCATTTCCCCTGTTCAGAGCCTATACCAACAGCCAGTAGCTCGATTCCCTGCCGCAAAGGCGCTTCTAGGATGTTGTATCGGAGCTCCAATTGCTCCACGTCACAGGTCGCCTCCATTCACGACACCAACCATTGCCAAGCCTATAGCCACCTGGCCCAGCCACAACCATCCATCCGCAGAGCTTCTGCTCCTCAAACACTGTCAGTGACACAGAACAAAGCCGCCGGAGGAAAGACCAGAGTTGCGAAAATAAAACACGCAGTGGAGATTCCATGTTAGAAATCGGAGCTCATTCGAAATTGGAAGCATACGCTGCGCATCTTCTCCACCAACCGCAACGCCGTCAACCCACTGCAAAGCCTTCAACCCACCATTGTGTCTTCACTTTTTAGGCCTGCAAAGAAATTGCATCACTAAGGACTTAAGGAAAAAATAATAACTTTGCGATCCTAATTCTCACTTTCACATTAGTAGGTAACCAGTCAGATATCTCAGCCATCGAATATTATATGAATATATCTAACGGTTCTCAAAGTGTGTATCACCGATGGTGCACTAATTTGCTAACCCACCATAGACGGCATCAAGAAAAGCAGGTGGCTGCTAGGATGAGTTACAAAACTACTGCACCACCGGTGGTGCATAAGCTGTGACTTGTGATAAAGGGTTTTTACCCGGTTTTTAGTAATAAAAAAATAAAAAGAAAAGAAATTGAAAAATAATTCTGAAATTTATATTTCACACTAGGTCCATTACCTTTCTACCATTAATTTCTCTGGCTTCCACCCCCAACCCATAATTTGGGACCTCGGAACTTAAACAATCATCATAGAGGTGGTGGAAATGGGGGTAGAGAGGGGCAGAAACGGAGAATAATCAAGTGGGGAAAAGGGAAAAGAGAGGGGAGAGGCAGCCACAGAGGGGCGACCATGGCCACTGCAGCAGCTGTGCAGGCGTGCAGCTCAACGGTGGCCATGACAGTGAGATCGCGACACGGCGTAGCATGGTGTAGGCAGAAGGGAAGAACATTTGCGCTACTGTACGACCGCGAACTTGGAGCGGCACGCGACTGCGCAGACGACGGTCGTCTAGGGTGGCTCCTGCGGCGGAGAAAGGAGACGGCCACGCGGCGGTGGCCGTGCGGCACAGACAGCGGAGGCAGGTGGCTCCTGCGGCGGAGAAGGGAGATGACCTAGGCCGAGGAGGAACGACCAGGGACGGTGGCTGTGTGCGGCAAGCCCAGCGACGGAAGTTCTAAGCCATTGGCTACTCTGTTTCTTTTCTGCTTGGAATTTGTGTTCTTGCTGCTGCTGAACATGAACTTGAGAGTCTACACTCTTGTGAAGCTGCCAATGACGAGATTCAAAGACTCAAATCTGACCGGGACCTTTTGGGGAAGAACCTACAACGGTGCTTTGATGTTGTACCCATTTTAAATTATATTGGTCGTGATGAACGTCGAAGAGAGCCTTTTGAAATTTTTGAAGATATGCATCTGCTGCTTGTGAACCCACCTTCAAGCTTCTTTCTTTTTTTTTTTTTGGGGAAACGTTTAATTGAAGCTAAGGTTCACAAAATTCAATAGAGGCCAAAACTGGGCCAGGACCATACACAAATTTTAGAAACTTTTAAGTGGTTAAAGTAACTACTGCATCTCCAGGTATCCGGTAATGCATCTCCACCTTCCATTTAATTTAACTTAAATCTAACGGTTATAAAGTTGTGGACCACCGGTGGTACACTAAATTTATGACTCACCCTAGACGCCACCAGAAAAGCAAAACACTCCAAAGTTGTTTCATTTTTTAGTTTTTAAAAACAGTTACCAAACAAGTTTTCAATTTTTAATTTTTAAAAATTTTTAATTAAGTTTTTACAACTCAAAATCAAAAACTGAAAACTTATTTTTGAGGTTTTCAAAACAAACATTTTGAAAACCACAAAAAGTGGTTTTCAATTTTTGGTTTTGAGTTGTAAAAAGTTGATGGAAAATTTTTAAAAACCAAAAACTGAAAACTCACAACCACCCCGAACGGGCCCTAAAAAACTAAAAACTGTTTTTAAAAACAGTTATCAAACAGGCTTTAAGTTTCTTATTTTTTTTAAGATTCTCAATATCTATATTTACATATTATTTGAATTGGAATAAATTAGATATATATGACTCATTTAAAAAACATGTATTAAAGTTGTAAAAAATAAAGGAAAAAAACAAAGAATGTGAGATCCTCGCGGGTTTTCTCAATCCCGATTGGGACCCACGAGTTTTCCTAACCCCGATTGGGACCCGCGAGGGTGAAATTGAGTTTCATAATTTTATACCCGTTCTCTTTAAACCTGGATTTGAACCGGCCCCTTGACTTTTACGGGGTCGGGACGAGGAGAGCGATACCTGCCCCTGACCCGGCCTGTTGCCATGCTAATTATGTGACATTCAATTAGATACGTTTGCGTTTAACATAAGTCTATTAGTAATGGGGGCTTAAATAGAAATATGGAATGAAAATGAAAACCATAAAAAAAGTTGACATAGACTGAAATAAAAAAAAAAAACAAACTAGAACATAAAACATATTTAAGCCACATGATTAAAATAAACAAGTTGGGTTTGTGAATTAAATAAAAAGTATTAGTTGCAATATTATAAGTGTTTTCTATTAACAACAAGAAAATCTCAAATAAGCTATTCTTTTATAAAATGAGATGAAATTAATTGCCATTGTTATTTTTTTATCATATAAAAAAGTAAACCCCCACATTGATCCATCACTTTTTTAGTGTCATGAAAATTAGTCACCGACTTTTAGAAATAATTCTTTTAGTCCCTCACACTGTTCACCATCACACATTTAGTCCAAAGGATACCTTTCAAATAGACTGAGAAGCAAAAGGAGAAGAAGATTTATACCTCATCTCTGAAAGGCCCTTTGAAGCCTTTGACTCCAAGGCAATGAGAGCTCATCATGGAAAATGAAGGTCTGGACCACAATGAGCATAATTAGGTTTGGACTTCCTAGTGGAAGATAAAAGAAGTTGTTGCATCTGCATCAGATCTAGATGAAGAGTTGTTTCCCCCAAATGAATTTCAGATTCACACAGCCCCCTTTTCCAGGCAGTGGATCAAGACTATGGGAGCCCATCTGCATGAAGAATGGGAGGTTCTGAAGAAGTCAGACAACTGGTACTTCTACATTATCAGAAGGCCAGGCTACTTTGGCTTTCCCAAGGACGTTACCTAATTCATGTTCTCATTCAAGTTTATTAATCTAGTCTTCCATGCGCCTGGAGAAGATTTATATGAAGAAAATATGGATCTAGGGAGGAAGCTGCAAGAATTTGAAGCAAATCAGGCTCAGTTAGTATAGAGGCAAGATCAATTGATTTCTCAGACTAAAAGAATAAGGCGAGACAATGAAGATTTCAAGACGACCGTTCTCACTGAGATTTCAAAGACAAAGGATTCACTTATTGAAGCCATCAAGGAGGCCTTATTGGAAAGGCTAGAATAGTCTTTAGTCTATGATGAGAAGTTTTTCAGAACAAGTCCTCTTTTCTTTATTTTTGTCTACAAACTTATTGCTCTGATATATTCTGTTTATATCTTTACTCTGAAGCATTATAGTTCATGCTTTGAACATTCATACTTTTTTGCTCTGAACCCTTTACATCATGCTCTAATTGTTTAATTTTTCTCTGATGCACCCTTTTGATAGATGAGAAGAGGGTAATAATCACTAATATAAATCTATGAGATGTGCAGTTCAGGGGGAGCAATCTGAAGTAGAAAACGATCTTCAAAGAGAAATTATCTAAGTCAAGAGGACTTAGGGGGGCCATCTGTGTTTTTCTTAGAATAAAGTCTCTTAAAATCTCTTTGAATCAGATTTAAATTGTCCTAAATTTGTCATTATCAAAAAGGGGAAGAATGATAAGTCTTAAGACTTTAAAATCTTAAGACCCTCTATATCTAATTTTGATGATAACAAACTAAGTGCATAATATATTGAAACTTGACAATTTGAACTTAATATCTTTACAGATGATTGCATCAGGAATCTTCAGATGACTGGAGTCGTTTAAAGTTGATTAATGCATCTAAAGAAGTTATGCTTTCTGATGAGCTCAAGCCATCTGAAGTCGAGTTGTCTGAGGGGAGATAAAATTTCACACTATGAAAAGTCAACTTTGTCCAACCTCACACGCAAAACACTTTTCATAAAGGTGGGAAGGCATAAGACAACTTTTACGTGTTTCGTTCAAAAGTAGGCATGGCAATCAAATCCGAACCTGCAGTTATCGACCTGCGCCGACTTTGACGGGGAAAACTTACTTTTGGCCAGGTTTAAGTAAAATCCGACCACGCCTTTAACGGGGACGGGGGCAGGTTTAGGGGTGGAAGAACCGCCCCACCCTCGAATTCGCCTTAATATACTAATTAAATAATTCTGATTATACTAATTGTTAAACAATAAATGTAAATTTATATGTTTTCCTTAAAATATAATATAGTACTTAAATTTCTTATTTTTTTTCAGGATTATCAATATCTATATATATATATATATATATTATTTGAATTCGAATGTATTAGATATATGTGACTTATTTAAAACATGTATTTAATTTATAAAAAATAGAGAGAAAAATGAAAAATAGAGAAAGTGAAATATGAGCGGGTTTCCCCAAACCCGACATGGATGAGGTTGGGTTTCATAATTCCATACTCGTTCTTTTTAAACCCGAATCCGCCCTGACTTTTATGGGGGTGGGGGATGGGGAGAGCAAAACCCTCCCCGATCCGCCCTGTTGTCATGCCTATTCAAAAGTGAAGCACAAGAGTAGAAGGCTGCTCTGCAACTTTACACTGTTCAGAACTGTGCTGCCTAGCTCGTACCCGGTTGTCAGAATTGTCTCACAACGACTTCAACACATTTAATGCTATCTCGAAACGGACAAGTCTTGAGAGAGAAGATCTCAGAAGCCTATAAATAGAGGAGCTCACTCAAGAAGGAAAAAAATAGAGGACTTACACAAAATTTCAAAAGCCCAAAACGCTGCTAAAATTACTCCATGATTTAAACTCTGATTTTTGTACAAAACTTTCATATCTTGTGTTAAATCACAATTATCTTGCACAGTCTTTTGAACAAGAACTCTTTTGAAGGTCTAAGTTCATTTCTTATTTTCAAACATTGTTGTTGTTGAGCTTGAAGAGGTTAAGGTGAAAACAATACTTGTAGTTGGTTGTTGAGCCTGAAGAGGCTTAGGTGAAAATAATACTTGTAATATGTTTAAGATTAGTGGAAAATCCAGTAGTTGGTTTTGCTCTGGGACTAGACGTAGCTCACAATGGTAGTGAGTGAATTGAGATAAATATGTGAGTTAAGTTTTCTGAACCTTATCCTTCTTATAATTGCTTTTACGCTAACAAATGGGATAAAACAGTGGTTATAAAACTTGGGTTACGTTTGAGAGAAAGGTATTTTAAGAAAACCACTTATATGAAATTTCATATAAGTGAGCATATTTCAGACACTCTGAAAACCTGTCTGGACTGTTTTTAAGAATCTGACTTGTGAAAATTTCATCATTAAAATGAAAAGTTTTATAAACACAGTTTAACCTCCATTCTTATGTTTATGTAATCTACATGGTTGAGGTGAAGCTTCTTCTTCCATGCGGAGAAGATTCGAGACATGGAGATAGAGATTGAAATGGCAACTTTTGGGGTCAACAAAACAAAGAAGAAGCAAGGACTGGGATTATTGGGTCAGGAAAAGAGATGGGCGAAATGAGAAGAACTTCAAAATTAAGATTGAGAAACGACGTCGTTTTATGAGGTGATAGGTCACTTAACGTGACATATCAGGTCCCAGCTAACGAAGTTAATGCATTTGGACTAAACTGCGTGATTACATTGTGTGACGGTGAACAATGTGATGGATTAACAAAAATATTTGTAAAAGTTAGGGACCAATTTGGACGACGCTAAAAAAGCGAGGGATCAATGTGGGGGGTTTTTCTCATATAAAAAAAACGCCCCATTCAAAATAATTGTCCATTTTTAGTTTTTTATTTTTAAAAATTTTAAGTTAAGTTTTTATAATTCAAAAACAAAATCTGAAAAACTTCGAGGCCGTTATAGGTGGTTGTGAATTTTCAGTATTTTGTTTTAATAAAAATTTCAATCAATTTTTATTATTCAAAATTGAAAACTAAAAACCATTTTTTTTGTAGTTTTCAAAACACCTATTTTAAAAATTACAAAAAATGATTTTTTAATTTTCAATTTTGAGTTGTAAAAATTTAGTTGAAAATTTCTAAAAACTAAAAATTGAAAATCCATAACCACCCATAACGAGACCTTTATTTCGTGAAAAGTTTTCAATTTTTTATTTTAAATTGTAAAATCTTTAATTTTGAATGTTTAAAAACTAAATTTAATCCAACTTGTTTAATCCAAATAATTTTGTGTTCGATTATTTTAGTGTTGGCAAATTACAAAATCATGATTTCACGAAATTTAATTAAATCACTTTTGTTCAAAATATTTCGTAAAACATGTATATCTCTTGTTAAACATTAATTTTTAAAATCGATTTGGACTCAATGTAAACCAAAGCAGGACATGGTATCAAATTAAAAACAATTTTTAGTGGTTTTAAAAAATGAACGTTTTAAAACCATAAAAAATAATTTTTAATTATAAAAATTTAATTAAAATATTTTAAAAATAAAAAATAAAAAACTCGCAACCAACTTAAAAAAAATCCGTTAATCTTGAAAACCAACTGCAAATTTCGGCAAGATTGAATCGAACAACTTGTTATTATCGATATCGGTGAAACGTTTTCATTAAACCCTACTCCCCGTTTCCAAGTACCCAACTATCTAATCTATCTTTCCATTTCTTCTTGTGGCGAGACCAACGCCGAACGAAACAAACTCCTATGTAGCAGTACAACAACACCAACAAGGAACCCTTAACACAAGACAAGAGGACATGGACACTGACGAGGGTCAAGGAGTGGCTCAGCAAACCCCAGAGGAACTCGTTGCGAGGTGCATAGCCCCTGTCAAGAAGGACTTCCTTCGTCCTCCTCCTGTCCGCGCTTCCTCTCCAAACGACGACGTTTCCGTCGCCAATGACAAGCCCCCTGCTCTCGTCAAGGAGAAGAAGTCTAAGCGCCAACTCAAACGCGAACGTCGTCAGGTCTGCTCTACCAACTAACTACTTGCAATTGCACTTGCAACATATATATATCAATGCAATTACCTTCAACAATACGACATGGCGTTTACATTTTGAACCCTGCAGGAACAAAAGTCAGCACGAAACCTGTGTCCAGAACTTGCTAGGACAAGTGATGTTAGTTCATGTCCTTACAAAGACAAGTGTCGCTTCAGCCATGATTTGGAAGCCTTTAAGGCACAGGTACTAAGGAATTGGTTTGTGAATGAACTCAATTGTTTTGCTTTTTTTCCTTTAGGAATATTGTGTCAGTGTCAATTCAACCCTAATTAGTAATTACAAATGGCTGCAGAAACCAGCTGATCTGGAGGGAGAATGCCCTTTCTTTAAATCTCAAGTGTCTTGCCCTTATGGGTTAGCATGTAGATTCTCGAGTACGCATGGAGAGGGTGTGCCTTCTGCAAATCCCAATGCTGTGAAGAATGCTTCTGAGGTGAATGGATTGAGCAAAGATGTTCAAAAGCTTTTGTGGAAAAATAAGATGGGCTTCCCCAAAGCAGATGCCAAACTCAAAAGTCTTGGCCTCTCGGTATCACTTCTGCTGCTTCTTCCTCCAATCTGGCTTTGATGTATACGTAACTCCCTTTAATCTTAAGTTTTGTTCACTCCATTTCGATCCATCATACTTTTTTTTCCTAAAAAAATGTTCTAGGGACTCTCTAGGTCAAAAAGGAATGACTTGGAAGATAAAGATGGTGGCGGCACTGGTTCAAATAAATGTGACCAGACTGATGACAATGCCTCTTGTGTGGTTATGCCTGACTCAGGTTCCAAGTTAGAATGCTCTGCAGAAGTTATAAAAGACGATGATTTTGATGGAAAATCTGAACCTGATGTACTTTGTCCCCAGAAGAGAAGAAAAACAGAAGAAAATGATGGTCCTGAGGAGACAGATAATGAAGGTTGTAACTTCATCTTTGACTTTAGTAATTATAGTTCATGATTACCGTGATGACTTATTTAATATTCCTTTATCTTCAAGTCTAGTGTAACATAGCTTCATATTGTGGAAACAGGTGTATGTGTTACTGATACTGAGCAAATTGTTGAAAGAAACTGCACAAAATCTGAACCAGAAGCAGAAACTGATACTATAACCCCGGAAACTGATCTAAGCCTGAAGTTGCACTCACGCGAAAAGAAGCTTATTGATTACCGGGAGAAGTTGTATCTTGCACCCTTGACCACTGTTGGAAATCTCCCTTTCCGGAGAGTTTGCAAAGTATTAGGAGCTGATATAACATGTGGTGAAATGGCAATGTGCACAAATCTTTTGCAGGTACATATATGGATTTTCTGCTAGTTGATTTTAACTTGATTTTTCTTTCATTGGTTGGTTCATCCTAAGTATAATGTATATCTTCTTTCTGTTGTTTGTATCCTGGCATACTGGCTACTATACTTCTATCTTATTAAAGATTTAGCAGCGCTTGATCTAATAAACCCGATATAATGTGACATGAATTTCAGGCAGCTGCCATAAATTTACAATGTTGCATTGAAAGGCCGCTTTTGAATGTAGAATCCTTAATTTAGGAACCACTAATTTAGTATGCTTCCTTAAAACAAAGGTTTGAGATGATAATCTATCATCAGGAATGGAACTTGATTATTTTTCTTCTCCTGTCCTCCTTGTTGTATTCTGCTATTTTACTCCATCCTTTTATGTGTAGTATAGTTTTGTCAACATTTTAACCAATTGCTTACTTTTATAGTGAAGCTTTATTTACATTCCATATGTCATGGTTTTGCTTGTGTTATAGGGTCAAGCTTCAGAATGGGCATTGCTGAGACGTCATTCATCTGAAGATTTATTTGGTGTACAAATCTGTGGGGCATATCCGGATACTGTGGCAAGAACAGTTGAACTAATAGAACAAGAATGTACAATAGATTTTATTGATATAAATATGGGTTGCCCTATTGACATTGTTGTGAATAAGGGTGCGGGATCAGCTCTTCTAACCAAACCAATGCGGATGAAAAGTATTGTAGAAGTAGCTTCAGGCACAGTAGAAAAACCAATAACTGTCAAGGTATTTTCCATGTTAAACACTATACAGTTGTACATAATATGATGTGCAAATTCCATTTAGCATCTCAATAGCTTCTGCCCTTTCTTCCCTTGTTCCGTATCTCTGAAATTTTACGTTGTGGACCAAGTCTTATCACCCTTACCAGGGGAAAAAAAAAGTCTTGCCGTGCTTTTGAATTTCCTAATAAGCTGACTCAAGAAGTGTACTTCCTATTTATCCATTACACCAGGTACGGACAGCTTATTTTGAAGGAAAGAATCGCATTGACTCTCTGATAGCAGACATAGGTTCATGGGGAGCCAGTGCAGTGACAATACATGGAAGGTCACGTCAACAACGCTATAGCAAGCTTGCTGATTGGGACTATATATACCAGTGTTCCAGGAAGGCCCCTAATACTTTGCAAGTAGTAGGGAATGGAGATGTTTTCTCATTTGTTGACTGGAACAACCACAGAACTGAATGCCCTGAACTTGCTACTTGCATGATTGCCCGTGGTGCACTGATTAAGGTTAGTATCACCTTGGTTCATATGGTGATTCTGTCATTTATGAAGCTTGTTATTGAGTATTATATCTCATGCTAGTTGTCTTTATCAGGAACATTAAGGTTGCCTGACCTGGACAATTTTTTCTTTTATTGTGTTTAGTGTCAACTAATGACTGTGTTGTGCAGCCTTGGTTATTCACAGAGATCAAGGAACAGAGACATTGGGACATCAGTTCTGGCGAGCGACTAAATATTCTCAAAGATTTTGTGCGATTTGGCCTTGAACACTGGGGTTCTGACACAAAAGGTGTGTTTTATCAATGGGGTAGCTGTATTATAATTCACATTTGTAGTATTTCTTGCTGGTACCTTACTTGAAATAAAATGAAAAAAAGTTTCAAGGCTTTTAATTGTCTCATTCAAAGTATGTGTAATCTCTATACAGATGAGACTGCTTCGGTTTTTTTCTTTCCAAGGATACAGTGAGTGTATTGGGGGAGGGGTCTATCAGACTAGGAACATGTAGTTTTTTTTTTTTTTTTTTGGGGGGGGGGGGGGGGGGGGGGGTGTCATTTAAGAGAGTCAAATTTGCTCCCAAGAATGTATACTTGTATATATAGTGTGTAACTGAGTTTTGATAGTAAGTATTATTTATGTTTTTGTTCCCCAGTTTCAGTGAGCCTATTTTCTCACTTGTTTTCCTACTATTGTGACTTCCTATTTTATATATTGGGTTACAGGGGTGGAGACAACCAGGCGGTTCTTGTTGGAATGGCTTAGCTACACTTTTAGGTACATACCAGTTGGTCTTTTGGATGTGGTTCAACAGCGAATAAACTGGCGTCCACCATCTTACTATGGGCGTGATGAGCTTGAGACACTGATGGCCTCAGACTCTGCAGCTGACTGGGTATGCACCTCCCTCTTTTGTTGCAAAGTTTGTTTAGGGAAAAATAACTTCTTGGAGGTATTTTCTGACGCTTGCTGCCTCAAACAATAGAAAAGAGTTTTGTTCAAATGGAGACAGATGGTTGAAATGGTGTGAAAGATGATGATTGAGACTAACAGATGGATTAGTTTCCATTATAATCTAAGTTATCTCCAATGAAATGAATAGGAACATAATTAATTAGTTATTTGACTTTATATAAAAATGTGAACTGACAGAAATTTTAAAATCATAAATAATTAATAAGGAATTTGAATAGAAAATAAAAAAAATACTAATAACCTGATAAATATGAAATCTTTTTATGGAATAGACTGTGGCTATAATTTAATGTAGTATATTTTATCCCAGCCGCTCATACTGCTAAAGAATGTTTTTTAATTTACATTTTCCTTTTCGTACACAGATACGATTATCAGAGATGTTACTTGGCAAGGTTCCAGATGGCTTTACATTCGCCCCAAAGCATAAATCAAATGCTTATGATAGAGCTGAAAATGGCTAATTCTGGAATTTATTTTCAATGCTGATTCTGTTGACTGTCATTTTCTTATCAACTGCTCTAATGAAGAGACATCTATGGGTATTTGATGCCTTCTCTGTTTCTTGCCACCCATTTTGTTTGAGAAAAAGCTGAAGAGACATCTGTGGGCATTCTTATCGCTTTGTTTCATTGGGGGAGTTGTTCATCATTTGACCTTCACTTTTCAACCCATACACAATTGCTTCATTCCTCTACTAAGGGGGAAAAACATTTTAATAGTCATTGACATTTGAAATGTAAGCAATATTGTTTGAGTCATGCCAACTTGCATGCTCGGGTCAATTTGACTTTTCTACTTGAAGTACTCATTTATGACACCAAGCTTTTATGTTTCTTTTCTTCTGTTCGAATAAAAGTGGGGGTTGTCGTGAGGATGGTGATTGGAGAATAGAGAGGATTTGGACTGGAAGTGACCCATGTTTCAATATGTTTTCATGTGCAATGCATGCATGAGCTTCTTACTTCTATGTTCTTTTATTTATTGAAGCGATGTTGAAAATGAATTGGAATGTGAAAGAATAAGTAGGTGAGGGATAAACAGGAACAATGAGGTTTTTTGTATGTTTTTTTCTTCTATTGAGCATATTTCGTTACAGCATATTTTAGGTTCACAACACAACATCTAAACGATTAGCAATATTTGCTAATTGCTAAGTAATCCATATATACTTTTTAATTTTTGCATAGTAATTTTTCACATTTTTTGGATCCTCAAGACAATACTGTTTGATTTTGAAGTTGTGATGTAATTTCATCTGCCATTTTTAAGAGAAAGTTGTCAAAATGTGACATTCCATCCATTCTAATTCTAATAATATAATAATTGCACAGGGGTAGATGAAGGGCCTGTGTGTTTATATTGAAATAATAAGATGGTGACATTATAACATAATACCTGCAAGGGTCCGTGTTTGGTATTATAAACGTGTATATAAATAACACTAAGAGTAGTGTTGGTTCAGGCATGTAATGACACTATTTTCTTTTAATTACCCGATCATATGGTTTATTAAATTGCTTAAAAAGTTCAACTATTTTAATGATATACCACTAAATAATATTTTAAATTACATTGACAATGGATCAAAGTTAAATTATAACCTTTGATGGAAGAAAATGTAAAGTTTGACCTTTGCCTTTAGTGGAACACAAACTCCCAAAAGTAACGAGGTCAAGTACAATATATAATTAATTTCACGTCTTGATACTCTTTAAGAGCCAATTTATAGTTATATACTACAGAAATAAGATCCTATATTGAAAAATAAATATTAAGGCAAAATCTGGAGTTCTAAAGAAAAGAAAAGAAACCCTCCCCAGTTTTTAATCTTATACACCATTGGTCTAAAGTATAAATAAGAAAAACTCCAAATATGAGATCAGGAGATACGACCAGCAATAAGCATTGAGCATATTGGCCTCCAGAATCCAAATTTCTGAATTGGATGAAGCAAACTATTGTGGTTAGATGATGGTATTGTTTCACTTACCTTTTACAGCAAAATCACAAAAGAGGACAATTGTTAGATACTAACAATCTTAACCCCTTTCTGATTTCTGTTTGCTTGAACCCAACCCCCATCAATAGATTCAAAACTCCCATTTAAGCCATCATCCATGAAGTCACCAATCCTCTTGACTTTAAGTTCTGTGGGTTCAACAGGATACATCCCAGAGAAGCAAGCATAACAGTAATTGGGAGCATCATTACCCAACAACTTCTTCAAGCTATCAAATGGAAGAAAAGCAAGTGAATCACATCCAATGAACTCCCTTATTTCATCCTCACCCATCCTATTAGAGATCAATTCCTCTGAGCTTGGTGTGTCCACCCCATAATAACATGATCCTATAATTGGCGGGCATGCAATCCTCATGTGAACTTCCTTAGCACCTGCTTCCTTTATCAGCCTCACAATTTTGGATGATGTAGTTCCCCTCACAATTGAGTCATCCACAACCACAACCCTCTTCCCTTCAAGCACAGCCCTTACTGGTGACAGCTTCAACCTCACACCAAAGTCCCTAATCTTCTGGGATGGCTCAATGAAAGTCCTCCCCACATAGTGTGACCTGATCAACCCTTGCTGAAAGGGAACCCCAGCTTTTGCAGCATAACCAAGAGCAGCCACAACACCAGAATCTGGAACTGCTATCACAACATCACACTCAACAGGGCTCTCAGTAGCCAATATTTCCCCAAACATCCTGCGAGATTCATACACTGACCTCCCAAAAACAACAGAATTGGGCAGAGCAAAGTAAATATGCTCAAAGATGCATTGTTTTGGCTGTGGATGAGACATGAGACAAAGTGATTGAAGGCCATTCTGGTCCACCACCAAAACTTCACCAGGGTACACCTCCCTCTCATATGTGGCTTCAATCAAATCAAGAGCACATGTCTCAGAGGCAAAAACAACAGCACCATTACTTCTCCTCCCCATAACCAATGGTCGAAACCCAAAAGGGTCCCTTACAGCAACAAGCTTATTTTCAGTAACAAACACAAGAGAATATGCCCCTTGAAGCTTCTCACAGGCATCAACAATCCTCAAGAGAAAAGGTCTATGCTTTGAGGTGGCAATAAGATGAAGCACAACCTCAGTATCAGAACTGGTGTTGAAAATGGAACCACTGTCTTCAAGTTTTGCCCTTAAGGAACGATAATTGACCAAATTGCCGTTATGAGCAACCCCAACAGAGCCAAAACGATACTCTGCAACGAAAGGTTGAACATTTTTGAGCATGGATTGGCCTGCGGTTGAGTAACGAACATGGCCAATAGCGGAAGTTCCAGGTAATCGATCAAGTTTGGACTCATTGAACACTTCAGAGACAAGGCCAACACCAGTTATCGATTGAAGGACGTTGTTATGTGCTGCCACGATTCCTGCACCTTCTTGGCCACGGTGTTGGAGGGCGTGAAGGGCAAGATAACAGAGATGAGATGCCTCTGGATCACCGTAAATACCCACCACACCGCACTCTTCACGGAGCTTTTCATCATCGTTGAAGAAAGCTTCTGGGAATGTGTTGTTTGTGTTTGTGCATGAAGCGGACAAAGGGGTTGTGTGGGTGTGGGAAAGAGTGGTTTTGGGGAACAAGGTGGGGTTGTTTGGGAGGAGGGTTTTGGTGTGGAAGAAACAAGTGGTGGTTGATGTGTTGAAAGGGAGAGAGTAAGGTTTGGATTTGGAGAGAGAGGTGGAGGAGGGGAGGGTAGAGAGATTTGGCGCAGCCATTGCAAGAGTAAGATGAGTGAATCACAACACAAAAACAGAGAAGTGCAACAATGTACAACAAACAAAACAAACGCTTCCTTTGTAGGTTTTGTTGATAGATTGGTGGGACCATGAACTTTTTATTTTTCGGCTTTTCACTTTTTCTCCCCAAAAGATTCCCTTCCCCCGTTGATTCTCAATTCTCATACTAACAATTTCTTCTAATTTTTTGGAGACTAGTGCAACTGCCAAGTGGCAAGGACAAACACAATTTTATGAATATTAATTAATTAATTAATCTTGACTTGATGAATTATTAATTTAAAAATTTTTAGTAATCATTTAATAGTTCTTTACTAAATCACGATATATTATTAAATAAACTTAATTATAAAATAATTGAAAATTTCAAACTTCTAAAATTATGTACTATTAACAAAAAATTTAATGCCGCTTTCATTCTAAAACTTTTGTTGAATTTTTTTTCCTATTTTTACTTATATTTCAAGCTTTGGTTTTTTTATTTGAAATTTATAACATATATTAATTAGGAAGAATATTAGTAGTATTTTTTATATGATAATTTCTTTATCATTTAAATATATATATATATATATAAAATAAACAAGAGGACCAAAGGCCAAAAGAAAATTAAGAGTGTGTTGGTAAAACTAGCTGAAAAGCTAGTTGAAAGTTAAAAAGCTAACTGATTTGATTGAATGTGTTTGGTAAAATTAACTGAAAATGATAAAATGACATATAAGGACATCATTAATTATTAAATAATGATAAGTGAGGGTGGTTGAGGGATAAACTTGTAATTAATTTTCAGCTAGTAGCTGAAAATTGGAGCTTTTTTATAAAAGCTACCTTAAGTACCTTTTTAAGAAAAGTTAGTAGCTATCTAAAAAAGCAACCTTACCAAACACGACTGAAATGGTTTCAGCTAACTGAAATGGCTTACCAAACACACTCTAAGTCTACATTCATGTCAATTTTTTTTTTTGTGTGAATCAAGAGTATCCCGAGCCGTTGCCGATATCCAGAGATTAATCCCTTTCGATACATAGAGATTATCAAAGTGAGTTTTGTTTTTCCCAACAAAGATCAAACCCTATCAAGACGTTTAAGAGACTCAATTATCTACCAATTGTACCAGATTTTATTGGTACAATCATGACCAATAAGAATCACCCATTGTTTAAACTTTAAAATATATAATCGAGTGAAACCCCAAATTGGTCCCTGAAAGATATGGGGTCGGTCAGAGTGGTCCCTGAAAGAAAGAAAATTGCAAAAAGGTCCCTCACAGATTGTAACGTCAATCAAAATGGTCCTTCTGTTAGTCAAAGTCTGTTATAGTTAACAGAGTTGATGATGTGGCATGTTTTGTGCACAGTCAGTATCAAAAGACTGTAACTCTTCATAATGGTCCCTGGACAGTCACACAAAAAGATTGGAAACCCCATCAAATTTGTCCCTCTCCTCTCTCTCGGCTTAAACCTTCTTCTTCTTCCCAAACTCTGTTTTTCATTCTTTTTCCCTTACGTCAAGCTTGCTTCTTTAAAGTGGCAAATGAAAGTTGAAAGCCTTGGAAATGGTGGGACTATGTGACCGACTTTTCAATCCGCTGCCCAATGAGAAAGAATAGATACACAGATCAAGTTATTAGATTGCTTGGTAGGTTGGATCCTTCATGTTTCTTTGCATACATTTTGCAGTAGGCTTGCTTCTTTTTTTTTTGTGCTTGATATTTGAGTGTTTAACAAAACTTCAATTTAAGCAGTAAGAAAAGTCATATAACGCTTTTATTTTGGCATAATGTAATTATTGATTTTAGTTTTCTTGTCATTGCTAGAGGAGTTTCATAGTCTTTCAAATGCTGAAGCTTTGATGTTTATATGGAACAGAACCAGAAGGAAAATTGAATAATTTTTTATTTTTCAAAAATTAAATTAAATAAATTTTCGTTCTTTAATTTTCATCTGATTTTAGTTTGATCTTACAATAACCATCCCCATTATCCTCTTCCTCAATTTCAAAATGGTTGTGCTCTTGGACTTGGACCTTCTGGCAGTAATTCACATACCAACAGGCAATACTGAAAATGGTTGCTACTAATTTAGAATACAAGGCAGGATATATTATGTTTCCCATACTTAGTGTTGTAAAAGAATTTGGTCTATTCATGCTCAGTACTTTTTTTTCTGAGTTTGTTCAAGTTTGAACCATTAGCTTCTTCTGGTGTCATAGATTATTTTATCTTTCTTTCAACAAGCTTGATTGTGAGTGGAAATAGAAAACATATATCAATCACAAATTACAGTGCGTGTGGTTGGTATGAACCAGGGAAGCAGGTGATGAAGGAACATAGAGGACAACAAAGGAGGTCCTATTATATGGAATTGACCCTCAGCTTCTCAGTTATCTTGACTCTTGAGTGGCATTTGTATGAGTATGAGATCAATAACCATGATAGAATTGCATTTTGTAGACTGGAATTTAAGCTTTTGAATAAAAAGAAAAGTCCTGAAGTAAAAGTCCCTGAGGAATTTCTTATTGATTTACAAAATAAGATAGGAAAGCTAACTGCTTATGTTCAAGCAGATGAAGGATATCCTATCAAGGGAAAACAAAGGCCAAGTCAGGGAATGTTTGATCTCTTAATAATGAATTAAATACTCTAGACTGATTATGCCAAATAACTACCTCATATTTCTCAGGATGGATAACAAAATGTGAAAAACTTATTCCAACAGCAGAATCTTGTGGCACATGGTGTTCGAATTACTACCTACATGCTGAGTTTATCATATTCAGCTTTTGTTTATTGTGTAGACACATTCATAATATTTAGCAGCATAATGTTTCATGCGTCAGTTTATCTCAAATGAAAAAAAGTTCCATATATGTGTAGTCCCATTTGTTCTGAAGGGAATGTAAACCAACAAGCCAAGCATTGAAGTGTATGACTAACAATAAGCAGAAGATTTTGAATATGCAACTATTGTTACATTTAGAAAAACATAGTTCCACAAATATATTATTCACAAAACTCTTACAAATTCTCATAGCATTTGCTAAATACCTTAATATCATGATAACTTATTCTGAATCTTTCATATAATCCACAATTCCATTTTAAAGAGTTAATGAGGGGATTGTCTCTATAAAATTTATACAGGTATCATTATATATATTGTGACAAATATTTATTTATATGAAAGATTATATTACCATGTCACGCATGCAAACTTGTTTGAGCAGTTAATTATGAACAGAAGACCAAGAATTTGAATCAAGCCAGTTATAGGCAATAGGACCAAGGAAAGCGTCAGGAATACCAAAGGAACTGACCAAGGCAAGTGCATGTGGTCGAAGTTCAGCACATAGTTTGGGAACTTCTTTCCTTACTGCAAAAGCATTCTCCGTAGACAAGTATCCATATCAGAGAAAGACAACATCTTCATCCATGCTAATTAAGGCATACAAAGATCTCAATTGACCTAAGACATTCTACAGAGGAGACAAGCTTGACGTTAGGGAAGAAGAATGAAAAACAGAGTCTGGGAAGAAGGGGGACTAATTTGATGGGGTTTCCAATCTTTTTGTGTGACTGTGCAGGGATCATTATGAAGAGTTACAGTCTTTTGATGCTGACTGTGCACAAAACATGCCACATCATCAACTTTGTTAACTTTAACAGACTTTGACTAACAGAATGACCATTTTGATTGACGTTACAATCTGTGAGGGACTTTTTTGCAATTTTCTTTCTTTCAAGGACCACTCTGACCGACCCCATATCTTTCAAGGACCAATTTGAGGTTATGCGTGGTTAAAATACTAATTTTTTTTTAAATATTAATCTCGCATTTGACAGGTTGCAGGTTTGAACTCCCACTCATCCTTTTGTGGTGAGGTAAATATAAGTGTCTCTTTAAATGCTCTTTGAGCCCTGAGACCTTCCCTACCCTGGACTGAGGCCGCTGTCCCTTCACCCAAAATTTTGTTGCACCAAAAAAATACTAATTTTTTCATAACAAATAAAATGTATCCGAATTAAATGCATACATTGTTACACAATTATCAATGAATGTTGACAAAATTTTCTATGACCCATGAAATGAAAGCTATCTTAAATATAAATTATATATAATGTATCTGATAATATACTGGTCCATATATACCATATCAGAATCCTTATCTGTATTAATTTACAAAGCTTCTATTTTTAAATTAAGAAAGCTATATAATGTTTATAAAAATTTAAAAATAATGTCTTAAATTTCATGATAAGTTATTATTTATGTTTTATATTTTAAAATATTTATTTAAGATAAAAATTTATCTTTTCTTCATTTCTCTTACGAATTTTCTATCTCAACTTACACTTAGGATTGTATTTACATTGTGAGTTTTGGAAACAAACTTTCCATTTCTAGCTAGTTGATATTATATTTCAATATTTCTAAATTAAAAAAAATGAAATAATAATTAATATTTTTTTTCTATTTTATAAAAATTATATAAAACCCTTAAAGTGTGGTCAACTGTCAATTTAGTCCCTTAATTGAAAAAATTGTCAATTTAGTCCCTGAAAGTGTAAAATGTCGGTTAGATTAGTCCTTTTGTTATTAACAAAATGTGAAACAGAAGGATTAATTTGACCGGCGTTTTACACTTTCAGGGACTAAATTGACAGTTTTTTCAATTCAGGGACTAAATTGACAGTTGACCACACTTTCAAGGACTAAAGTGGTGGTTTACTCCTCTCTTTTACTTCAAAAACTCAATCCAAATTCCAAACACAGCCTAGCTAAGGATCCGTGAAGTAATGAATGGTGACGTTTAACAGAATTGAAATCCTACTTGCTATCTGTCGTGTTAATATGCAGTTGCAGAGTTGCTACTATCAGTAGCACTCCACGTGCAATGTGTGCGAAAAGCTGATGAACATTTGGTGCTGTATATTAAATGAAAGCATTGAGTGTCAAAATAGTGAAGAAATATATTAATTAATAAAATGATATTCCAGTCTTTAAGTTGAGGCAATCAAATCTGTTTGTAGGTATAAACTATAGTTGGCATCGACAGTTGACACCTCTCAGAAATAATTGATTTTTCTTATTTATATATCATGCATATATATATATATATATATATATAGTGATAGTTATTTCTCCTAAAATGTGAAACACCAATATTGGGAATCTCCGTGTAGATGATGAAATTGACCGCTGACTGTGGAAAGAAGGACCCCAATTCCAATGCTTTTTGATTTAGAGGTTGAGACTTGAGATTGAGCCGCTCTTGGTTTGGTTTGAATTGGATTCTTGAACACTACACCTTTTTCTCATATTTTCTTGGCCACGTTGAAGGATATTGGGCATCTTTATTCTTTGGTTCGGTTCGGAATTTATTTGGAATGGATTTGGCTAACTTGCTTTAATTAAGTTTTTGGTCCGTATTTGACCAAAAACAAAAAAAATTGGTCCGTATAAATATATATCCCCATTTTTTTCATTTAATATATATTTTTTTAATTTTTTTAAAGCGATCCTCTAAGAATATTTTTTTTCCAAATGATCTATTTGAATTTTTTTACTATAAAGTGCTGATGTGGTAAAAAAACAGATAAATGATTAAAAAAATAGTGATGTTTTAGAGGATTAGTTTAAAAATTGTGATATATTATAGGGACTAATTTGAAAATCGTGATTTATTTTGAGTGACCATTTGAGAAAAAAATAATTATAAAAAAAATAGAGGGACTATTTAGAAAAAAATCATTTTAAAAAACTGTTTAAAAAAAAGAAATGAGGGACCAAATAAAAACTTATGATATTTGGGAGATTAAAAACATAATTAAACCGACTAAGTTCATGCCATTTATTTCTTCTTTTGTATACCTTACATAGAAAAGAATTACTCCTTTCGTCTCACTTTTTTTTTTGTCATTTTAGAACAAAATTTTGGCCAATTTTAATTATCATTCTACAATTTCAATAAATATTTAATATTTTTTTACCAAATATATCATTTGTAAATAATAAATGAGACAAAATGTGTATAATAAATGGTAAAGGGTATGTTGGGATCGAGAATTGATCACAGTGTAAATTAAATATAGCAGCAGATACAAAAATAGATCTGTTAGAGTTGGATTTACTATCAAAGTAGCACAACAATCAGAAGAGATGTAGAAGAGATGTAAATGATAGAAAAAGTAACATCAAATATTTACGTGAAAAACCCTCCAATACCGAGGAAAAAACTATAATAGAAACTCTGAAAAATGTTCCAAAATATTTAAAAATAATTAAAATATCATTTTCACACTTTCCTATATAAGAGATATACAAATATAGTATTCACTCTTATTTAAATACTACAATATGTAATACCGAGGAATACTAGAGATAACATCCAAAAATATATCCGTTGAATTTTTCCACTCACCCACTTTCTGTGATTTATTCTCACGTACTCTATTTTTTGTCTCTCTCACTACTTCTTGCTTGGTTGATTGATGCAATGGTTTCTCAATATCTCTATTTATATGTCAAAATACTCTCCCTTATCTCCTTTTGCAATTCTGTGTGCATTGTACATATTTCTATTACACTAATTATCTTTCAACTGCTTTACTTTTACTTTTACTTTTACTTTTGATAAGCTACACTAGGGATGACAATTTTATATTGCAGGTGGGGATTCCCACGGGAATTGTCCCATATGGGGACCTGAGGATGAAGAATTTTCCCCTGTGAGGATGGGGATGGGGACTAAAATCCCCTCGAGACAGATTTGGGGATGGGAACGAGGATCATGCTCCCTACCCCGCGGGGTCCCCGCCCCACCACATATATGTAAAAAAATTTTATTTATATAATATATATACTATACTATACTATAATATATATAATTTCTATTTTATATTATCCTAATTTATAATTTAAAATTGAATTTCTAATTCTTTTATATTATTTTACTATTTTTATTCTTTATATTGTATTTTTTTATTTTATTTTTATAATTATGGGGTCCTTGTGGGGACCCGTGGGGATGGAATGAGGATAAGGGAGAAAATTACCTCGAGGTAGGGAATGGGGATGAGGATGGAGATAAAACGGGGAGGCGGGGACGAGGAGCGGGAAAGTATTCCCCGCCCCGCGCAGGTTTCGACTAATTCATACATCAATTATTTTTTGTTTTTTTCATTTAGTTGGATATGGTTGGCACTATAGGGTATAATGGAAAATTACTTAACATTTTTTTATGAAATTTAGAAAATTAATTATATTTGTTTATTTTTGTGAAAAAACTTAAATATATGATAAGTAAAATGGGAGGGAGGTAGTAAAAGAGAATTAATTGATATCAATTCAATCAAGTATTGAGACAGTAATTAATGTAGTTTTGATTACCAACGAAGTTTGGTTCAAGTGGTACATGCTTGATTCCCCTAAGCAAGACCTCGAGTTCCAGTCTTGTGTATGGAAAAAATCATCCTTGGGAGAGCTAGTCCCACCATGATGTGGATGTTCCCGACAGGATTGCCTGGTTAAACAAAAAAATGTAGTTCTGATTCTTCTTACCTATTCAGTCATGAGCAAGTGCATGGACGACAAGTATAGAATCGGAACCTATCTAGCTGTTTGAAGTTTATCGCTAGCTAATTCACCTTTGGCTAACCTGCAAGATAAATATGAATAAATGTATCAATCAAGCTACTGCTATCCTGTTTCGTGCTGAAAGAGATGCCTCGGATATAAAATATATACGCTGTCTTCATTATGAGAATTGAGACCGAACAAGAGTAGTCACAGAAAAAAAAAAGGAGAGATCATGGAGAATAAAAAATGGGTCAAAACTTAACTCTGAACATATGAGTTTCATTCTCTATAATATATATTTTTTAACTCTTAATCACATGAGTTATGGAAAGGAAAATATGTAAGAATGTAATTTTAATATTTTTATTGAGGGTCGTTTATGTTGGGAAAATATTTCTGTTTTCATTCCCTATTTTTTAGTTTTAATTATTAAAATATTTTCAATTTTTATTATAAAAACATCATTTTATTTTCTATTTTTAAAATTTTATAAAAAATAATAAAAATAACTTTATATTGGTTTTTTTTTTCAAAACTCTGAAATATAAAAACTGAAAATGTTTTCTAACTAAAACTAAAAAATAACAAATGAAAATAGGAGTAAATTCACCCTTAATTTTCCATTAAAAATGCTTCTTTAAGTCAGGGTGGCGAACCTTTTTGTGAGGCTAGAACTAGAAAGTGTAGCAGAAATGGAATTATTGATTATTTGGGGGCGAATAAATATTGTTAAATAATTAATGTTAATTAATAAAAGATATTAAGTATTTCTTATAAATAACCCTTAAGACAATGTTGTGTGTTGGCAGAACTCTCCTAGGAATTTATGGATAAAGAGGTTTTGCTGTTTAGTGATATGAGAAGGAGCTTCCAATGACCAGTGGACAAGAGAAATAGCTAGCAAACACAGGGACCATAATAGGATATACACAAACTACATAAAGTATAACATAAGCATACCACACCTCACAGCTACTCCCAGCCACTCATTCCTCTTTAACGCTTTCAACTATTCATTGGCTGCTATTTTTTCGTTAATATAATGATTGATAAATAATGATAAACTAAAAATATATTAAATTGTATGCAGGATTTTTAAAAATTTAATATAAACATAATACTGTGTTAAGGCCGATTCTACGTTCCACCTAGTGATGTTTGCATTTTTTTTTTCTTATAAAAGATGAATAAATAATTTTATTTTTGATTAAATAATTTTTATATGATTATTTAAGTTTAATTTAAGGAAAAATATGAATTTACAATACAATCTATGCTAATTTCGTTGAAAATATATTAATTTAAAGTTGAAGGGCAAAATTTTACAATACACGGTAATATCTAATTGAGTTTTTATTATTTTTAAGTGATATTTTATAAAAGCAACTTAAAACTATTTTAATATCAATTATTAATAAAAATGGACATTGAATTTGGTGATTAGGGATTTAAATTACTATATTTTTACATTTTGGACCATGTGAACCATGGTCCACCGTAGACAAACCCCTGTGTTAAACTTGAAATATTATTATATACAACATTAAGTTTTTAAAGAATAAAAAGTTTAGAGAGTAGAGTATCCATAATACTTAATGATTAATGATTAATATTTATTTGCGTGTTTCACTTATTTGAATAATAAATGAACTGATTTATACTTATAATTATATTTTGATTAAATAAAATTCATAACAATATTGAGAAGTAATTAACTAATTATTAGGTGTTTGAATAGTTTTATTAAAAAAGTTAAATCATTTTTTCTCCATATATATATATATTTATATATATAATCAGATAAATGAAGTGATTACAAGACAAATGAAACAGATAGGCAAAGATGAGATGTGAGAGACAAAGATTGGCAATTTTTTTAAGGTTTTTAATTATGCAGATTGTGTAAGAAATTAATATCTCATGTGTGTGACAAATGTATGTGGTTTAATAAATTAAATAAAATAATATATTATTCAATTATTTGAATGAGAAGACATGTGACTTTTTGGGAAGGAGTTGTTATGTTTTGATAAAAGGGTATATTGCTTGATGGAAACAATATATTGGAAAGACATTAATAGTCTCAATCTCTGCCTATCAAAGTTTGTCTCTTAAAAATTACCATCAAGAATTGAAGAGTACAAGAAAGAAAAGGAAAGAGATAGAAAAGATTCTTCTTTCAAATTCTACAAGATTCAAATGTATTAATCTTATCATGGATCAATGTTAGTGTTTCTATCTAATCTTTTGTGTGAAAACTATGAATTCTAAAGATGAAAAGTGCTAACAACACACTCTCTAACACACTTTTTTCAACACAATCTCTATGATTGGTTTAAATTCACATGGGTCGACTCACCACATTGTTAGTGGGACCCATATAATTTGGTAGGACCCATGTGAATTTTTAACCCATCACATGAAGTGTGTTAGAAAATGTGTTGCTAGCACTCCTGTTCTAAGATCATATTTGACATGAAAGTTTACATGTGGTATTAGAGCATGTGTTTAGAAATTTATAATTTTCCATTAATGATATTTTATGTAAGCCATGAATAATGCTCTGAAACCTTTTCATGAATGTCCAAAATTTAAATTTGTGTATAAGTATCTCCATTGCATTGATTGATGAAAAGGTTACGCAAAATTTACTTTGGGTGCTAATGAATTGATTAAACCCATGTGAATCGTGATATTAGTTTGAATGGTGGTTTGTTTATTACAAGCAGGGCCGACCCAACATGTAGTGAGGTCATTTTATTTTTAGTCCTTGTAATTTTTTTTTTTTAGTTTTTCATTCCTATAAAATTTTCCATTTGTTATTTTGGTCCCTGTGGTTAACTTTAAGCTTATGTGGCTAACAAAGTGCCACATCATTCTGCCACATGTGATTTTTTTGCCCAGCTTAAATTTGTTTTTAGTCCCTAAAAATATGGTCTTTTTGTTTTTAGTCCCTATAATTTTTTTTTTTGTTTTTCACCTCCCCATCTAACATCATAGTGTCCTTTTGCTTCTTCTACTGCATTGTTACACTTCAAATTCTTGAACTGTTCGTGGTGGGTTTAAGGATATAAATTCTTTATGTATTCAATTATTTGAAATTTCAATACACTTGAATTCACGGTATAAAGTGAGAAAAACTTGTAACGACTTTTTTTCCTGTCTATTGACTAACAAAATTCTCATTTGATTTATGGCTATTGATGACCTATAACTTGATGTAATTTGTCCTGGGTAACAAAAAAAGGCTTATAATTGTAAATCAAGTAAAAATTTTGTCAATCAATGGATAAAGGCTTGGAATATGGGCTATGCAACAGGTAGGTTGTAAATTTCTCTTTTTCTGTGGTTGATTCTTGTCCACAAGCCATAAGTCTGGATGTCAATGTTGGTAATGCTAGCTGGATCTGCTCTGGAGTCTATGCAAGTCCAATTCTCAGCAATAGAAATTTATTATGGACTCATTTTGAAAGTTTGAGGGCCTCAATTGAAAAACCCTGGTTTCTTTTAGGGGATTTCAATGATATTCTTTTTTCACATGAACAAAGAGGTAGTAGCGTTTCAGTAACAAAGGCAGCTAATTTTGCTAACCAATTGAGTACATGTAATCTGCTGGATGTTGGAAGTTTTGGATCAAAATTCACTCGGAGTAAACATTGCAGAGGGGGGAAATGGGTCCATAGAAGACTTGATAGAGGCTTTGCTGATCATCCTTGGAGAATTTCCTTTCCTAATGGAACAGTTGAAAACTTGAGCAAATTTCATTCGGATCACTATCCTATTTTGCTTAGGTGTTGAGGCAAACCCCAAGTTCATGGTGAAAGGCCATTTAGATTTCAGGCTGCCTACTGCACTCACCCTCAATATGCTTCACTAGTTGATTCAACTTGGAGCATTTCAGAACATGATACTCTCCAATGCCTAGCTGATGTGAGGGAAGCTTGGACTAAATTTAATAAAGATATTTTTGGCTCATTATTTGCTAAAAAGAAATCTTTGGAAAAAAAGGTTGAAGGGAATTGAGAGGGCTTTAGAATGTGGAGATTCTTCCAGTGTTCTACAACTTCAAGGATCACTATTGCAAGAATATAACTCAGTGCTATTTCAGGAAGAAGTAATCTGGTACTAGAAATCCAGGAAAAATTGGGTTAGGTTTGGAAATAGAAACACTTCCTTCTTCCATGCACAAACAGTCATAAGAAGAGCTAGGAATAAAATAAATGGTCTCTATCTTCCTAATGGGGTATGGTGTACTGATGATGAAATCCTACAAGGAGAAGCTATTTACTACTTTAAGGAACTATTTTGCACTACAACTGCCAATGGTGAGTTTCATGTGTTCCTCTAACTTGCCAAAGTTGACTCCTGCTGATAGGAATTGTTTAACAACCCCTGTTACCAAAGAAGAAGTCTTCAAAGCTTTATCATCTATGAAGTCTTATAAGTCTCATGGGCCTGATGGCTTTCAAGCCATTTTCTTCAAAATGTATTGGGATAGGATTGGTGATGATATCTGGAAGTTTGTAAAGGAAGCTTTCACTTCAGGAGTGGTACCTTTATTAGCTGCAGAAACATTGACTGTGTTGATTCCAAAAACTGATAGGCCTAATTCTTTCAAGGAATTAAGACCTATTAGTCTTTGTAACTGTATCTATAAACTGATTTCTAAGGTTTTAGTGAACTGAATGAGACCTATCTTGCAAGAACTGATCAGCCCCTTACAAGCCAGCTTCATTCCAGGAAGGAGTACAACTGATAATGCTATAATCCTTCAAGAAGTTGTTCATCATATGAAAAGATCTAAGAAAAAGAAAGGTTATCTCATCTTCAAATTAGACTTGGAAAAATCCTATGACAGAGTGGATTGGGGTTTTCTGCAGAAGGTGTTGCAAGAACATGGCTTCCCAGATATAATTATCTCCTTAATTTTGAGTGGAATTTCTGGCACCTCCATCTCCCTCCTTTGGAATGGTAGAAATGCCCTTCCTTTTCTCCTAAGAGAGGGTTAAGGCAGGGTGATCCTTCATCACCCTACTTTTTTGTCATGTGCATGGATAAACTTGGATCTATGTTGTTGGATGGTGTTTCTAATAGATCCCTAACACCAGTCAATTTATCACCTAATTGCCCGGGGGTTTCACATATTTTCTTTGCTGATGATGTGCTACTTTTTGCTAAAGTAAAGCCTGCACAAGTCAGAATTTTATCTCAAATTGTTCAGAATTTTTGCAATATTTCTGGATTCAAGGTAAACATAGAGAAATCTAAAGCTTTTTACTCTCCAACTGTTCCTATGGCTAGTAAACAAAAACTAGCTCAGATTACTGGCATTCAACACACTGGTTCACTAGACAAATACCTGGGCTTTAAGATCTTCATGAATATACCTACCAAAGTTGACTTTCAACATATTTTGGATAAAGTCTATCAGAGGCTTTGCTTCATGGAAAGGGAAACTGCTTAATAAGGTTGGTAGACTTACCTTTGTAAACTTTGTGGTGAATTCAATTCCAACTTACAGCATGCAAGCTCAGTGGCTTCCAACTGGTATCTGTAATGATTTAGATAGATTAGCTAGAAATTTTATTTGGAAGGGTAATACCTCTTCAGGTGTCTATCTTGTCAATTGGGAGAATATTATCAAACCTAAGAAATGGGGTGGTTTAGCAGTTAGAGCAGCCAAATTTCAAAACATATCCTTATTAGGGAAGTTAGCTTGGTCTATCTTGCAGAATAATGAGACCAAATTATGGATTCAAATTCTAGAGGCTAGGTATGGACTTGGTCAGCAAGTTTTCAAGAGTTACAAGGGTGCTTTTTTTGGTTGGAGATCCATTCGTAAAGCAACAATTATGTTGCAGGGTGGTCTTACTACTAAGATTGGTGATGGCTCCTCCAATTTCATGTTTGATCCCTGGCTTCCTATTGGCCCTCTGAGTAATGAGGTCAATTTCGTTAATTCTTATGATATTGAATTGAGAGTCTGTGATTTATGGGATGGGAATTCTTGGAATCTGCAAAGGTTGTGGACTAATTTTTCAAAATCTACTTATCAAAAGATTATCTCCATAAAGCCTAGAATCTCATTTGGTATTCCATATGTCATCTCCTGGGAGCATTCACAGAATGGTCAATACTCAACAAGGGATGACTACAATTGGATTCTTAATCAACACATGCATTTTATAGATGACAAGACTTGGTCTTGGATTTGGAAAGTTCACTATAGTGAGTCAAACAAATTTTTAATTTGGTTAGCTGCAAAAGATAGGCTTCCAACTAAGAATCTACTTCATCACAACAATATTTTTGCATCACCTCTTTGCTTAGATTGTCAACTATACAATGAGGATGTTCTTCCTTGCCTGAGTGTTAGACAAGTGGCCTCACTAACTTAAGAGGGAGTGAATTAAGTTATTCGATTTTAACTAATCTTTTCGATTACTGATTTATTTTGCCTTTAGTGTACTTACAATCCTTTAATTAAGATGAAGAAGAATGTGTATACTTAAGATGATGAATAAGTAATTGCAATAATTAAATAAGAGCTAAGGGATAAGAAAGTGCAAACTCAGTTTATACTGGTTCGGCCAACCACTTGCCTACGTCCAGTCCTCAAGTATCCACTTGAGATTTCCACTATTTGTAAAATCCTTTACAAATGATGAATCCTCCAACACCTTGGAATCTTTCCTTGTGTTGAGAATCACCCACATACAAGAGAGGCACCTTCTCTCCAATCCACAATGATAAATTTAGTCTTTGAATACAGATTGTCTCTCCTTTAGAGCAGATAATACAAGTTGAAAGACCTATAAGACTTTCTTAAGATTTGCAAGTATTTGGCACAAGATGATTCTTAAAAATGATTTCAAACTTATTTGATTTCACATGAGTAATCTTATCAATTTTCGAAAAAGATATATATATATATATAAGAATGATGATGAAACATTGTAATCCTTGATTAGAAGTCATGTCTCCAAGATTTTCAAAAAAATGACTCTGGTAATCGATTACATGAATATGGTAATCGATTACACAATTTAAAATTGCGAACAGTTATGCCTAGAATTCAAAATTTGAATTTCCCGCGCTCTGGTAATCGATTGCAGGATTTGGTAATCGATTACCAGTTCAAAATTTTTGAATTTTGAATTCTAGAACTTCTGGTAATCGATTACACTATGTTGGTAATCAATTACCAGTTCAAAAAATTTGATTTTTGAACTAATTTTTACTTTATAAAAATACTTTATTTAATTTTATTTTTAGTGCCAAGTTCGTTGCAAATTTTAAGATTTCTTTTGACATTTATATCTAACTAAATTAAGCTTAAACTAATAGACCTTCTTGTGTTGACTTGACTTTGACTTTGATCTTGATCTTCTTGACTTGAATTGAATTAGTTCTTTCCTAAGCCAATTGTCAATCTACCTCTTTTCTTTCCTTTTATTGACATCATCAAAACCTGTAATCAAGGCATCTACAATCTCCCCTTTTTTGATGATGACAACCATCATTTAAGGGAAGAATGAAAAAAAATATTTTTTCAAGTCAATAACGGTCATTCCCCTTAGTCTCCCCTTTTGTGTTTGTCTTTTAGAATACTTGGGATACTTGGGAAATAAGACTTAACTTTTTGTTTTTTAAAAAATTGTACAAGACTAAATTGATTTCAAAATGATTTTCAAAACTTGTAATTAAATTGATTTCCAAAATTGATTTCAAAACTTGTCAAAAACTTTCCAACACATAGAATTTATTCATTTCCTACATGTCATCCAAAATTTCATTTTCATTTTCCCTAATCTCTCCCCCTTTGCCATCATCAAAAGCAATATTAGGCATCCAAAAACATCTATGAATCAAAAGCTAAATACCAATCAGAACATAGCTAAATACTATGGCTAGCACGAGAGTATACCAAACAGAGTATGCAACATAGTACTAAACTAAAGCATCAAACGGAAATAAAGTGGTCTAAAGTAGCCAAACCAAAGTGGCGAAAAGCAATACCAAAACAAGTCTAAAAACAATGCCAAATACAAGGCAATAGAACTAGAAATAAAGCGAGCTACTGATCATCGGAGGAACGGGAACCAAGACCGACAGCATCCTCAATGCGATCAAAGCGAGTCTCCATGGCATCAAAGTGCTCACCTACAAACACCCGGAAACTGTGAATCTGCTCTATAACATCAGTAAGGGCATCCATAGTGGCATCTCTATGCGGAGGAGAGGGAGTACGATCATCTATATCCATGGCATCGCCTTTACGCACCCATTCATCATTAAGATTCTTTTGATATCCAAAGGAATTGATTGTAAAGGCCCCTACAGCACTAGTCCTCTTGACAGGAAGCACGATTTCATTTTCCAAAGGAACATTGAAATGCTCCATAAACAAAGTGACCAAATAAGCTTATGGCAGTTGAGCATTGGCATTTAAAGCCTTGTGCATCCTATGACGAATCATGTTAGCCCAATTAACTGTCCTACTAGTGATCAATGCTCACATAAGAATAATATCCTCTTCTGTAGCTTGGGCGAAGTTGGTAGCACGAGGAAGCAGAATACGAACTATAATGTAATGCATGATACGATAGTCGAAAGTAAACGAACCAGCCAGAATACGCTTAATAAAATCAGTGTTTTCATGACAAACCATTTGACGGGCAGTGGGGGATGAGTACTCTGACTCCCATTCTTCTATCATGGTACCTTCAAATAATGCTCCATCACTACTCAATTTGGTCAAACTATAAAACAGAGACTGGTCTATCACAATGGGAATTCTCTTAACCTCACTATGGATAACGCCGTCTCTAATTTTCATATTACTATAAAACATTCGAACCAATTCAGGATACACCGAAGCTTTCAGAGACAGAAAATCCACTAAACCATAGCCTCTAAACGTCTCATAGCAATTAAATGACTCACTAGCAAAGAATTCCGAGTTCAAATACTTGCATTCGATGAGAGTACGGTTCAAAAAGAATGAAGAATACCTTGTTCGTTGCTTGTTGGATGAAAACAGGGCAAGAAGTGGAGATGGATTGGGCGGTGCCGGAGCTTCATCGGAGGTTCCTTCACGAGACTTGCGGGAAGCGGAGCATTTTGGGCGTTTTGATGATTCAGACATTTTTGAGAAATCAATCGGTGGAAATTGTAGGGAATGATGAGAGGATTAATTTGCAAGAAACGGAATGTGATTTGGTGGAGGAATGAGTGAGTTATGAGGATTGGAAGTGAAGAGAGGTTAGGGTCGCTGTGAGAGAGAAGAGAGAAAGGTCGCGTAAGGGAGAGAAAAAAAAGAACGTTTTTATAGAATTCATCGTCTGGTAATCGATTACAATGTTTGGTAATCGATTACAGATAGAGAAGCTCTCAGGTAATCGATTACTTCACAGTGGTAATCGATTACACCATATATGACTCTCAGGTAATCGATTACTTCACAGTGGTAATTGATTACCACGAACCCAGATAGCATCTGTTTGATTCCAAGCTCTCTGGTAATCGATTACACCTTATTTGTAATCGATTACAAGCTTCCCAGAATTCATATTTTGGGTTCTAAACCAATTTTATCCAAAAAAAAACTTCTATGAATCTATGTTAGAAACATCTAATAACCCTAATTCTCTCCTAATTGTGAAGAAACTTTCCTTGGCTAATGGCTTGGTAAAAATGTCTGCAAGTTGTTGCTTAGTCTCAATGAATTCTAGAACACAGTCTCCTTTTTGGACATGATCTCTAAGAAAATGATGTCTAATCTCAATATGTTTGGTTCTAGAATGTAACACGGGATTTTTAGACAGATTAATGGCACTTGTGTTGTCACAACGAATTGGTATATGATTTACAGTTAACTCATAGTCTGATAGTTGTTATTTCATCCAAAGGATTTGAGCACAGCAACTGCCATCAACAATATATTCTGCTTGAGCAGTGGATAAAGCAACATTATTCTACTTTTTACTATGCCAAGACACTAAAGCAGATCCTATAAAGTGACAAGTACCACTTGTACTTTTCCTATCAGTTTTGCATCCCGCAAAATCTGAGTCTGAGTATCCTATTAGATTAAAAGGCATGTTTTTAGGATACCATAGACCTAAGTTGATTGTACCTAATAAATATCTCATGATCCTTTTTACAACACTTAAATGAGATTATTTTGGATTAGACTGATATCTAGCACATAAGCAAACAATAAACATAATATCCGGTCTACTTGCTGATAAATATAGAAGGGATCCAATCATACCTCGATATCGCTTTATATCTATGGACTTCCCATCTTCATCCTTATCCAAGTAGCAAGCAGTACTCATAGGTGTGGCCATTTGTTTAGTGTTTTCCATGCCAAATCTCTTGGGTAGTTCCTTGCAGTATTTGCTTTGGTTGATGAATATAGCATTTTTTGTTTGTTTGATTTGCAGTCCAAGCAAGAAGTTCAATTCTCCCATCATAGACATTTCAAACTCACTTTGCATGTCATTAGAAAATTTCTTGCACAGTTTTTCATTAGTAGCACCAAAAATAATATCATCAATGTAAATTTGTACTAAAAGAATGTTTTGCATTTTTCTTTTAATAAAAAGTGTAGTATCAACTTTTCCTCTAGTAAATCCTTTTTCTAACAAAAATTTACTTAATCTTTCATACCAAGCCCTAGGTGCTTGTTTCAATCCATAAAGGGCCTTTTTTAATTTTGAAAACATGATTAGGTAAATCTTGATTTTCAAATCCTGGAGGTTGTTCAACATACACTTCTTCTTTAATAAATCCATTAAGGAATGCACTCTTGACATCCATTTGATACAATTTGAAATCCATTATAGAGGCATATGCAAGTAACATCCTAATTGCTTCCAATCTTGCCACTGGTGCATAGGTTTCTTCATAATCTATTCCTTCTTCTTGATTATACCCTTTGGCAACTAACCTAGCTTTGTTTCTTACAACTATACCATGTTCATCTAACTTGTTTCTAAATACCCATTTTGTTCCTATAATTGGGTGATTACTTGGTCTATCAACTAGATCCCAAACTTGATTTCTTTCAAATTGATTTAATTCTTCTTGCATAGCAATAATCCAATGTTCATCTTTTAAGGCTTCATCAATATTTTTAACTTCAATTTTAGACACAAAAGCCATATTATTGCATAAGTCTTTAAGAGAATGTCTAGTTTTTACTCCTTTTGAAATATCTCCTATGATGTTATCTATAGGATGATCTTTTAGAGTTCTCCACTCTCTTGGAAGATCCATGTTTGTTTGGTTTTCTTCTATTGTAGGATCTTCTATATCTTCCTTTTCTTTATCTTTGTGAACTTCTTCATTTATGTGGGTATTTTCTAAATTTTCTACAATATCATCAATTATCTCTTTTCTTGGATAAAATGTGCTAGACTCATCAAAAGCTACATGTATTGATTCTTCTATAGTCATAGTTCTCTTGTTATACACTCTATATGTTTTACTATTCAATGAATATCCAAGAAATATTCCCTCATCAGATTTAGCATCTAATTTTCCTAAATTATCTTTTCAATTGTTTAGTATAAAACATTTGCATCCAAAGATATGAAGATGAGAGATATTTGGTTTTCTACCATTGAATAGTTCATAGGGTGTTTTCTTTAAAATGGGTCTAATTAGTGCCCTATTCATAGTGTAAAAAGCAGTGCTAACTGCTTCTGCCCAAAAGTATTTTGGAATATTAGAATCATTAAGCATAGTTCTTGCCAATTCTTCTAGTGACCTATTCTTCCTTTCAACTACTCCATTTTGTTGAGGGGTCCTAGGAGCAGAAAAATTATGTTCTATTCCATTTTCATCACATAACAAGTCAAAGTTTTTATTTTCAAACTCCCATCCATGGTCACTCCTAATGGATGCTATTTTAATATTTTTCTTATTTTGAATCATTTTTGCAAATTTCCTAAAGGCATTAAAAACATCACTTTTATTAGCAAGAAATAAGGTCCATGTAAATCTAGAGAAATCATCTACTAAGACTAGAGCATAATAACTTCCCCCAAAACTCATAGTTCTAGAAGGCCCAAAGAGATCCATGTGTATAAGTTGTAGTGGCCTAGAGGTTGTTACTATGTTCTTTGATTTAAATGATACTTTTACTTGTTTTCCCTTTTGACAAGCATCACAAAGTTTGTCTTTTTCAAATTTTATCTTAGGTAAACCTATTAGTAAGTCTTTTGATATTAACTTGTTTAAAAGATCCATGTTGATATGAGCAATTCTTTTATGCCATAACCAAGATTCATCATTTTTACTAAGAAGGCATTGGTTATGATTTGTAGTATAGTCTAATTTTAACTTATATACATTATTTATTCTATAGCCTATAAACTTAATGTTTTTGTCAAGTTTGGATTCAATAACACAATTTTGTGAGTCAAACTATACTAAGAATCCTTTATCACATAGTTGACTAACACTAAGCAAATTATGCCTAAGGCCATCAACAAGTAAGACATTTTCTATGGAGGTTGAAAGATTTGTACCTATTTTTCCGATTCCCAAGATTTTACCCTTGTTGTTATCTCCACAGGTAACATGTCCACTATTCTTTAGGGTGATGTTCATAAGCTTTGAGATATCCCCAGTCATGTGCTTGGAGCATCCACTGTCAATGTACCAAGTATCTTTCATCGAATCCTACAAGTCACAAAATTGTTTAATTTAGGTACCCAAACTTTCTTTGGGTCCTTAATGTTAGTATTAATCAAAGATCCTTTTGGGATCCACATCATATTTTTGAGATTTGTAGAGTTCTTTCTAAAATAACAATTTGATGCACTATGACCCTCCTTTCCACAATAAAAGCATGTTAAAAATGGAGAACTAGTGGATTGAGCAATTACAGAGAAATTTTTATAATTCTTTTGTTGAGTTTGAGGATTATATCCTAATCCTGCTTTGTCAAATACACACCTTTGATTTCCTAAAATAACATCTAAATTATTTTTACCAAAGGTGAATTTTGCAAGTGTAGTATTTAATTTATTAATTTTCTCTTTATGTTTTAGGCATAATGTGCATGGATGAGTTTCTTTGTTGTTTTCTAAATTAATGATAGAACTCAAATTTTCATTTTTAGAGTTTACTAATTTAAGTTCATTTCTAAGATTATCTAGTTCTTTATTTAATTTAGAAATTTCTTTCTCAAGTTTTGTAGTTGTTTTCTTGTAAGATGAAACTAGTTTTGCTAATTAAATGATTCTTTATGTAAATCATTAAAGGCTTCTTGTAATTCATCAAATGAGATGGATGTATTATTGTTAGAAGATGTTACCTCTTCTTCACTTTCGTAGTCTCTGGCCATAAGTCCTAAGTCGATTGTTTCGTTCTCTGAGTCACTGGAGCTTATGTCGTTGTCATCCCATGTGATGTAAGCTTTCTTTGTTTTCTTGTCTTTGAATGTCTTCTTGTTTGATTTTTCCATTCTCTTCTTGTAAATTGGACAGTCTAGTCTGAGATGCCCTGGCTGGTTGCATTCAAAGCATTTTTGGATTAATTGGGAATCTTCTCCTTTCTTCTTTGTGTTAGGTGTAGGTCTTCTTCTATTTCCTCTGTTTCTTAGGAATTTGTTGAATCTTTTAACAAATAGACTGAATTCTTCGTCATCATCCAAGTCCTCATCTTCAATGATATCTTCTTCTTCATGGACCATTGATGATGAAGCTTTGAGAGCAATACTTTTCTTACTTTTGTCATTCTCTTCATTTTGATTTAGTCTCGTCAACTCTAATTCATGTTCTTGAAGTTTCCCAAAAAGTGAATGAAGAGACATAGTTGTAAGATCTTTTGATTCTGCAATCGCGGTCACTTTTGGCTGCCATTGCCTACTCAAACATCTTAGAACTTTGTTAATTAAATCTTCATTTGGAAAACTTTTTCCTAATGATGCAAGATGATTAACAATATGAGTGAATCTCTTTTGCATTTCTTGTATGTTTTCGTTTTGATTCATTCTAAATAGTTCATATTCATGTGTGAGGGTGTTTATTCTAGATCTTTTGACATCACTTGTTCCCTCATGAGTCACTTCCAATGTATCCCACATCTCTTTAGCACTCTTACAATTTGAGACTCTAAAATATTCGTCTATGCCTAATGCAAATGTGATTATGTTTTTAGCCTTTAAGTTGTATTGAACTTTTCTTTTATCCTCCTCACTCCATTGATCCCTAGGTGTTATCTTAATTTCATCCCCTAGTTGCATTGAAGGAACAAAAGGTCCATTTTCTACAGCATCCCAAATGTTTAAATCGATTGATTCTATAAAGATTTGCATCCTAGATTTCCAATAGTGAAATCTTTCTCCATTGAACACGGGTGATCTATTAAAAGAGTTTCCTTCACCAAAAAGAGAGTTGGATGAGGCCATAGTTGATCTTGAGGCTTCTAATCCTTAAACAAGATACAAGCTCTGATACCACTTGTTAGACAAGTGGCCTCACTAACTTAAGAGGGGGGTGAATTGAGTTATTCGATTTTAACTAATCTTTTCGATTACTGATTTATCTTGCCTTTAGTGTACTTAGAATCCTTTAATTAAGATGAAGAAGAATGCGTATACTTAAGACGATGAACAAGTAATTGCAATAATTAAATAAGAGTTAAGAGTAAAGAAAGTGCAAACTCAGTTTATACTGGTTCGGCCAACCACTTGCCTACGTCCAGTCCTCAAGTATCCACTTGAGATGATTTCCACTATTTGTAAAATCCTTTACAAATGATGAATCCTCCAACACCTTGGAACCCTTCCTTGTGTTGAGAATCACCTACATACAAGAGAGGCACCCTCTCTTCAACCCACAATGATAAATTCAGTCTTTGAATACATATGGACTCTCCTTTAGAGCAGATAATACAAGTTGAAAAACCTATAAGAATTTCTTAAGATTTGCAAGTATTTGGCACAAGATGATTCTTAAAAATGATTTCAAACTTATTTGATTTCACATGAGAAATCTTATCAATTTTCGAAAAAGAGACATATATATATAAGGATGATGATGAAACATCGTAATCCTTGATTATGGTAATCAATTACATGAATATGGTAATCGATTACACAGTTCAAAATTGCGAACAGTTATGCCTGAAATTCAAAATTTGAATTTCCTGCACTCTGGTAATCGATTACATGATTTGGTAATCGATTACCAGTTCAAAATTTTTGAATTTTGAATTCTGGAACTTCTGGTAATCGATTACACTATGTTGGTAATCGATTACCAGTTCAAAAAATTTGATTTTTGAACTGATTTTTACTTTATAAAAATACTTTATTTAATTTTATTTTTAGTGCCAAGTTCCTTGCAAATTTTAAGATTTCTTTTGACATTTATATATAACTAAATTAAGTTTAAACTAATAGACCTTCTTGTGTTGACTTGACTTTGACTTTGATCTTGATCTTCTTGATTTGAATTGAATTAGTTCTTTCCTAAGCCATTTGTCAATCTACCTCTTTTCTTTCCTTTTATTGGCATCATCAAAACCTGTAGTCAAGGCATCTACACTTAGATCATGCAATTCGGCTCTAAGGGTCTGGGATCATCTTGGCTTCACTAATCACAACAACTTTCTTTCATTCACAAATGCTTATGATTGGCTTTTTTGGTCTTGTAATAAGTTTGGAACAAAATTCCTAGCTGCACTTTGGGAAATATGGTTAGCAAGGAATCTGAAAATATTCACAGGTCAATCTACTACAACAATTCAGCTCCTTTGGAAGATCCAAAGCCTCCAAAGTTTATTTCATTCAGTTTTCACCCACGTGCAACAATCATCCAAAACTGAAGTAGTCCAAGTTAGATGGATTCCACCTTCTTCTGGTTTTGTTGCTCTCAATGTGGATGGCAGCTACATCAGCAACTCCGGTATTGCTGGTTTTGGAGGCCTTATACGTGACGGTAATAGCTCTTGGCTGAAGGGGTTTTATGGATCCCTTGAAGACTCTAACAGCTTACAAGCTGAATTGTAGGGAATAAACACTGGTCTCCAAATTGCTTGGGATGAAGGATAAAGAATGATCAAGTGTTGGTCAGATTCTACACTAGCAATTTCTATCATTAAGGGTGCACTACCGGTGTTTCATAAGCATGTTGGGCTCATAAAGGATTTTCAACAACTTGTTCAACTGGATTGGAGCTTGGAAATTAATCATTTTCCAAGAGAAGGCAATTAATGTGCTGATGTATTGGCCAAAAAGGGTTCTCATTCAAGACCTTCATCAATAGTTCTTCTAGATTCTGATAGGAAATACAGTGATATTGTCTTAGCTGATGCTAGGGGAGATGGCTTTCCTAGGAGTAGATCTCTTTGATCTTCCTATCTTTCTTTTTCTTTTTTCTGTTCTCCCTTTTTTTCTTTAATTCCATTTGTTACCAAAATAAAAGAAGAAGAGTCTTTGTACGGAATGGAGGAAGCGAGGAAGCTTGGGGTTATTTTTTTTTAACACTGAATTTCTTGGGTAGTTGTAGTTGGGCCCGGTGGGTTTGGGTTATCAATTACGAAGAAGGAAAGGAAAATATGGAAATGAATATAATTGCAACCAAGAAAACGATCTCGACCAAAAAAATAAAAAACCAAGAAAACGACACCGTATAAGATGTTTAAGCGCGTACAAGTCACCAGCTACTTGGGAGTCGCCTTGGCCGTTGGCTGTGCAGTGTTAGGGTTTGGTAGTGGAAATCCTCTGTGCAGAGTCTAGACTCTAGAATCTTCTTCTTAAGGTATGGCGCCACCACCTGGCCCTTATTCCGGTACAAGCACCCTTGCTTTGGTACGCTTCCTTGTCCTACCTCTCCAGAAATTCAAATATTATTTGTTATCAGATTCGACCTAATCTGATTGATTAAATTAATTTTGTGCTATTCTAATTGGCACTGCACTGCAGGTCGCTCGAGCTTCCGCTTTCTCATTTGGCCTCGTTTACGGGAGCATCAAGCTCAAGTACCTCAAGGTATCCTTCCCCGCACTTGTTATTCAATCATCTAATCAATCAATTCATCTATTTTAGTTTTCACACAGAATTAGGCCTAACCAGTTTTGATCACTCACATTGTTCATCGCTGCAATCATTTCAAGGATAAAAAAAGTAGAGAATTATAAATTATAACCGTAAATCATTAGCTAAGATTTTAATGACTTTATTGTTTATTACAATAATTATGATGTGATTATCAGCCCTTTGTACTGTTGTCTCCCGACTTAGCATACAACCAGATTGATTGATTCCATTTACTATTTTTTTTTTTTTTTGTTCATCCAGTGTCACTCAAAACTGCATGGTTGATGTGAAAACTAAAAAGAAAATGATTTGAGATTGAACAGCACATATTTAAAATTGTTGGTTTGATGAGTAAAATTGTGCACATTATAGAAATTCTGTTGGCTTGTTTGCATGCGGTCATTGATGTTTGATTTTCTTTATTCTGTTTATTCTCTTATCAGGCCAAAGCCAAGTCTCAAAAGAAAGCTCATCATTGAAAGCAATGAGATCCTTACGAGGGTAGGACTCCGCTCATGGATGGAGACGGAGTAGAATTTAGAAATAATTTTAACAATGAACTGTATAATGTTTTCTCGCATTTTTTTTGAAGCGTTTTGGATAAGCTTCGGAAAATCGGATGATTTTACAGCATTTCAGTTAAGTGCACAAAAAAAAGATGTTCAATTTGTTTAACAATCACCTTATTTTTGGTCTCGTCTTTGTTTATCTCTTGCTTCAAACCTGGAAAAAATGAGTGCAGAATTCTGCGGTTTGCAAGCCCTTTGATACTAGTAAAAATTCTTTTACATGATTTTGATATTTAGCTGCATTCTTAAACAGTGTTTGTCTTGGGGAAAATATGCTGCGAAGTGTTTGGCCATTCTACAGTTCTCATGTTTGGTGTGGAAGTTGATGAAAATACCCATCTGATTATGCACATAAAACGCATGCTTACATTAAATTCTGCAAAATGTGTTCTATAAGAAATTGATTCGTAAAAAATTATTTGTCAAAAGCAAGACCAATAGTGTTAATACATGTTTCCATAATTCATATTGTTCAAAAGACTAAAGGGTATACTTTATATTCACATCAAGTTAATACTACCTTCAAGACTCATGTGGTCATACTCAGGTCTCAGGAGTTTTAGATTTCAATTTTTTAAGGTCAATAGATGTCAATTGTTAAACGTAATATTTTAGCAGTAGCTGATATCAAATGTTCATAAATCATAACCAATTAAGTTGTATCCTCTACCACGACAGTCTGTGTATGTATGACTACAGCTGTCTCCACATACACACATGTATGAAGAAATGCAACCTAGGATCTCTCCGAGCAACTTGAGTTCTTCAGAGTTTGAGACAATCATTAGCAGCTTGATTGGCCGAATGAAATATAAAGACGTACATGGGCATTTTTCAACATGCCAGTACCGTGTACCTGATTTAAACATACTAGTGAAAAGTTACAAGAGGCAAACCCAGGAACGCAAGACACACAACACCAATCAATACCACGTTCACATGTACATTCATGTTGTTGATGCCGTAATTTGTTCAACACACCGAGATCCGGATAGCTAAACTCATAAATTCCATTTACAGGAATCAACAAGGAAAACAAATCTATACTCAAGTCCTCTTGTATACTTAACATCCTGGGTTATGCCATTTAGGGAGTGAAAAGTGAAAACCCAAAAAATGGGTCTACGCTACTTGGGGCAGATCTGTTGACATGCCAAGGCCAGACTTCATGTTCCGATAATGTCGTTACTTACTAACAAGAACAGCATATTTCCATATAAGCATTTGAATGAAGTGTTTCCCTGCACTGCATATAAGTAATTAATTTAATAAATAAACACCTGATGTAAATCTTATGAGATCCTAAAGCTTACCGAATTTGGGATATAAATACCGAATAGAATTCTTTTTGAGATACAAACCAATTAGAAAGCTTGAGACTAATTATCAATCTAGATAAAACAAAACTTAACCATCAGAACAGGATTATCTAAAGTGCTTCTTTTGACATAGTTTCGCTAAAACATACCTTACCAACACTGAGAGGTCTTTCCATATCAAACAGGAACAATGCTGATGCACCAGGAGGCAGCTACTCCACATAAATGATACCTTCGTCAGGGTCTTCACCATCCCAATTATCGTCATCATCCAACTGCTCCTGGTTTTGACTCTCTGTGCTCTTTTCATTCTTTATTTTATCTAATATTGCAATCACCTGAAAATTTGAAGTGGTGGATGCACTATATGAGTAAAAGCTTGAAGCACACTCAATAGAAAGAGTGGCCTACAACTACAAGTGCTGAAATTTGGAAAAGAATGACATGCACAAGTGAACACCAGCTATGAAAGCATGCTGATTGGTGGCGATATTTAAATTCATCCCATAATAATATGCAATTCACAATTCTCATCACCAGAAACAAAAAAGTTGATCTAGGAACCAAAGAAACCCCCTTCCTCCTGCACCCCCAATCGTTGGTTGAATGAGGTTAGCAGCATGAGAAGTTGATTATACAAGTGGCGATAACAGCCTATATGTTGCCTCTCAGGTATATTTTAGATTGGTGTATAAAATATCTTAAGTAGAATAAAGACAATCAAGAACCGTTTCAACCTCCATTGTATACAGAACTACACAAGCTGGCAATTGTACATATATGTATGAATGTATCCATATAAACAAGCACTGAATATACTAATTCTTACCCTGCTTCCTCTCTCAAAAGATTCATCCTCTAAAAAGCGTATCTCAGGAGTTAACCGCAACTTCATACGCTTCCCCAACTCACTACGAACATATTTAGCCTTTGACTTCAAGCCAGCAATGGCTACTTCCTTTCCTCTTTCATCTCCAAAAACAGATACATACACCTTAACCACCTACAGATGTTGAGTAGGAATATCAGATGCTAATTAACCACAGGACTTGGCATTACATCACATCCAAAACATGACAATACGAGAAGGAACTAAAATAACACACAAAGCAATAGAAAAGAAACAAATTAAGCTTTGAAATGTGCGAATTCAATATAATTATATAACATAATTGTTTTAACTATCCTAGATAATGAGAAATAGCTCCAATTGTAATATAAGAATCCCACACAAACACAAGTCACAAGTGCGTTGAAGGTACTTTGCTTAGCTTCCTCAGATATACTAAGAAAATTGAATTACTAACATTTGAAATTCGCAAATTATATATTTAAGGAAATGGATCTTTATCCGAAATTCTCCTATAAGTAGGGAACATGGAATCCAAAACCGAAAGGCTAAATGGAAAAAGGCAAAGCATAATACCTGCAAATCGGCGGAGACTTCAACGTCGGTGATGGTGGTGAGGGAAGAGAGATAACGGTCGGCTCCTAAGGAAGCTTCGGGAAGAACAGCATACTGCAAGATTTTATCTGTAAGGAGCATATCAGAAAGCTCCCTCCTTATTTGCTTGGCCACCATTTTCACCCTTCTCGGATTCGCCATGCATCTTATTGTTGAACCCGAACCAACAACTGCCTTGCCTGTGAGGGCCCACCCATGGCTCTGGCTCTGAATTGGGGTGATTCTGATTGAGGTTGAAGTTGAGGTTGTGGTTGTGGTTGCGGGGAAGTGATAACGCCAAGGTGATGGAATCAGTGCGGGGTGGTTAAGCAGGTATGTCATTGCTCTCTCTAACTTTGAAATTAAACCTCCCTCTATCCGTTTCTTTGTTCTTTGCCCTGGATATCAGATTCGTATGCAGCAGCAGCAGCACGAACAAATCAATAGCAGATATTTTTTGGTAAAAAAATTGTTGGGCCTGGGCTAGAGATAATGTGGTATTCGGCTCAAAAGTGGGGAATTGCTTTTCCCACCCTGAATTGCTTAATAAAAGAGAGTTAAGAAAAGGAGAGGGGTGGGAAAAACAATTCCCTCGTAAATGTATGAGAAGCCCATGAAACAAGACTTAGGTTTTACTATTTTGGTTAATACCCATGACAAAAAAAAAAAAAAAGGTTAATGCTCAAAAGTGGACTTTTTGCCATTCAATTAAAAGTTAGCAAACCTGGTGGTGCCGGTAAAAGTCTGTTTATAATATGTACACGGTTTTTTTTTATACCAACGGGGTTGGTTCAAGTGGTAAATGCTTGATTCCCCTTAAGCAAGGTCTCGAGTTCGAGTCTTGTGGATGGAAAAAATCATCGCTGGGAGAGCTAGCTCCACCATGATGTGGATGTTCCCTTTTAGAACCAAACTTAAGCATGATGAAAAACTATCATCCATATATCCTTGAATCTATCATGTTAATCATCAGAAACAAAAGCGCGGAAACATACCTGAATTCATGATGATAAGAGAGCGGTGCGGTTTGGCCTTCCAGATCAACACGTACTCTCTTGAGAGAACCCTTTAGCAATCTCTCTGTCTCTTTCTGATAATGGGATGTCAAAAAAGAAAAGAAGAACGTCGTGTGACCCGGGACCTAACCTATTTATAGACAAATAAGGCTGTCTTTTTGAATTTCTATTTTTACCCATCACAAAATAGAATTACCCTTTAGTTACCACACATTAAAGGTCCCATATCCTTTCAGATACATAACTGCCCAATATAATTTATTTGATCACTTTTAATTTGGCATAACCGTAGGTGTCCTTAATATATAATTATTCACATATAAGACCAATGTTGGATTAAGGATCCAACAATCTCCCACTTGGACTATATGTGTTACCTTATAATTATATAATTATCAAATGCATCTTTTACCAATTCAATCCATCAATCATACCAACATAGGATCAAAGCAGTCTTTGTTACATTTATCGTAACTAAACCCATCAATGGTCACATATGTTGACACAAATTAATAACATGAATCATGATATGGATGTATAGTATGGAATTTTCATGTAATGTGATCTTAACATGCCTAATTCCATTAGGTCCTCCTTAAACCTTAGTGAGATCAAACCATAACAAATTCAGAGTTCAAATATACCAAAACTTAATTTCTGCAAAAAATATACTTGAACCATACATATATTGAAAAATATGTCTATGTCATAGAAAACATTCAAAAATTACAAACTCCCACTAAAACTGAATATCACTTAAAGACATAACACCCGTACGAGCAGTGTGCTCATGAAACATTTTGGGTATTAATCCTTTAGTAAGCGGATCCGCAACCATGGAGTTTGTATCAATATGTTCTATAGACAACTGTTTACTCTGAACTCTTTCTTTAACAACCAAGAACTTGATGTCTATATGTTTAGACTTTGTTGAGATTCTGTTGTTGTTGGAAAATAGAACTTCTGATTTATTATCACAAAATAACTTAAGTGGTCTTTCTATACCATCCATTATACGTGGTCCTGTGACAAAATTTCGCAGCCAAATTCCGTGATTGGATGCCTCATAACACGCTATGAACTCAGCTGCCGTAGTAGAAGAGGCTATAAGAGATTGTTTAGCACTCTTCCACGAAATAGCACCTCCAGATAGCATGTATACATAGCCTGATGTGGATTTCATACTGTCTTGGCACCCAGCAAAATTGGAGTCAATATACCCAATGATCTCAAGCTGATCCAACCTCCGATATATGAGCATATAGTCTTTTGTTCTCTGTAAGTACCGTATGACACGTTTAACTGCCTTCCAATGATCCAATCCAGGATTACTCAAATATCTACCTAACATCCCTGTAACGTACGCAATATCTGGACGCGTACAAACCTGAGCATACATTAGACTCCCTACTGCTGATGCATAAGGAATCTTCTGCATTTCCTTTTCTTCAAAGGCATTCTTAGGGCACTAATCGAGACTAAACTTGTCTCCCTTAGCTACAGGGGTATTGCCTGGTTTACAATCTTGCATGTCATATCTCTTTAGAACCTTTTCGATATAACCTTTTTTAGACAACCTAAGAGTACCACGAGAACGATCTCGGTGTATCTGTATGCCCAATACAAAAGATGCATTACCAAGATCTTTCATCTCAAAATCCTTAGCTAAAAAACTCTTGGTTTCATGCAATAAATTTATATCGTTGCTGGCAAGCAAAATATCATCAACATACAAAACTAGAAAAATATATTTGCTCCCACAAAACTTATGGTATATACAGTCATCAACTAAATTCACTTCAAAACCACACGAGGTGATCACATGATGAAACTTGAAATACCACTGTCGAGATGCTTGTTTGAGCCCATAGATGGATTTCTTAAGTTTGCAAACCAAATTCTTTGAATCTTTTGAAACAAAGTTTTCCGGTTGCACCATATAAATTGTCTCATCAATGTTACCATTGAGAAACGTTGTCTTTAATCCATCTGATGTAACTCAAGATCGAAATGCGCCACTAATGCTATTATAGTCTTGAAAGAGTCTCTAGAAGAAACTGGAGAAAAAGTTTCTTTATAGTCAATTCCTCCTTTCTGTGTAAATCCTTTTGCGACAAGACGAGCCTTGAACCTTTCCACATCACCTTTCGAATCCCTCTTGGTCTTAAATATCCATTTACAACCAATGGGTTTCGCCCCTTCTAGCAATGGAACAAGATCCCAAACATCATTGTCCCTCATGGACTTAATCTCTTCATTCATGGCATCAATCCACTTTTGAGAATTAGAACTTCCCATAGCTTGATGAAAGTTAATTGGATCATCTTCCATCAATCCAATTCCATTCTTATGTTCTTGGAGATATACAACATAGTCATCTGGTATTGCACTTCTCCTTTCTCTAGTGGATTTCCTTAATGGCATAGGTTCTTCAGGAGGAAGAGTTTGTTCTTCAGGAACAACTTCTTGCATAGGAAGTTCTATATTGTCTTGATTTGTTGTGTCTTGAACAGAGTCAGGAAAAAGATCCTGGATGTAACGCCCCCGAGCCGCTTGCAGGAGTGATGAGGGTCCCCACAAACCAACACGAGTCTTTCCAGTATGCTTTGTCCTCGCTTGCACACTTTCCGGGAAACTTCCCAGAAGGTCACTCATCCCATAATTGCTCCAAGCCAAGCACGCTTAACTATGGAGTTCTTATGTTATGGGCTTTCGAAAAGAAGATGCATCTTGTTGGTATAGTTCTCCCCAACAATTTCCTTTAAGCTATTTTCAACTGTGCAGTCCCATACCTGCACAGTCTCTAGATCCCTCTCATTCGGGTGTGGGCTCGGTTCATCCATGTGTCCCTTCTTGCTTAGAAGCCTGCCAGGAGCCGCTCCTTGTCCGTGCCTCTTTGCACTGGCGATCACTCCCCGCCCTCATCAGCCTCCGGCTCTCACATGCCCACCGGCTTCCGCCTGGTTCGTCCCCGAACCACACCGTACTGGGAGAGGCTCGGCTCTGATACCATTTGTAACGCCCCCGATCCGCTTGCAGGAGTGATGAGGGTCCCCACAAACCAATACGAGTCTTTCCAGTATGCTTTGTCCTCACTTGCACACTTTCCGGGAAACTTCCCAGAAGGTCACCCATCCCAGAATTGCTCCAAGCCAAGCACGCTTAATTATGGAGTTCTTATGTTATGGGCTTCCGAAAAGAAGATGCATCTTGTTGGTATAGTTCTCCCCAACAATTTCCTTTAAGCTATTTTCAACTGTGCAGTCTCATACCTGCACAGTCTCTAGATCCCTCTAATTCGGGTGTGGGCTCGGTTCATCCATGTGTCCCTTCTTGCTTAGAAGCCTGCTAGGAGCCGCTCCTTGTCCGTGCCTCTTTGCACCGGCGATCACTCCCCGCCCTCATCAGCCTCCGGCTCTCACACTGGAAAAAGCCAATAACACCTATGGGAATATCAACATGTTCCTCTTCAAAGACAAATTCCTTAACTATATCTCCCTTTGCAAAATTGACATCCTCAAAGAACTGAGCATTTCCTGTTTCAAAAATCGACTTAGTTATGGGATCATAAAACTTGTACCCCCTAGATCTTTTAGAGTATCCAACAAAATAACAACTTATTGTTCTTGAGTCCAGTTTCTTTTCATTTGGCCGATAAGGCCTTGCTTCAGCTAGACAACCCCAAACATGCAAGTGTTTCAAACTAGGCTTTTTGCCTGTCCAAAGTTCATAAGGGGTTTTTCCAGTTGCTTTTGTTGGAACCCTATTAAGGATATATGTTGCAGTTTTAAGGGCTTCTCCCCAGAGTGATTTTGGAAAAGTAGAATGACTAATCATACTCCTTACCATGTCTTTAAGCGTCCTGTTTCGCCTTTCAGCACCATCATTCATAGTGGGCGAACCCGACATAGTGTACTGTGGGACGATACTGCATTCCTCTAGGAATTTAGCAAATGGTCCAGACGTTGTTCACCTGAACCGTCATATCTACCATAGTATTCACCACCACGGTCAGACCTGACGCTTTTAATTCTTTTGTTGAGTTGGTTCTCAACTTCAGCCTTATAATTTTTGAACACGTCTAATGACTTTGTCTTTTCATGAATGAGATAAATATAGCCATATCTTGAAAAGTCATCTATGAACGTTATAAAATATTGTTGACCATTCCAAGCAACTGCAGGAAATGGTCCACAAATATTTGTATGTATAAGTTCTAAGACATCCAAAGTCCTATTGGCCTCAAATCTCCTTTTGTTGATTTGTTTACCCTTTATACAATTGATACAAATATCAAAATCTGTAAATCTAAAGGGTTTAGAATTTTGTCTGACACAAGTCTTTCTATTCTCCATTTGGAGATATGACCTAATCGTATGTGCCATAACGCAACTGAATTCTCATTGGTTAATTTTCTTTTTATGCCTTGAGTACTTAATTGTAAAGATTCATTAAATGAAGCAATCGTATCGATTAAATAAAGATTATCATAACTTGATAAAGAACCATAACCAACCAATTTTGAATCATGAAACAAACTAAATTTTTCATTACCAAATGAACAAGAATAACCAAATTTGTCCAAAACAGAAATAGAAATCAAGTTTCGTCTAAAAGACGGTACAATAAAAGTTTCATCAAGATCCAAATAAAAACCAGTCTTTAATAATAATCTAAATTTTCCAATTGCTTTAACTTGAACCGTTTTGCCGTCACCCACATAGATGTATCTTTCACCATCACTTGGTTTTCGGCAACTCAGGCAACCCTGCATAGACACACTGATGTGAGTTGTTGCACCAGAATCTATCCACCATGTGTGTCTAGGTACAGAAGTTAAATTAACCTCAGAATAAACCAAGTTGAGAAGTGTACCTTTCTTAGCACGCCATGCGTGATAATTAGTGCAATGCTTCTTCACATGCCCTACAGCTCCACAAAAGAAACAACCATTGCCTTCAGAATCATTTGATTTCTTTTGTTGTTTCCTTTGAGGTGCTATAATTGCAACTTCCTTATCCTTTTTCCTTTTTAGTCCCTTGCCCTTATATTTTGAGCTAGAGGCAAGATGAACACTTTCTGTCTTATCTTGCTTCAATCTTTCCTCTTCCTGAACACAATGTGAGATGAGCTCATTCAGAGGCCAAGTCTCTTTCTGACAATTATAGCTCACCTTAAACTGACCAAATTGTGTTGGAAGAGAAATCAGAACTAAATGAATCAACAAGTCCTCAGAGAGTTCTAGCTTAAGTGTTTTTAGCTTTGAAGCAATATGAGACATCTCCATGATGTACTCCCTAATGTTGCCCTTACCCATATATTTCTTTAAAATTAGGTTTGCTAAGAGTGTACCTATCTCAGACTTTTCACTCTTAACAAACCTCTTTTCAATTTCCACAAGAAACTCCTTAGCTGTATTTATGTTTTCAGAAATTGTGCCCCGAAATGCTTCTGGAATGGCCTTCTTCATGATCATTAGACTCGTGCGATTTGACTTCTCCCACATTTTCATTTCCCTCTTATTTTCAGAGGCACTCTTATCTGTATGAGGTGGGGGTGAGTCTATCCTTAACGCAAGGTCAAGATCCATTACTCCAAGAACTATCAAGACATTGTCTTTCCCAAGATTTGAAGTTTGAGCCATTTAACACAGGAATAGAGTTGATATTGGCAGTAATATTGGCAGGATCATTCATAACTGAATTGAGAACAACAAACAAAAAATACACTCACATAAGTCTCAAAAATAAAATTAAATTGAAATACAAATAAATCCCATTTCAAGATACCGGTAATACATTAATATTTTATCTTTGGATAAAATTTAAATTATTCATTGATACCTTGACACGGTAATAAAATGCTAATAATAAGAACGTGTCAAATAATAAACCTTCCTTTGGGATGATTTAATATTTACACGCAAAACTGAATAATTATTACGCAATTTATCACCACAAGCGTGTAATTACATAAAAATACTAATCTTCCTTTAGGCCGACTAGTACGCACATAAATTACAAGCTCACAATCCTTTTATATTTTAAAATAAATTAATTTACACAATAGAGGTCACTTTGGTGACATATTGTTTCAATTAATTAATCTCAAAATATATATAAAAACTTTTTTTCAGTATTTGAATTTAAAATAAAAACGTAACTGAACGACGTACTATTCACAAAATATATATATATATATATATATATATATATATAACAAATCAAACCAACGGTACATTGATTGATAAAAAAAATCGCAACTTAACGATATATTCAATTGAAAATTTACATATTAAATAATCAATTAAATATTAATTAAATATTCACCGTTGATATAACAAATGAATTTGTCACTCCATATACATAAACGTTTATCAATTGAATTCAATTAAATATATGCATATCAATTGAATTCGTAACTGAAACTGACTTTTCAAAATAATATATCCATATCAATGCAATATATTAATTGATATCAAAATAATTACTGAAATTATGCATTGATAGATAACATGTTAAATCGAAATGAATTATTCTACATTAATTATAAATCAATTATCAATTATCCTGGCAGGAGCACAAAATCAACCGAAGGGAAAGTTTTGTGTGACTCGAAAGCACAAAACAACAAATCAGAAGTATGAAGCACCGTTTTTGTTTTCTTTCCCAGCTTCTAATTCCCTTTGGGTCTTTTATTTCGGTGATAATTAACCATGTTTCTCATTCATCTAAATTCATGATTTAATTCAAAATAAATAAATCATGTTTCACTTTCATGCTCAAAACAAATTAATGTTGTATCGAATCTGAAAACTAAACAACTATCAAAATCCTTTATCTCTTTACTACAATAGTTAGAAGATACAAATATATGATCTTAACGGGAAAACATGGAAATTATATAAAATACTATACTGAAGAAACATGCCCAGAGAATACAAAAAAAAAACCCTAATGATCAAACATGATATACAACTCTGATACCAATTGTTAGAACCAAGCTTAAGCATGATGAAAAACTATCATCCATATATCCCTGAATCTATCATGTTAATCATCAGAAACAAAAACGCGGAAGCATACCTGAATTCATGATGATAAGAGAGCGGTGCGGTTTGGCCTTCCAGATCAACACGTACTCTCTTGAGAGAACCCTTTAGCAATCTCTCTGTCTCTTTCTGATAATGGGATGTCAGAAAAGAAAAGAAGAACGTCGTGTGACCCGGGAACCTAACCTATTTATAGACAAATAAGGTTGTCTTTTTGTATTTCTATTTTTACCCATCACAAAATAGAATTACCTTTTAGTTACCACACATTAAAGGTCTCATATCCTTTCAGATACATAACTGCCCAGTATAATTTATTTGATCACTTTTAATTTGGCATAACCGTAGGTGTCCTTAATATATAATTATTCACATATAAGACCAATGTGGGATTAAGGATCCAACATTCCCGGCTCGAACAGGATTGTCTCTAGTGGAGGATACCTGTGGTTAAACCAAAAAATATATTTTATAATATAATTTGTTTAATTTTATTAAACTTGGCAATTCAGGCTAACTCACTTGATGCGGGTAGCGAGTTTTTGTTGGATGTACTAAGAAACCTAAGAGTTATTCGAGCTTTTAAAATAAATGTCTGAACCCTGCATTATTGCAGTCTTTTTACTGGTTGTGCGTGCTTCCCGATCTTTTTTGTAATGTGTTTTATCAGCCCAAGTTAAAAAGTCATAGAGTTATTCAGACTTGTAAAATAAAGGCTTAGAACTATGTTTTTGCGGGGTCTAATCACTACAGTATTAACCGATTTTATAGGTTGATTCGATCGGACTTGTCAATTTTATTAAAATGACTCCCGTGGAGGGTGTTGAGCGAGGAAAGGGAAGGGGGAAGAAGTAAGGGCCTAAGGAGGGAGAAAGAAAAATGGGAAACAAAGGAGTAATTTAAGAAAACCAGAAAATAAAAAAAAAATGGTGGTGTGAATAGCAACACCTTTTCATTCTCGCCCAAGAACAAGGCTTAAATCAAATATTCCATATCTTATTCATCTTTAGTAAATGAAAAAAAGAAAGGAAGGGATTGAGAAAAGACAAAATGTAAACCTCCTCTCCATGGTTGTAACTTGTAATTAATGGTTTTTTTTTTTTCTTTTTTGGGGCTGGGGTGTGGTTGGTATTTATGCTGGGCCCATCATATATTCCCAAATCTTTAATTGTATTTATATTTTAATGATTGCTGTGTCAATTAGATACTGGAAGACAGGAAAATCATGGGATTAAGATATGAAACATTACAAAACAAAGTGTAGTTGAATTTCCCTTTTATGTTTGTATGTTTCTTCTTTAACCCTTTGCATGTTTGCTTCATAAACAACTGTTAATTTGACCTAAGTATCGTTATCCGAAAATCTCTCCAGGGCTCAATACTTACTTAATGTCTTCTTTTGGCAGCTACCATCCACATTTTCTATTAATATTTGGAGTTGGTTACTTGTAGGATTTAGCTAGCTAGTTGGGAGCATGCACTACGCTTAACAAAGTTCCCTTCCTTCTTCCCCATTGAAGTCAAATCAAATTTTCTATATACAAACAAATTCGTAGTTAATCTTTTCAAAAGTTTCTAACTGAAGAATGATTGTTTTGTTGGTTGATGATGGCCATTGAACCCCAACGGCGTTATGTTCTTCCCGTTATTAATTATTCTAATCACAATGATTGGCCACCACTCCCCTTTTTACGCCCTTGATTGGTGATTGAATAGTAGAATTAACTTTACATTTGCTTTTTTAATTGTCATTTTAAAAGAAAAAAATTATTCATTTTTATTTATTATTTTAAAAGCTTAAGATAGTAATAATTATTATTTCATCAATTATATTCTTATTTTATGAAAAAAATGTAAAAAAAATATATATTTTTTAAATTAAAGGTTATCATAAGAAAGAAAATAATAATTTTAATATAAATTAATAAGTGAAAATAAACGTGATTTCAAGTGATCTTTTTTTAAGTATCCTCCACGAGAGGCAATTCTACTCGAGTCGTGAACATTCACATCCATAAGCTAACTCTTCTAGTGAGATTTTTTTTTTCATCCGACTTAAAATGAGATCTTATTTAAGGAAAATCAAATATGTACCACTTAAACCAATTTTTTAATTGTTTTGCATGTGAGCTTTAATGTCAGGGTTGTTGGTATTTTATAATCTGTGTGCATCAACTAATCAGGTGGTTTGATTTGAACCTCATTCACTTCAAAGACAATGATCGGGTTTGAGTTATATGATCTCAATGCAACAAGGAAGAGACATAAGTAGTATTAATTAGCGGAAGCACATGTAATGTTAGACTGTTTGATTACTTGAAGTTACAAACAAGGTTGTCTTATTTGTTTATTTTAATTGTTATTTGTTCTGATTATAACTTGAAAACAAACTTGCTTTAATTTACAATTTTTTTCTACTCAATTCAACCCAATCAAGGGTTTTTTTACCATTATCTTGTCGGCGATTGGGACAAAGTTAGACGATACAAGATTAGGAATAATTTTGAAAACATTTTTTATTTGAGAAAATTATAAACTAAAGAAACTGAAGGATAAAAAATTCAGTACATTTCAGGTACGAACAAGAAAAAGGCAGAAAATATTTCAATTTTTTGTTTGTAGTTGAGAATTTCACATGGAGCGTGACTTTTAATTAGAGCCGATAAAATAGGTCAATTTGACTAGGTTGACTCACAAAACCCCATAAAAATATTAGAATTGGACATTTATTCTATAAGATTAAATAACTCATGAGTTTTTAGCTCAATCTGATAAAATTCGTTACTCATAAAAACTCACAAAAGATCAAATAGTCTGTAAAAAATTAAACTACCTGCAGAAAACCCATAAGAATATTGAGCTTGGACACTTAAAATAAAAATTAAAAATACGAATAATTTCCAAATTGTATAACCCAACCTAATAAAACTCGTTACTTAGATTTCATCTCGGATTGGATAGCCAGAATTGCCTGGCCACCTTCTAATGAGGCAACAGACACAATCTGGTAATTATCTCAAACTCCAGGGGTATTTTAGTCTCGTCGACCATATATTCGCGCCTATAAAGATCCCACTTAGCCGTCGACTTTGAACTCCCCCCACTCACTCCATTCACACTACAAAGCGCTCTTTCTCTTCTTTTCCACTTTTTTCCTCTCTCTGCTATTTTCCCGAGAAAATGTCGCCGGCATCCGGAAATTGCAGCAAGATCCGGCACATTGTAAGGGTCCGGAAAATGCTAATGCGGTGGCGCAAGAAATCGTGCGTGAAGGCGCCGTTTGATGTCCCAGCGGGACACGTGGCGGTGTGTGTGGGTCCGAGCAGCATGAGGTTCGTGGTGCGCACGACGTACCTGAACCACCCGATCTTCCAGAAGCTTCTTTTGCAAGCGGAGGAAGAGTATGGGTTCTGCAACCATGGCCCGTTAACGATCCCGTGTGATGAATCGCTCTTCCAAGAGCTTTTGCGGGTTATGTCCAGGTCCGAGTCGACTCGGTTTTCTAACCTCGAAGATCATCAGAGGCGTTGCCACGTGGACGTCCCAAGTTTCCTTGACGTTGTTGGAGAATCCACTTCCACTTCCAGGCCTTTGCTTCATGACCAGCCTATTTGCTGAGATTCCCAACATTTTTTTCATTTATTTATTTTTTCTCACGTTTGTTGCAGAAAAATTATTAGTTAGCAGTTAGTGTTAGCAAAAACGTGATATGTATTATATATAGATAGAGGCAGGTTTAGTTATTATTTTGCATATATACATGTAAAAGAGAATTGAGTTATCCCTCTGTGCAGATGCTTCAAAAGCTAAAGATAGGTAGCCGTGTATTGTAATTTTGTAAAGTATGCAAATCAATGGACTAGACTTGGTGTTTGTCTGGTTCCATTTGCGAATAATTATGAAATTTATTTTAAATTATTTCTGTGTAACGCGGACTTTATAAATCATACCTTATTCATTTATTATATTAATTTTATAAATCTATCAAAATTAATTCAATCCAACACTAAACCAAACTGAGCCTGAGCCAAAGTTATGTTCTTCTCTCCAAATGTCATAGGTTAATATAGCGCTTTATTAGCAAGGTATTTCGGACATTTGACAATTTTTTTAAGGCTTAATAGCATTTTTTGTCCCCCTACTATCATCATTCCACGATTTTGGTCCCTCTACTTTTTTTTCCGCGATTTTGGTCCCCTATTATTCTAAATTTGCGATTTAGTTCAAAATTTTGGTTCCCTATACCTCCCAAATATGAGTTAGAGGGGCCAAAATCGCGAATTTGAAATAATAGGGGACCAAAATCGCGAAAAAAAAGTAGGGGACCAAATCGCGGATTGATGATAGTAGGGGGACCAAAAGTGCAATTAAGTCTTTTTTAAAAATATAAATGGAATATACAATATATAAATGAAAATGATTTTAAAATCTATATTTAATTAACAAAAGATTATTTTATTAATGATAAATATGTGTTTTTGAAACTTTCCACTTTAGAAAATATTAAAAATTAAATTTATGGTAAAATATTAAAAACTAATTATATGCAATGTTAATTAAAGATTTTGAGCATTATATATAGAAATTAACTTAAGTAAATATTTTCTTTAACTTTGTTTGAATGGATTAATTCTAAATTACTAGATTTCATGTGTTAGGATAGTAAAAGAAATTAAATGGCAAATAAGAGAGATTTTTTATTTTAAATATGAGGAATTTCAAATGACAAATATATATCGAGAGAAAATTTTAATATTTCTCTTTTATATTTAATTTTTTAGATTATCATTTACAACTCTTCTCATACTTAACACTTATTTTAATCATCACTCATCATTAATTTCACAACTTTGAGAATTTTAAAATTCTTTATCCAAATACAACTTTAAAAAATAATTAAATAATAGAAAAAATTGTTTTGATATAAATTTTCAGAAAATATATAATTAAAATGAAAAAGATGAATGACTATGTGAAAATAGAAATATATAAAAATAAATAAATTAGTTCACCTCTTAAGACTGAAAACTTAAATTTGCTATAGGGGAAAATAGTAAATGTTGAATCTACAGTATACAATGAGATTAGGGGAAATTTTCTTATTAAAAAAAATATTCAAATTTTAGTCCATCTCATTTTAAAGAATTGCAAATATCATTTTTATTTTCTATTTTCAAAACTTTTCCTCTTACACTCCTCAATTTAATAAAACTCTTTTTAAAATAGACTCTTTGTTTTTTTGAAAAAATAGACATGTTATTAATATTATCTTTTTAAAAATAGGTCTCTTATCTTTTTAAATTATGTCCCTTATTTTTTAAAAAATAATTCACTTGCCCTGACCTTTATCTTTTCACTTTAATATAAATTGACCATCAACCTATTTTTATACAAAATTTAAATAATATGAATTAGTGGTAGACCACTAGCTAGAACTACTCTTACATAATTTTCTTGGTATAATACTAAATTGTACGTGAAGGTACAATCTATTTTGATGGTAATGAATGGAACATTTTGAAAACTATATATTTGGTTATATATTAATTAAGAGGAGGGTTCAAATTACGTAAGTGTAAATTAAACTGAGTCTTATAATGTTAAATAACTTTAAAATATGTGATTGTATTAAATAATTTACCGTTGGATTGAAAATTACTATCATATAGATCACATATATAAAATTTTATATTAATTCAAAACTATTTGATATGTCATTAAGATGTCTCAAGATTAATGTTATATATACATTAATTTGAAATATATGAAAAAAGCACCCATTTGATTTTCAATTTATTGGTGTTCAAAGTTTATGAAATTTTACACAAATAATCAAGATTATGAATAAATATAATTCAACGGTTGAATTACTAAAAATTATATTAAATCTAAAGTTATCAACGATATAAGACTTGATGTAACGTATAATGGTGTAATTTGAATCATCCTCGTTAATTAATTGCAAAAAAGTGTAATGCAAAATTTTTTGGTACATAAATACAATGCAAATTATTCTCAAAATAAATGCATAGTTTTGGTACATCTTAGGTTACATTTGAATGAAAATAAAAATATGGATATCAACATTAAAGTTGATATTTATGTATATGGATCAGGATATTTACCATTCATTTTGCTAAATTTGTGTTTAGATATTAATATTGTAATGTTCTATGCACACACTACGTTGTAATCCGTACCATTTACTAATTAATAATTGTTCTAAAAAAGGTTGATCGAGCACTTACCTAATAGGGGTCAGACCTAGTCGTCAGTATAAGAGTATTAGATGCCTCTTGCCTAAGTCTCTGATCCAATCCTTATATAACGATGTTGGGCTTAATGGACCTCAGTGGCGAGATTGCCGAGTAGTTTTTAGGAAGGGCGCCCACTGCCTGTAGTCGGACGTTATCTCCTCCTAATAAGGTGTTGTTTATCTATAATTGGACATTGTTCTCAAAAGGCCTCCAGGGACCGAGCTCAGGTACCTAGGCGGCGCTGAACCAAGTCTCTAGAGTGAGAATGTATCAGATACCTAGGTTAAGGATGTACCCCTACTTATAGGAAGTCCTCGATGGGCCACCTAGGTGAGGCCCATCATTGGGATCTAATGCAATACTAGGTTGCCCTAACGGAGATCACGTGTAGAGCCCCCTCTCCTGTTGAGGTCAGTGTGGGCCCAGAGGTCTATAACAGTACACAGCCTCCTAGCTCGAGCCTAGGTTGCCCAAGGCGAGGAGCTCGGATTGACAAGTTCTTCCAGAGGTCGGGGCGTAGGTTTTTAGTATTTGACGGAAAACATTTTCCTATTGTCTTTTTATAAAAATTAGTATCCCAAAGGTCTTCTAATCAGAGCCATTCATTTTATATCTTTTATTCTGCGCCTTAGGATTATCGCACGCCTTTTGATGATGAGACGTATTACAAGTTCACACTATTTTTTTGGAGAAACGTAGCAGTGCCATGATTACACATTAAATAAATTAATTCACAATAAAAATCTTGTATTATGTGGGTTTAATTAATTTCTGTGCGTGCCTTTAATATTTTGTGCTTTGTAGTGGTTATTAAATGCCCACTATCCCACTCTTTCAACCGTTACAACCCTTCATTTCCTCCCTTCTTCATCTTCTTCCGTTTCCTTTCTTCCATTTATACTGCTTCTGCCTTCTCTCTTCTTCAGATGCATAGACCCTCCTCAGGTATTTTATTTTTCCTACTATTTCTTTTCTTTGCTACTGGTGAGTGTTTCTCACAATGTCTGAAATTCCCATAGTTGGTGGAAATGATTCCTTAGAGAGGGATGTCTCAAAAGATTGTTCAGGTAGTTTGAACGCTAATAGTGAGGCTTTTTCCTAGGTAAACCCCTCAGTTCTTACACGCACTTCTGTTCTTCTTTCTCCAGAATCACTCCTGCCCCTTAAGAACCTAGCACGCAAGCGTTTTCCAGAAGTAAGCAATCATTTGATCTTAGAACCTCCCCTAGGAAATGAGTACATATGCTTCTGTCCTTCCTCTTCCTCGTCTCTTGCCTTTACTTTTTTCTATGAAACTTTTTTAACAAAATTAAAAATTCCCCTCCCTTTTACTGATTTTGAATGTCAAGTTTTAAAAATGTTTAACGTAGCACCAACTCAACTCCACCCCAATAGTTGGGGCTTCGTTCGAGCTTTCGAAATACTTTGCCAGTATCACAATTGGGTCAAAATCGTGCTGCAGGATGGACATCCTTAAATGGGTTTTCTGGAAGGACATTGTTAAATGCTATTCATTCATCATATAAAGATTTTAAACCCAGGTACTTCCGATTGCGGGGAACGGAGTCCTCCTCCGAACTACTTTTTAATGCCCAAGGAGAATCTAAGTTTCCTTTATATTGGACCAAAAACCCAAATAGGTTGAGAGGAGCCAGAGAGAATGAACTATCCGATCTCGAGATGTTAGATGTAAAACTGTTAAAGTCGTTTCTCCTTGTGGATTGTAATGTGTTGATTGAGAAGGAAGGAGGTGCTGGAGCACTCCAACCTTATATTGGTAATTTTTGTTTTAATGAAATCTACTTTGCCCTTAACCAGAATGTTTAACTAAAGTGATGTTGATTTTGTTTCAGTCGAGATGTCAAACAAGAACGAAGCTTTTGTGCCTCAGATGAATGCCAAAGCTATGAAAGCTTTCAGCAGGGCAAACAAGCGTAAGCAAGGCACTCAAGCCTCTGAGCCCGTGATTGTAACTGACATCGAGAATGAAGTTTCATCCTCAACCATCTCCGACAAGCTTATTAGCAAAAAGGCTTGCCTTAACAAAGACCCTGCATCTCCTTCTGCTCAACCCTCCGCTAGCACAGAACATCCTCAAGCTACCTCGGCCAACCGTACTATCGTAGTGACTCCCGCTCCCCCAAAATGGCGGCATTGGTTTCAAGGATATGAGGGGAAACCGGGGTCCGAAGTAACCTCGATATTTGATCGGCTGTTTCCCACAGAGCAAGTAATCCAAAACCACTTCTGTAAGTCTGATGATCGTGTCAGAATCCAAAAGGTCAGAATGATGAATACTGCAAAGATGGTTCATACCTTCAATACACAAGCTGCTTTTATGGGACACGCTCTGGAGACAGGAATTGGGTTGTTGGAAAAAGAACTAAAGGAAAAAAAATCCATAAATTAAAAGATCAAGAAGAAGAAATCACCAGAGCGCGAGAGATCACCGCCGAGTTGGAGAGCCTTCGAGTAAAATTCCAAGACATTCACTGGAAAAGGAGAAACTACGTACAAGGCGACCTGACCGAATGTAAGTTTATATAGTCCGAATGTAAACAAAATAATTGACGCTCAATGACTTATCATCACGTATTGTCACAATCCATCTTCCTTAAACACTTAATAACGAATGCATAATCTTTAATTAGTTAGCTAATTTACAAAACCTCAATAAACTAACTCCTCATTTCAGCTAATATTCGAACTAATAGCAAGTATTAACAGTTGACTAATTATTCAATCACATTCCTCATATTCGTTTTTAAACGAGTTAAATTCCTTTCTTTAGAGTTTTCCTAAATGTTCCAACTAATACATCCCAGTAATTCCAATAAGTCAATGATTTAGTAACTAGTCGTTGAGTAATAATAGGTTAAAACAACTACCTGAGGCTTAAGTGAAAATACTTGGCTAAATTAAGCTAAGTTGGAAAAGTACCTTAAATTCGGAGCATGCCTTGGGTTAAGCATACCTTAGGTTAAGCTTCAGAAAGGATCCTTTCTGAATGTCAAACTTATTTGGTCCAATGTTGTTTATGTGCTTCATGATTGTGCAAGTGACCGAGCTTACGACGACTTCACATTAATCGGCCGAGTTCATCTTGGTCCCCACCAATTCATTGGCGGCTTCAACAAAATCGACCGAGTTCGTCTCTGTCCCCACCAATTCATTGGCGGCTTCAACATAATCGACCGAGTTCATCTCGGTCCCCACCAATTCATTGGAGGCTTCAACATAATCTACCGAGTTCATCTCGGTCCCCACCAATTCATTGGCAGCTTTAACATAATGGGCCTGCAAAAGATTTTTAATAAATCCGGGCCTCGTTAAAAACTCTTCCACCTCGAAAAAGAAAAGAGTGCCCAAATACTTTTATTGATAAAAACTTAGTAAGTACTATAAAATTCCTAACAACAAAAATTAATCATATACTCAAAATGATTCCTAACTATAATAAAAATACAATTTACTCAAATTCCATGTCCTTGGAATCACCCTACCACCGAGCTCCTCCAGCTTGATTGCACCTCTGCCGATCTCTTCATGCACACGAAAGGGTCTCTCCCAATTAGGAGTTAACTTATTTGATGAACTGTCTCTAATCACCTTTCTCAGCACCAAATCTCCTTCTTTGATTCTTTCAACCTTCTAGGGACAATCTTTGAGTTATACCTCCTCTCAGCTCGTTGCTTACAAGCATATTCTCGGATATGAGCCGCTTCTCTAACTTCGGGTAATAGATCCAATTCAATTCGTCGTCCTGCCTCATTGCTATCATCATCTGAGACTACCATTCGCATGGGTGGGCTCCAGAATCTCAACTGGGATCATATCATCAGAACCATAAACCAGCTTGAAAGGTGTTCACCTTTGGAAGAATGTATTGTGGTATGATACGACCATAAAACCAATGGTAACTCCTCAGCCCATAAGCCTTTTGCTTCACCTAGCCTCTTCTTCAAACCATTTAACACAACCTTATTGGCAGATTCAGCTTGTCCATTAGATTGGGTGCTCTACTGATGCAAACTTTTGAATTATTCCTAGCTTTTCACAAAACTCAGCTATAGATCGGCTAGCAAAATGAGTCCCATTATCAGACACGATATACTTAGGTATTCCAAATCGGCATACAATTTTTTTCCAATAGAACTTTTTAACTCTCTCTGTTGTGATTGTTTCTATAGGCTCAGCTTCCACCCACTTGGTAAAATAATCCATTGCCACTATAAGAAATTTCAATTGGCCCGGGGCTGAGGGAAACAACCCCAAAATATCGACTCCCCACATATGAAAAGGACATGGCGAACTAACTGACTGTAATACAATGGGATGTGCTCGATGTACATCAGAAAACCTTTGACAGGCTTCATATTTTTTAACATACAACAGGCAGTCCTTTCTCAACGTAGGCCAATAGTATCCAGCCCTCTATATTTTTTAGGCTAAGGCACCACCACCAATGTGACTGCCACACTGACCTTCATGTACCTCAGCTATCACTCTCTCTGATTGTGGGATTGTCAAACACCTCATCAGAGGGGTTGAAAAACCTCGCTGTTCGATTATTTCCCGTCCTCTTTGTGCTCGCCAGTTTTGAAAGGAGATCTGCTGAAACGAACCGGAAGCATAAAGATAGGAACTTCTTGAAGATCAATTAACGGTAAATAACTGTAAATAACTGTAAGGAGCTTGACACAATCCAAGACCTGCTGGAAGCACCAAAGCTATCAAAGATAGGAACTTGACACAATCCGTGACCTGCCAGAAGCACCAAAGTTATCAAGATATAAGCAACTAGACCCTAACCAAGACCTGTTGGTAGAACCTAAGTTATCAAGTAGTTCTTTAATCTAAGAACAAAGGATAAGCTCTCACAATGAGAAAACTCAAATTTTATTGATAAAAATAATTGTCTACAAACTGATTCTCAATGCTAATATATAGCAAAGGAATTTCCTAAAATAAACTATCTAAAAGATACAATCCTAAATTAAATAAATTTAATTCTAGATAAGATAAAATATAATCCTAAAAGATTTAATCCTAAATAAGATAAAATATAATCCTTAAAGATGTAAATATAATCCTAAGAGATCATGATATTGATTCCTAACATATCTTATCCTAAATAAATTAGTTATGATCTGATTAGATACACTTTCCCGAAATAGGCTCTCCTAAGATTCAGATAACAGACATAACCGATTGTCAGATCGGATAACACTCTTGTACTTCAATCCGAGCTAAGTTAAACCACTTTTTTGGTTCTTCTTCTGCTTGGTGGTCTACTTTCCTTTGGACTTCAGTGATCAAGAGTTGCAAAGCTCTCTTTAACCGCTCAGATCTGGCCCCGGTCATTGGATCTTCAATCCCTTGCAATGCATCTGAGGCATCTTGGTTGAGGTCGGATGAGATCGTGTCATTCCCCCTTCTTTGAAAAGATTCATCCTCGAATCTGATTCATCACCTACATCAAATAAGGATAAATCAGTTACATTGAATGTTGCACTAACATTACCATATTCACTTGGAAGATCTATCTTGTATGCATTGTCATTGATCCTCTCTAGAACTTGGAATGGACCATCTCCTCTTGGTTGAAGTTTGTTCTTCCTTTGAGCTGGAAATCTCTCTTTCCTCACGTGAATCCAAACCCCGTCGCCTGGTTCAAATTTTACCTTCCTCCTCCCTTTATTGGCTTATTTTACATACTGCTCATTTTTCCTTTCAATATTAGCTCGGACCTTTGCATGTAACTCCCTGACATAACCTGCTTTCCTTTTACCATCTAAGCTGAAAAATTCAGAAATAGGTAGTGGCAAAATATCCAAAGGAGTTAGTGGATTAAAACCATATACAACCTCAAAGGGTGAAAAAGAAGTAGTATAGTGTACCGTCCGGTTATATGCAAACTCAACATGTGGCAAACATTTTTCCCATTGCTTTAGATTCTTGCCAATGATAGAACGTAATAAGGTTTAAAGCATTCTATTTACTGCTTCAGTTTGTCCATCCATTTGAGGATGTGCAACAGTAGAAAATAGAAGCTTTGTTCCCAATTTATTCCATAAAGTCCTCCAAAAATGACTTAGGAATTTAATGTCCCTATCACTCACAATTGTCCTTGGTAAACCATGCAATCAGACAACTTCTTTAAAGAATAGGTCAGCAATTTGTGTTGCATCAGTTGTCTTTGAACACGCAATAAAGTGTGCCATTTTACTAAACCGATCAACAACAACAAAAATACTATCCTTACCACTTTGAGTTTTTGGCAAACCGATCACAAAGTCCATGGAAATATCTGTCCAAGGCTGCTCAGGAATAGTCAAAGGTGTATAAAACCCATGTGGATTTAATTTTGACTTAGCTTGCTTACATGTTATGCACCTTTCACACTCAGCTCGGACGTCCTTCTTCATGCTCGGCCAGAAAAAGTGCTCGGCCAGGATGTCCAGTGTCTTCTGCACTCCAAAGTGTCTCATCAAACTGCCTCCATGGGTCTCCTTAGTCAACAATTCTCTTAAAGAACTGACCGGTACACACAGTTGGTTCCCCTTGAACAAAAATCCTTCATACCTATAAAATTTCTCACAAGATCGATTAGAACAAGAATCCCAAATTTGTTTAAAATCAGGATCACTTTCATACAGACCTTTAATTTGTTCAAAACCTAACAATTTTGTTTGTAAAGAAGTAAGTAAAACATACCTCCTTAACAAAGCATCAACAACTATATTGTCCTTACAATTTTTATACCTTTTTAGATATGGAAACATCTCAATAAATTCCAACCATTTTGCATGTCTTTTTTGAAGCTTCCCTTGAGATTTTAAAAACTTTAGACTTTGATGGTCAGAATGTATAACAAACTCTCTTGGCCACAAATAATGTTGCCAAGTTTGTAATGCCCTTACCAAGGCATACAATTCCTTGTCATAGGTTGGATAATTCAATGCTGCCCCATTAAGCTTTTCACTAAAGTATGCAGCCGGTTGGGATTCCTGCATTAAAACAGCCCCTATACCAACACCAGAAGCATCACATTCAATCTCAAAAGCTTTATCAAAATTAGGTAAAACAAGTAAGGGTGCATTTGTTAATTTTTCTTTTAAAGTGTTAAAAGCTTTTTTCATGTGCATCTGACCATTTAAACACAATATTTTTCTTAACAAGTTCATTTAAAGGCGCAGCAATAGTGCTAAAGTTTTTCACAAACCGCCTATAGAAACTTGCTAACCCATGAAAACTTCTCACTTCACTAGCACTCTTTGGGGTCGACCACTCTTTAATAGCCTTAACATTTTCCTCATCTACACTTACCCCCTTTGAACTTATTACAAAACCTAAGAATACAACAGAATCAAGGCAAAAGGTACATTTCTTTAAATTAGCATATAATTTATTTTCCTTTAATACCTTAAAAACAACATGTAAGTGTTCAACATGTGCATTATAAGATTTTCTGTAAACCAAAATGTCATCAAAGTAAACTACCACAAACTTTCCTATGAAAGAGCATAATACATGGTTCATTAACCTCATAAAAGTACTGGGTGCATTAGTTAAGCCAAAGGGCATCACTAACCACTCATGCAAACCATACTTTGTTTTAAAAGCAGTTTTCCACTCATCACCCTCTTTCATTCGAATTTGATAGTAACCACTTTTCAAATCAATTTTAGAGAACAAACATGCCCCATGTAACTCATCAATCATGTCGTCCAACCTAGGAATTGGATAACGATACTTTACCGTAATCTTGTTAATGGCTCGGCAATCAATGCACATACGCCAAGAACCATCTTTCTTTGGTACCAATATTACCGGTACAACATATGGACTAAGGCTCTCCCTTACATACCCTTTTTCCATTAGCTCACTGACTTGTTTTTGGATCTCCTTGGTCTCATCCGGGTTGGTTCTGTATGCTGGTCGATTTGGTAGAGCACAACCGGGTACAAAGTCAATCTGGTGTTCTATACCTCTTGAAGGTGGTAATCCTTGAGGTAGCTCATCCGGAAAGACTTCTCCAAACTCCTTCAACAAATTTTGAATTTCAGAAGGTAAAGAATTGTTAGAATCATCATAGAAATATATGTCTTTAAAAACAAGAATCAATAATTGCCCTTTATCTAACAATACACTTTCAACTTCCCTTTTTCTTGCAAAAGCGTTCACCTTGCTTCTGCCCTGACTCGGTTGTAACATCGAACAAACATCCAATCTTGAAGTCAGATTCGAACCCATGCCCACTTCTCTCTTCTTCTCTTTTCTTTCTTTTTCTTGAACAGAAAATTGTTCTTCCAACTCCTTGCTCTCCCTAGCAATTCTTATTTGATTTGCATATGTTCAGAAGGTTGAAGAGGGGTTAGCACAAAGGTTTTATTATTCAATTTAAAACTATACCTGTTGTGATACCCTTCATGAGTTACTCGCCTATCAAATTGCCATGGTCGACCAAGTAGAATGTGTCCAGCATGCATAGGTGTAACATCACACAAGACTTTGTCTTCATATTTTCCAATGGAAAATGAAAGCAAAACTTGTTTTGTTACCCTTATGTCCCCACAATCATTTAGCCACTGCAGTCTATAAGGATTAGGATGTTTTATGGTAGGTAATTTTAATTTCTCAACCATCAAAATACTAGCAACATTGGTACAGCTACCACTATCAATTAAAAGACTGCAAACCTTATCACTTACGCGGCACCGTGCATGGAATATGTGCTCACGTTGCTCCTCAACTCCCCCCATCTTTGGTTGTGCATTCAACACCCTCCTGGTGACTAATGCATTACCGTGGTCTGGCTCGGTGTATTCCACATCACTGCAATCCTCCAGCTCAAGCATTTCATCATCTTCTTCTTCACTTGCACTTTCCACTTCACCATTGTCACGCATGAGTATGACCCTCTTGTTCGGACAATTAGAAGCAATATGTCCAAGACCTTGACACCTGAAACATTTCACGTGCTTTAGAAGAAGAATTGAATTCAGACTTACCTTTACTGGCTGAGGTCGGTTGTCCCATCTTTGCCTCTTCTTTTGGCCGAGGTTTCGGTTTGTTGGTAGCCCAGGATTTCCAAGAGGTACTAGGAGTTCCTGGAAATCTTACATCTCTGGATTTGAGTTGTCTCTCTACTTGGATTGCTTTGTGTAATAAATCTTCCATCTCCACATAATGATGGAGTTCCACTACATTTGAAATTTCTTTCTTTAACCCTCCAATGAATCTAGCCATTGTTGCTTCTCGGTCTTCTTGCACATTGGCTCTCATCATGGCTATTTCCATCTCCTTGTAGTAATCATCTACACTCATAGAACCTTGACGTAGGTCCTGAAATTTTCTGTACAAGTCTCTGTGGTAATGACTTGGTACAAATCTCCTTCTCATCACGACCTTCATTTCCTCCCAAGATTGAATTGGTCTTTCTCCACACCTTCGCCTACTCAACACATATTGATCCCACCATATACTTGCATAATCAGTGAATTCTACCACAACTAATTTTACCTTTTTCTCCTCAGAATAATTATGGCAATCAAAAACATGCTCCACCTTTCTTTCCCACTCCAAATATAACTCAGGATCATTCTTCCCTTGGAAAGAAGGAATGCTCATCTTGATGTTTCCAAGATGATTATCCCCGTTGCTTTCTCTTCTAGAACTACTTCCCTTCTCCTCTTCTTCCTCTTCCTCTTCTTCAGTGCGGTTAGGAGACGTTCTACTCCTCCTTGGAAACCGATCTTCCATCTCATCCATTCTTGCACTCATTCTCATAAATTCACTTTGTAGTGTCTTGAGGAACGATTTGAGGTCTATTTCTCCAGCATCCTCCTCACGTTGGTTTACTGTACTCATGATTAAAAGAAATTTGTCTGTAAATCAAATGATGTTAGTGATAAAAATAAGAATCCTCAACACACTCCCTTACATGTTTTCACTCAAAAGTTTTGATTCTCTCGTGTATCACTCTAATTTTTGGCTTTTTCTCACTATATTGTACTCACCACTCTTGCCTTTTTCCACTCAACTTATCCTTACAAGCTCTTGAAATAAGGAGCTTTTGGGATAGATTCTACTAACAAGTAATAGAGAAGGTGTTGATGATAACTTGACAATTTTTAGTGACAAAACACTATCCCAGAAAGTAATCAAGATGTGTAGCCGATTACAACTCTTCAATTCAGATGGATTCGTCACCTCGGATGAAATCTTCTGCTTGGAATAAACATTGTGGACAACAGAACTGGATTTGTTGTTGAGAAAATTTAATACTGCACCTTTTTTTTTACTATCTGCACCTTTCTCTTTTTTTTACTACTACAGATCTCCCTTTTTTTTGTATTGTCTGCACCTCTTTTTTTTTTTTTTTAACTAATGCAGTTTTTTTTGGTTTTTTAATAAGATAAAAACTAAAATATAAGGATATATATTACCAATTGATCTCAAGAGCCAAAGCTCTGGTACCAAAATGATACGAACCGGAAGCGTAAAGATAGGAAATTCTTGAAGATCAATTAACGGTAAATAACTGTAAATAACTGTAAGGAGCTTGACACAATCCAAGACCTGCTGGAAGCATCAAAGCTATCAAAGATAGGAACTTGACACAATCCGTGACTTTCCGGAAGCACCAAAGTTATCAAGATATAAGCAACTAGACCCTAACCAAGACCTGCTGGTAGAACCTAAGTTATCAAGTAGTTCTTTAATCCAAGAACAAAGGATAAGCTCTCACAATGAGAAAACTCAAATTTTATTGATAAAAATAATTGTCTACAAACTGATTCTCAATGCTAATATATAGCAAAGGAATTTCCTAAATAAACTATCTAAAAGATACAATCCTAAATTAAATAAATTTAATTCTAGATAAGATAAAATATAATCCTAAAAGATTTAATCCTAAATAAGATAAAATATAATCCTAAAAGATGTAAATATAATCCTAAGAGATCATGATATTGATTCCTAACATATCTTATCCTAAATAAATTAGTTATGATCTGATTAGATACACTTTCCCGAAATAGGCTCTCCTAAGATTCGGATAACAGACATAACCGATTATCAGATCGGATAACACTCTTGTACTTCAATCCGAGCTAAGTTAAACCACTTTTTTGGTTCTTCTTCTGCTTGGTGGTCTACTTTCCTTTGGACTTCAGTGATCAAGAGTTGCAAAGCTCTCTTTAACCGCTCAGATCTGGCCCCGGTCATTGGATCTTCAATCCCTTGCAATGCATCTGAGGCACCTTGGTTGAGGTCGGATGAGATCGTGTCATCTGCCCTCCCATTTTGCTCCCTAGGCACATATTCCAATTTGAAATTGTGAAAACTCTCCACCATCTGCTACACTAAGGCTAAGTATTTTACCAGTTGTGAATCTTTTGCTCGGTAGTCGCCACTCACTTGTCCAGTGACTAGTTGCGAGTCACTCCTAGCCGTCAAGGTGGTAACACCGACCTTTTTAGCTAGCCGTAAACCTGCCAACAAAGCCCTGTACTCACCTTGGTTGTTACTGGCCTTAAAGTCAAACCGAAACAATTGCTCAATCAAGACCCCACATGGTCCTTCCAAAATAACCCCAACTCCACTACCCTTCATATTGGATGCTCCGTCTACCGACAAAATCCAGCTTTGCTTTGTTCCCTCTTTATCCTCCAGGCTAGGTGATGACAACTCGGCTATGAAATCAGATAACACTTGTGCCTTTATTGGACCCCTCGGCTTGTAACGCAAACCATGTTCAAATAATTCCACTGCCCATCCAACCATTCTACCAGCTAAGTCAGGCTTTTGAAATACTTGCCTGATAGGCTGATCAGTTTTCACCACCACCTCATGGCTCTGGAAGTATGGTCTCAATCTCCTCGTCGTTATCACCAAGGCTAACGCTATTTTCTCAATCTTCTGATATCGCTGCTCGGCTCCCTGTAGAACTCGACTGACAAAATAAACCGACTTTTGAATTTTCCCCTCCTCTTGGACTAGTACCGAGCTTATGGCATGCTCAGATACAGAAATGTATAATTGGAGCGGTAACCCCTCCCTGGGGCGTATTAAAATGGGAGGGGAAGATAAAAACGCCTTTAACTGCTGGAAGGCCTCTTCACATTCTCCTGTCCAAGTGAATTTTTCCTTCTTCCTCAGCAACTTAAACAACGACAATGCCTTATCTGCCGACCTCGACAGAAACCGAGATAATGCAGCTAAACTCCCCGTCAATTGTTGGACTTTCTTTGCATTGGTTGGACTTCGCATTTCCAATATAGCCCGACACTTATCTGGATTAGCCTCAATGTCGCGCTCTATGATTATGAACCCCAGAAACTTCCCTGAGTGGATTCCGAAAGCACACTTCTGCGGGTTGAGGCACATGTTATGTTTTCGGATTTCAGAAAATATCTTTCAAATCTGAAAGATGATCTTCCTCCCTTGTAGACTTTACCACCATATCATCCACGTACACTTCTAAATTCCTGCCGATTTGTTTCTGGAACACCTTGTCCATAGGTCTCTGGTAGGTCGCCCCTGCATTTTTCAATCCAAAACACATAACACGATAGCAGAAGTTAGAGTTTTCAGTCATAAATGTTGTTTTATCTTCATCTAAAGGATGCATTCGGATTTGATTATAACCCGAATACGCATCCATTAACCTTAATAATTTATGCCCTGATGTTCCATCTACTAGACTATCTATGATAGGAAGAGGATACGGGTCTTTAGGGCACGCCTTATTTAAGTCGGTGAAATCAGTGCACATCCTCCATTTCCCATTAGCTTTCTTCACCAATACCACATTTTCTAGCCAAGTAGGATACTTTATTTCCCTAATGAACTTAGCACTTAGAAGCTTCTCAGTTTCCTCAGCTATGACCTGCCTTTTTTCTTCTCCCACTCTACGCTTCCTCTGACATACAGGTCGAGCTTTGGGATCTAGTGCTAACCTATGACATATGAAGTCGGGATCAATTTCCGGCATGTCATCGGCAGACCAAGCAAACAAGTCCGAGTTCTGACGAAGCACTTCAATCAATTGAGCCCACGGGTCCTCCTGCAATGACGAACCAACCCTAGTACATTTTCCTTCTGCATCTCCGATTTGGACATCCTTTAGCTCCTTCAATGGTTGAGGTCGTCTGTCTTTTCTCAGGTCGCCTCTCGGGTCCAACTCTGCAAAGAAAACCTTTTGAGATGGATCCTCTGCGACTTCTGCCCATTCTCCTCTCTTGAGACGTAGACTATTTCGGTAACACCTTCTTTCCGCCTCCTGATCCGCCCTAACCACCCCAGTGTTTCCATTGGATAAGGGGAACTTCATCGTCAAGTGGACAGTCGACACCATCACCCCTAGAGCGTTCAACGCGGCTCTTCCCACTATAGCATTGTATGATGAAGGTGCATTCACAACTAGGTATTTGACCCTAACTGTCTTCGAATTCGGCTTCATACCGAAAGTTGTTAACAACTCCACATATCCCCGAACTTCTACTGAATCTCTAGTAAAGCCAACCAGTGATCCCGTGAATGGTAGCAAGAGCTCCCGTGCCAACCTTAACTTTTTAAATGTGCTCAAATACATCACATCAGCCGAGCTGCCTTGGTCCACTAACACTCTCTGCACCCTGTAGGCTGCCATCGTTACCTCAATCACCATTTGATCATGCTCATGTGGTTGAATGCCCTTAAAGTCATCATCCGAGAAAATGATTGGTGGGAAATGCGGGTGCTCCAATTCATCTTCGGCAACTGCATTGATCTGCATCACCGATCTGCAATAACGTCTTCTTGTCGAGCTAGCGCAACCTCCTCCTATAAATCCTCCTGCAATCATTGTCACCATCCCTCTAATTTCCTCTTCACGCTCAATGTTATTCTCTTGCACCTTAGGTCGTGTCTGAGTGGGGTAACTCCGTCCTCGCCCCTGACCTCCAGTCCGGGCATAGCCTGGCTTCCCCCTCCCTGCAACGTACTTCTTTAAATACCCATCTTTAATGAGCTACTCTATTTGATTCATCAAGTCCCAGCACTCCTCTGTATCATGGCCTCTCACTCTGTAGAATTCGCACCATCTCTCCTTATGCGGCCCTCTTAAACCTCTAGCTGGTGGTGGAAGTTCTAACATATTAGAATTGAAAACTTCCCTCAAAATCTGGCTCCTTTTAACATTCAATGGAGTAAGGTCCATTTTCAGCAAAAAATCCATGTTCCTCCTCGTGGGATCGCTATAGTGATTATTTGGAGGTCTCTGCCCTAAGGGATCAAACCTTTGTGCCTTTCTGATTGCTCGTCCTCCCTCCTCACTACCTACCTAAGGGCCAAATCTTCTGGTCATCTTACTCTCCGCCAGCCTCTCTCTTTTATCAGTATTACTCTCCTCCCCCTTTTCATAACACTCAGCATGCAAACGAATCTCCTCGATGGATGTCGGAGGACGTTGTGCTAACAATTCATTAAAAGGCCCAACTTTTAAACCTTCCACGAACGCCGATACAAATACTTCTAGATTAGGATTAGTGACCAGAAGTGTAGCGTCATTAAATTTGCCCAGATACTCTTTCAACGATTCATCCGCCTATTGCCGAACACGAAACAACCTACCCGCCGTCCACTTTTTCTGTCACCAAGCTGAGAATTGAGCCATCAATTTCTTAGTGAAATCATTGAAACTGGTGATTGATTTGGTTGGATGCTTCGTAAACCAAATCAGAGTCGATCCTGCCATGGTCCTAGTGAATAGTTTGCAGTGCAACGCCTCATCCCATCCTCTTCCTATCATCTGAGTTCGGAAAAAAGCCACGTGCATGGCTGGATCATTTGTCCCGTCATATGTTGCTAAGATCAGATCTTTAAAGTTATCAGGATAGGGGGACATCAGAATGTTCTCCGAGAATGGTTGAAAATCCGCTTTGACTTCGTCAGTTTTCTCCTCCACCGATCTCCCGTGGTCAATCGCAGTCATTCTCTATTGTAGGGTTTGATTTTGTTGTCGAAGCTCTCTCATCTCCCGCTCCCTGTTCTCCTTTTTGACTTCATCCTCCTGCCTATCTTGGTTGATGGTAGCAACCGTTTCTCGCAAGTCATCATTTTGTCTCCTCAACTCGTGCATCTCCTCCATTAATTGGTGTAACAGCGTAGAATCTCCATCTCCTACTCCCTCCCCTCCTGCTCCATTACTACGAGTAGTCCTTGTCATACTCGTCGTCGCTAGCAAGTGGTCGGCGGGAACAATTTTACCTCCGCCCTACGGTGAGCGCCAATCTGTTCTCAAAAGGCCTCCAGGGACCGAGCTCAGGTACCTAGGCGGCTCTGAACCAAGTCTCTAGAGTGAGGATGTATCAAATACCTAGGTTAAGGATGTACCCCCTACTTATAGGAATTCATTGATGGGCCACCTAGGTGAGGCCCATCATTGGGATCTAATGCAATATTAGGTTGCCCTATCAGAGATCACGTGTAGAGCCCCCTCTCCTGATTGAGGTCGGTGTGGGCCCAGAGGTCTATAATGGTACAGATACCAAGCACCCGACCCAATGTGGGGATTGGCACCCGATATAGAACACAACCCTCCGAGCTCGAGGCCTCTGAAGTTAGGATGACGAGCTAGAAGTACATGATCGATATAATATTGTTTATCTATACCTGGGAACCTAGCACCCAATGAGCCAATATAGGGATCTATATCCGGTAATCTTTATATATTTAAAATTAAGGTAGTCTTGAGATTGCCCTAGGAATAGTTTTCCCTCATAAATTAAGGGTATAAATGTCATCTTGCATAAAATATTTTATTATAGATTTTTATCCTTTATTAAATACATATTGACATAAATCATATTAATGTCTTTTTTAATAATGCTTATTATTTTTCAAAGACACCTTTTCAACTTCCATTGTTGAGATGATTATATCACTTCCATAGAATTTTGCATCCCTTAATGTTCGGGGTTTTTCATATTCATCATTATAGTAACTATTCCAATTTGAATGGGGTTTCATCTTTTATTATTCCTTTTAGTGCTTTTACACATTTTTTCATTTGCTAACAATTTATATCTTCACATTATTATTATTTTTTTGCATTTTTCTTAAATCTTAGATGATATAATATTAATCGAGAATAAAAAATTATAATAAAATAATAATAAAATTTATTTTTAAATATTTCTCTATTCATACACATTAATAATTAGAATAACATATAAAATTTTGATATATATTAGATAAAATAATATATTTAAGATATGCTTTATATTTTTTATTTTATTTTAATTGTTTATGTATATTTGACCGTTATATATATATATAATTTGTTTTATTTTAATGTTTTCATTTATTTATATTATAAATTAATTGATATGTATGTACTACTTTTTAACGAAATAAGGAATTGATATGTGTATGTTTTTAACAACTTTCTTATGGAATTTTGATCTATCAATTCGGTTATACCTCCACATAATAACATTTTTCTAAAATAGATTTTTTTTGTAAATATGATAATATATTTAAAAATTATTGGTTGAATTCAATTCATTTGCACTTCACTATTCATTTTAAGCGGAGAGTGCTTTTGATATTTTTGTGTGTTCAAAGAATAATGTGACTTTTAAAAATATGCCTTTTCATTTATAGAATTTGGAAGTAAATGAATTGTAGATGACAAAAATAGTTACCTTTATTAATTTTCTATGCAAAAAATATTGATAATTATATAAAATATTTTGCACACATTATTTCCTAATTTTTATTTGTAAATTATGATTACATATATTTATCATCCTACTCAAATATTTTAAATCAAAAAGAAGTAAAAGAACCCAATTTTAATAGTTTACATAAATAAACTCAAACAAAGAATTATATATTATGTACGTGAAAAAATGTTATAACATTACTAGAGTAGGATGATGATTATGCATTGTGACAAAGAAATTTAAAAAATGGCAAATTATTTAGACACCATTATAATGTACATGTCTTTTGAAAAATTAAATTAATTAGTTAATGTTAAGAATTGCAAATCTTTTACGTTTTTTAGTAAAAATTTATAAAAATATAAGTCACATTGTAGTGAGTTATTTAAAGTATAATTAGTTAGCATGTAAATATGTGTAGTGGTAATATATATTTTCAGGAATTTATTATCTCTAACTAATAACTTTTTATATATGTTATTTCAACTCCTTTAACATCACTTCTTAGCATCTTATTTAATTTTTTGTAAATGTAATAGTCGAACATTTGATATTAAAATACAAACACAATAAAATTGCTCGCATCTAATGAAATAACTTGTGTTTTAGATTTATAACTCCACACTTCAATTAAAACAATAATCTGGAGTTATGCTAAATGAAATACTCAATCAGGACATTTTACTCTAATAACACTTATATTGCACTTGAACCTACTATAAAATCTATATTGTTATCCTACGTAAATTATTCATATTTTGTTATATATGTTGTGAGTAATATATTTATGTAGAAAATACAACTTCGTACAATTTAAATGTTATGTATTTAATAATAATAAATGATTCAGTTAACAATACCTTTATATATATCATTTTTTCTTATACATTCCATATATGTTTCCTTACTCTCTCTTTTCAATAAAAATATTATTCAATTTACTTTTGTTTTATATCTTCATCTTATAATATTTTTCTATTCTTTCAGGAGTTTCAAGAACATTTTGTATTTACAATTTTATTTCTTATTTATTCATTTTCTTATTTTATGAGTTTTATTTTGTAATATTTCATGGTATAAACAATTTCATAGTTCTAATACGGTTAAATTATTTATGTTGTGGGTATTAATTTTTATCAAATTAATTATATTGTCAAATAGGTATATTAGTACATAAATATTGATTAATTTATTACATTGTATAATGTTTATTTATTGAAATAAATATATTAAATTATTAAAAAATTAAAACTCATTATTTTTATATCGTATATTTCCGTGCATCTCACAAGTTCATGCACCAGTAATTATTTAATTGTTGATTTTTGGGTATATATATCCATGTCGAGGTTCAATGAATACCATGCACTATTGTAAAAAAGACCATGTCTGCGATTGTATACAAGCTTCCCCTGTCGCCAGTCCCACTCCCACACTAGCTGCAACCTTAATTTGACAGCTAGATATATAATCACACAGCCAAAGCGCAATTTATAAGAAACCATTACAATTCTCAAGTTATCAGCGAATTAAATAATTTTGTCAGTAGTATATTTACTACTATTATATAGAAAAACATTGTTTATACGCAACAATTACTGATATTTAACCTGCAGGATATTCAAGTTTTAAGGGCCGACTAAGCTTCCCAAAAGTCACACAGAAGGACATAATCTGGTGATCTGGTTATGTATCTCAATTTAAATTTGCTTGTAAAGTTTTTATAAACTTGTGTCACAATCTGATATTTCTCTTTTTGAAGAAATATATACTTAAGGTGGAGGTTAAGGTACACAACTTGGTACATAAGGAATTAGACACGTTGATATATTAGTTTTATATATGTGAGGCTGTGATTGAGTACTAAACCGGTCATAGAGCTTTTAATATTATTTTTAGTATTTAATATTTAGTCCTTGAATAATAGTTTAATCTTTTGCAGATATATCCCTATAATGGTTTCTATTTGTTACGGAGATGGAAATCTAGGTTGTTGGAATTTTATTTCACACTCATGGATAATTAATTGGGTGGTGAACAATATTCAACGATATTTTTGTCAGAATTTAATTTATACTCTTTTTATCTATCTTAATAATTATTTTATTTTATATTTCAATTTTTTCAAATAAAATAAATTCTCACTGTATTTGTGGTTGCAGGGCTTTGAAGAAATGAATTTGTATTAGCTATTTTTTCTTAATTATCATGCATTTATTCAAACTTAATTCACCATAATTACGTCATATTTAAACAAATCACCAAATTTCATCCATATACCTCTCACCATCCCAAACATCCCACCTCCTCTACATTTATACATTCTTAAACGTTGTGTAAATAACTGTTAGTTCACCGAAATGCGCATGCGCATTTTGCAACCCAAAAAATGCGCATGCGCATTTTGTAAGGCAAAAATTGCGCATGCGCATTTCAATTTACTGGTAAAACTCTTTTTAAATCATTTTCCTTCATTTTTAGTGGCAATAGCAGAAAATCATTAAAATTCAATTATCTTCGTATCACCTCATCCATCCACCACCTACTTCACAATGCTCAAAGGGACACCAAAATGATTTTTCCACAATTTTTTCTCATTACCCACTATTTTTAATTTAATTATCTTCTTTTAAATGTAATTAATTCATAGTAATTACCACAAATATAAAAAAAAACATGAAAATTCATCACGGGAGCCAAGGTAACACCCAAGTCATGCATGCAAAATTTCAAGACAAAATTCATACGTCAACCATGCAAGCCCCCCACTATCCATGGAAAGTGTACTTAGTGTTAGCGTTTGTATACTACCACCATCTACTCACCAGGGTCAACTAACCAAACACTTCGTTTTACCTCAACCTTCCACCACATACTTCAACATGCTCAATGGGACACCAATAATATTTTTCCAGAATTTTTTCTCATTACCCAGTATTTTTAATTTAATTATCTTCTTTTAAATGTAATTAATTTATAGTAATTACCACAAATATAAAAAACACGAAAATTCACCACGGGAGCCAAGGTAACACTCAAGTCATGCATGAAAAATTTCACGTCAAAATTCATACATCAACCATGCAAGCCCCCCATTATCCATGGAAAGTGTACTTAGGGTTAGGGTTTGTATAGTACCATCATCTACTCATCAGGGTCAACTAACCAAACACTTCGTTTCACCTCAACCTTCCCTCACATACTTCAACATGCTCAATGGGACACCGACAATATTTTTCCAGAATTTTTTCTCATTGCCCAGTATTTTTAATTTAATTATCTTCTTTTCAATGTAATTAATTCATAGTAATTATCACAAATATATAAAAAAAAACAAAAATTCACCACGGGAGCCAATGTAACATCCAAGTCATGCATGCAAATTTTCACGTCAAAATTAATTCGTCAACCATGCAAGCCTCCCCACTATCCATGGAAAGTGTACTTAGGGTTTGGGTTTGTATACTACAACCATCTACTCACCACGGTCAACTAACCAAACACTTCTTTTCAACTCAACCTTCCACCACATACTTCAACATGCTCAGTGGGACACCAACAATAATTTTTCAGAATTTTTTCTCATTACCCAATATTCTTAATTTAATTATCTTCTTTTTAATGTAATTAATTCATAGTAATTACCACAAATATAAAAAAACACGAAAGTTCACCACGGGAGCCAAGGTAACACCCAAGTCATGCATGCAAAATTTCACGTTAAAATTCATTCGTCAACCATGCAAGTCTCCCCACTATCCATGGAAAGTGTACTTAGGGTTAGAGTTTGTATACTACAACCATCTACTCACCAAATGACCTCCATTGGCCAAGGCATTATTAATAATTGACCACCATCCCAAATGGACCTTGAAATGATTTTTCTGGAATTTTCGAGAACTAGCAGCTATATTTTGTGATTTTTCTCTATTTTTTCACCAAATAATTCACAATAAATGCATTATAAGTTGAAAAATCACCAAAATTGGGTATACGGTGCCTCACACACCCCCTTACACTATTTTGGCCTCAAATCTAACAAAGTCAACACAAGGACGTTCAAGGCACACCCATGTTTGGAATCATGAGTTAGGGTTTCATATAGTTAACTTGAACCTTAACGCAAACCACATGCTTGGAAAATCTTGATACCTAGTTCACCCCGTTAGGCCCAACCCTTCCAGCCATATGTGTACCACTATAAAAGGAATATGAACTGATTTTTTTGGAATTTTTAAAAAATCGTAGCTATTTTTAGTTATTTTTTTAATCTATTTTAACCAAATAATTCATAGTAAATCCATTTTTATTCCAAAAATCACCATAATAGGTTTTGAGACACCTAACGTGACCCTCCATGTCCTTCTCAAGTAATATTGGGGATATGGTGTTGTGTGAATGGTATTTTGGCACCAAACATTTGACGGGCACAGGACATTTTTCCTCCTCAAGAGTTGTCCCCAAATGACCTCCATTGGCCAAGGCATTATTAACACTTGACCACTATCCCAAATAGACTGTGAAATGATTTTTTCTGGAATATTTGGGAACTAACAACTATATTTTGTGATTTTTCTCTATTTCACCAAATAATTCACAATAAATACATTATAAGTTGAAAAATCATCAAAATTGGGTACACGGTGTCTCACCCACTTTTGGATGTCTCAAATGAAAGGTTGGCTTTTTGTGGTCATTTGTTGATTTTTGTTCTTAAATTGTAATTATTATAAACTTTTTCCTATGAAAAATCAATTAAAAAAAGTATGAAAAATTTTGTAAAAATTCATTTTAAGGAGAGATTAAAAAAATGGCACCAAATTAAAGAAATCAATGTATAATAGAATACGTTGAATGTTAATTAAAATATAAAAATTTATAATACAAAGAATAGTCTATTTTATAATTATAATAGTTAAAGGGTTTATTTAAAAAATATAAAAATTCATGGAATATATAACAGGTCACCTTCCTTGTGTTAAATGCTTAATGGATGTCCAACATTAATTGCTATAAAATTTTTAGAATAAGAGGATCACGTACGTACCAACTAAAGTAGTGAAAGTTCAAATTTAATGATAATAATAACAAAAATAAATAATAAAAAGAGTATTATTTATAATTAATGATATTTAAGCATGTATTTTCTCATAATTAATTTGGTTCTTTTAATAAAGCAATGTCGAGTCTCATTCAAGATCAGATAATAACACGCAAGTACATTGAATCAAGAAACCTTTAACCATTCTCGTTGGATTCACGTTGAATGGTTGTCAATGAACAGATTTATGCTTTCGATCTCTCTTTTTGCCCCAGAAATGGTTTAGGTCATTTTACTTACATGTGCAATATCAAACTGTTTAATGTGTATATTGCAAGGTGCGTTATAAATGAGCCGAGTTATTCATCAACTATTTGAGTTCGGTTGTTTAATTAAACAAACAAGTCAAACTTAAAGTTGGGCTCGATTATTTAAATGAGTTATACCCAAGCCTTATAAGCTTGATATTAAGAGCTCTTAAATAGCTCACTTATTATATATAATAATTAATTAATATAAATAATTAAAGTAAAGTAGGATTAATAAAAATTAGAAAAAGAAAAAATACCGTTATAAGTTTTTTTAAAATAAATAATAAAATAATAAAGTAAAATAATTACTTTATATATATGAAAATAAGTATCAAAATATTTCTTATATTAATCAAGAAGTTATGTATTGAATTTTGACAAATATAATATTTTAGAAATTTTTAGCTATATATCATATATTAAAAATATATTTTAATTTTTATATTATAATTTAATAATAAAATATTTATTAAATATTAAATTCATAAACTTTAAAAATGATTTAAATAAATTTTTCATAAGAGCAAAAATAATGAAGTTATAAATGAGCTAAACAAACCAAGCTTAAACTTTATTTTTTTTAAGAGAAAAATATGTTTTTCGTCCCTGTAGTTTCGGTCAATTTGGGTTTTCGTCCCTATATTTTAAATCCTTGATTTTTTGTCCCTGTACTTTCTAAACCCCTAAACATTAGTCCCTGTCATTAGTTTGGACCGTTAAACTTGTGACGTGGCATGCTAGGCAATTAACACGTGACATGCTAGGTAATTGACACGTCACAGGTTTAACGATCCAAACTAACGGCAGGAACTAATGTTTAGGGGTTTAGAAAGTACATGGACAAAAAATCAAGGATTTAAAGTATAGGGACGAAAACTTAAGTTGACCGAAACTACAGGGACAAAAAACATATTTTTCCCTTTTTTAATAAGTCAAACCCAAACTTTAAGTTTGACTCATTTAAAAGCAACCTATTTTTTTTTCATAAATCAAGTCTGAGCTTAAGATACTCGGCTCTTAAATGCAACGGCGTAACAACCTAATTCAAATTACCTACAAATGCCGGTTAATATAAATTAGATGAACTTTTCCTACATTTTTATTTTCTCCCATGTCTTTGTATTTAATTATAATTATAATTTTAATATTATTAATCAAATCACATAAAAAACTTTATACTGGTGTTTTAATAATATATTTTCATTAGTTCTAATTATAGTATTGTAATCAATATATATCCTATCAGAAAAAGGTGGGTAGATAGACTTTTAACCCATAAGAAGAAATCGAGTACTGCGCTGCTGATCTAGATCATAGTCATTTGAGCACTATCATGTGTAAAGCAAAAGCAAAATGAATATCCACAATCCACAATCCTTTTATACCAGACAAGTATTTTGCTTTCACTAGAGAGGTTTGAAACACATGTTCTAATTAATGGTGATGGCACCTTAAACTAGATCTGTACCGAATATACTCCTAAATAAGTGAGTCAGTAAAAATATATTTATTTTTTTATTTTATTAAGTTAAAATTATGATTAATTTGTTTCAAACTAAACTGAATTGAAATAACTATATTTTGTCTCAATCCTGATTTTTTTTTTTTATATAGTTGCATCTTTTACGCCTAACACATTTTTTTTCACTTTTTAAAATTTTCTTTATTCATTATATCAATTATTATATTTTAAATTTTCTTCTTCATTTTTTTTCCTATTTATCTCTTTTTGGTATACCTCTCACACCTCACACCTCTAAAATCTCTAAGATGAGGTGTTATTTTCCAAAGTTATCTAATCCGAGAGCTATTCCATTTCCATGGCATCCACTTATTGGGTCAGGCATAGGGTAGTAGGATCCTGTCTTCTCATCAAATGGACTTTTAACAACATTTTTTCTTTGTGTTGGGCCCTCATGCTCGTCATCTCCCACATGCTTGACCCTAAATTAAAGGACCCAACTTTTTAGAAAAGTTTTTGAATGAAGGTAAAAAAACCCAATAAAAGGAGGGGGGAAAAGGAAACGTGCCGTACCCGAATATATATATATATATATATATATATATATATAAAAGAAGATTGTTGACCAAAATATATATATATATATATGAAGATTGTTGACCAAAAAAAGAAAAAGAATATATATGAATATTATTACCGAGTTCTGTTCTTTATTTTAGATAAAATGCCCTATGGACCAAAAAAAAAAAAAAAAAGATAAAATGCTCTCAATAATAATTGAGTTCAGGGCTAGTCCAAACCTCAAAGTGGGTAAGGTCAATGTCTAATATAGTGCTTTAGACGCCAAAAATTTATTTACTAAAAATCCATTAATAATCATCAAATAAATAATTTAAGTTATTAAGTGTAACTAAATAGTTTTTTAAAAAATATTTTTGAAAATAAAAATTCATTAATAATTATCAAATAAATAATTTAAGTTATTAAGAGTAACTAAATAGTTTTTTAAAAAAGACCCTTTTCTTTCTTTCAATAAATATTAAATAAATTTAATTGTGATGATTTAATAAATAATTTTACATACAAACACTGAAAAATAAATTTAAAATTAAATTATAATATTTTTTTAATTTTAAAAGACCTTATATGAAATTCCTTTTAGACATTGATAATAGTTGATGGCCGCCTGATTGAGTTGAATATTGAAATGAATTTGTAAATACTCCCTCCCATTTTTTCTATGATCATAATTATAAGATAAAGTATATAAATCTAAAAAAAAAATTATTGTTTTTTTTAATATTTGTCCTTGTTGACTATTAAAAGTTTTAAGGTGACACAATTACTATAGTAGTAAAGTTGAATTTTAAATAGGGATAAATTAACTTGTAATCTTGTGGAATAATTTCTTAAAAATCAATATATTAATTAATTTTCTTAATATGTATATTTTTATCTTAATTTTCTTATAAATGGCCGAAGGAGGGAGTACAAAATTATATTAACCATTATATATGATGAAATTTAAAAATTAAATCACAAGTAAGGAATATTCTGAAGAATTAGCTGATTTTCCAAATTTGATTATGATTCAAATGCATCAGCATGAAATGCATGCATGATGGCTCCTACGTATATATACAATATGCAATTGAGGGTCTCGTCTCGTACTCTCATAGTCTCAATATTGTGAGAGGTAGGGCAGCCAGGCCAACCATGTCACGTGGGTGCATTTGATATGTTCCACCGGTTTGCAAGTGTGGGGTCATGCTCACGTGCTCCTCTCACAACAATGGGGTCCACTTCCATCACCCGCTACAATATTGCAACAAACAATAGCAGTGTGTTCTCTGTTTTTAATTTTTTTCTCCTTCAATTCATTTGAGAAAGTTTTGACTGTTATGATTAGTCCCCCACACCACAAAACAAAACAAAACAAAAAGAAAACCGTTGAAATAAGAATTAATGAATGTATTGTATATGCATGTATGGTATAGCATTCGCATGGCATGGCATGTTGCAGATGGTGGTTCAGTAATCACACCACACGATACGTACCACTCACCGTATCTCTGGCGGAACATGCTTTTTCTAAACACCCCACACTCACCCATTCTCTTCCACAAAGTCCTTTTCATTCCCCATTGTTCATAGAGAAAGACAAAAAGATAATATGAAAATAACAATTGAGATAGATAGATATAACAAACAATACAATATCAAGAGCGAGCAAAACAAATTGCGAACGTTCCATGTAACTATTGATAAAACATCAATCAAGATTTTAGGATTTGAGTCTGATTCTTAATCTAACTAAAGGATCGATAGTAGTGTGGAAGGTAAAATAATAGTCCAAGAATGGGCTCCTTCCAGGAAATAGCCGAGAACATGGGGTGGGGCACTTTCCGACAAATTTCCACAACAGAAATTCCCAACCCAACACAGATCACAAATATTTTTCACAGTGATCGTATCGAAGGAAATTAATAATATCTGAAAAATATTTAATTATAATTTCTAAAAGAATGCAGTCTAGGAAAAGGACTGCTGACCAGCAATTCTTTAGCAAAATATATGTATTGAAAAACTTCAAATATATTAAAATAATAATTTTAAAAAAGATTAAAAAAATTCTTGCTGAAATTCTACAAGAAATGAAAATTATTGATTAAAAAGAAAAATATTTAATATAATGATAGTTATACTTTTCAATAAAGACAATATTTTTTAAAAATATTTATTATTTTTAACTCCTTAATCAACGTATAATAATAAGAACACTTATTAGAATTTGTCTAATATCATCTTGAGCTTTTCAATTAGTTATGCATAGAAGTATATTACGTACGTACGTCATATAAGAATAATTTCCAATTATATATAAGGATGCAAATCAGTTGTTCCTTTTATATTTTTCCCAATCTCTTCAATTAAAAATAATAATAATAACAAAGAAGAGGGGTGACTTGCAAGAGAGTTTTTTTTTTTTTTTTTTGTATAACGTATTATTTTTCATTTTCTAGCTAATTGTAAAAGACACATATATAATTAGGTGATGAGTTGAATCACAAATGTAAGTCAATTAAAACTTCCTATATTTGAAAAGTCTAGAACCATAAAGGAGGCAGAAAACGGCACGAAATCTTAGAGGTTAGTTTTGACAAGAGCACTTATAGTTATATAAACGGCACGAAAATGGATTTATGTGCAGAGTCCCAATTTGAATTTACAATTATTTTTTAACTACTTGCTCTTTTTTACATTGCCCTCTTATATATGTATGCGGTTATGTGTTAACTGTTAATTAATGTGAGAGGGAGAAATAAAGTTAATTATAGTAGTATATGGGCAAGAAAGAAAAGGTACAAAGGAGAAATCATGGGTGAAGATAATATTATTATTTTTTTTTTGGAATTAATTGAGGAAAATTAAAATTAGATATTGGGGAGCAGAAGATATTCTTTGGGGGGAAAGGGAGTTGGTGAGGCAGTTATAGGAAGAGTTGTGAATAGCAGAAGCTCTTTGTGGCTGAAAGGAAAAGAAACAAGGAAGCATTAATAATGAAGAGAGGACCATCTAACCAGAGGCAGCCTTTCTTTCTCTGTTGGTCCTTCCCTTCTCTGCAAAAGCAAGCCCAGTTCCTTTCACTCTTTGTTTTTATGCAACTTGCTTTGCTTTAATTAATAAATAATAATGCCAATGATATATATATGGTTTATTTATAAATTAAAGACTCGTACTCCCTTCATATATACTCAGCTTTTAAACCCCTCTATTTCCATTTCTTCCCGGAAAGCACAAACTAGCTAGTGTGAAGAAATATAGATTACATAAAGTAATTAATGTATGATTTTGTTTTATTTTAACATTTAATTTAACAAAGATAAAACAACTACTCCCTCCGGTCCTATTTACAAGACAATTCAAATAAAAACACACATATTAAGAAAAGTAATCAATGCGTTGATTTTCAAGAAATTAGTCTATAAGATTACAAGTTTACCCCTATTTAAAATTAAATGCCACACTACCATGATAATTATTGTGTTATCTTGAAATATTTAATGGTCAACAAGGACAAACATGAGAAAAAAATAAATACTTCTAGATTTATGCACTTTATCTTATAAATAAGACAATTGAAAAGTGTCAAACTTTGTCTTATAAATAAGACCGGAAGAATACTTTTTATCAATAAAGTCTAGCTAACACAGTTGTAAATAGCTCGATCTTTTAAATATATTGATAGTAATTAGATCTTTGACCGCATGTGTATAGACAAACTTTATTGGGAGATACTATAACCACTTCAATGATGATTTCTCTCCAAAAGAGATTAATCTTTGGTACTTTCCTGAATAGTTAATGTTGTTTGAACAAGTATATGATTGTCAATTAACTTAGTATACATTTAAATTTTGTTTTTATATTTTAATAATTTTATTTAGACTTAAGTGCACTTTTGGTCCCCTATTATCATCAATCCACGATTTTGGTCCCCATATTATTCCAAATTCACGATTTAGTTCAAAATCTTGGTCCCCTATTTTCAAAATCTGTGTTAGAGGGACCAAAATTGCGAATTTGAAATAATAGGGGGAGCAAAATCGCGAAAAAAAAGTAGGGGACCAAAATCGTGAGTTGATGATAATAGGGGGATAAAAATGCAATTAAGCCTTTTATTTAACTTTATATTATTTTATTTTTACAAATTAGTTTAAGTTTTTACTTGGTATATTTTGAAGATTTTCTTTTGTATTTTGATGAATTTATAAATTTTAAAAAAATAGAAAAAAAAACTAAAGTAATTATATATAATTGAACTGGATTTATATTTTGAATCAAAGTGTTAAAATGATATTATAATTTATAAGAAAATATATGATATTAGATCACTTGATTTTTTTTGCCTTCAAAATCCCTTCATTAAAGTGTGATGCATCAAAATCTAAAATCTGGAGTGGTCATGGTAATAATTGCCAATTGGAGAGAGTGAAGAGAACATGTGCCCCTGTATGCATGATTTCATTTTTTAAGATTTCTAACAGAACCAGATTCCATAGGAGGACAAACAGAGTCAAGACAAGAAAAATGTAAATTTATTCATCCAAGTCATCACTGGCAGCGGGTTTTTCCGGTACAGATTCTGAATTTTTCGGTAGAGGTTAATTAAGAGGTCATATTTGTACTTGACTTTCATGATATGAAACAGATATATAACCCAAAGTAAATATTTTATGGCCGTAGCAAACAATAAGCAAATTAATGAAAGAGGCATATGCAATGTGATAAAAGCGGCAGGGGATTATGAAATAGAAAAGTGATAGTTGCTGCTGTGGAATTAAAAAAACTTTAAGTGATTACAAAAAAAAAGTAAAAATATTAATAAATAGAAATTTTATTCATGAATATATTAAAAAATTCAAAAAGAGAGAAAATTATGTATAGTGTTTGGTTTATACCAAAACCACGTTTCAAACGTGAATCCATATAAAAATTATTCTCTGCAACATTGACCGGATCCACATTTAAAACGTGATTTTAGAATAAATTAAATACGTTATAAGTAACTCATGTTGAATATATACTATCATTTCAAAAACATCACAAAAACTAAATCTAAATAAGAAGTAGGGTTTACTAAGCTATGTGAAATAATAAATGATAATTTTTTAAACTTACATACATTGATTGAGTTGCCAAACACACACTTCAACACCAATTACAATATCGTTTGAAATGTAATTTTGTGATAAATCAAACACATTAGTAGTATTTGAGATTTTTTTTAGAGTTGATCAAGATTCTTTTAATAAGAACTTTTTAAATCATATGATGCATTAATTGTTTTTTTATAAAAATCTCCTTATTTATTTCATATTTTTTTAATGAATAAATAATACAATTTTTAACCTCTTTTTGAAAATGATAAGAAAGACATTTCATGTTAAAGATAAAAATTAATAGAATTAGATAGATAAATAGTTAATAGAAAAAGAATAAAATAATTAAATGAAAAGAAAATATAATAAATTTAATTCAATAATAACTGTGTATTAACTATTAAGAGCCCCAAGACAAGGTGCTGATTAGGTAAATAACTTGAAGAATAATGACTCGGGGATATTTACACCCCTAATATGATCGAGGTTGGACCTATTGTTCCTTAATATAGTATTCTGACGATGTGGGGCATTGTTTGGGGTTTAATTAAAAGCCAAGCACAGTAGCACCCAAGACCAGATGAGATGATCCGTACTCTTTTAAGTACACCACGTTCTCTGACAAGCTATGCATGCTGCTCTGGTCGGGTCCCTCATTTTTTTTTTCTTATAACTTTTCCATTTTTATATTGGATTTATTTTAATACGATCTACACAGTTTAATTTACATATGAACTAATCTTGCCTTGTCTCACAGCACAAATCTTAATTAATTTGACCTCACCTCACCTGTGTAATTTCTTCGCAAGGGGGAAGAGAAAGAAACATATATAGCTAGCAATAAGTACTACGAAATTCCCAGCTTGGAACTAATTAATTAATACGGAACCTCTTTGAGGAAAATCTCCAACCCTTTATACAATTTTTACCCCAAGAAATACTCGAGGGGACAAAAGTTAGTCAAAAAAAAAAACCAAACAGGGCTATTCAAAACAAAACCAACAAAGAAAAGAATGGGACCAAAAAAAAAAAAAAAAACTAGATCGGCGAGTAAAATGGGCACGGTGAAGAGATGTTAAAAAAAAGAGAAGCGAAATCTAGCTAGCTGTACTAGTTTAATTCCTTCATCTTGGTCATCTTCTTCACGCGCACAACCATATCCATATATATATATATATATTATCCGAATCTGAATTACTAGCTTGTGCTGAATTGTTTCTTGTTGTTGGTTCATCTGAGCATTGATGTTAGAGAGCGGAAAACAACTTCTTCACAAGGAATAGTGAGACCCATATCGTGATCGAAGCCGAATTCTTCTTCAGCTTGTCGAAGGAGGGACTGGAACTGTGGGTGAGTCAAGAAGGAGATTGGGACAATGTATCTGCTTCTGTTTTCCCCAACATAAACAGCAAAATGGCCTTTTGGGACATCAAGAGGGAGGCCATCATCGTCATACCCATTCTTCTTGCCTAAACTTGAACACCTTCTCAGGATTTGTTTGAGGACTGTTGTCTGAGGAAGCTTGCTTGATTTTCTAATGGCCATTTTTAGAGAGAGAGACTAAGAATTGGATGGGTATAACGTAGAAAGTGAAGTAATGTAACTAACTAACAAGTAGACGATTTTGGGGGTGATGGATGGGAGTAAGTAATGAAGGGATGACGGTTGGTATTTATGAAGAAGCAAAGGAGAGAGAGAGAGAGAGAGAGGATGGATTGATTCATGTGGGGGCAAGGCAAAGGCAAAGGATAGGGCAGGCCACGGGTGTTTTGGGGTATGTGAGTGTAAGGACATTGTGGGAACCAAGCCCACTGGCATCACTCTTATGTTGGTCCTCCCAATGCCAACACTAACATGGACCCAATCTCCCTTAATTCAAGGCCATTGCATATTTTTTACTACAATAAACTACTATTTGTATTTATATTAATAAATATTTGTATTCACATTCACACAACACATGTATGTGTTTGTGTGGATAGTAATTTTAATGATGATATTTATATCAATGAGTATTTATATATAACTATATACATCTAGAATCATATACTTATTTTACATTTATCATTTTCAAGTAAAAGAGAAAGAAAAAAAAAAGAAAAATGAGATTAATTTAACATTTTTATTATAATATCTTATTTAACATCCATCTCTCAATAAATATTCACTATATATTATCTTTCATCTCTCAACTAGAAAAGTAAAAATGATGCAATTTTTTTTTCATGTATAAATAACATCATTGTCACAAATTTTTTATCTATTTGTTTTTAAAGAATAAACTAAATTATCACTTATGCATGGTATGGAATTAAACAATAAAATATAATAATGAAGGTAATATAATGTGATTTAACGGTTGGATTGATTAAATTTATATTTTACAGGAAGTTATTAAAAGGTGTCACTCTTAAAGCTCATAATAAACCTCTTCTTTTTTTTTATCATCGTCAATTACATATTTAGTAAAAATATTATTTCTCCAATTGCTTTTGGTTAATGGTAGTTTTTTTTTCCCAAAAAAAGAATATTTAATTTTACTATAATGATAAATATTAATTATATTTTATACATATATGAGATATTCTTTTTTGGTGCATAATATATTAGTGTGTTTGGTAAGACATTTCAGTTAAATGAAAACTGAAATTGTTAGTTGAAATCATTTTATCGGTGTTAGATAAAATAGACACCGATAAAATAGATTTAGTAGCTATTAACTTTTTACTTATTTTTTAGAAACTACTTAAGGTAGTGTTTAAAAAAAAACGTTTCTTTCCTTTACCAACTAAAAAATTATTACAATTTTATTCCTCAACAATCCTCAATTTATTAATTAGTGTTTGATAAAATAGATTTAGTAGTGTTTTTTAATGATGTTTTTAAATGTCATTTTATCATTTTCAGCTAGTTCAATACCTAATTTTATTAAACACTTTTAATCAAATCAGCTAATTTTTTACCTTTAATTTATCTTTTAATTAATTTTACCAAATGTTTAAGGTTTGGATGTGTTCCACATTTCTGGCTTTAACCCCACCGACCCTCAGCGCTTGGGCTATGATCAAGTGGCCGGATTAAGTCACAAGAATATGATAATTGTTTATTTGTGCGCATCTAATCTAACCTCACAAACACAAACATGTATGTAAAAATCAAGACTTGCCATTATACATATATTTTCGATCAATAGAATCCGACTCATTACTCACCATTGCTCTCTATCTTCCATCACCTGTGATCGAATTCATTCACGGACCTACAAGTTCTCAATCGGTACAACCTGGTAATGGTTTGGCTTTTCTGATTGTTGGGTTTGTGATACTACTGTGAACTGATGAATGACACGTGATAATTCAAACTCTCACTGCATACAACAAAACCACTTTGCAGAAACCCATGTGTTGCTAATTACTCCTTCTTTTCATTCAAAATTTTGACTGTACTTACTTTATCTACAAAAAATGCACTCTGCAAATTATTGAAGCAATTAAACAAACAGCCTCACATATATTATACATACTTGGTCTTTTCAAGTGCATACCCATTAATTCATATATACATGTCCCACTTTCAGTCACTCATGTCTCTATTATGTTGAACTCAACATATTCAAATTCACATCTATAATTAATCTACATGGATAAGGATAAACCTCTCATGGTTTCTAAACTTGAAACAAAATTCAAACAAAAAACTGTCCGAGAATGCGAGAGTACAATAGATTAATACGATACAGCTCCAAACCAAATGACATTTAGGGACACAAAGGACCTTATATTATATATATCAATTTCCCAATTCCACGAATAATTAATTGAACAGAACAAGTACTATATATATTTATAGGTATGTGTTTGCATATGCCTAGCTAGGTAGTAAATGCGCATGTCTATATTATTTGAATTGGGATTGATTAATTAAGAACGAGCAAAGCATGACAAGCTAGCTAGCTAGCAAAAGTGTCGAGTAAGTTTTGAATATGAATCTGAACCGAAACTGGAGAGGTCATACTCAACGTGGTTGGTTCTTTTCTCGGAAGACATTCATATTAATTGGTTTTTTGAGTGGAAAACAAAATAAGGGATAGGCTCAGAGTACTATAACTAATTTGGCAATAAAAGCTATTTCTTGCTTGTCAATTTCTCAACCAGCTAGCCTACATATCACTAATGTAATGTTTGAGAATACAAATAAGTGTCTGAAGAATGCAGGGCTTCCCCATGTGGTCCTGCCAACACTAGATACAAAAAACTATAACCAGACATAAATCTACATCCGATGTGTTGGTCTTACCCTGCCTTCATTTTGCTTCTTTTTACCATCTTTCCAAGCCTGGGAAAGTCATCTTCGAAAGCTAAGTCAAGTGACTCGTATACGGCACTGTCCTTTTTTTTTTGTGATCTCAATGCCAATTAAATTTGGTTTTTTTTGCCTTACATATCTTACGACATTTCATTGCATTAATTGTTATTTGAAAACTTTCATTTTGTGCATAAATTCAAAATCACATTGTAGTATAATTAGGACTATAGTACAATAATTGTTTAGCTTTGCAGGCAAAAAAATAGTTGTGCTCATGTGCATGTAATATTTGGCTAGTGAAGGGGATGTTACCTTGGTTGTAGAGATCAATCCTCTTCATGTTCTGTGAATCAGATTAAGACGGGGAAGAGGGGGAAAAGCTAACTAAGCAGAGTAACTCAACTTAAGGGGTATATTTAAGTTGATAGTGACTTTACGTTTCATTCGGCACATGAAAGCCATGTTACTCTTGCCCCCAAAATCCTCTCCATCGTCAAGACAACACAGTGATATATATGTCGTTAATGAAAAGAAAGAGATTTATTAGTTGACTTGTCAGTTATTTAAATTCTTTGAAATGAAATTACATTAAATCAATAAATATGATATGATAATTATTTTATCTTATTTGATTTCATTTCATTTCATCTATTATTAAGAGTTGTTTAGATAGTAGTATTCTGTAAATTGATATTTTTAATTGTAGTAATTTTTTTATATTATTATTTACACCATTTAGGTGTTTGAGATATTTCAACTTGTTATTTAGGAATTTTTATACATTTCATTAAAATTGCAATTACTTGGTTATCCGTGAGGGTAGTTTAATTTATTTACTAAACTTGTTTATCTCGTTAGTATCAACCTAGTGGTAAGGGATTTGAGTAATTTAGTATGAGGTGGTTCAAACGAATCAAACCCCATTTTCTTTTCTATAAAATAATTGAAAAAAAAAGACTAACCTAGTGCACATCTGCTCTTGTTAGCCTTCTGTGAAATTGTATTGTATAAGAAAACATTGTCTTTGTTTCTTGATCATGATGTACCAAAAATTACCTTATTCTTTGTGACCTTGTCCTATTGGGATTTGGGACGCAATGTTTCACGATGATGCCGTCTATAATCACTCAATGCGGATCATGATATACCACGCAAATATTTTTCTCCTTTTAAATTTGGGAGATTTTTTGCATATAGTTTTCTAATATACTCTTCATACTTATTTATCTGCGGGAAGAAAAATAGAAAAAGAGTGTTTGTGTGGGAAATGAAATTTATCTTGTTTTATGACATCCACAAAACATAAGGGCCCATCTTAAATGGATGCCACAGCCACACAAACGCTGGCTGGAGAATATGGAATTGAAGGATAGTCTATTTTTTATTGGTCCACAGTCTATGTGCACTGAAACAACGTCAACAGCACAAAAGGGCCCATCTCAAGGCCAGTGAGGAATGGGGTCCAATACTAATATGAAGTGCTCGCTTAAGTGGCCCATCGACCAAAAAATTATAAAAGAACCAAAGGGCCCTACCTTCCGTGGGTTAACAAGTACACATATTGTTTGTTTGTAGACAAACAAATATTAATGCATTTACCAAAAAATATATTAATGCATAAACTTAGATAAAATTTTAAGAACCAACTCTTCTTGAATCTTAAGTCATTGGACAAAGACATATAAATAATTTTATATTTGATATGTTTGCTTATTTGAGAATCCACCAGACCTAAAACTTGAATAAATATATAATTTTCACATATTTTGTGTGTCATGTCAAGGACAATACATAGGCGAAAATATTGATGGGTAATTTTTTTGGATTAAATATGTTTTTAATCTATATAACCATTCGTTTAAGTCCTTGAAGAAAGTGTGTGTTTAAGTTAAGTCATATAGGCAACTCAGTTGATGCTTAATGTGCCACATCATTAAAACTAACAGTATTAAGTAATTGAGGGTAAGAGATATTAATTGAGGGTAAGAGAGGGGCCGAAGAACCAAAATGGTGGTTTACTTAAAGTTACCTCTCTTCAAACCAAAAAAAAAAACTCAAAGTTCCCTCACTACGCTAATAATTGTAAGGAAAAATAATACAAATTATTGATAAATTTCTTATTAATTATTAACTAACTTACTATGATTTTACCAAACAATGGTTGGTCGCAGTGGAAGTTGACTGTGAACCCAAACGGACTTTACCTACAAGGTGAGGGGTTCAAATCCTGGAGTCGCCACTCTTGGGAGGGCTATTCCCGGTCAAATACAAAAAAAAATCATGATTTTATACTCTTCTGTATTTGTTGAAAGGGTCCTATAAAAAAGAACATGATAGTATTACATATTCATAAATGTCTATCTTTACACACATAAAGTCTTAAATTACGTACTTTCCCTCATCTATCTATTGCATTCATTAAAAATATATTTAACAAGTGTAATTGGGCAGGTTTTATTTTCTATTTCACTTTTATTGGCTTATGTTCACGTTTGGCAAACTATGGTTTACCAGCCGTCAAAAATAATTTTCTTGTCTGTCTCAAGTGTCTAAATGTGTGTTTGGACCCCCTTTTTTTCGGTATCTTCTTGTTATTTTAACCCCTTCAATCCTTATTGCGCAACAATTATTTCTCATTATTTGTCATTAATATCTATGATTATTTCCATGATTACCTGATATATTAATTATTATCTTGAGTCAACCATTTATTTAAATTTCCTATTTCTTTATTTACCCTAAATAACTATATTTAATAGGCCATTGGTCTAGCCCACTCCATAACTCCTCAAGCCCCTAGCCTTTAGGCGTAATGGGCTTGTTTTTGTATTAACTAATAACATTAAATAGGTTTTTCAAGTCTAACTCATTCCATAGCCCCTCAAGCCCCTAGTCTTTAGGCGTAATGGGTTTGTTTATGAATTGTCAAATAATCTATGTTTGACCATAGTTTGTCGTTCTCACGAATTGCGCTTGGTATGTGTGCTTGAATTTTTTGCCAAGGTGCACTTTCTGTGTTTACCTGAACTCTTTTGGTCGAGCTACTCTTACTACTCTCGCCTAGTTCTTTGACCGAGCTGTGCTTGGCACACTAGCGTGATTCTTTGGCCGAGCTTAGCTCTAGGCTGAGTGGTATTTTCCCTCACAAGGCTGAATGAAATTTATTTACCGTCATAAGGTCAAGCTTGGCCCAAGGCCAAGTGGAATTTATTACCCTTACTAGGCCGAGTTTAGCTCGAGGCCCAATGGAATTTATTTTCTTCACAAGGCCGAGCTTAACTCTAGGCTAAGTGGAAGTTATTAACCCTAACAAGGCCGAGAGTTTTTCTCTAGGCCAAGTGGAATTTAATTACTCTCACAAGACCGAGCTTTTCTCTAGGCCAAGTGGAATTTTTACTCTCACATCCGAGTTTTCCTCTAGGAAAATCGGATATTTATTTACTCTCACAAGGTTGGATTTTTCACTAGGCCAAATGGAAATTTTACTCTCACAATGCAGAGTTTTTCTTCTAGACAAAATGGAAATTTATCTTCCCAATACCGTTTTCGGATCTTGCAGAACGATGTAATAAAATATCACAGAGCTTAAGTTATCTTTCACATTCACAAGGTGTCAGGTTTCATGAAAAGCTCCTTCTCATGCTTCTAGTGGTCTTGAATGATCCTTCTTTTTGAGTCTCAGAATTAATTTAAGTATTTAAATTAGATTTAAAATTCATTAGCCTCAGGTTTTAATGATTAACAAATTAGATCATATAAGAACAGATTCTACTGAGAAAGATATTGTTCTGTGCATTGTGTTTCAGGTTACAGGATGAAGCATCCATCTGAAGACAAGAAGATGAAGATAGCCAAAGAGGCAAGCAAAAGACAGGAAGAGGAAATCCGAAGAAAGACAAAGCAAATCTGAACAAGAAGAAATGCTGAAAGAAGAAATCTGCTAAAGAAGAACAAAGCAACAAGAGCATTAAAGCAACTATCTGAACGCGATCAACTATCTGAAGAAAATCTGAAAGAAGAAGTATATTTGTGGAATAATGAAAATCATTCACTTAGATGATACAAACATACTTCAGATCATTCATTCAGATGATACAAACGTACTTCAGATCTTGCATTCAGAAGATGCAAACATACTTCAGATGATTCATTTCAGACAAATAAACAATAAACCATGAATAAGCAGCTCAACCTTCTGAATCAAAGATAGACTTGAAGAGAAGTAACCGGCCAAAGAAGGAAGACATATTGAAGGAAGAACAAAGAGGCAATATGCTGAAGAAAGGAACTTGCCAAAAATCAACCAACCTACTGAACCAAAGAAAGAGTCTAAAAGAAAAGAAAAAGTACATATGGGGATCTAAAAGTATTTTAGTAAGAACTTTTCTTCTGAATTAAACTTGTTTTCAAACTACTTTGAGTCTGAACCCAGTTCAGAAGGTAATCAAAACTTCAGACTGAAACTCATCGTCTGAAACTTTTCAGAAGCTATTCTCTCTACCCTTAACTCTTCACTCTCCGCTATTATCTGATTATTTCTAACTAGGAAAGAATCTGAAAAATAAAATCATTTTAAACAAGAGTACTTACTGAACCTTCTGAAGTGGGTTCAACAAGTTCTTTAACAAATCAGTTTTCAGCAAGTTATTGAAACGTTTAATACATTAGTGAAAATCATTTTTGAAACAACATGTTTTCTATTTTGAAGTCTTTACTTATCAAAATGAGTTTAAACAAGTTTCTAAAATGCTTTCATTAAATCATCTAAAGTGATTTCAGAAAGCACATTTATACTTATCAAGTTCAGCAAGTCTCTGAAAAACTCTCTTTCAATAGCCCTCGCGTAACTCTGATATTATTTACTATTTGGCAAAAGAGTTTTTTTACTATAACTTGTATAGGTTAATTGTTTTATAAGATGATTTTCAAAAGGGGTTTCCAAAAATTAGCGTAATGTTTTAAAACACTATTCAACACCCCTTCTAGTGTTTCCTATGTTTCCAACAATTGGTATCAGAGCTCACCTTCGGGTTAAGCATCTAATATATGTTAAAGGAGTAGATCCTCAGAAGATGAAAACCTCAACCTGAAGCAACTCTGAGATAAAGTGGAAAAACGAATGAGAAAAGAGTATACTCTCTTAAACTCATTATTCAAGCTGCTGAAGCATCTTTCAAAAGGGCATGGTGAGAAAAGGAAAGCACGTTCAATTCAAATTCCCTCATTGGTAACATCTTTCCTATCTCAACCTATATGCAATTATGTGATATATATATATATATTTATAAGAATCATCTGAAAATTGCATATAGTCTCTGTTGTATGAGAAATGGACTTGCTGATATATGTTTGTCTAAAATGTGCTTACTTGCTGAAAATCATTTATCAGATTATCTTTCTGATTTAAGTAATTATGTTAAATAATTTTTTTAATTGAAAAGTCTTTAAAATTTAAACAGTTTGTCAAATCTATGATCTGGCTCTATGTGAATTAATGGATTATCAACCGTCTTCTCATAGTGGCACGATGCACATCTCTCCATAACTGTTCAGTTCTTGTAACCACCGTCATCAATATCTCAAGCATAGTTATTTATAAGGATTAAAGGAGTATCATTAGAACTACACTCTAATCAGAAAATCCTCAGAGCAGAACTTCATCCTTTTCAAGTACCTTAACTTTCGAAGTTCAAAATCCTTGCTCAAATGGCTGCTGATTCTGCTACTTCATGTGATTCAAATCAATCAAAGATTAATGAGAAAATCATTCCTTCAAGGATGGTTCGTCTCTCTGAATTTGAAGAAGCAGGATTCAATATCTCTGAGTACTTTGATGCTGTTGGATGGACCCCATTCTTTAACAATATTTCCTCTACATGGCATGAGGAAAGTGTTATGGAATTTTGGAATAACTCTAAAGTTATTTCTGATCCAGAACACACTGGGAGAAACACCACTGTGATGGGGAGATCTCTATTTGTGGACAGTAAACTACTTGCTGAAGTAATTGGTGTTCCTTCAAGAGGAGAAAATTTCTGTCAGAATTGGGAAGTACACCATGGAGGCTTCCTGATATCTAATCAGTTGCTATTTGGTAGAAGACGCTCTGGTCCCAGCAAGCACTCCCAACTTATGGATATTCCCAGAGTTCTCCTTGCTGTTCTTAACTGCTGCATCCTTCCTAAAGGAAGTAATAACTTTTTCATCAAGGAAATTGAAAGGTTTGTGGTGGCAAACTTGCTGTTGAAGAAGAAGATCAATCTTCCATGGATTCTTCTATATCAGATGATATTCAGAGAAGAGTTGGATGTTAAGGATCTCTTCCCCCACAACACCTTAATCATGAAAATCTTGATTCACAAGGGCTTTCCGATGGACAATCTTTTTTATCAAGCACCTCATTCCTTCTTCACTCCGGTTATGTTTGCTCAGTTAGACCGGACTCTATCTGAAAGAGAAGAAGCCCTAAGGAACAGAGTGGCTGAAGTTCCTCTTGTGACATCCCATGTCAAAGAGAGAAAGACAAGAGTCTCTGGTCATCTGGGTGCTCACGGAAGAATTAGAAAGGTGCTTGTTGCATACAATGTGAAACGTCTGCACGCTAGTGTGAATCGGTTAGCAAGGAGGTTGAAGGAAACTCAGAAGGAGCTACTGAAGCTTAAAGCAGAAAAGGAGAGTGTCAGTGCTAATAAGGAACTACCTGCTAATAATCATTAATCCATTCAAAGAGCCTTGTCATTTTCTTTTAAATCTTTTTAAAAGGTTTATTTTAATAAAAATCATTTTTTTAAATGATTAAATTCTATATTGTAGTGTTCCCATAACTGTTTATATTTTCTGCTTACGTTGCTTATAAGTAAGTATGCATTTTTTTATTTTTTGTCAGTGCTGTTTATATTATATTTTCTTCAGATTAATAAAAATACTTAAAACTAAAAATTACTAACCTGCTGAAACACTTTGAACCCTCTAACAACAAAAGAAGGAAAAGATTTTCGTTAATAATAAAACCTTTAAACCAAGCAGTTTTCAGAAAGTAATATCAAACTCAGGGGGAGTCTCTTTCAATGAAAAATCTTTAAAGAAAGATAAATCCCCACAAGTATATGATTTAAGGAGATAATGTTGTGTAAAGCTAAATTCTTAAGATATTTCTGTAATGATTCAGATGCTACTAAAAAGTATTTTGGTTTGTGAATGTTTCAGCAAACAGGTTTTTAAAGAGAACTTATAAAGCTGATCATCAGAAGGCAACACCATCTGAAGGAATGACTGATGTGGCATCACTCTTAGCCTCTGAACCTGTTCAGAAGGTTCACAACAAACTTACTGAAATTGTGGATCAGAAATGCCGAGGAGATTGCTACTTAAGTCTCTGGGCCTACCTCAATTCTTGAGAAAAATGGCATGATGATTGTTGTTTCTGATAGAAAGGAAGTCAGAAAAGCTATAAAGCATGAAGATCAAGATTATGCTGCTGATGCGAGAATGAAAGTAACAAGACTATCCATAAAGACATAGTTGAGTCACAGTAACTACAAAATCCTGAGTATCCCTGCTGGTAACATTGTTCTACATTACAACTTAAAAAATCTGTGTCAATGTGAAATTAGTCTGTAAGCATATTGCACCTTGTTAATTTGAGAATACTTGCTGATTTTTTTTTCTTAAAAAAAACAAAATTTATATTTAAAGTATTCTATTTAAATATTTATTCTTTTTCTTTCTCTTTTCAAAAGAAGTTAAAAATCTGTTTGATCTCTACAATCAACGTTAATGATCTGATTCCTTATGAATGTTGGCTCTTCACTTGTCCAGTCAGTGATGTACGTTACACTTCTTCCAATGTCTGAAATCGTCATCATTAATGCTATCTGAGCCTATTCATGTTCCGTGTAAAACTGTCCAAAAGATTCAATCTCCGTATCTCTCTCTGTTATCTCTTGCCTCAAAGTCCTATAAAATCTCAAGAGCCCTCAATACAGACTCATCACTTCAAAGTTCTTCTTTCACTTTGGATGAGATCTGGGTGTATGCTCTCTGAGGGATAATGAAGAAGCGGGAGAAAACAGAAGAGGTGACCCTGGACCATGACTTGGAGAAGATCGATCTCCTATGGATGATGTATGGAATGATAAGCAAGGGAAAGGTTTCTTTTGGAATACCCGCCCCTTTATGCTTGGACCATGGAGATCTTGTTGCATCACAAGCATACTGGAAGACCACTGGTAGATCCCAGAATAACCAATCTTATGAAGGGAACCACTTCAAATATGGTCCTGATGATAAAGGTTGTTGCTGGTGGTCGAAACACAATGTTAAATGATGCACCTCCGTTGTTCCAATTGTTGAAAGGAGATTGCGTGCTCAATGCACGATTGTGGAACAGACACAGGCTCAAGAGGCACTTCTGAGGCTTCAGGCTGAAGAAGTAATGACAACTGAGACTGAAGAGGAAGCTGGTGATAAGGCTACGCCTCAGCCTATCATAGGAATCAAGAGAGTTAGCGTTGATAAACATATATTTTCATGTAATTATGATATACTTTCAAGATGTTCTTAAAATTTTAAATAATATAAAGATCTTTCTTAGTAATCTCTTTCAGCTGCTTTGGTCTGAAGTGATATTCTTCTTAAAATCCAATCATATCGTCATTGCATTAATCTTGTTATCTGTTAAATGTTGTTTACCCAATCAAAGGTTTTTAAATAATGACAAAAGGGGGAGAAGAAATATAACTAAACAAATTTCTTTCAGATAAAACATAAGCTTAACAATTTACTGAAAAGAAAAAAGGAAAATGTTTTTCAGATATATATTCATGTGTCTTGGTAAAAATTGAATAAGGGGAGAAATATAATATTGTCCACCTTAGGGGGAGTTTTCCAACCCAAATCATCATTCTGACAAATATACTCAATTTGGACCTATTTGATATTTGTTAAGTTATATCTAATTTGTCATCATTAAAAAGGGGGAGAATGTTGAGTCTCAGAATTAATTTAAGTATTTAAATTAGATTTAAAACTCATTAGCCTCAGGTTTTAATGATTAACAAATTAGATCATGTAAGAACAGGTTCTACTGAGAAAGGTATTGTTCTGTGCATTGTGTTTCAGGTTACAGGATGAAGCATCCATCTGAAGATAAGAAGATGAAGATAGCCAAAGAAGCAAGCAAAAGACAGGAAGAGGAAATCCGAAGAAAGACAAAGCAAATCTGAACAAGAAGAAACGCTGAAAGAAGAAATGTGCTAAAGAAGAACAAAGCAACAAGAGCATTAAAGCAACTATCTGAACACGATCAACTATCTGAAGAAAATCTGAAAGAAGAAGTATATTTGTGGAATCATGAAAATCATTCACTTAGATGATACAAACATACTTCAGATCATTCATTCAGATGATGCAAACGTACTTCAGATCTTGCATTCAGAAGATACAAGCATACTTTAGATGATTCATTTCAGACAAATAAACAATAAACCATGAAGAAGCAACTCAACCTTCTGAATCAAAGATAGACTTGAAGAAAAGTAACCGGCCAAAGAAGGAAGACATACTGAAGGAAGAACAAAGAGGCGATATGCTGAAGAAAGGAACTTGCCAAAAATCAACCAACCTACTGAACCAAAGAAAGAGTCTAAAAGAAAAGAAAGAGTACATCTGGGGAAAGTTGAAATGAAGATAAACTACATGCTCTTGAAGAATGAAGAAGAAAGAAGCAAACATCCTAAGAAGAAAAGCTAAATCAAGTTGAAGTAACACAACCTGCTGAAAGTGTGTGTATACTAAAGTTGAATCTGCTGAACACATACTTTCTGAATGTGATGACGTGGCATTTCAGACTCTCTGAAGAAGAAGAAAAAGCCAGACACGTCATACAACTCTCTGAAGATTTATGAGTCAATCTGAACAACTTATTAAGAGACTCAAATCTCTGCAAACATGAGTGGTGAAGCTAAATTGATGCAAAGAAAAACAAAGGCCTTCAGGCTCAACTTCAGAACCTAACATAAAAGAGGAAGGCTACTGTAGAAAAGCAAATAGATGTCAGAGATAGGTTAGCACTGTTGTACACCTACTTCTGTATCTTCTCTGCAACACGCTATAAGAGGCATGTACCTTGAAAAGAAAAGCAGAAAGCACAACAAGACAAAAGTAAAGTCTAACGTTGTCATTTCTAAAGACTTCCTTTGTAAAGAAATGAGAAGAAGAAGAAAGAAAGAAACAAGCCAAGCAAAAAGAAGCAGAACTCACAACGGTCAAAAGGAGTAGACTAATGGATCTTTATATCCTATCTCCTTACACTCTGAAGAAGACAAATGAAGAAAGAAGAAGAGAGAAGAAATATAAATCTGCTGAAGACAAAGAAAATCTCTCATGATTAAGAGCTTATCTACAGTGTGTCAGAACCAAGTCATCTGCACACCTAATCTGCTTAAGAAAGAAGCAACCGAATGAGAAGCTATTTCACAACGGCTATATGAGCCAAATCATTTCTTCTCAACGGTAATATCAACAATCTTCAAACGGCTATATTTCTAGAACATGTAAATAGCCTCAAGAAAGTCTTAGAAGAGAGCTAATGGACAATGCTGATGGGTCGGCCAAATTCCTAAAGATTCATTCACTGGAAACTGACCATAATGAGTTGCCATGAACTCTAAATTATCTACCCTTGAACTATGGCATTCATCAAGTCCACAGAAGAAATTGGCCAAGCTTAATACAGATTTTATAAAGCCAACCTTCTGATCCTACAGAGATGTATTAGAGCGTAGAATTAAACACTTGTATCTCTGTTATATCTTGTACTTAGATTTACTCCATGTATCCTGAGCAGTACTCACTTAACCTATAGTACAAGATAAACCTCAGTTTAAGTTTCTAGGAAACTTAAACTTTTCATTGTAAACACTATTAAGTGTTTGAGAGCCTGGAGAGGCTTGGAGGAAGAAAGAATACTCTAGAGAGCCTGGAGAGGCTTTGAGGAAGAAAGAATACTTGGTTTAAGCCTGGAGAGGCTTGGTTAAGAAAGAATACTTGGTTTAAGCCTGGAGAGGCTTGGTTAAGAAAGAATACTCGGTTTAAGCCTGAAGAGGCTTGATTAAGAAAGAATACTCGGTTTAAGCATGGAGAGGCTTGATTTAAAAAGAATACTTGGTTGAGAGCCTGAAAAGGCTTGATGATAAAAGAATACTTGTATCTGTGTTCAGATAGTGGAAAATCCAGTGGTGGTTTGCCCTGGGACTGGATGTAGCTCACTGGATTAGTGGGTGAACCAGTACAAATTCTTGTCTGAATTTTCTCTATCCCTTAAGCTATTTTAATTCAGTTTTCATCTAACAAAGGGAATCTAAAAGTATTTAAGTAAGAACTTTTCTTCTGAATTAAACTTGTTTTCAAACTACTTTGAGTCTGAACCCAGTTCAGAAGGTAATCAAAACTTCAGACTGAAACTCATCGTCTGAATCTTTTCAGAAGCTATTCTTTCTACCCTTAACTCTTCACTCTCCGCTATTATCTGATTATTTCTAACTAGGAAAGAATCTGAAAAATAAAATCATTATAAACAAGAGTACTTACTAAACCTTCTGAAGTGGGTTCAACAAGTTCTTTAACAAATCAGTTTTTAGCAAGTTACTGAAACGTTTAATACATTAGTGAAAATCATTTTTGAAACAACATGTTTTCTATTTTGAAGTCTTTACTTATCAAAATGAGTTTAAACAAGTTTCTAAAATGCTTTCATTAAATCATCTGAAGTGATTTCAGAAAGCACATTTATACTTATCAAGTTCAGCAAGTCTCTGAAAAACTCTCTTTCAATAGCCCTCACGTAACTCTGATATTATCTACTATTTGGCAAAAGAGTTTTTCACAATAACCTGTATAGGTTAATTGTTTTATAAGATGATTTTCAAAAGGGGTTTCCAAAAATTAGCGTAATGTTTTAAAACACTATTCAACCCCCCTTCTAGTGTTTCCTGTGTTTCCAACACTTCTTAAGCTTGATACAACTCACTTTAATATTCATGAGATCTTATAAGAACTGTCTTGACCTTCTTGAAGCTATGAAGCTACTTTTTGAACTTGTTTCATCACTTTTTACATTAAAGCTCTTTGTAACATGCTTCTGGACACTTATTCTGATGTTAAATGTTGTTTTTTTATCTTTCCACCTTCCTTCTGTAACTTTTCCTGTATTCTTTCAAGCATTCTCAAGTACAAACATTAGTACCAAAGTATTCAGAACACTTAGAACATTGTTGTGAAAGTTTGTTGTCATTAAAACTTTTGCTCAAAAGGGTCTTGGACCTTACAATACCTCATTTGTTGATTTGGAGCTAGGGAAGGATTAATGAAAACATACTTGAAAACTTGGGACAAGCTTTCTGTTTTCCAAATAAGTTGATTTGTTGAAATATCCTTTCTCTCAAACACTTTAAGGTTCCGAGCCGGCCAAATTTCCCAGACCCCAGGCATGAATTATTAATAACATATAAAAAATATTATGAAATAAAATAGTAAGTCGGATGATACATACTAGCTTTATATCATTCAAACATATCATTAAAGTTTTTTGGGAAAATTGCACTCACCTCCCTTGAGGTTTGTCTAAATGACAAAGACATCATCTCTAGTTTTTGATATGCAATCACCTCCCTTGCCTAAAGTGGAATAATAAAAAAACTCGTACTTGTGGATACTCGTAGATATACTAGCAATGAATACCCACATGTTTAATAAATTAGTGGGGACAGATATTATACTATTCGTCTCGCGGGTACCCGCATATCATTAAAATATATTTTCTATTAAATATATTAAAATATTAAGAGTTTTTATTATTTTATGATGAGATTTTAATTTTATTATTTTATAATAATATTTTCAATACATTAACTTGTATTAATATTATATAATGTTAATTTATATTATATATAATTAATATAATATGATATAATATATTATGTCATTTTCTCTTTATTTTTTCTATAAATTTTGAATTCTTAAATATTAACGGATACTTGTGAATACCCGTTACCCGCAACGGTAGCTGTTAATATTAATAGGCATGGATACATGTAGTGTATAATCCATTCTGCCTCGTTAATATCCCCAGGTAATCCTCACGGTGTCAATGAGAAGGGAGATTTCTGCATTTCAAAAACTAGAGGGGAGTTCTTAGTCATTTAAACAAACCTCAGGGGAGGTGAATGTAATTTTCCCAAGTTTTTTATTTGGTCGTGATAGAAGTTTGTAGTGTGGGTCATTTTAATGTCTAGTTGGGCTATCGCACCATTACTTTGATTTTGATAACCTTAATTGGGCTTGTTGGGCTTCAAATCCAATGTCATATATACTATACAGATAGTTGGCTGTTTAATTGACAAAAAAAAAAGATAGTTGGCTGTTTGCGTTTTCTTTTCTGTTTAAATTTGTTTATTTTATATTTACCAGAAAAAAATTGTTTATTTTATCTGACAAAAAATGTTTATTTTATATATTTTTTTCATTTATAGGCCAATTCTTTTTTCCTTTGAAGTATCTCTCCTATTCATTTTGCTTATAATTCTTTAAAATATCAAGATAAGTTAATTCAAATTCAAAGTAGATTATATATTTTATTTTATTGGTACATGAACAAAGAAGATCATAAATTTTAATAAAACGCTGCCTATTCAATATTTAATATATATGATGAGTCAGAAGAGACAGATATAATGCTATATACAAAATTTAACATAATAAAATCATGTAAATTTTAATATGAGAACATTCAATGTGGGGCAAGGTTAGAACTTGGCGGGTTTGAGTATGTAACTCTAGTATAAAATTTACATTCGACAGGGGCTGAGTTTCATCTTGCTCTGCTTTACGATTAATACCAGGAAAAATATGCTACATTGTTCTTCATTACTAAATCTGTTCCAACGTTTATAGAAATATCTCACATTCTTTAACCCCAAGCTAATTCAGTATCCCCTTGTTGTCGCTTGTCATAAGAGGCATCATCGGAATTTGAAGCAAGGAGACAAATCAGCAAGATTTTAAAGGCATTTCTGACCCATTCAACTTGTCACCTGAACCCAACTGCATCCAACATCTTTTCTTAACCCTCTTGCATTGATCAATACCCTCAAGCGTCCAATCTCATCCCACATACCAAAACGGGCATATAGGTTTGATAGCATGATGCAGATGCCAGCATTTTGAGGATCTAACTCAAGAGCTCTCTCAGCAGCCAATTTGCCTAGCTCAATGTTCCCTCGATCCACACAAGCACTGAGTAGAGCTCCCCACATTGAAATGGTACAATTTCCCTTTCCCTTATAGAGTGTCTGATTTAGCAATTCCCATGCCTTCTGCAATTCGCCAGCCCTACAAAGTAAATCAACTAGGCAGCTGTAATGCTCTGGACCAAGATCTAACTTAAAATCATTAGCCATTGATTCAAAATACTTGACACCAGCATGTACTTGGCCAGTGTGACCACAAGCAGATATCACTGTTAGAAATGCTATTCCATCTGGTTTGATTCCTTCATTCAACATTTCATTGTACAAATCAATCACTTCCTTATACTGCCCATTTTTACCATATACACCAAGCATTGAAGTCCATAACACAACATCTCTGCTTCTTTCTGTTCTGACCTCCATCCCAGCCAGCTTGAAGACTTGCCAAGCCTTATTTACCAGTCCACACTTGCCATACATCTCAATCAGTGCGCTCTGCAGAAACACGTCATTCTCTATATCGGGTGTTGTACGGAGCAAATAACAATGCAGTTGCCTACCCATTTCAACAGCAGATAATCCAGTGCATGCACGTAAAGATGCTGATAATGTGAAGTGATCATACTTCAGTTTCAATACAGGCATCTTCCTAACTAGTTCAAGTTCCTGAACCCATAACCCAGCCTCACCATAACCTGACAAAAGTGCATTGGCACATACCGTGTTCTTCTCAGGAATTTCATCAAACACAAGGGCTGCATCTTTTACATTCGATAATTTCGAGTACATATTAATCAGAGCACTACCCACAAACACACTAGCAGACCAACCTGATTTTCCCACGTGGGCGTGTATCTGTCTCCCAAAATAAACATCTTTAAGTTTAGATGAAGCAGTCAAAGTGCTACACAAAGCGTATGTATCTAATGGAACATCGTTCTTGTGCATAAAGGAGAAAGCTGTAAGAGCGAGAAAAGGGAAACCTTTCTGACAAAAATCAGATATGATGACATTGAAGTGTAATGGGTTGGTGGAGTTCATGCATTTGAAGAAATTGTTGAGGTCGTTCTTCTTAGGAAAGCATGCGGCATAGGTGGCGATGAGTTGGGTGTGAAAATCATGCGAAACGAAGAGCAATCTTGTTCTAAGCAGGTGACCATGGAGTTTCTTGATAGCTAAGATATTATTAGTTAAATGACATTGGTGTAAAAAATGAATTATGTTGGACATGTAATGTAATGATGTAAAATCGGAATCAAACACAGAGATTCTAGGTAATGTCACACTCAAATGGCAGATGATATATAATAGAGATTCAGGTTCCAGGATGCTTACTCATCAATGGCTATATTGACCGGCAACTCCATTAGCAACTCCTATAGGGCAATAGGAGACAAGATAAAGTTGGTTTTCCATCGGTCTCCATATTTACTCCCTCCAAATTTGAATATAAGAAAAAAAAAATCATTTTTAATGGACTAAAATATAAGTAAATTTTAACTATTTTTACCCTATTTAATGAGATAAACCCAAAATGTCATTTGATTTTACTTTCCAACCACTTTATTTAATGAATCATGTGCCAATAGAAAGAGTGTATGTCCACTTGAAACAATTTTGAATAAAATTGAATGTAGGGTAATTTAGGCAATGCAAGTACTTCTCACATGATACCAAGAAAAATTAATGAGTTTAACCAACTTTCTTAATATGTGTGAATTTAGTTATTTTTGTTTATATATATATATATTTATTTATTTAGGGTGAAGTAAAAAATTAATATTATTAAAGGGCTAAATATGAACACATTTTATTTTATAATGAGAGTATAAATTTTATTGTTAAATAAAAATGGTTATAAAAGATAAGATATTTTTTTTTTGCATTAAATATAGGTAAATCACATTTAAGACTCCCCACCCCTTCCTAAGAGGTTGTTTAGTGGAGATCGAACTCGGGAATTCTTCCTACATTGAGGCTCGCTCAAGCGAGCAAGGACCTTTGCAGCATCAGGGGTGCTCTTTGAGTTGATGCTCGCTCAAGCGAGCCAAGAGAGCCCTACAACATCAGGAATGCTCACAGGCGCACTCAAGCGAGCAAAGGCTCGTTCAAGCGAGGACCCCCTGCAATATTAGGGGTGCCTTATTAGTTGGGGCTCGCTCAAGCGAGCAATCCCTCGCTTGAGCGAGCTCGCGCGATTTCAATTTTTAAAACAAAAAACCCTAACCCTCCCCCTCATTTAATTTTTGCATTTATGATCTTAGAGAGAAAGGGGAAGGAACTTAGAGAGAGAAAGTGAGAGAAGGAAGAAGGAAGACTAGCTCGGAGGCTTCCCCACCACCATTGGAGCTTGGAAATCATCTCCCTAATCCCTCCACCCTCCCTATTTTCTCCATTGAGGTGAGTGTGGTTAACCCACCCAGTCCCATCTTGTATGAAAAGCTATGAATGTTCCCTATTCTTACTTTCCTTGCTTGCATTATTTGTTTGTGGTTGATTGGAGATGATTCTAGGGTTATTGATTGGATTGATTGGTGAAATTATCATTTTTGCTCAAACCTTAGGTTAGGAGAATTGGGGATTTTGTGAAATGCTTGAATGTTGATGAGGAAACTTGAGGAAAGTATGCAATCATGTGATTTTTCATTCTTAAGAGTATATAATTGATTTTTATGATGATGAACCACTCATATTCTAGAGGAAATTGATTTGGGTCTTTAGACCTCATGTTAAACATAATGACTTTTGGATCATTGGACTTCATGTTTAAAGGAGTTATTTAGGTCCTTGGATTTCATGTTTAAAAGAGAAAATTATTGTATGAATCTATCACAGTTAATGGGGTAAGGTCTTAGTGTTAGCATGAGCTCAGTCTAACCTTCACAGATAAGCGAAAAGACCCCTTAGGTGTTGGGTTAAACACTTCATGTTAATTATGCAATATTTTTTTGACTTTGAACATGTTTAAGGTGCTCATTGAATTATTATGAACTTTTGCACTCAATCTGCTTGAAACTTCCACACTGCTTGATTATTCACACTCACTGGGACTCTAGTCTCATTATACGTTGTGGTTTGTGTTTAGATTTGCAGTGTTCCAAGTCAGATGCTTGATTTGGGAGAAGAATTGAGGTTTGAGCCAATTGTGTGGCCCAAACTAGTATGCTGGATATTTTGTTGTATAAGCTAGACTTTATTTTTTTGGAATGGGATATTGTAGTACACGTGGAGCCTTAAGGGCCTTGTTCTATTTCTGTCATGATGCATGTACAATTGTATCCCATTTAGCCTATAATTTTATTTTGTATTGTGACTGGAGCCATCGTTGGCATTTCATTGATTATGTGTAGATGATTGTTTTATGTTGGGCTTAAGTAACTGTTGGATTACCTAAGCGATGTTTTATGTGTTATGCGATATCTATAATGGGTAAAATAATTTCATAAATTTGGGTATTGCGTTTCCAACGGACATAATCTTTGAATTAAGGAATTAGGACGTTACATGTTGATCACCTATAATTAATGAACTTTATGATACTCTATTGATGAAAACTCTAATGACCCAAGAACTATCAAGGAAGAAATGATGTTCGTATATTGGTTCCCATTTCTAAATATAATTATCCTTAATAAAATTATTTTCCATTGCTTCCCACTTTGAGAGAAAATAATAATTATTATTTTCCCTTTCAATAGGAGGCTAGCACAATATTTTGTATTCATTTTGTTTGGTTTATAGTGTTGCCATTCCCACATTGGGTGGTTGATGTTGTATTTTTAATTGTTTTGTTCAAGTTTGTTATCGCCCCTACATTAGGGGGATAGTTTTTATATTTGTATCAATTTTGCTCAATTTTGCTCATTCACAAAAATGAGAAAAAATGAAAATAATGAAAAAGTGAAGAGTCATGTCAAAAGTATGAAAAATAAAAAACAAGGAAAAGAAAGAAAATAAGGAGAAAGAAAAAGAAAATAAAAACAAAGAATAAGGGAATGAAACTCCATGCCAAAAGTACACAAAAAAGAGAAGAAGTGAAAAAAATGGTCAAGCAAAAAAAGTGCAATAATGTTGTGAACATATTATCGAGTTAATGTTTCATATAAAAAAAGACTATACTAGCAAATTAGTCCCTGAGAGATTCCTGATCGTGCAGTTTAGTCCCTGAGAGAGTGAAAATTTTAAAATGGTCCTTGAGAGGTTGCTCCGTCATGCAAAATGATCAAAAGATCATTTTTCAAGGACTAATTTGCATGATTTTTTAATGTCTCAAGGACTAATTTGCTTGTTTTTCATGGACCATTTTGCACAAAAATGACCATTTTGTATGACGGAGCAATCTCTCAGGGACCATTTTGGAATTTTGACTCTCTCAGGGACTAAACTGCACGATCAGGAATCTCTCAGGGACTAATGTGCTAGTATAGTCTATAAAAAAATAGAAGTGAAAAAAATGTTCAAGCAAAAAAATTTCAATAATGTTGTGAACATATCATCGAGTTAATGATTCATATTTGGTTTCCTTGTGCCAGAGATCCTTTGTTTTGATTAACCTGTAAACTCTTGTTTGTGCCTTTACAATTTGGAATGGACTGAGCCAAGAAAGCCCATTTATAATAATGTTCCGGATAATAAAAAGATATGAAACAAGGGTTGACTCAAATACATTAAATGGAATATCAAGGAATTATAGAAATAATAATGGACAATAATGGTGAATAAACATGAAATAATAACAGCCCGACAAGAAATAGGGGGTATAAATAATAATAAGAAGAAAGAGAAAAAGGGTCAGAAACATTGAGACAAATTGTTGATGGCTGGTCAAACACTAGGATACCATACTTTAACAATATCCTTTTCTTCATGACCTCTTTAACCCTTGACTACGTTACAAACCTAATAAAGTTCAATCTAATCAATGATCGATTGATATTATTTTCTTAAATATTTAATTTACGACAAAATAATTTGTAGTTGATAGTGTATATGCTCCTTTATAAAAGAAAGAAGAAAAGAAAAGAAAGAAAACAATGAAAAGAGAGGTTGAAAAATTTTGTGGACTTCAATTGTTACTCTTTGTTTATAGAAACTAAAGATTTGTTTGTCCACTCAAAATTCAAAGGAAGAATTGTAAAAGAAGTGGATATGGAGATTAGAATTTCTTTCATAACAGGCTTGTTTCTATCCCTCTTCTATAATTGAAAGTTCATGAGCATTTGGTACTTGACTTGGGGGCTTGTTTCATGTTTAATCTTGTTTTTACCCTTCAGAATGTCTCTTTTTCCTGTAACCTTGATAATCTTTTTCATCCCTGAGTAGAAAAATAAGTGTTGTGACACAATTGTTTTTTAAAGAAAAATCTTGGAAATGTTTATTCTCCTAAATTTCTTTCAAATTTAAATGAATATTGAAATAATTTTAAAAATGAAATAAAATTCAAGCGAAATTCCTCCCCTAGAAAGTCATCATGCAATCATCAAAATTTTCACATTAATATGCACCACATGCAACTTACTCTCGTTTTTGTGCATTGTGACACCAATCTCTTATTCTAGGCATTGTGACTATTAGAACCACATGCAACACTAGAAGGGGGTTGAATAGTGTTTTGAATATATTTAACATTTTGGAAATTTTTAGCATAAGTTATTAATTCATTAAAACAAATTTAATGAGAAAAGTTTATTATCAGAATTAATACTTAAATTGCGGAATATAAGAAGGACAAGCATAGAGAGTAAGAAAAGGTGACTAGATCAAAAACTTGTTTGGACTTTTGATTAAATTGATTTAGATATTCAGATGCATCTCAAGATACCTTCTGAAAGATATTACAAAGAATCTTTTCAGAACAATTTCTTAGTGACCTCAAATGATTGATCATCGTCTGAAGTGTACTTCTAACTTCTGAACTAAAACTGTTTCAGATTCACTCCAAAGTGTTATTTCAGACGTTCTTCAAAGTATATTCTTTGTAATACTTCAAACGATGTAAGATTCACTGAATGAGTTATTATCTTGGACAACTTAGTTTATTGAAATTGTTGTGTTAAGTTTATTATGAAAAATACTGTTCAATCCCCATCAGAAATATAAAGCTGTAAATTAAGGAGTTTAAGGGATAGAAAACTTAGCCACAAAATTTATCCTGGTTCACTCACAGATCCGGTGAGTTACATCCAGTCCCAGGACAAACCACCACTGGATTTTCCACTATCTGAAACCACAGATACAAGTATTCTTTTCTATCAAGCCTCTGCAGGCTCTACCACAAGTATTCTTTTATTTTCAACTGCCTCTTCAGGCAACTTAGTGCAGTATTATTTTATAGACAAGCCTCTCCAGGCTCAACGAGTACACAAGGCCTCTCTAGGCACACCAAGTACACAAGGCCTCTCCAGGAACACGAGTATTCTTTCTTCCACCAAGCCTCTCCAAGCTCTCAGACACATAAAGTGTTTATAAACTAAACTAAGTTTAAGTTTCCACGAAACATAAACTTAATCTCTTCATATACTAGAGGTTAACTGAGTACTACTCAGGATACAATGAATAAATCTAAGTACAAGGTTTTACAGAGAAAATATTTCCTTCTAAGCTCTAATTCAACTCTGTATTTTTAGAAGATTGGTTGAATATGATAATTGATTTCCTATGAACCAAACTCTTCTCTGGTTAGCAAGAAATGCCACCATCTGGTTAGCAAGAATTGCCAACATCTTCAAATTCAATCTTGAGGCTATTTATATGTTGCGATGAAATATAGCCGTTGAAGATGGTTGATAATACTGTTGAGATGATGATGATGATGTGGCTCATATAGCCGTTGTGTAATAGCTTCTCAAACGGTTGCTTCTTCTTAAGCAAAATGAGTGTTCAGACGATCTTGTTCTGACACTTCTATTGATGAGCTACTTTGAGAGATTTCCTTGATATTTTTATGCTTCTTTTCTCTCTTGATTTTCTTCAGCTTTCTTCTGCTTTCCTTTGTTTTCCTTTAGAGTGTGTATGAGGAGGTATCCGTTGAGTTTGTCCTTTAGCTTATTTGTATATACTCCTTTTCATTTGCTCCTGACACAGTTTCCTCTTTCTTCTTTGAGTGAGGTGTCTTGTCCTAAGAACAATAGTTGTTGTTGCTATTTCCTCTTTGAATAAATACATATGATATTATAGCCGTTGAATCATATGGTCTCAACTTCTGTTGTGACTTCTTCTATGTTGAAATCTATTCCATGCATTCAGAGAGTTTCATTTCTTCAGACTGTTAAGCCATTTATAACTTCCTTCAGATGATAGCTTCAAGCTTCTTTTAATTCTTCAGATTGAAATGCTTTCAACAAAGATTTCTTCTTTTGATGAAATGCTTCTTTTTCTCTTCAGATGGTTAGAGCAAAATGCTTCTTCCTTTTAGCAGAAATCTTCTTCCTTTTTACTTCAGCAGAATGCTTCTTCCTTTACTTCAGACGATCCTAGATTTATTCATCTTTGTCTTTTCTAGTTCTTCTAATATTTGAATAGATGTTGAATTAAATAACATTAGTTCAAACATCTTTCTCGATATTTTCTTGTCCAGACTTCTGATTTTCTTTTGGACAGTAGCAGGTGTCGTATGTCTGCGTATATAGTAACCTTTTGATTGCAGATGCAGCAGTCGTTGCAGGATTTCCTTATTTGTACAAGTCTTTTGATCGAGGTAGAAAAGTAGTTCTGATATTTTTGTGCCGAAATGAGTAATTCATTGGGTAAAGTGTTCTTCACACTAAGCAACGTCTTCAAGAGGTCAATCCTTGATTCTGACATGTTCAGCCTTCAGATATACAGAGTGCTTCAGATCAACTTCAAATCTTCATATGATAGTCACTTCTTCAGACGAAGTCAAATCTTCAGTTTGTCTTCAAATCTTCAGATGATAGTCATTCTTCAGACGGAGTCAAATCTTCAGTTTGCCTTCAAGTCTTAAGATGATAGTCACTCTTCAGACGGACGATATACTTCAGATGATGATGAGTCTTGAGACGGTCTGAGTCTTTCATGTCTTCAGATAGTTGAATCTTTTCTATTATTTTTCGTAGCTTCTTTTGCTTCTAGTTGCTTCATTTTTATTTTGGATCTCTTCTTCCTTTGCTGTCTTTTGGGCTTCAGATGAATATGCTTCAGATGATTGAGTCTTTTCTTCTGTTCAGATTCTGTATTGCTTCATCTTCTGATTCTCCTTCGTTCTTCTTCTGATTTGTTCTTCTTCTTCTGATACCCCACTGGTTCTTCTTCTTCTGATTCTTACACTTCAGATGAATATTCCATCCTAAAACACAATCAACAAAACAATATATTTCTTAGTAGCACCTGCTTTCTTTTAATCTAGTCTAATTTGTTAATCATTAAAACCAAGGATAATGAGTCCTGAATCTAATTTGAATACTTAAATTAATTCTGAGACTCAACAGTGACACCTAACTTCCTTTATAGGGATGTTTGATGCCCAATCTCTTATTCTAGGTATTGTGACACATGGCATATGTAGAAACATAGGAAAATACAAGAAGGGGGTTGAATTATGTTTTTGAAAACTTTTAGGTTTTTTTATGGAACTTAAAAACTTTGTATTAAACAAATTTCAGACAGGTTATAAAATTTATCTAAAGTTTGACTCTCTTATCTGAAGTTTCAGATGAGTTTTTCACAAAGAAAATATTTCTACAAACAAGTATTCTTTTGCTCCAAGCCTCTTCAGGCTCAAACACCAACAAGTATTCTTTTCACCGTAGCCTATTCATGCTCAACAATTTCTATTAAATAAGAAGAATAAAATGAAATTGAACTTCAGAGAATTCTTGTTCTGTGTGTACAAAGAGAACCTGTATATGATACATGATATGAAAGTTAATTTGTGCAAGTACGAATTAGAGTATATATGCACAACAAAACTTGCAGAGTTTCATCTCTTAAAGAATAATACGTTCCTTAAAGTTCTTCAAGTAAGCTTCAATATTTATAGGCTTCATGATATGAAGGTCCATGTGATGTGAAGCTCATTTAGTACTAAATGGGCCAACCCATTAGTTTGAGCCTACACATGGGTAGGTATCACTAAAGTCTAATGCTCACCATGAGGGTTAGCCACTGCAATATATAGAATGTATGAGTGGTAACTAATGTGTGATTACTCTAATAATACAAACCCAAAAGAGAAAATGGTTTTTTCTAAATCATATCACCCCCCCTCATAGTGAGAGAAAAGACAATAATCCTTTCATCGTCTCTAGTATTGTGAAAGAGGGAGTCCTTGTATCACGTTCGTGTGGATATCGGTGGAGGCATGACTACTCTTCCATGCTTATGGTTTGGCAAAAGGATACGATCACTTGTCTTATCAAACATTAACAGATATACTCTATAACACGATTTATGGCTTTTGCATGGATCCTTGGAGGGTTTTTGATATATTTAATTTTTAAAAGTTCAGTTTTTCCGCTACGTTTGACCTTCCGAAAACCAACAAGTTTTTCTTAGTAAAATCACTATATTTGTTATCATAAAAAATTGGTATGGAGGGTCTTAAGATCCTCAAGTCTTTAGACTCAACGGGTTCATTTGTCGGGTATTGTGACGTTAAATCTTTAGGTATCATGACACCTAATTTCCGATGTCGGGCATTGTGATGCCCGCTTCTTTATTCTAGGTATTCTGACACCTACCCTCCTATGTTGGGAATTCTGAGACCTAGTATTTTATTCTAAGTATTGTTACACCTAGCTTCCTTTGTCAGGAAATGTGATGTGTCTAGTTTCATGTTTTAGGTATTACATTCCTAGTTTTCTTCCTTTTAGGGTATTGAGATACCCTTTTAGGTATTTTGAAAAATAGTTTACTTTTAAGGTTTTGTGACGTTCGCTAGGTAATGTGACATCTAGTTTCTTTCTTTAGGGTATTGTGATGTTCACTAGCTATTGATACGCCTGATATTGGATTCATTTTATCATTATATTTTTAAAAAAAGTATAAATAGAAAATTTTATTCTCAAAATTTTTACTATTTACAAAAAACATAAAAAACAACAATGAATTTATTTCAAAAAATTAATTAAAACTTCAAATTAAAAGATAGTAAAAGGGGCAAGAGAGAAGGTGCTGGTGGCACTTGGCTCCTGGGTTCCATTGCAACTGTCATCCACTCACTTGAAACACACACTTGGTTCCTACTGTTCACATACTCACATTGCATCCAACTCACCACGCTCACGTTTCACACACTCACATTGACGTTTCACACACTCACACACATAACTTTTCTTTATATACATAGCTTATACGTAGCAGGGGAAAAAGGAACAGGGATCGTGAGCGAAAGAAAATTTGAGGGGTGAGATGAAAACCAATGAGAAAAGAGAGAGAATTCTAAGGAAGAGCATTGAGGGGATTATTGCATAAGAAGATAGGAGTAAAAGAGGGAAAATACAGAAGAATTAGGGTTTTACATTTGGGTCTTCAATTCATTTGAGGGTCTGAAGAGTAAGTTGATTCTATAAAATTGAAGACTCACTGTTGGTGTAGCAAAGAGAAAGAGTAAAGAGGCAAGAACAACAACAGTAAAGGGTAAGAGAGAAGAAAGGGTTTTACGAGCTTTTGCAGCGATATAAATCAGAATTTTAGTAAAAGAAAAAGAAGGTGCAACCAATCTCATTGGGTAAAATTTCTGAGATCTAAGCCTTTTCATTGAATGTTATGTTTTCCCTTTACGTTCATTTGTGTTTCTCTGGATTAAGCATGATGCATGGTGAGATCTTACAATTTAGATTATCTTTCCAGTTCTTGCTTCTTTGATTTGTTAATTGTTTGATAAAATGTCTAAGTCTAGAGGGCATATCAATTTTTAAATCTGCGAACCAAGAAGCATTTTCCAGTTAACCACCTCATAGTGTATGGTTTTTACTACTCTTATTATGTGTAGCTTTCCTGCTAATGAATCCTAGAAGAATTGTTTTAAGCTAATGAGTGTTTCATTTGTACAAGGAGGGAGAATAAGTGTTGTTTTTTATACTATTGTGAGATGATGGGGAACTTCTAGTGCAACTACATGCATATATTTTTTTGAAGTCTATTGATGGATCTTGAAAATTGATGTGGGTGTTATTTCTAGTGGGCATCATGGTTGCTCATTCTTTAGTTACCCATCTCTCTATGGAGAGATCAGTGAACATAAGATTGCTTTTGTTTTGATGTTATTTGTGTGCTTTAATCACTTTTTTTGCTTGTGTTTTCTTTAACCTTGAAAGGAAATGTGATTTTAGTCTTTGAATGGAAAGCTTATTGGTATCCCAATCCCGCAAAGTACTTACCTTATGTGAATGTCAAGATACCAACTTATTGTTCCATGATTCTTTTGTTTTTCTAGTGGTTGCATTCTATGACTCTTATTTTGTTTTAATGTAACAATGAGTAAAGCCTCAGTTTGTTCCTGAACTTGTCATTCGTCTCCTCGTTATCCCTTAAGCTAAACTAATTGTATAAGTAGTCCTCGATTTTTAAAAATCCGTCATGTTAGTCATCCAACTTTGACAATATTTATCACATTGGTTCCTTACAAGGACCAATGTGACTAAAGCTATGAAAGTTCGATGAATACTTGTGCAATTAAATTAGTAAGGGAACTAATGAGGGGGATATGACATGTTCCGGGATAAAATTGAGGATTTATGCAAGTATCAATACTAGAATGTGGGTTCTTTTTACTGGGATAATGTTCCTTATAGTAATTAACATTGTTGCCTTGTTAAATAAGCCAGTTTCTAAAAAACATTTATTGATAAATCTTGTAAAAGTCTCAAGTTCATAACCTAAAATCAATGTGGTAATTTTTATTTAATGGTGATTATTACATTAAATTCTAGCTTAGGTAATGTAAAGTTGAAAATGTTGAAATTTGGTGTTAATCATGGGTATCCCTATTTCCATGGATAATCTTGTTCAAGGATTAGTCTCAGTTAAGGCTCCTCACCCCTCCCTAAGAATTTGTTTAGTGAGGATCGAACCCATGAGTTCTTCCCACAATCTCAGTCTGCGTTGCCAACTGAGACACAACTCTTTGGTTGCAAATGTTCAAATTTGAATGAATTTTAATCACTTTTGCTCCTCTAAAGTGAGGAATTCACTTTAGAAGGTAAAGTAAGCAATAATAGTCATTGATTGAAAAGTCAATTTATGAGATTTAAATAACACTATAATTTATTGTACATGAGCTTGTATATAATTACAATCTACACTGTTGATTTTTCAATCAATAACTATTATTGCTTACGTTATCCTCTAAAGTGAATCCCTCACTTTAGAGGAGCAAATAAAAGGGGTTTACATGAAGGCTTTTAGAATGATAGGAAATAATATTAATTTTTTAAGTTAGCTTATAAAAAAAATATTGTTTGTAGTTAATTTTATTGTATTTTATTTATTTGCAAAGTTTTCAATAGAAATAATTTTATAAAATCATTTTTAAAAATCTGAACTTTGATAATTCAACGCTTCTAAAGTTTTAATAATTTTTTAAAAAAAATCCCTGAGTTTGATAGCTCGACACTAAAGTTTCAAACTTACCCTTTTTGAAAGTTAATTAGCTCTTTGTTGCACATCTATGAGTTGTTGTGATATCCTATATCTGCAAGAGAAGCTTATTGATTCAGTATTTATATTTTGATAATTACAGGAGCCATAGTGAATGAAGGAAATTTTGAAGAAATATATAGGATTAGCGAGTTACCTGATGAAGTTCTGTGTCACATCCTTTCCTTCCTTCCAAGCAAGGAAGCCATAGCCACATCCACATTGTCCACAAGATGGAGATCACTCTGGACTATGGTTCCAGTTCTTGATTTCGAGCGCTTCAGAAGAGACGTGAGTATTACCAAGGTGAATTTTCCATTCTCCCCAGAAGTAATTGCATTGGTAGACAAATTCTCCTCCACCGTCAACAAATTCTTGAGCCTTCGCAAAACATAGAGCGTCATGAGGTTTCGCGTCAAGTGCAGACTCTATCCGTGTAACTCAACTGATGTTGCCAATTGGGTTTCTGCAGCAATAGCATGCAAAGTTGAACATCTGAGCATCTCCCTACTCATGCGCCATCAAACGCTCCCTTACCTTCAAAACAATCAAATTTGCTTCTCCCCACCGAGCACCCTGTTCAATTGCTCAACAATAGTGAGTTTGAACCTTGAGGGATGCTTCCTTCTGCACGTTCCTTCTTCTGTTCATCTTCCCTGTCTAAGGAATCTACGTCTCCATGTGGGAATGGTGTTCAATTATGAGATATCGAGGTTTCTCTTGGGATGTCCTACATTTGAAATGTTTTATGTGAAGAGGAAGTATTGTTGTGAAAAGTTATGCAAGTGGTTGAGGATGGTTCAAAACTCTCAAGTTAACCAACTCGTTATCAACGAACGGTCTCTTGACATTGCTATTCAAGGTGAGCGTTGTTATGAATATGTCCAGGACTATCTGAATGGTCGTTTGCAAAACTTGGTGAAAGCCAATGTTTATGTTACTGTGCATGAGAATAAGGCGATGGATATCTACCCTCGTGTATTCACGCTTCTCAAAGAGCTAAGCAATGTTGAATCTCTTTCTCTACGTGATTTTAATGAAAAGGTAAAGTGCTCTATTTCTAAATTCCTTTTCTTCTATCAATTGGTGTATTACAAGACATAATGTTTTTCCTTCTTGGCCAAAATTAATTATGTGTTAATGTAGTTTGTTATTATTTTTTTCTTTCCAGATGGAAGTGGACCCTTCTGCTGCTGATGTTCCAGAATTTCACAATTTGATTCAGCTGGAGCTTTATCTTAGAGACGAGGACTCGATATTTTTGAAACAGATTCCTGAGAATTGTCCTCATCTCGAAGCTCTTTCAATAACGGTAAGGAAGGACTGTGAGTTTCATATCACTGATGGATTATGGGACATCTTACCCGCTCGCCGTGCTTGAATTCAGAATGAGACCGAAGATGGTCTTAAAGTTGTATGCTTGTAGCATATATTACATTATAATATGAAGATTTTTATGTTTTGTTTTATGGATAATTACCATAGTGAATGATGTTTATTTATGGAGTCTTACCCTTTTCCAATCTGGTATGTAAGATATATTTATATGCTCAAACATCTTAGCTTTAGAAATATGGTATTTAAGACATAAATATTGAAGATCCTGTTTTGTTTTTTATTTTTATTGTTCAAGACGCTTGTTTTATTTATAAGAATGTAGGTACCAATTATGCCTATTTACCAATGTTTTATAGGATTGATCAATCCCTTAGGGGTTGATGGTAAAGAATATTATACATTTGGTTGACTAGGAAATTTTTTCTTTTCGATGTGGTAAAAACTGTTTGGAACATCTTAGCTTTAGAATTCTGATATTTAAGACATGAAAATCGAAGACGCTTGATTTGTTTATGGAAATGTAGTTAGAAATTATACCTTTTTATTAATGTTTTATAACGTCCTAATTTCGTTGACTTAGAATAATGTCCGTTGGAGATAAAATCTCAAGTTTATAATATTATTTTGCGCGATTATGAGCATCAACATAAAATTAAATTACAATAAGCGCTTAGACATTCCAACATTACTTAAACATTAATACAAGAAGTCACACACATCGTCAAATGTGAATTAGCCCAAAAGTTGCACAACAATGCAATTTACATTACTATAGGCATGGAAGGGATACAATCATACATGTGTCTTGAGACACATTTGTTTTCGCCTTCTTGGTGCTTCGGTCAAGTTGATCTATCTCCTCTTGTGAAAGTTCCAGGGAAACCCTAACAGAGCGTAAAGATTTCTCTCCCTTCATTTTCTACAGCATTACTTACTCCCTCCGAATTTTTAAAAAGAGGCGCAACACGAGGACTTTCCAGGAGGTCACCCATCCTAGTACTAATCTCGCCCAAGCACGCTTAACTGTGGAGTTTTGATGGGATCCGATGTATTAGTGCAGGTATGATCACACCTTTTTTAGGAGGTGCAACATGAGGACTTCCCAGGAGGTCACCCATCCTAGTACTACTATAGGGACTAAAAGCAAAACTCGCTAATTTTACAGAGACCAAAAATATATTTTACCCAATTTTATAAAATATATTATAAGTGAGAAAAAAGATATTTATTAATTTTGGTTAATTAATAATATGTTAAAATATTAAAAGGATTTTAATGATAAAAAGGAAAAGAAGAATGAATCCATATTCAATTAACCATTTTAAAATATTAAAAATATTTTAATGATGATCGAATGAGTTAACATTTAATGTGTTATTAAACTTAATAAATAAAATGATAATATATCATTGAAATGACATGTAACTAAATTCTTAAAACATTTTATCTTTTAATTGTTTTATAATTTATATTTTATAAATTTTATTTAAAATTAAATTCACAAATTTAAAAGCATTTTTTCAGCCCTTAGACAGCCGGCATTGGGGTAAGATTACTGTGATGTGTGCTGGCACTGCTGACTTGACTAGTGTGGAGTGGGAACCTAGTCATGGTATTTCAAATTTCAATGAGTGTAATGCCGAATTCTTTACATTCATTTCTTTAAAAATTAAAAATTAGAAGGTTCTGCTCTATCCGTGTCGTATTTTCAATTGAATTTCCCCTTCACAGCACCAAAACTAAGCATTGTTTGTTGAGTTTAAACATACGGAAACTTTTAGCTTTTAGGGCTTTCCAATGGTGCTTTCTATGGTACCTTCATTGTTTTTAAGGGTTTCAATGCCTTAAATATAATTTGGTTTAGTAAAGCAAAATCAATTTTTTTTTGGTTCCTATTAATTTTTAATTGTACATTATAATCTGTATACAATATATTATTGTTCATTAATCCCTAATTTATAAATTTGAAATCCTAATTCTACAATTATCTCTCCAAAGGTCAGTTTTAGTCGTCTTCACCAAACTTGCTCATTGATTCCCTTGAAACGCGATCGTGCACCCTCCTATCAAAGTAGAACTCGACTCGGTCACCAAACTTTAAGACTTGTACTAGCAAAACAGAATAACGAGGGAGAAAGAATGCAGATTAAGATTTTAAAAAATAAAACTAATTGTGATTTTAAAAAACAAAATTAATGGTGAAAACAAATAAATTGAGATAGACATAGAAACAAAGAGGATAAGAACAAAGCCTCAACTCTAATTTGGAAAATCCGCGCAAAAAATTGTCACTAAGGAAGATGAAGAGGTGAAGTTTGCTTGTTAATTAAGGTTGTTAATTAAGGTTGGCAGAAAGCATAAAATCAAAGCTTGAATTGCTTGTTGTAAAAAGCATAATTGTTGCATATGTGGTGACTTTCTTAACGGATGTTAATATTTTTTCCATAGTCTCTACATACATGTATGTAACACAAAATTAACTCATTCTTTGTCCATGTAGATTGTATGGGTACCATATACTCATGTGCCAAACTCCATTTTTCTTTTGAAATTCCATCAATCCACCTTTGGATTTCGAGACTAATCTCGCGAAACTTGTTAAGGTTCCTTTCAAAACGATGAACACAGGGTGTATACCCTACATTAACAAAGAATTCAATTATACATGTAATACAAAAACAATAACTCACCTAAAAATATGAAAGGCTTCCTTAGTGACAATTGTGTGAGACATAGGCTTCAAGTTCACAATGAAAGAACCAAAGGAATAGAGAAAAAAATAAAGAAAAAGAAAAAAACAATTTGATCCAATTTTCGTTCATTGATTTTTTTTTTGTCCAATGATACAGATGCGATATAGTCTGAAAATTTCTATTGCTATACAAAAAAATCTGTTTGCATGGGTCAACTTCTCTCAACTCCATGTTGAAAGGCAAAAACCCAAAAACAAAACTTTATCTTCACTCTTCATATTAACAATTGGCTGCATATCATAGTTCAGTGTAAGCGAGAGGTTATTTTAACAAAAATGTCTTCTGTGCAGGGAATTGTGAGGCCACCTGTTGGATGATTGAAGCCAAATTCTTCCTCTGCTATACTTAGCAGTTCTTGAAATGAAGGTTGATTCAACAATGACACTGGTATCACAAATCTCTTCTTTTCACCTTCTCCTACATATACTGCAAAGTATCCTTTAGGTACATCTGGTATTGTTGCTGCTGCTTGATTTGCAAACAAATTAGATCGGCGAAGAATGTGTTTAGCACTCAAGGCACTAGCCAAACGAATAGCCATCACAATAGTATTGGTTAGAACTTGGAAGAGGTTTTAGTTTTTCACAATTGAGTTGGGTGAAGAAAGTTTAGGATGTTCTATGTATTTATACATGAAAGCCTGAGGATGAATCAGTGGTAAAATTAGGCATGGATAATTGGTGTGAGACATAAGCATTCAAAGACCACATGGATTGTAGTGTAGTCACTAGTCACTAGTCAGTCCAACTTATTGGCATAAACGTGTTGATGACTTTCACTGCTTATTTATTGCACAGACGCTGACCATGTCTGAGAGAACTCTTGTAGGTGGCTTATAAGATTAATATTACACACATAGATAGCTAAGTGTCTGGTCAATTTAAGGTACTTCAGAAAGAGGATAGGATTCAAGTTTTGTTTTGGTCGGTGATAGTATTCAATACACGTATCTACTATACCCACATTTGGGTATAGTGTCAACCACTCTTTTGTTTGATGAAAATCTAATTGGTTAGATTCATTTTCCCCCTCAACTATAACCTGATTATTCTCCATGAAAAACATGTACTGATTTGTACTCCATGATAAATTACTTGCTAGTCACCGTCAACACCCAACTCTATTTGATGGGTTTACCTTCTGATTGACTAGTTAATTCTGTGTCCATATTATATGGCTCTAGAAAAAGAATACTTGTTTACAAATATGATTTACATACTGTGAAGTGCATTTTTGTTTGGTCACATGCTTTTTTTCTTTTGGTTTTTGACCAGTATCTCTCGGTAGCATTGTTTTAAAAATAACCCCACGGTTGGAGGTAGTGGTCACATAAATTCTTCCTTACTCCTTAGAGTGACAATTCAAGGATCTGAAGTTTTAGCATTACAGGTAAAGTTCGATTGTGATCACAACAATGAAATAAGTAACTATAATATGAATACTGACAGGCAGGCTGCTAGGAGCATGAAAACAAGGGTTGCCGTTGGTTGCATATTCTAAGACGACTCTATTCAAAACCATTAGCATGTTTTCTTACTACTACTTTGACGACAAGTCCATGTGAAGGGCACAGGGAGTCCTTGTGATTTTAGTCTTCATCACAGTCCAACTCTTGCAAACATCATGAGTCTAATTAATTGATGACTAAGACATTGTTATAAGCTGGGATCAATTATTAGCATATCCATCTCTTTATTTTGGCTTCAATTTCTTCTGGTAAACATTGTGTGACAGATTTTTTATCAAGTTTTACCCAGGTAATAAATATCCACACTGAAATTTCATATTAATCTGTTCATGTTGCCACCTTGGTAGTTGAACATTATGGCCTGGGTCTGACTTTCCCTCCAATATCGTCAGCTGAAAAATTCAGGTATCATACATCTATGCCTAAAAAACTAAAAAAACAGAAAGAACACCTTGGAATATGAATTATAGCCTTTCAATTACATGTTCACCTCAGAGGAAACAACAAAATCAACAAAGGATATCCTGCTTTACAAAATTGCCTCAGCTAGTCTATGTTAGGATTATATTGGAATATGAATTATAGCCCGTTCAAATGAGATGAGATGCTAAATCTAAGAACACATCCTCCTTGCAGGGAATTGTGAGACCCACCATAGGATAATAGTAATTGAACTCCTCTTCAGCTTGGCCAAACAATTCTTGAAACAAAGGCTCATTCAACAATGATACTCGAATCAAGAATCTCTTCATTTTTTTAGACTGCAAGATAACCTTTTGGGACTTCCACTACCTTTGCAAGATGCTTGGCTTGCACTGAATGATGATATCATCTAATACCAGGTAAGCGAAAACCCTTTTTTTTTTTGTTTCTTCACACATGGAACAAGAATTAGTACAAGAAAGCAGTAAACTTGAATTCTGATGTATAAGAATGGTTTTGTTTCTTGTAAACGGGAGGATTGATATATAAGAATGATTTGTGTTGCTCTATTCCAACATTGTTCGGATCAAATTCTCCACGGTGTTTTTCGGTTGAAAGTGCTCAATCATCTTGTAATCCATGGCGGAGTGCGGCGTATGAAATATAGATGAAATATAGAATGAAAGTGTACCTCAAATGAGTCTCCCGCAGTGTATTTATAGATGAAATCAGGCGGGAAAGTTTGTTACCGGTTGTAACCGCTTCCTAAAATTACGGGGACGTGATGATCCGTTGCACGTATAAACGCGTTTAACATATCCGACTGTGCGGCCAAGATGAATGATAAATATTGCCGTCTTGTGTCGAGGTGGCTGGCCAAGGTATATTTATTTCCCGAGGAGGCGATGACTAACATGAAGCACTGCACGGGTGGTTTATACTTAAGGCAGTAAAAATAGCCGTTGGATATAATATTAAACAAATTAATGGAGAGAATTTATTACTGGCTACCGATAGAAGGAGAAATTAAAAGCTTTGCAATGAAATCCCTCTTTTCATGGAGTCCCTTTTCAGCTAATCTAAGCAACGTTACAGGAGGAGATAGGGTTGGGAAGAACAAAAACAATGGTGGCCGCCATTGCCTGCCTCTGATGAAGTGGCCGGCAAGGCCAAAGCAATGGAGACCCTCTGAGATGCAAACAGTGATGCAGCACGATGAAGGCGGAGGAAAGAGGGACGAGATTGGGACACGAGACTTGGCAGCGGTTCCTCGGGAGGAAAAATCGGACTTTAGTAGCGACATCTCTGATGAGATTACTTTCTAGTTTCTACTGCAACAAGAGACAGCCACTACGGCAGCGACTCTACGGCAATGGCGAACCACTAGCCATGGCGGGTGACGGCACAATCGGTGGCGAGGTACAATAGGAGACAATGATGGCATGAGGTTGGGGCAGTTATTGCATGATCGGGTGAACAGATTCACATTGTCATCGTAAGTGGGTTTCCTATTTCCATAGCTATCAACTAGCACCACGTTTGCACGGTGTTCTCAAAAAGTCCCTGAAGAGCCAAGCTCAAGACCTAGGCGGCGTTGAACCCAAATGTCAGAGTGAGAGAGTATCAGATACCTAGGTTAAAAATATGTCCATCCTATTTATAGGGTTTCTTGATGGGCCACCTAGGTGAGGCCCATTCTGGGGTCTCGACTCAATATTAAGTGAGTCTATCTGAAAGTACGCAGACGAGGGCCCCAAGACTGAGGTCGGTGTGAGGCTCATACATCTATAACGGAACACAGCCCCCCGAGCTCGAGTCCTCGCTTGCTTAGGCGAAGAGCTCGAAGTGGTGCCTCCCTGCTGAAGTTATCGCTGAGGTAGAATAAATTTGACCTTTTACCTAGGTGATGCAAATGTACTTAATCGAGAATACATGTAGACCCCCTGACTGAGGCCGGTGTGGGTCCCAAACGTCTATAACAGGACACAGCCCCCCGAGCTTGAGTCCTAGCTTGCTTAAGCGAAGAGCTCGAAGAAGTCTTTCCTTGTTGTGATCGTTCCTGAGGTGGACTTAATTTAATCTCTCATTGTTTTCGCTTCTTCATAAACGTCGGGAACCGTCCAATCATGACGTTTTTTTTATGACTTGGCCCATTTATAGTTCCCAGGCCTGTTTACACAACTCCGGAGGCAATATCATGATTACGTTTTGCAATTAACAACACACATTGAAATCCCTATGCAACACTAATTTATTATGCTACTTCTTACTTTTAGTCTACTGCTTTTAATTTACTCAGAAATTTTTTATCTAACAAATGTCCGTTATTTAAGTGAACTCTACTCTTTTTGAGCAAATTATATTCTTCTCTTTGTCGCCTTTTTAATTACACATGTTCCAACTGATACGTCTGAGTCACTCCAACAAGTGAATAATTTTATAAAGCACTTGGCAAACAACTTAGTTACCGATCTTATAACCAGTCAAAATAACTACCCAATGCTTAACAGAAAGCATTTCGAAAACCTAGGCGAAGTTGAGAAAGTACCTTATGCTTGTAAGAATATCTTACAACAAGTTGAAAACATGCCTTAGGCTAAGTCGAAAAAATACCTTAGGTTAAGTTGAAGAAATACCTTGCTAAAGTTGAAGAGATACCGAAAGTTAAGTTGAAGAAATACCTTGCTGAATGCCAAATTAGGTGGATTCAATGATGTTCATGTGTTTTATGATTGTGTAATCGGCCGAGTTCATCTCGGTCCCCACCAATTCATTGGCGGCTTCAACATAATCGGCCGAGTTCATCTCGGTCCCCACCAATTCATTGGCGGTTTCAGTATAATCGGCTGAGTTCATCTCGGTCCCCACCAATTCATTGGCGGCTTCAACATAATCGGCCGAGTTCATCTCGGTCCTCACCAATTCATTGGTGGCTTCAGTATAATCAGTCGAGTTCATCTCGGTCCCCACCAATTCATTGGCTGCTTCAGTATAATTGGTCGAGTTCATCTCGGTCCCCACCAATTCATTGGCGGCTTCAGTATAATTGGCCGAGTTCATCTCGGTCCCCACCAATTCATTGGCGGCTTCAGTATAATCGGTCGAGTTCATCTCGGTCCCCACCAATTCATTGGCGGCTTCAGCATAATCGGTCGAGTTCATCTCGGTCCCCACCAATTCATTGGCGGCTTCAGTATAATCGGCCGAGTTCATCTCGGTCCCCACCAATTCATTGGCGGCTTTAGTATTCAGCCGAGTGGCTTCACAGTTCATCATCGATCGAATTTAAGTTATGGATTCATTTTATTCTCCATCGATTTGATCAGCGGCTTCGCTTTCATTTTTCTATAGAAACTTGACGAAAGAAAAGACTTCATAGTTGGTCAGTCCTCCACCATGTCCGCATATTGGTTGTGAGAGCGTAATTTGCAAACAAAAAGAATCTATATTAGTAATTAAGATAACAATTATAATTAATGCTACCATATTAACGTTCATGCTCCTTAATATGGTAATTAAAGAAATCGTATAACATTATCTGACTAATAAATGATCACTTATGATAATAAAATTAGGAAACTTATTTGATTTGATTGAAATTTATTGCGTATTAAATTTAATAGAAATATTAAATCTGATAATACTAAAATAGAATACTTCTTACATATATAGTATATAAATTATTTAATTATGCAAGATTGATAAGTTGAATTTATAGATTGATTTATTTAAATTGATTATAATGACTGATGTAGTTAAGACTAAATAAGTGTGTGTAATGAGAGTTAAATACATTTTATTTAAAACAATTAATTTTAATAATTAAAGTTATCATTAGGAGTAAAACCTTAATTTCATGGGCTAAACATGTATATTAAATAAATAGCTAAATTAATGCTATCATAATAAAATAAGAATAATTTGAAATAATCAGATGTAATAATCGAAATAAATTATCAAACATACAAAAATAAAAATTTATTAAAAAAGATAAAAATCAATAAATCTGGAGTAATTGGTTACTCAAATTAGATTCAAATTGCAATTCATAAACATGACGTTCCATATATTATATTATGTTACAGTTATATTACAATTATTATTTTAAAAACAATTTTTTACTATAATTATGGCACACTTTTTCTTTCCATATTATTATTATTATTATAATATATTATTATTATTATTATTATAATAATAATAATAATAATAATAAAAAAAAAGACAACAATTAATGTAAATAATTTCAATTCATATAACGTATTAAAGGTATACGTTTTACAAATATGATAATTAATAGTGCTCTTTCGTATTAAAAAGACATAATTATTCAATTAATTTCTTCAAATGTAAAACAATAAATTATGTGTTTTTATAAATATTACTTTTTTTTTACCTAGTGAGGTTACAGTACTCTTTAAAAATGAAATAGAACAGTGATTAGAGAATTTAACGAGTTCGTTACGTTACACATCCCTATATATCCATTTCCTTGACCGTCGGTTGAAATTTAAAGCAGAAGATTAATTAAACGTGAGAGTAATATAACAATTGAAAAAAAAAAGAGTTATTGGAGAGGTGTGTTTACCATGATAACACTGGAGTCTGCGAGCAAGCTCCTTGGTGAGAAAAATTCGAGTTGAATGTCTTTTTCGGCGGTTACAAATTTTCTCTAAGCTCCATTGAATTTCTCAGCTTTCCCCTCTCATTTTCTTCACCGCAATTGCACGTCGACGTTTCAACTTGCGCGCTCTCCACCTCTAGATCTATTGATCCTAAACTTATGATCAATCCCAATGGATTTGTTGCTGGAACAACAAGACGCCGATAATTCATCGGAGCAGCGTTCCTCGTCTCCGGCAGAAACATCTCCATCTCTGGTTTGACTACGGCAGGAGTCCTACTCCGAGTCTTGAGGTGAATAAATGTCGATGATGCTGTTGAGAATTTTCACTCTTCGTTACTGTTGTTGTTCTTCCTTCTCTTGTTCGGTGTTCATTCATCTGAAGCAGCTCCGTGGTTCGCCTTACGGACACAGGCGGTGCCTCTATTCCAGTACCATCACACGGAGGCGGAGGAATACTTTCCAATTCCATTGCATAACATGCATATGAGGTTTTCATGTCGAAGTGAATGATGAACGATGTGGTCGGCGGGACAAGTTTTACCGCCGCTCCACGGTGGGCGCCAATCTGTTCTCAAAAAGTTCCTAAAGAGCCGAACTCAAGACCTAGGCGGCGTTGAACCCAACTGTCAGAGTGAGAGAGTATCAGATACCTAGGTTAAAAATATGCCCCTCCTATTTATAGGGTTTCCTGATGGGCCACCTAGGTGAGGCCCATTCTGGGGTCTCGGCTCAATATTAGGTGAGTCTATCTGAAAGTACGCAGACGAGGGCCCCAAGACTGAGGTCGGTGTAAGGCCCATACATCTATAACGGAACACATGGCAAGTTGAATGGTCGATTCCACTTTTGAGTAGTTCCTTTTATTGGGAAAAGAAAATGAAGTAGCTTGTTTTGCAATTTCAAAATTTTGATGGGCTAATTTTGAATATTGCATTTGTTACTATATCCGGTGCATTAACCTGCTATGCCAGGTATTTATATTGCTCTACGCGTGGACCACCCATTTGGGTGCTTCACGCTAGTCGTCACCTCATAATCAGCAGGATTCAGCATATCTGCAATAGACAAATAGTAGAGCAACATTTAGTTGGTCTTCAACCAAAGTGATACAAAAATGTAGAATTTGATAAACACAACACTGGTCATTGAATTCAGAAATTTGAGGTGCAGCCAAAGTTTTTCCTATACTAGAGAAAATCTTAAAATATAGGTAAATCATTAGTCAATTATGTGAGAAAAATAATTTGCTATAAAAGTAGTTCAGTGAAACTCATAGGAATAAACAATTCATCTTGATTTTGCACACAACAAATATCGTTGAGTCATAACTACTAAACAGGGAAAAGTGTTTTGTAATTCATAAACAGAAGCACAGAGGAGCCAATTGAGTTGTTGAGTGCATTGTGTCATAATCATTAGACAAAAATAAAACAGAAGACATAGTCTGTTGCAGAATTTGTCATTCAGATATTCTTACCCTTTCCCAAGAAAGGGAAAGGAAAAAAATGTATACAAGTTTGAAAGATGCCTATTGTACAAAATGTCACAACTAATCAATGTCAGTCCCTACTGTGTAAGATTTATAGCCCATCCAAGCGAGAAGTAACATGCAAGAAGACATCTTCTGTGCAAGGAATTGTGAGACCACCCATTAGATGATCATATCCAAATTCTTCCTCTGCTTGACTCAACAAGTCTTGAAAGGATGGTTGGTTCAAATATGACATGGGGATCACAAAACACTTCATATTTTCTCCCACATACACGACAAGATAGCCCTTTAGCATCAAAATAGAATAATGATGATAAGAAACTTATGTCAACCCTTCAAAAAACACATATTTATTGTATTTTTTGGTCTATATTTTTATTTAATGAAATAAATAAATAATAATAAATACACTAATAAATTAAAAAAATAAAAACTATTAAAAAAAGATAAAATAAGAGGAAAAATGAAAGAAAAAAAGGAATGGGACAGGGGACAGGGGACGGAAGACCACATAGTGTGATACAAATAATGTACCACACTGATGTGGTACATATATCACGACCATTCATGGTATTTCAAATTTGAATTAGTGTGATGCCAAATTCTTTAAATTAATTTCTTTAAAAGTTAAAAATTAGAAGGTACTGCTGCTCTAGGATTTTTGATCGTACAGGTGTGAGTAAAAATTTTAATTACCTAAATAATGTGAGTTGAAAAGAAATTGCTCTGTCTGGGGTGAAGAATGACAGCGTGGAAAGGGTTGGGACAAGGCGCAAGGGGGTAAAGCGCCATACGTGAGGAATTTTGTAGGAGATGCTTAAGGTTAAAGCGTTTTATGAAAGGTAAGACTACAGACATAAGGCAAGACGCTTCAAGGTATAGCGCCACCCATTATCTAGACACAAGGCGCTAGAGGGTCTAGCTCTACCATGTAGAAGCGCTGGAGGTGGAGGCACCTTACGTGTGGCGTCTTTGTGCCAAGCGCTTCCACCTTTTCAATCACTCCATCAATCCCTGCCACGAATATATTCGTTGAAGCGAATTCAGCGAATATATTCGCGAGAATATTCGTTGCAATTGAATGTGTACTGGTGCCATATTAATGATTCAATTGAGTGTATAAATACCCGGTGCCATATATGAGAATTCATCAGCTAGCAACATTACTCTCTCTGTGCCCATGTTACAATTCTTAGTTGTTTGTGTTGGTTTTTGATAAGTTGTTTTAAGCTGTGTTTGTATTTTGATTTTTAAAAAATGAGTCAAATTATTACTTTTGTTTATTGGAATGGTAGAAAATATGAAGATGTTCAGGGTATAATGTTTGAAGGTGAAAAGAGATCTATTCAGATAAAACGTGGAACCAGTTTTGATTTGTTGAAAAGGAAAATTTTTAAAAAATTAAATCTTTCATCTAATCAAATTGTTTCTAGTTTGACATGTAGATTTTTAGTATTACAAAATCCAACCAAATATACAGGTCTTCGAATATGTGACGATGAAGATGTGGAATGTATGGTCCACGCATTTGAGCAGCAGTCGTTGATGACAGTGCTTGAATTATATGCAGACATTGACAATGTTGGTAGTTCATCATTACCTGTACAACATTTTCATTTGGATACTCAACTGTCATTGGGGATTGAAGATCAATGCATATATCAATCTGGAGGTGTAACGGTCGAGGAAGATGTCAACAATGCGGAACCTCAAGGTGAACAAAATGAAGTTTTTTTTAATATGGATATGAACATGGGGTGCGAGGATAGTGATGATTTGAATGAGGAAGCCGAAGTCCCTGAGGGGGATTCATCTGATACAGATGTTGAGGGAGACTTTGATGCAAATACTGATCATGTCATGCCCCCGACATTTACGGCGAATTCACCAGATTCAGTGTCTTATCGTGAACACAATGAACGTCAAGAAGGTAAATAGTTACTAATATGATAATTTTCGTAGTTCTTTTGTCATCGTTACTGAATGCAATCTTTTATATGTATAGGTGCAACAGAAGATCCTTATTGGAATTTAACCCCTCATTATAAGTTTGTAAATTGGGAGCACCCTGATGAAGAGATACAATTTGGTGGGTTGGAAGTTCCTGGATCTTGGCGATTAGGAGATGAGTTGTATGTTGGATTACAATTTGATAGCAAACAGGTTGTCCAGATGACTGTGAAGCACTACTCAATGAAGATACACCAGACCTTTTTTGTGGTGGAGTCTAAGCCAACTTATTTGACCTTGAAGTGCCCAAACTATTCACAAGGTTGTCCGTGGCGGATGAGAGAAATGATAGGTAAGATCTCAAATAAATGGGTCATCTCTAAATGGGGTGGTCGACATACATGTATGAATGCAATGCTATCTCAAGATCACAAAAAGTTGGATTCTGACTTTGTGGCCTCCTGCATCTACGGTATGATGTTTTCATTTGATACAATTAATTTGGATAGTCAAATTTTTTATACTAATTCTGAATATACGACCTAATGTAGGAATGGTCAGCATAGATCCATCAGTCCCCATTGTAATGATACAAGAAAGGATTAATGGGCAATTTGGTTATTCCATCTCTTATAGAAAGGCTTGGAAAGCTAAACAAAAAGCTATAGTGAGGGTGTATGGCGACTAGGACCAGTCATATGCAGCATTGGCTCAATGGTTGGAGAAGATGATGTTGTATTCCCCTGGATCAAGTTATAAAATTGAGACAAAGGAATTTGTCTTTGACAATCAAATGGACCCTCGGTTCCGTACTTTTCATCGAGTATTCTGGACATTCAAACAATGTTGTGATGCATTTAATCACTGTAAGCCTGTTATACAGATTGATGGCACATTCTTGTACGGGAAATACCGAGGAATGCTATTAATAGCTACAACTCAAGATGGAAATACTTGTGTTTTGCCAATTGCATTTGCTATTGTTGAAGGGGAGACACTAGAGGCTTGTTCGTGGTTTCTGGGTAATATACGTGAACATGTCACCCAAAAGGAAGGTATATGCCTCATATCTGATCGACATGCAAGGATTAAATCAGCTGTCGGAAGGTCCCCTGCGTGGCAACCTCCAAGAGCTTATCATGTTTATTGCATTCGTCATATTGCCAGTAATTTCAACCACAAGTTTAAAAATACAAAATTGAAAGCAGACTTACTGAAACTAGGTAAAGAAGCCTTTCATATTTTTAGGTGAGTTATTGTTTTTGTATTACATGTATAATCGAATTCTTTGTTAATGCAGGGTATACACCCTGTGTTCATCATTTTGAAAGGAACCTTAACAAGTTTCGTGAGATTAGTCCCGAAATCCAAAGGTGGATTGATGGAATTTCAAAAGAAAAATGGAGTTTGGCACATGAGTATATGGTACCCATACAATCTACATGGACAAATAATGAGTTAATTTTGTGTTACATATATGTATGTAGAGACTATGGAAAAAATACTAACATCTGTTAACTCCATCTTATTGAAAATGAGTCTATACTCACTAACTGACTTGTGGTGAACAATGTATGTCTGACCACCACTCCACCTGCTCATTACCATAAATACAAAATACATATCACATACTTATAAATCATATATTTAAACAGAAAAGATAATAAATTATTAGAGTATTGTGTACCGTGCACCGAGCGACAAATCATCTTGCTCCATATCAGGGGCTTGAGGCACAATGCAAGGGAAACGTGACCATGCCATAGCTGTACGAGTACACAGGCCCCACCAATCTCCTTCCGGGAATAATCGGTGGCCTTACATAATTCACGATACAAATAACTAAGCACTGCGGACCCCCAACTATACGTGCCGGCCACCTCTAAATCCGCAAGCAATGGTAAATATCTCAAGGATACATAGCGACCTGAATGATCTGGGAATAATAAACCCCCCATTATACGCAAAATGAAAGCTCTAGTAAATCGTTGAACTTGAATTTCATTATGGGCGTGTAGGGCGAAATCACCAAAATGTTGGTCAAGCCACTTCATTCTAAGTCTACCACAGTTCAGCTCGTCCTCGGGCGGGGCTACCCCCAACAGCTCATGTACCAGGGGCTGCCAGTTACCGAATGTTACGCCGGTAACCGCTTCACCATCCACTTTGAGGCCCATTTGTATGACAACATCCTGAAGACTTATGGTGCACTCCCCTGATGACATGTGAAAAGTATGAGTCTCGGGTCTCCAACGTTCTACCAGAGCCGATATTAATGTATGCTCAACTTGAAAAAATTCAAGTTGAGCCACACCATAAAACCCGGACTGCCTTAGGAGAGGTATAATTTGAGGAGGAATGAGCTCACCACGCATTTGTCGGTCGCCCGCTCGCCGAACATGTAATATTCTATCTTTTCCACCGTTCCAAATGCACTTAGAAACATGGACATCTTGCAGACGCAATAGTGATTTATCTTTTGGACCAGGATGAATAACTCTTTCACAAGTCATTGCAATACAAAAGGATTCAAAATACAAAAATGCTTCAGAATACTCACTCAATCTCTCAAAACTCAACTAACTTAAATTACTACATTACACTACACATACGTACCTATATATACATGCAAGGGCTAAAAATTTCCTCACAATTTCGGTCAAAAAGTGCCTTACAGAGATTCCCAAGAATCTCACGCGTTTCTGCACCGTGCGCCTTCCCAAGGGAGAGATTCCCGAATCTCACGCGAGACAACAATGTCATTGATTGGTCTTGTCAGCGCGTGGGGGACATAAAAGGAGCTTGACCCTCCAGCGCCTTACACCATGCACATGTGGCGCCTAAGGGTCATGCGCCTCCTTTATACATGTCGCCCTCCCAGACGTTGGTCAACGCACGCCTTGCACCCCTATCCTCCTCCTACCCTGCATCCCTATCCTCCTCCTACCTTGCACAGATTCTCCCTACCCCTGCGCCCTACTACCCCAACCTGAAACCAACTGCACCCTACAGCCCCAACCTGCACCAGATTCCGCCTCACCTGCACTCCTACATCCCTTTTATTAATTTTTTTTTCTATTCAAATTGTAAGGCGCTTTTGCCTTCAGCGCTTTATTAAAAAATCTCTTCTAGAGGCGCAACAGGCCCAAGCGCCTTGGTCTAAAGCTGTCTCTTTCACCCCAGACTGAGCAATTTCTTTTCAGCGCACATTATCTGCTCTATCGTCTTGTATTTTCAATTGAATTTCCCCTTCACAGCACCAAAACTAAGCATTGTTTGTTGAGTTTATACATATGGAAACTTTTAGCTTTTAGGGGTTTCCAAAATTGATTTTGGTTGGTTTGATTGGAATAGTTAGGGCCAACTAATTCAAGAATTTACTGAGTTGGCAATTCAAATCTGAGTTTTTATCGGAAAAGGGTTCACACTACCGATTTGATTCCTTCTGAAATAGGGTATGCATACCCATCCAGAGTTATTCATGGTTTTATCCTGTTTATGAAATCGGAGTTGAAACTTGATGGATACGAATACCATATATATAATGTTTAAATTGCATAATCACTACTACTGCCTCAACGTTCTTTTGCTTGTGTCATTCATTCTTTTACTCCAGCCCAGCCAGCCACTTCCAACGTCGTCCACATTTTATGAGATTGATTAGTTGGATTGATCTATTCCCACAATTATCTAATACTAGCTTATTTTACCCAAAACAAGTTGCCTCCTTAGGGCTATCATGGTTACCTTCACTTCTAGATTATCATTATGCAGATAATCATCAATTGTATGAGACATAGGCTTCAAGTTCACAATGAAAGAACCAAAGGAATAGAGAAAAAAATAAAGAAAAAGAAAAAAACAATTTGATCCAATTTTCGTTCATTGATTTTTTTTTTGTCCAATGATACAGATGCGATATAGTCTGAAAATTTCTATTGCTATACAAAAAAATCTGTTTGCATGGGTCAACTTCTCTCAACTCCATGTTGAAAGGCAAAAACCCAAAAACAAAACTTTATCTTCACTCTTCATATTAACAATTGGCTGCATATCATAGTTCAGTGTAAGCGAGAGGTTATTTTAACAAAAATGTCTTCTGTGCAGGGAATTGTGAGGCCACCTGTTGGATGATTGAAGCCAAATTCTTCCTCTGCTATACTTAGCAGTTCTTGAAATGAAGGTTGATTCAACAATGACACTGGTATCACAAATCTCTTCTTTTCACCTTCTCCTACATATACTGCAAAGTATCCTTTAGGTACATCTGGTATTGTTGCTGCTGCTTGATTTGCAAACAAATTAGATCGGCGAAGAATGTGTTTAGCACTCAAGGCACTAGCCAAACGAATAGCCATCACAATAGTATTGGTTAGAACTTGGAAGAGGTTTTAGTTTTTCACAATTGAGTTGGGTGAAGAAAGTTTAGGATGTGCTATGCATTTATAGATGAAATCCTGAGGATGAATCAGTGGTGAAATTAGGCATGGATTGTTCGTGTGAGACATAAGCATTCATTCATATGATCACATGGATTGTAGTGTAGTCACTAGTCAGTCCAACTTATTTGGCAAAAACGTGTTGATGACTTTCACTGCTTATTTATTGCAGAGGCTGAGCTGAGCTTGTCTGAGAGAACTCCTGTAGGTGGCTTATAAGAATAATTTAACATACATAGATAGCTAAGTGTCTGGTCAATTTTAAGGCACTTAAGAAAGAGGATGTGATTCAAGTTTTGTTTTGGTCGGTGATAGTATTCAACACGCATATCTAATATACCCACATTTGGGTATAGTGTCAACCACTCTTTTGTTTGATGAAAATCTAATTGGTTAGATTCACTTTTCCCCTCAACACCTGATTATTCTCCTTAGAAAAACATGTACTGATTCGTACTAATCTAATTAGAGTGCAAGTGCACTGTTTTGAATTCCATGATAAATTACTTGCTAGTCACCGTCAACACCCAACTAAATTCAAATTAAATCTGCTCTGCTTTTGGTTTTGGACTCATTGGAAACAATTGACCTATGGCTGATCTATAGGGGTTCACTTGAAAGCGAATTCCTTTATTTACTACTGCTATATCTCAATTCATTTTTCTGATCAAACCCCATGGGCCTGTTTGGTTTGCATTTTCATTTCCTGTTTCCATTTTCTGCTGTTTTCTGAAATTTTACAAAGGAAAAATTGGAAATGCTGGAAACAGCAAATTTTTTGTTTCCAGCATTTCACAGTAGGAACCTGGTAATATCATTAATCCATTGACTGTTATGTCCATTTGTGCTAGATATAGTTGGACTATGCTCCTCTAGTTGTTTATGTTTTAGTAGAATTTTATAAAAAAATAATTAATGAAAAAGATCACTAAATGATGATCGTCTAATACCAGGTAAGCGAAACCCCCCCCCCCCCCCCCCCTTTTTTTTTTGTTTCTTCACACATGGAACAAGAATTAGTACAAGAAAGCCATAAACTTGAATTCTGATGCTTCCGTATAAGAATGATTTTGTTGCTTGTAAACGGGAGGATGGCTATATAAGAATGATTTGTGTTACTCTATTTCAACATAATTAATAGGATTCAGCACATCTGCAATAGACAAATAGTAGAGCAACATGTAGTTGGCCTTCAAGTAACCAAAGTGATACAAAAATGTAGAATTTGATTAACGTTAGGAGGCAACAGGGAACCTTTATCAAGGGCTTGATCACTAGTACTTGCACTGTTAATTGAGGTTGTGAAATTTCTTCGAAAATTGTTAATTGAGGTTGACCACATATCACTGGTTGCTGCTACTTAAACAACTAACAAGCCATGTGATAATACTGTTTGATTAGGACAATGCAAGAATGATGGTGCTTAGGAAATGTGGCTGAACTTGCTGTGTAGATAGAATGGGGATTGGGAAGAAACACCAAATTAAGAAAAATATATTTTCAGTGCGCTGAAAAAGACTAGGAACCAAATGAGCCACTTATTATTGAAGAATCTAACAAGTGGTGAAAGGGTGTTTCGTGGAAATTGGTGTTATAATAATGCAGCAATTATAAGAGCTTGTAGGAGGTTATGATAATATTTTAATTAAGAAAATACGTCAAATAACCTCTTATGACTACCGGCAGGCTTGTAGGAGCTTGTAGTCAAATGTCAATATCACAAACCCAACATCTTCAAACATCACAAAAAAAAAAAATAATAATAAAAAATTAATGGGTGAATAAGACGTCGTTTTTACCTGTGATCAATTATTAGAATATGATATCCCTTCCTTCAGTTTCATTTCAATTAGTGCAAGTATCATTGGGTGAAAAACTTTTATGTAAGTTTCACCCTTGCTTGTAAATATTTTCATATGCATTTATAGGGGATCCACACTGTTTTAATATTTATTTGTTGATTTCATTTCTACCTTCTGCAAAACTTATATAATGTGCCAATCAAATTGAAAATCTTTTGAACTTAAAGAAAGGTTTTTTCAATTATATATATTTTATCCCAGAGTAAGGACCTGGTAAGGCCTTATGCCAAGTGGTATGTTATTTGCATGGTGTGGTGAGCATAGATGATGTCATTGAGCACAGAAGACGTGTGTTTGTGCATGTAAGTATTTAGTTGGCACAAAGAAAACAGATAAATTCACAAGAGCATAGATTCATAAGGTTATCATTCAGATGATTTTTTTCCATTTCAGAGGAAACAACAAATTTGACAAAGAAAATCCCGCTGTACAAAGTTATCTCAACTAGCCTATGTTAGTATGTTTTGTGGGGCATGAATTATAGCCTGTTCAAGCGAGAAGCTGTATCTAAGAAGTGTTCTTCATTGCAGGGAATTGTTAGACCACCCATAGGATGACAGTAGCCAAACTCCTCTTCAGCTTGGCTAAGCAATTCTTGAAATAAAGGCTCATTTAAGAATGATATGGGAATCAAGAACCTCTTCATTTTCTCTCCAACGTACACTGCAAGAAAGCCTTTTGGGACTTCCACTTCCTTGCTTGATGATGATCGTCTAATACTAGGTAAGCGAAAACCCATTGTTTTTTGTTTTGTTTCTTCAAGCAATGAAACACAGAATGAGCTCAAAGGAGTCGTAGAAGAAAGAAGTGGACTTGAATAATTCTGATGCTTGAGTGTAAGAATTGTTTGTGTTGTGTTTCTTCTAAACCCAATGATGGATATATATAGACAGTGGAAACCACTCTCTACAAAATTGGATGGTGCATGAGTTGTTGATTCAATGGCGTTTAGTGAGAGACAGGACTCATTAAAGATCACATGGTATTGTCTTGAAGGCTTTCATCAAGGATTACATGAAACATGAGATTATATGCCACACCTTGTGGAAAATAAGCCTATGAAAGAGATCTGTGATGGGCTGCTTCACATATTTCAGAGTTCAGACAGCTTTAAACATATCAAATATTTTGTTCTTGTTTTTACAAGACAACTGATAGCAATTAGTACTTGAAATTCAATCTATAAACCATGAAATCAACTTGGACGTTGTTACAACTTCATGTGGATAGACTGCTGCCACATTGTTGAACTTTAATCTAACCATAAAATCTGGCTGTTATTCGCAATTGGAGAAAAGATAAGGATGAGATTTTAGTTTCAGTATCCATGAACTGTGGTCCCACACTTGAGCCGAACATTTGACTAATCACTAAGACAGTAAAAAGTAAAAATGTACCATTGAATGATTATGTGTCTTTTTGGTTTAAATTTTGAACCATCCAGAATCAATTCTGCAGAGTTGATTTTAAATCACTTCCGTCCAACGTGCTTCCTAAAGCGTGCACACTCATTTTCAACCATTGATTTCTAGAATCAATTCTACTCAACTGTAAACCAAACGGACCCTATATAGGGTTCGTTGGGGGTGGTCGCGAGTTTTTGTTTTTTAAAAATTTTAAATTAAATTTTTACAACTCAAAACCAACAATTGAAAATTTGTTTTGTGATTTTCAAAACAGACATTTTGAAAACCACAAAAAGTGGTTTTCAATTTTTGGTTTTGAATTGTAAAAATTTAATTCAAAATTTTAAAAAATCAAAAACTAAAAACTCGCAACCACCCCGAACAAGGCCATAGTTATTTACGGAAGAGGTCCAAAAAAAAGGAAGAGGTGAGAAGCAGAAATGAAGGACTCTGGGGTTGACTTTTCCTGGTAGAACTCAGTTGGGACTGGTTCAAGTTCCTCTGCAACTTCATATTTTTTAAATTCCTTTTTTTACTAGTTAAGATCCCATGCCTTTTTGTTCTCCTCTTGTGGTACTTGAGTCCACCTCCATCAGAGAGGAAAACAACCTCTTCCTCATCAACATATTATCTTCATACGAATTTTAGCCATTTGATCTTGTTAATGTGTGAGAGCTGAATCAATATTTCATTGATTATAGAATTTCTCATCTCTATTATGTGAATTAGATTTTGTTACAAATGCAGTGTCACTAAAGAATAGAAACTTAAGATCCAATAAACTCGGATCAAACAATTGCAATTATATATGACAATTAAAAAAACATGGAAATAAGACTGTCTATACAAGTGAGCATATCAGCAACCAGAAATTCTTGCAGTTTCAAGGAATCAAAACTTCTATCTTGTTCTCAATTTGATTCTGATTCTTGACTCATAATAAGTTACTATTGGCTGTTGGCCTTCAACCAAAAGTTGTCTAAAAATGTGGAATTTGATAAACACTGCATTGGTCATTAAATTTGGAAGTTTGAGGCAAGAGAAAATCTTCAAATATAGATAAGTCATAAGTCAATTCTGTGAGAAAAATAATTTGCTATAAAAGTAGGTCAGTGAAATTCACGGCAATAAACAATCGAGCTTGATTTTGCACACAGTAATAACTACTAAACAGGGAAAAAAGTGAATTGCTACTTAGTTTCCTTTTTTTTCCAAGGGATCCTGATTTTTTTTTTTTTAAATTCATAAACAGAAGCGCCGAGGAGCCAGTTGAGTTGTTGAATGTTGAATGCATTGTATCATTGGGATTAGAGATAAATAAAACAGATGACATAACTAATCCGTTACAAAATGAGGTAATAGGAAACTAAGATAGATTAGATAAGTCATTACCCGTTCCCAAGATTGGGAAAGGAAAAAAATGTATACAAGTCTTAATGATGCCTATTGTACAAAATGTCATAACTAATCAATGTTAGTCCCCTACAGTGTAAGATTTATAGCCCATTCAAGCAAGAAGTAACATGCAAGAAGACATCTTCTGTGCAAGGAATTGTGAGACCGCCCATTGGATGATCATATCCAAATTCTTCCTCTGCTTGACTCAGCAAGTTTTGAAATGAAGGTTGGTTCAAGTATGACATTGGAATCACAAAACGCTTCATTTTGTCTCCAACATATACTGCAAGATAGCCCTTTGGCACATTCATGGCTTTTGAAGATGCTTGGCTACCACTACCGGTAAATGAAGCCCTTCTAATAGTAGGTAAACGGAAACCCATTTCAAAAGCTTTGAAGAACAAGGTAAAGTTCTCAAATTTGAGAAGAATGTATCTAAATTTTAATATTCTTGAGTATGTGAATGACTTGTAATGGTTGTGATTTGTGAAGGAAGACAGTGTATTTATAGTTAGAGTTTCTTGAAATCCATTTGAGAAATAATTGTGAAAGGATGGGGTCCATGAGATGAGATATCACATGGTGTTGTCTTAGATGCCTCTGTCAAGGATGAACAAGTTCAGTAAGAGTGCAAACCCCACCTTGTGAACGAAAGACCAATAAAGTACCCCCTTGAAATCAAATGAGATATGGTCAGGTTATACTCAAAGCTTATTCAATGGCTAGTTGGCTACTCATAATTTTGTAGACATGCATCAGACAAAGCACGCACGAGTTTGCTGATATATAGCTGCCAAAAACACTCTTGTTGATGAGTTCCAAGGCAGTCAATGGCCATTGATCATAAATTTTAGGAGGCACCAAGGAACCTTTATTGAGGGCTTGATCACTAGTTATAGTAACCTGTAGATTTAAGTATAACTGTAAGACAATACTCCTGAAGAGTGTAGTAGATGTTTGGACCCACAAGTAGTGAACACATTCTATTCTGAAAATTGAATTACTACTTTCACTAGTTCTATATGTTTAGTTTTAAATAATTACAGTCTTTTTATGACAGTCTAGCAACATCTGCTTTCATAAGATGTTCCATTATAAGGTGAACTAAATCTCAAAACTGTAACTTGTACTGTTAAGGGTTGTTTGATGATTTTTTTTCTGCATGGAGTGTCTTCTTCTGTAATATTTAAGCAGTAAATTCAGGAGAAAATGTGGAGTTGTATATAATGTCTCATAAAGTTTTACTTTAGAAGACCCAATGTTTTTTCTGACTCAAAGCTAAACTATCGTTTATAGGTTTGTAACAATTCCAACAGTGAACTGAAATATGCGCAGTAAATAATGTTTCCAAAAAAATCATACGTCTGATGACTTACTGCTTTTGGTATCACAGTGTCCAAGTTCCAAGTTCTCCATTTAAAACTGATTAACTGTAAGTAGTAGAAAAGAGATCAAATATAGATAGGGCTGTTCAAAGTACAAAAACTGTTAACTGTTCCAAAACCAGTTTGAACTATAAACTGGTTCAATGAAACTGAACCGAACCGGTTTTCTCATACCGAACCGAACCAAACCGGTTTTGGTGGATAATACTGCTTGGTTAAGGTTTGGTTAATACTGCTTCCTGTACTGTTTAGAAAAATCGGTTCAATTAAACTGATGAGGATATATTTTTCCGGTTCGGTTATTTAAAGTAGTATGAGTTCAGTTTTATTTCGTGCAGTACGGTACGGTTCAAGGTACAGTACAGTTTACTAAAATTATTTGAACATCCCTACTGTGGATAAGAGACCAACAGCTGGCTGATCATTAAATCTATGTGGATCAGGACTTCTCTTGTTTCTCAAAAAATAGTCAACATCTTCTATTACTTTTGTGAAATTTCTGCGAAGTACATTAATTGAGGTGAACCGCATATCACTGGATGCTGCTCCATAAACAACAAACAAGCCATGTGATAATACAGTTTGATTAGGACAATGCAAGGAGGATGTTGCTTAGGAAATATATTTTCTGTGGTGCTGAAAAAGACTAGTTACCAGATGAGGCACTTATTATTGAAGAATCTAACAAGTTGCTGAGGGTGTTTCATGGAAATTGATGGTATAATAATGCAGCAATTATAACCATTACTAGGTTAGGTTTGGTCAACATCTCCGAAAGAATTACCTCTAAGCTGATACACATTAACTTGGATTGGATAAACATATTGCAAATATTAGAATTCCTTGAGATTTGAAAAAGCTAAAATGTTGTATCAATCTCATTCAGGTAATATGTTTCCACTTCCACAGAAATGATAAATGGAAGGAAGAAACCAAAATGAAAAATCAAAAGAAAGTGCCTCCTGTACAAATATGACTTATCTAATCTATCTTAGTTTCCTTTAGAATGAATTACAGCCCATTCAAGCGAGATGTGAGGTTTAAGAACACATCCACCCTACATGGAATTGTGAGACCACCTGTTGAATGAAAATATCCAAATTCTTCTTCTGCTTGACTCAGTAAATCTTGAAATGAAGGTTGGTTCAAATATGATATAGGAGTCATGAACCGCCTCATATTATCTCCAACATAAACAGAAAAATGTCCTTTTGGTACCTCAACTCCCTTAGATGCCCTTTGGGTTGTAGACAGTAATGCTCGTCTAATACCAGGTAATAGGAAACCCATTCTATTATGTTGATTCACACTGGGAACTAAAGAATGATGGCAGAGAACTTTTAAAGTAATACTTGACTTTTGATTCTTAGGATGCAACTGAGTTGTGTTCCTTGTGAATGCAGCGGGTGAGTATATATAGATGAAAGGATGCTTTGATTCCCTGCAGAACTTAGCAGTGGATGGGCCATTTGATGGGTTTAGTGGGAGACAATCAGACAAGGAGTTCATAAGAGATCACATGATATTGTCTTAGAGGCCTTTATCAAAGATTGAATGTTTGTCTAAGACTTGAGAGAAAAATATAATGTGTGCCCCACATTGAGAAGGCTGTGGCAACATGGTGACCACTTGAAGATAAGAGGGGTATGGACAGGTTAGAGAACCTAATAAGTAATAATTTTTAACCAAGGTAATGGCATGGTTTTTATGTTTCAGACATGCTCAAAACATCTCTAATTTTCTTCATAGATAGATAGTTGCTACTTGCTTGTAGTAGTAAAGCATGGCACGAAATCTTGTCAATTTGTATTGAATCATGGAATTCAGATTTCAGAGGCAAGAGGAAACATGTTTTTTGTCAAATTGCAAAACAGGTCCTTGTAACTAATACTAGTTTGGGTATCTTTGTATCTCACTACAACAAGTGAGCCAATCACTACATTCAAACAGTGAAAATTCTGTCCAACATTTCTACAACAAAAGAAAAGCAAGAGTTACTGTAATGTTATTGTCCGACATTGATGCTGTTAGAGAATATCTCCTATTTAGGGAAATTAGAATAGAATAAATGTATTTAAGGAAACTAGGAAACTATATTAGGTGTTGATTTGTATAGCTATATTTCCTTATTTTTTGTATAGGTATATGTTTCCTTATTTTGTACAGATTATATTTCCTTTGTTTCCTTTATTAGTGAGTGTAAATCTTGTATATAAATATTCAGCTGCTGAGGTATTTTTCCTCAAGCAATTCAGCAATCCTATTCTCTACTTTTACATGGTATCAGGAGCTCACTTCCTGTGGGCCTGATAAAAGTCAGAATCCTAGTCCGCTGTCCGCTGTCCACAGTCCCTCTCTCACAGTCCCGACGTCCAGCCACCAGTCACCGTCCGGCCACCGTCCAACAACCGTCCAACCACCGTCCAGCACCGTCCGGCCACCGTGCAGTCACCGTCCGGCCACCGCAACGTCAGCAATAGACACAGAAGGTGCCGATCTATTGATCCCCGAAAACAGCGCCGCCGTCCGCTTCCGCACACGCCGCCACCGTCCGCTGTCCCTGTCGGCGCGTGTAAGCCACGCGCCGCCTTACAGACCTCCGTTTGCTTCGCCGCCGGTGCCGTCAGCTTCGTCTAGGCCTCCTCTATCCGTTTTGGGGGGTCAAATACCCTAAAAGTCAGATCTCAGTTCGTCGGTCTTCTTCGCAGTTGTTATGATGGCATCATCCACGTCTGATTCTGAGCATGAGGATCCTGTTCAGCACGAAAACCAGGTTCAGCTAACACCTCAAAATCCTTCCATCTCCTATAGCTTCTCAGGTACTCCTACAATCACCTCTGAAAAACTAAATGGAAAGAATTACCTTGCTTGGTCAGCTTCTGTTGAACTTTGGTTTCTAGGTCAAGGTCTTATTGATCACCTAGAGATGTCAGTGTCTGAAATTCCTTTGGAAAATCAGAGTCAATGGAAAAAGTTAAATTATCAACTGTGTGCCCTGTTATGGCAATCTGTGGAATCCACTACTTTGATAAATCTTAGGGCCTTTAAAACATGTTTCACCTTTTGGAGCAAGGCTCAGAACCTGTTTGCCAATGATATTCAGCGTCTGTATGACTTTGCTCAAAAATTGGCATCCCTCAAGCAAACGGATCATGATATGTCAACATTTGTTCCACAATTACAGGCAGTCGTAGAAGAATTGAAGATGTTCTTGCAAGCAGACACTCTTCAGGGCCTCCATAATAAATTAGAAAATTTGTATGTGGTAATGGCCTTACGAGCCATGCATCTCGACTTTGACCTTCTTCGTGATCAAATTTTGACCGCACAAGACGTTCCTACCATGGAAAATCTTATCTCTCGCTCTATTACTCTTGCTAACGGTACTAAAGTACCTGTCCAAGGCATTGGTCATGTTTCTCCCACTGAATCTCATTAAAATCTGTACTATTTATGCCTGGATGTCCCTTTAATTTGATTTCCTTGAGTCAGCTCACTCATTCACTTAATTGCTCAGTCACCTTTGATTCCGACTCTTTCATTATTCAGGATCGCGGTACGAGGAAGATGATTGGCATAGGAAGTGAATCACAAGGACTCTACTATTTGAAGACCACATCTCCAACAGTATGTGCTGCTACTGAGTCTCCTCATCTTCTTCATCAACGTCTTGGTCATCCCAATCTGCAGAAACTTCAACTTATGGTTCCATGTCTTGTAAAATTGAAGTCCCTAGATTGTGAGTCATGTCAACTTGGGAAGCATGTTCGTTCTTCCTTTCCTACTCAGGTTCAAAATCAAATAGAACCTTTTGCTGTTATTCATTCCGATATATGGGGTCCCAGTCGCGTCTCTAATTCATTAGGATTTAGGTATTTTGTCACCTTTATAGATGACTTTTCTAGGTTTACTTGGTTATTTCTAATGAAAGAACGGTCTGAGTTATTTTCTATATTCAAGTCATTCTATATTGAAATACAAAATCAATTTGGCAAATCAATTAAGATATTAAGGAGTGACAATGCCAAAGAATATTTCTCTCACGAATTTTCATCGTTTATGTCATCTCATGGCATTCTACATCAATCTACATGTCCCCACACACCTCAACAAAATGGTGTAGCTGAAAGAAAAAATCGTCATCTTATTGAGACTGCCAGGACGTTGTTATTACATACAAATATGTCTCTACATTTTTGGGGGGATGTTGTTTTAACAGCTTGTTATCTCATTAATCGTATGCCTTCTTCTGTTATTAATAACCAGGTACCTCACAAATTTTTATTTCCTACAAAGTCTCTATATGTTGTCCCTCCTCGTGTGTTTGGTTGTACTTGTTTTGTTCATAACCTCTCTCCTGGTACAAATAAATTGTCTCCTCGTGCTATCAAATGTGTCTTTGTAGGCTATTCCAGGCTACAAAAGGGATATCGGTGTTATTGTCCCTCCTCACATCGTTGGTATATTTCTGCAGATGTAATGTTCTTTGAAGAAACACCATACTTCACCTCTTCCGTGGAGTCTAATACAATCTCTGATGTATTACCAATTCCCTATTTTGGTCCACCTCTGTCTCCTTTGCAGGTTTCGTCACCTGGTTCTGTCCAGCCCGGAGAGATCAATCTGGTACTTCGCAGCACCCTCACATCACATATCAACGAAGAACACAACAAGTTCTTCCACCAACAGAAGACATAATAGAAGATCCTAGTGATTCATGTCCAACTCCAACGGCTTCTCCTATCACAAACATGCCAAAGTCCTCCCAATCAAGTCCTCCCATTGCTCTCCGGAAAGGTACTCGATCCACTCGAAATCCTCATCCCATCTACAACTTTCTAAGTTTTCATCGTTTATCACCATCATATTATGCCTTTGTATCTTCTTTGTCCTCTGTTCCTATTCCTAAAAGTGACAGTGAGGCACTTTCTCATTCGGGATGGAGGCAAACTATGATTGATGAAATGACTTGAGCATAGTGGCACATGGGATATCGTTCACCTTCCTCCGGTGAAGAAAGTTGTAGGATGCAGATGGGTATATGCTGTGAAAGTTGATTCAAATGGTTGTATTGATCATCTTAAAGCTCGCTTGGTTGCTAAGAGATACACTCAAACATATGGCCTTGATTATAGCGACACATTCTCTCCCGTCGCTAAGATGGCTTCTGTTTGCCTTCTTCTTGCCATGGCAGCCATTCGCCATTGGCCGTTACTTCAACTTGACATCAAGAATGCATTCCTTCATGGAGACCTTGCAGAAGATATCTATATGGAGCAACCACCTGGGTTTGTTGCTCAGGGGGTCTAGCTTGGTGTGTAAGTTGAAGAGATTTCTTTATGGTTTGAAAAAGTCTCCCCGAGCTTGGTTCGGGAAGTTTAGCACAGTGGTACAAAGGTTTGGTATGACTCGCAGTGAAGTTGATCATTCAGTTTTTTATCAACATAATTCAGTTGGTCGGTGTATTTATCTCGTGGTTTATGTGGATGATATAGTCATTACAGGTGATGATCATGAGGGAGTATCTCGGTTAAAGAAACATTTGTTTGATCATTTTCAAACCAAAGATTTGGGTAAACTAAAGTACTTTCTTGGTTTGGAGGTTGCTCAGTCTAGAAGTGGTATTACAATTTCACAAAGGAAGTATGCTTTAGATATATTGGAGGAAACAGGAATGATAAATTGTAAGCCTGTTGACACTCCCATGGATCCAAACAGCAAGTTGTTACCAGATCAGGGGGAGCTCTATCCAGATCCTGGAAGGTATAGAAAGGTAATTGGGAAACTAAACTATCTTACTATAACTAGACCAAATATCTCTTTTGCAGTCAGTGTAGTTAGTCAGTTCATGCAATCCCCTTGTGTTGATCACTGGAATGCAGTGACTCGAATTCTAAGATACATTAAAAATGCTCCTGGTCAAGGGTTGGTTTATGAAGACAAAGGAAACATTCATGTTGTCGGATATTCAGATGCAGACTGGGCTGGTTCTCCCATTTATAGACGCTCCACTTCAGGTTATTGTGTCTTTGTAGGTGGAAATCTCATATCTTGGAAGAGTAAGAAACAACAAGTAGTTGCTCGATCAAGTGCTGAGGCTGAATATCGTGCTATGGCATTGGTTACTTGTGAACTCATCTGGGTAAAACAGTTGCTTAGGGAGTTGAAGTTTGGTAACGTTAACGAGATGAAGTTATATTGTGATAACCAAGCTGCACTTCACATTGCGTCCAACCCAGTCTTTCATGAAAGAACAAAGCATATAGAGATTGACTGTCACTTTATCAGGGAAAGGTTCTTTCCAAGGAAGTTGTCATTGAGTTTGTTAACTCTAATCATCAACTAGCAGACATTCTGACAAAGTCCCTTCGAGGTCCTCGAATACAATTTCTTTGTGGCAAGCTTGGAGCATATGACTTGTATGCTCCAGCTTGAGGGGGAGTGTTAGAGAATATCTCCTATTTAGGGAAATTATAATAGAATAAATGTATTTAAGGAAACTAGGAAACTACATTAGGTGTTGATTTGTATAGTTGTATTTCCTTATTTTTTGTATAGATATATGTTTCCTTATTTTGTACAGATTATATTTCCTTTGTTTCCTTTATTAGTAAGTGTAAATCTTGTATATAAATATTCAGCTGCTGAGGTATTTTTCCTCAAGCAATTCAGCAATCCTATTCTCTACTTTTACAGATGCGAGATTGTAAAATTAACTCCTCTTGCCTCTCATGCTCTTTTATATATAAATATGTCATGTGTGTCAATATATGTGTGCCTATATGCGTGTGTCTATACACACACCCACATATATGACATGTATGATGAAAATGCTTAGGTGTGTTTTATTCTTTTATACAGAGGGAAAGGAAATTTTACTTTAATTGAGGGATTTCAACAGTTGGATTTGATTGGTTTCATGTTCTGGCATTTTTTGAATGGATCTTGTAAATTTTAAATTCTATGAATTTGATATATATTACCTGAGTGCCAAATTCTTAGTTGAGGGTGAGTTCAATCTTGCTCTGCTTTAACCCCAAGCTAGTTCAGCATCCCCTTCTTGCTGTGACTAGTGATAAACAATAGGCGTCATTGGAATTTGAAGTAGAGACCTATCAGAAAGATTTTAAACTTAGGCATCATTCATTACTTCAAAGCAATTCTGACCCATTCAACTTGTCACCTGAACCCAACTGCATCCAACATCTTTTCTTAACCCTCTTGCATTGATCAATACCCTCAAGCGTCCAATCTCATCCCACATACCAAAACGGGCATATAGGTTTGATAGCATGATGCAGATGCCAGCATTTTGAGGATCTAACTCAAGAGCTCTCTCAGCAGCCAATTTGCCTAGCTCAATGTTCCCTCGATCCACACAAGCACTGAGTAGAGCTCCCCACATTGAAATGGTACAATTTCCCTTTCCCTTATAGAGTGTCTGATTTAGCAATTCCCATGCCTTCTGCAATTCGCCAGCCCTACAAAGTAAATCAACTAGGCAGCTGTAATGCTCTGGACCAAGATCTAACTTAAAATCATTAGCCATTGATTCAAAATACTTGACACCAGCATGTACTTGGCCAGTGTGACCACAAGCAGATATCACTGTTAGAAATGCTATTCCATCTGGTTTGATTCCTTCATTCAACATTTCATTGTACAAATCAATCACTTCCTTATACTGCCCATTTTTACCATATACACCAAGCATTGAAGTCCATAACACAACATCTCTGCTTCTTTCTGTTCTGACCTCCATCCCAGCCAGCTTGAAGACTTGCCAAGCCTTATTTACCAGTCCACACTTGCCATACATCTCAATCAGTGCGCTCTGCAGAAACACGTCATTCTCTATATCGGGTGTTGTACGGAGCAAATAACAATGCAGTTGCCTACCCATTTCAACAGCAGATAATCCAGTGCATGCACGTAAAGATGCTGATAATGTGAAGTGATCATACTTCAGTTTCAATACAGGCATCTTCCTAACTAGTTCAAGTTCCTGAACCCATAACCCAGCCTCACCATAACCTGACAAAAGTGCATTGGCACATACCGTGTTCTTCTCAGGAATTTCATCAAACACAAGGGCTGCATCTTTTACATTCGATAATTTCGAGTACATATTAATCAGAGCACTACCCACAAACACACTAGCAGACCAACCTGATTTTCCCACGTGGGCGTGTATCTGTCTCCCAAAATAAACATCTTTAAGTTTAGATGAAGCAGTCAAAGTGCTACACAAAGCGTATGTATCTAATGGAACATCGTTCTTGTGCATAAAGGAGAAAGCTGTAAGAGCGAGAAAAGGGAAACCTTTCTGACAAAAATCAGATATGATGACATTGAAGTGTAATGGGTTGGTGGAGTTCATGCATTTGAAGAAATTGTTGAGGTCGTTCTTCTTAGGAAAGCATGCGGCATAGGTGGCGATGAGTTGGGTGTGAAAATCATGCGAAACGAAGAGCAATCTTGTTCTAAGCAGGTGACCATGGAGTTTCTTGATAGCTAAGATATTATTAGTTAAATGACATTGGTGTAAAAAATGAATTATGTTGGACATGTAATGTAATGATGTAAAATCGGAATCAAACACAGAGATTCTCGGTAATGTCACACTCAAATGGCAAATGATATATGGTGCCGTCTAGAGTGAGTCACGAATTTATTGTACCACCGGTGGTACATGCGTTGTAGGACGTTGGATCGTGATTAATGACCCTGAACGGTCAGGATTGGTTACTGGTGACCGGTTGTGTCTTTTTAGTGTTAAGTTGTTATAATTTCTATTTGGTCCTTTTTGATATTGTGTTAAAAACTTATATTATTTAACATTCAGTCCCTTAGTGAACAACATATTCGCTGTTACCTGTAGTGGGATTAACATTCAAAACACAAGGCACGGAAAGTCCCTTATTTAACATTCAATTAGACAATCAATATAGACATTCAACTAGACATTAATTAACTAAGTACTCCTGTTGCTGGTACCTGTAGTGGGATTAACATTCACGTGGTGAGTTTTCGTGACGAAACTCAACAGTGCGATTTTTGGCCCACTCGTCCACAAGGAGTATAAGGCAAGAACCCTAGACCTAACTAGCAATGTTGGGGTGGGGACTAAGTCATGGTAGCTTGTTGTTTGAATTTTGACGTAATTTTTTCCTTGGATGTTGGGGGTGGTGAGAGGACCCCTGTGGTGCGATTTGGTGATTTTTTGAATTACTTGTTAATTATGGAGAATTTATTAGTGAAAAACATGGGGAAATTCATTTAAAATAGGTAAAAGTGTAAAAAAAATGTGAAAAATCGTACTTGATGGCTCACTGCCCATATAAAGCACGTGGTGAGTTTTCGTGACGAAACTCGACAGTGCGATTTTTGGCCCACTCATCCACAAGGAGTATAAGGCAAGAACCCTAGACCTAACTAGCAATGTTGGGGTGGGGACTAAGTCTGGTAGCTTGTTGTTTGAATTTTGACGTGATTTTTTGCATGGATGTTGGGGGTGGTGAGAGGACCCCTGTGGTGCGTTTTGGCGATTTTTTGAATTACTTGTTAATTATGGTGAACTTATTAGTGAAAAACATGGGGAAATTCATTTAAAATAGGTAAAAGTGTAAAAAATATGTGAAAAATCGTACCTGATGGCTCACTGCCCATATAAAGCACGTGGTGAGTTTTCGTGACGAAACTCGACAGTGTGATTTTTGGCCCACTCATCCACAAGGAGTATAAGGCAAGAACCTTAGACCTAACTAGCAATGTTGGGGTGGGGACTAAGTCATGGTAGCTTGTTGTTTGAATTTTGACGTGATTTTTTGCATGGATGTTGGGGGTGGTGAGAGGACCCCTGTGGTGCGATTTGGCGATTTTTTGAATTACTTGTTAATTATGGCGAATTTAATAGTGAAAAACATGGGGAAATTCATTTAAAATAGGTAAAAGTGTAAAAAAATGTGAAAAATCGTACCTGATAGCTCACTGCCCATACAAAGCATGTGGTGAGTTTTCGTGACGAAACTCGACAGTGCGATTTTTGGCCCACTCATCCACAAGGAGTATAAGGCAAGAACCCTAGACCTAACTAGCAATGTTGGGGTGGGGACTAAGTCATGGTAGCTTGTTGTTTGAATTTTGACGTGATTTTTTGCATGGATGTTGGGGGTGGTGAGAGGACCCCTGTGGTGGGTTTTGGCGATTTTTTGAATTACTAGTTAATTATGGCGAATTTAATAGTGAAAAACATGGGGAAATTCATTTAAAATAGGTAAAAGTGTAAAAAAAATGTGAAAAATCGTACCTGATGGCTCACTGCCCATACAAAGCATGTGGTGAGTTTTCGTGACAAAAATCGACAGTGCGATTTTTGGCCCACTCATCCACAAGGAGTATAAGGCAAGAACCCTAGACCTAACTAGCAATGTTGGGGTGGGGACTAAGTCATGGTAGCTTGTTGTTTGAATTTTGACGTGATTTTTTGCATGGATGTTGGGGGTGGTGAGAGGACCCCTGTGGTGCGTTTTGGCGATTTTTTGAATTACTTGTTAATTATGGCGTATTTAATAGTGAAAAACATGGGGAAATTCATTTAAAATAGGTAAAAGTGTAAAAAAAAATGTGAAAAATCGTACCTGATGGCTCACTGCCCATACAAAGCACGTGGTGAGTTTTCGTGATTATTTGAATTACATGTTAATTTATGATAATTAAAATTCCATTAAATAAATATTTAAAATTGTAAAAAATGTTAAATAAATATCCAAGAAAATGATATTTCAGTTTCGAAGGTGTTAAAATTTAACATTCAAAATAAAATTACGAAAAAATGATATTTATAATTTCAATTTTTATATAACAACCATACAAAGAACATAGTTTTGGCTATGGATCGGAAGTCTTTGCAAACTTAGACAACTCTTCCTTCAGTCTAGCATTCTCCATGATGATATCAAAATTTTCAGCAGACAAACGTCTATTTTCAGCCTCTAACATGTCTATGTAGGCATAATTGAAGTCCTTAACTCTTTTGCCAGTTGATGATGACCATCGCTGTAATAGTTGAAGAGCCACGCTTTCTCTAGCTTCAAATTCAGTTTCAGCATATTCACCAAGACAAGCTGGTGGTTTCCCAATTAAATTAGTCTCTAAAGTGCCATAACACCTGTAAAAAACTTTTTCACCATCCATTTTTTTTGTCTTGAACAGTATATTGTGGTGGGGGGATCCTAAACTTCTTTGTTGTATCTAGTAACAGTTCTTGCATGCAAACTTCGATTAAATATCCAGTACCCTTTTCATCTCCTGTGGATTGAAAAATATAGATTAGAATACTACAATTGATTTAAAGTTGTTTGACATAAAAGTGTAAAAAAACAAATACCCGTGTGATTAGATGTGCTACTCCCTCCAGTTCTGTGATATTCAAACCAAGCGTTGACTGCAAGGTCTCTACACTTGTAAACCGAGTGTCGTGAATCCTTGTATCTTGAAATTTGCACTTGACAGTCTAACCAGGATGAATATATTCCTGGCCTTTTCCCTTAAAAAACAACATACCACTTCCAATTGTCACTAGTCATGGCTGCAAAGCTGAAAAAAACAAATGTTGCACCTAAGAGCGAAATTGCATTAAGTGCCTCCTTTTTTATAATGGACATCAGCTTGTATTTTAATATAATTATTTATTGTACCAAGTTTTTTTTGGCGTACCTATTACAGGGTAGTTGAGGAGTCCATAGGAAAATAATTTAATATAATAAACTTTTACCATCTCGTACAATGTAGGGAGTAACTGCAGTAGGTGTTGCACGTTAAAGCAAGGCAATATTTTCTGTCCAAGTTGGCGCCACCTGCCACCAAATACTATTTTCGTGTTTGTTCATAAAAACACCTGTAATATAAGGAGTAAAGGTGGGGACAATTTGCCTTTGCAGCGTGACAGTATGCGGTACTATCTACAGGTCTTTTGTAATATTACAACCACAAATCAGCTTTTTATTAATGCATGCCTCTATTTAAGGATACCTTGTAATTTAATTTTCTTACTCCTTCGCAGTGTTGCACTATTTTGTGAAAGGAATATTTAATTGAAGTTCTGGCTTGTGTGCAAAGGCGTGCCTTATTAACTTCCTTTAAACTGCTACAGTGAAGTAAATTTCACAAAAGTGTAACAAAATAAAGCAAGGAGGCTGCAGGACGGTTGCAATGACTTTGTCAACCAAATAATGGACTAATTAAAAAAATCATTTTTATAAACCTCACCCTACTGACCCCAGTATTATTAATACGAAGAGGACTTGATTAGGGACGGTACAATGAATACTTGGAAGAAAGAATACTAGGCATTGGTTCCCTACTGTAATAATGGTTGAGAACACAAACAGTGTGAATGTTGGTGGCCAACCCCTTGGAGAAGTAAAAGCGTTTGAAGACCTACCTAAGTCTCACGAAGGCCTTCAACAGGAAGTTGATGTTGGGGTTGGTGGAAACAACAAACATGTAGCCCAATTAATGTCAATGTTTCAGGAAATGGTCTTGAATATAAAGGTAATTAATAAGTGCAATAGTCCTTTTCTTTTTCCATCTTCACAATGAGTTTTAATGAATACTTTGCGTCAGGAAAAAATGGAGTACTGCTGAAGAAGGTTGATGAAAACAATCAAACGGGTATGAAGGGGCCAAGTATGAATGTTGAAGCTCCAAACAAAGAACAAGTCAATGCTAGACCCCATGACACAGCCAATGGAATGGAAAAGACTAACTGGGACAATATAAAGTTAGAACCCTTTCCTAACAATGATGATGATCTTTATTTTGTGGTAGGGTCTGATGATGATGAGGGTTATTTTCATGATATGAGCATTAACAAAGCTAAACTAAAAATGCCAACGCATTCAAGTAATACCCCACACCAACATTTTACTGGGAATAGCTTTTTGAAGAGTGAGAATGACATGTTCTACAATATGGACAAGGGTTTAGATCTTAAACAGCTTGCAAGTAACTTCAAGAGAGGTAACAAAGATTGCATAGAGGAGGACAAGTCATCAACGATGTTGCCAAGGAAGCTATCTTTTACCCCTAGTGGAGCATACAAAAAACAAAAAATGAGCAGTGTGGAAGCAGCCAAAAAATGCACTCCTAGGAAGAAACTACCTACGAAGGATAACGATGGCTGTGGGACCACACCAAAGGAAAAAAAATGTCATTTCTGCAGTCCGTCCAAGTAGCAATCCACCAAAGGTATAAAATAACTACTTTTATGAAGTTGATACATGATGGTTAAAGGCTTAAATAATTTTTTTCAGGCGTATATAAAAACCAAATTCAAGCCATGCGTGGACATGAAACTCACTGCACCTGAAGTGCATTTGTCTCTGTACATTTTTCAGGTTGATGGAGATCCTAGGTATAACTTGAGTTCATGATTAAGTTTGTTTTTTTTTATTTTCTATTTAAGTGTAACTTATTTTTATTTTATACTAACAACCTTTTCATTCTTGTTGACAGCGAATGTTTAATCAGGATAGGGAATACCGTATTCACAAGGGGTACTATGGATACCTTATGTCCTAATAAACGTGTGGAGCGTGAGGTACCTATTTTTGTGACACACCGGTAAATGAATTAAGTCTGCCACTTCAATAAACAGGTTCACCTTTCACAACCACTGCAAAAAATAATTTATTCAAATACACCAAAGTTATTCAATAATTAAAAATAATTAACAACAGAACAATTAATTAACAGAATTCAGAGAATAGAGCATTAACACTATCAGTGTCAAAATATTCAAATCCTTCATCGGCACCAGTTTCAGCAGCATGTACTTGTGATGAGCTACCAACATTGTAATGATGACGGGAAGAACAATGTTGATCAATACTTGGACATGTCACTTTGTTGTGTCCTGGTAATTTACATATGGAACAGTTTTGTTTTTTCCTTGTTCTTACACCTGAAGATGATGAAGCAGCACCACTGCCTTTGGTTGATGCACGTGTTGGGTTCCTTGGAACTTCATTTGCTATATTGGGACCACCTGATCCCAAAACCTGTTCAATTCCAATTTCAGCCCAGCAATGCCTCCAATCTTCAACAAGTCTTTCACGTTCAACATTAAATTTTTCTATGGTTGCAGCCTTGAACTCACTAATATGATTATACAAACCAAGTAGTGCAGCCCTCCTAGCACTCCTACCAAAATCCAGGCAATGATTTGCTTCAAATTCTTTACCACCTAAACCACCCTTCGCAGCCTTGCTCCACCTTTTAAGTACCAGCGATTTAGGTATCTCATCAATCCCTAAATGAGCCAACACAACTACAATATGCTCACAAGGTAACCCTCTGGATTCCATTCTCAGGCATGCACATTTTAGTTCATTGGTTGCGTCATATAAAGATACCCTTCATTCCCCACTCCTACCCATTTGGCTCACCACTCTAAATATAGTACACCGAACAGCCTGTGAAATGTCACTAACCTTCAAGTTTTGTGCCCTGATCAACACTCGCCTAAATAAGTAAAATACTCTCCTCGTATATACTTTTGCAGCTGATATTTCAAGTCCTTACAACTCCGTTTGAATCACTGGCTCTCCATGAATTGATGTGAAGTCATCCTCCTTCTCTTTGAAACGCATATGATTAAGGCAACGCTGAAAATGTTGCAAGAAGTCACTCAAATTGTAACGTGAGTTTACAAACTTTCCAAGCTCGGAATGCAATCCCTCACACCTTGAAGTTGTTCTAAACCCACCAAAAATTTTCCCCCGAAGATAAGCAGTAGCCCACATACTCCTCTTCTCATATAAAGAAGCCACCTATGGTTGTGTTCAAGTCCAAATTTTGCAACCAATTCCAACCACTTTCTTCTAAACGTCCCCACATCATAATATCCAAGCATACAATCCTCAAATCCTTTGGGAAAATCCTTTCAATTGCATTTTTCATTGCAAGGTCCCCATCAGTTACTACAGCATTAGGCAATTTACCTTTCATACATTTCGAAAATTGCTCCAAAAGCCAAACATAAGTCTCCTCAGTCTCATTGGCTATAATAGCTGCAGCAAAGATTGTAGAACGATTATGACTATTAACACCAGAGAATACAACTAGTGGCATAAAGTACTTGTTTTTGCCATATGTTGCATCAAAGGCCACCACTTCACCAAAAATGTTGTAATCCACTAAGTTGTATCCGTCACTCCAAAAAAGATGTTGCAACCTACCTTGTTCATCAACGGTGTGTTCAAAATACATCATGCGATCACTAAGTCCAAGCACCCCAAGGTATTCCAAAGCTCCTTTAGCATCCGAAGATAAACTCCGCCTTTGCTCACTAATCTTGTTATACATGTCTTTCTTCCTAAAACCTATCTTCTCATACCCCCCAGACTGGCTAGCAAAAGTGTTGAATATGTTTGGTGGCCTAATACCAACCTTCATCATGTTATTCATTTGGACCACATCACTGTCAGACATTCTTCTATACACCGGAAGCATGCTACAATGGACTGCTCCGAGACGATCATGGTTGTGTTCATCTTCAAAGCAAATACAAAACCACCGATCAGATAACTTATTCACACGAATATGAAATCTTGCCTTACAATCACACATAGTATGAGCTTTTTGCTCACAGACCCTATCTTCCAATCTGAGACCACGGTCTTCACGATGGCCAGCTCTACAGCACATTAACTCTTTCTGATACTCCTCCAACGTTTTCTTATTTTTCAAAGTTCTTCCCTTTCGTATCCCAAAGCCATTAGCAAACCCATATTCAAAGTAGAACTTGTATGCTATGTCAATATTTCCAAATTCATATTTCTCTATTTCATGTGGACTAAACAAAGAGAGATCTCCCATCTTAAGTATATCATCATTTGTATCAATTAAAATTTTTTCCTCTCCACAATTCTCCCCATCACCTTCTTCATCTTCTTCATTCCAATCTACTCCCACCAAGTAAACACCCCCATTTTCATCATTACAAAAAAAACCATCTCCAAACTCACCATTATTCTCAGATGAATGTGAATTACCAATATGATCCTCACCCTCAACTGCACAACTATTGACCCAATTCTCATCTACCACAAAAACACCTCCATCATCATCCTCCATAACAAATGGACAACTACCTCGCTGAACAGATTCTGTTTCATTTCCATCCATAGGATTCTTTGAACCAAAATTCAAACCTCTCATTCCCTAAAACAATTAATATATGAACATACCAGCAAACACAAAATAAACTATATCAATAAAACTTATCAAACAACAACTTACTAAATAACTTTATTCAAAATTAAAAAAACATTTTTATCCAACATCATTCTTACCAATCCCTCTGTCTCTGAATTACTCCTACTTGCAGAAAATTGTTCCATGCGTCTTATAAACAGCCACAGAATACCTCTATTCTTCTATTAAAAAAAGGAATATAACAAAATAATCAGGTTCCGCTCACAACTCAGAAATTCTGGGAACATAGACTACAAAATGAAAAACCAAATTTTTACAAGATTTGAAGCAGTTAATAACTCAAGTTACAGAGAAATATCTATTACCTCAGCACAATATGCGTTATCAGAGCCACTGATTGCCTAAACGATTCCTACGCACGCTGTTAAATCCTTGAAACACCTAGATCTACACTACAATGAAAACACGATCTGAGTCACTTGTTCGGCTATACAAACTCTGTTTCAGAGACAATGAACAAACATGCCTCACTTCCTCAGCGCACAGCCACCGTGCCTGTATTCCAAGTTGCAGTTCTTCTTCAACCAAAACGCAAAGCACCTGTCACCACTCGCGATCAACCAAATCACAATGTCAGCGTCACGCCTCACGCTCAACCCTAACGCACAGCCACCGTCGCGAGCTAGCTTGGATCTTCAAGAAGGAGAATTCCTACGCCGTTACACTTGTTTAGGGTTACAGAGAATAGGAATATGGCCAATATTGTCTACCTTATTGCCTTTAGGGACTCCACAGCAAATTTCACATGTTCTTTTCTAATTATTATTATAATTATTTTTCACACATAACCGGGTAAAAAACCCCTATAAGGGGTCAAAAAAGTTGTATCACCGGTGGTTCACAATTTAGTGAACTCACCATAGCAGCCACCATGATATATAATAGAGATTCAGGTTCCAGGATGCTTACTCATCAATAGCTATATTGACCGGCAACTCCATTAGCAACTCCTATGTGAGACCCGATAAAGAGTGTGCCATTTCAGCCGGAAAGTTGAAAATAGTAACGAATTATTTCAGCAGTGTTTGAAAACTTAGCTTTTTTTTTTAACTATAAGCTTTTCTTAAAAAAACTACTTGGTGTAGCTTTTTTAAAAAAGACTCTAATTTTCAGCTACTAGCTGAAAATTAATTACAAGTTTAACCCTCAACCACCTCCATTTATCATTATTTAATAATTAATGTTGTCCTTAAATGTCATTTTATCATTTTTAACTAGTTTTACCAAACACATTCAATAGTTTTTCAGCTTTCAACTAGCTTTAAGCTTTCAGCTAGCTTTTCAGCTAGTTTATCAAACACACTCAAAGTATGTTTTCCATCCGGTCTCCATATCTACATAATATAATAATATAAATAATTAAATTAATTTATATATATATATATATATATTCTGGGGTTAAGTCAAAAATTAAGATTACTAGAGATAATACTCGTGCAACACACGAGTTTATTTATATTTTATAATTATATTATTTTATAAGATTAATTTTTAAATAAATTTTTAAAAAATATTGTAGATTTTTTTATGAATAAAATTATTATAGATTAAATATATTAAAAGTATATTGAGAAATAAAATTATATTATTTGTTAAACATGATGAAATAATGAAATGTATTTTTTGAACAAAAGTTATTTTTGTTGCGGAGGATAAATTATTGAAAAATGTATAAGTACCATAATTGGTGGACATTTTTTTCATAATTAAAAATAATATATATAAGTTATTTTTTGTTTAAACATAGGTTTCCTCTAAGAGATATAGATAAGTTTAACACAAATAGGGAAGCTAATAATCTGGCGGATAAATTTGTAAATCATGGTCTAGAGCTCTTTTGAGCAATTTAGAGTTTTTGAAGAAGTTTCTCCTTTTGCTGTGTTGCAGTATATTTTAGATCACTCTGGTGATTAGTTAGGTTGCTTTTGGTTTTGTTTGTTTGGCCTTTGTAGGTCCTTCTATCCATAAAAAAAATAATGACTTTGTCACTCTCAGTTACTTAACAATGTTAATTTCACCGATGTGACACATTAAATGCCAATTAAATTGCCTACATATCATATCTTAACAACTCACTCTCTAAAATGAAAATGTTACTCCATCTTCAAGTACTAAAATGAAATAAAGGACTTGTCTCTTAATTTTTTTCCTCTTCTTTTACATGAACCTTTATTCAACAATTTAATCTCCTTTTAGAGATTCAGGTTCCAAGATGCTCACTCATCAATAGTTATATTGACCGGCAACTCCATTTAGCAACTCCTATAGGAGACAAGATAAAGTATGTTTTCCATCCAGTTTCCATATCTACATAATATAATAATATAAATACATAATATAAATCATTAACTTTATCCAAATATATGAGAAAATGTATGTGTACAATTAAATTATAAACAATAATAATCTCTATAATAATGAGAGAAAAAGAAAAAAAAAGTGAAATATAATAAGTAATGTAATGGAGTTTGATAAAGAAAATAATTTTTTGTATATATATGTAACATAAAAAGTGAGGGGGCCCTTTTCGTTCCTTCAATGGCTCGCACCCGTATATGTTTATATTATTAATTAATGACTTAATTATATGATAAATCCATAATATTAGTGGATTTATAGGTTAGTTTTAGGTGATTTTAGTCATTTAGGTGGTAGTAGTTAAATTTGAGTAAATATGCTTTAATTGGTTATTAATTTTGTGTTTTTATAGGTATTTGATTAAGTGAAGCAAAAGGATGAAAGAAGAATGCCTTTGGATGAGCTTATGGGGTCAAGAAAGTAGATTCGCGAGCACACCAGAAAGTTTTATAAATTCTGCTGAATGCATGTGGGGACGTCCAAAGTTGTTGTGTCCCCACATACGCTGACAATATATAAATAGCCTCTTTTACCCTTTTAAAAGGGACTTTTAGGATTCTTTCTCATAGATTAAGATTGAAAACATAGAGTTCTCTCTCTTTTGGAGACTGCGGTTTCAAATCTAATGGATTCCACTTTAGAGTTTGCTTCTCTTTTCTCTGTTTTCTTTTCTATTGTAATAGATTTCTAAATCCCTTAGGTTAGGGATTGAGGAATTTTAGTTCAAACTCTATGTGAATTCTATTTTCTATTTTAATTCAAAGTATTGTGATCCAATTACATTGTTTTCTTCTACCCTTAATGCTTCAATTGATTTGGCCACTCAATTGCATGAACTTAAAGTGAGTCTCACAATTGGGAAATTGGGGAAAAACTTGGATCTGAAGCAAATAACATAAGAAGTTAATTACCTAGGGATAGAAATTGATTCTTGTGTGATCTTTATCAATTCTTGATATTAATGCATGCTCCATTGAGTTCACTAGGGTTCTTAGTTGATGATATGGGGTTAATTCACCAAGGGATTGGGTTTTAACTAAATTAGTGAATTGCATCATGAATTGAATCATATCAATCTAATAGAATAAATGCAATAAGAAAGAAAACGGAGATACAACATATCAATAGATCAATACAATAAGAAAGAAAACGGAGATACAACAATCCCAATAGGCCTATACAAAGAAACTTGTAGTATCTATCTAATAGAATAAACAATCAAACGTGGATACACTTCTCTAATTGAATATAAAAGACAAACAACATACATCCTTAGAACAAAAGAACCCTAAATCTCCGCTGCGAGAGGGTCACGAACCAAAAGGAAACAGAAAGAGGAGTGGAAATAGAACAAGGAAGCTGATAATCCACAATGGCCATTCGCTTGTCTTAAAGGAGAATACCTCTAAAAGGTGTTGGGGTTTGAAGTGACTAGGATCGAGGAAGAGCCTCTTACCACTAATTTTGCCATTAAATGTGTCGCCCGATTTCCTTCATTGTCAATCAAGGTAAACCCATAATGCTAGAATCTGCTTTTTCATATTAAGAATGTCTTAGATTATGTTTTTAATTTCTCCTTAATTTCAAATCACTAAATCACACTTAGAATGTTTTTAATAAAAGAATTAAAAATTAATATAAGATTGAAGTGTCTAAGAATTAAAAATTAATATAAGAATTAAAAACATAACTATTGTGATTATGTGTCTAATATTAAAACACTTAGAAGGTCTTATATTTTTAATGTGTCTTATAAAAATTAAAAACATAATCACTAATTTCTCCTTAATTAAGTGTCTTATATTAAAAAATTAAAAACATAACTATTGTGATTGAGAAATTGAGTTTGAGATTGAAGTGTGATTTAGTTTGACAGAAAATGTTTGTGACTATTACTAGTACTACTTCTATCTCAAACTTATTCTCATTCCAATCTCAAACTCAATTTCTAATGTCACAAACATTTTCTTTTCATTTCATTTTTTAATTTAAATGTCACTTCAATTATTTTCTATCTTGAACAAAAATAATTATTACGCATTTATTGATTTGAATTATTGTTATAATTAGTCAATTGTATACAGTTTTTCAATTCATGATATTCACATTGACATACTTCCAGACTCACGTTGCAGCATGTGTCCCAATGCACAAAAAAGTCCTTGTTGCGCCCCAAGCATATCATTTGTGATAGTCAATGGGGTATATAATAAACACATGACACCTTCACCATAGTCAAGACTCACTTCTCTCAATCTACCTCATCGTAGATGACACTCACTTCTGATACAAATTTTCAATAAAAAGTATTTTTATTTTCTTTTCATTTTTTCTTATATTCTTAGTTCCCTTCTAACCCCACCACTCTAATTATTCTGAAGTTATCTCCTAATCTCTCTAGTTCTCTCTTAAAAAAATATTTTTTATGTGTTATGGTGCATGAATAATTTATGTGAATATTTACTTGTTGGATTTGAATAAAAAATACTGTTAGATTGGTTAAGCTACATACACTTCAAAGATTTTCAAACAGTTTACATTATACCTCGTTTAATCCTCTACATCATAGTTTAGTCTCAAATACACCTTTCTTCTTCCTTTAGGAAAGATCAATTTCAGACACAATTTCTCAATCATAAATATTTTCTTTTCATTTTTTCAATTTAATGGCACTTTAGGTATTTTTTATCTTAAAAAAGTAACACATTACACATTTATTGTTTTAAGTTATTATTATTAGTCAAATGTAAGGATGTCAAACGGGGCGGGGCGAGAACGAGTAGTAGCTATCCGCGGGCAAAAATGTGTCTCGTGCCCGCACGAGTACCCGTCGCGGGCACTCGTTTAACAAGTTTTAAATGGGTATTAGATACCCGCGGAAACCCATGGGTATCCATGGGTACTTGTTAAATATGAAAACAAATTATGAAAACTGAAAAAAAAAACTGAAGACTCTGAATAATTCAGGAAACTTAAAAAACAGGAATTCAGTACATCCAACAAAAGGAAAAACTAAAAATAAATTTAGTACATTTAGTCCCCAAAAGTCTAAATAAAATTTTTTACATAACATTCAAATTCAAATATTGTTCAAACAACAATAAATATGCCAATTTCTTTAATCATCAGGATTGGTCACATCTATAACACCACTTTGCTCGCATGGTTCCTACAAAACAAAACAAAAAAATATAATTCAAACAACCACTATTTTTATGAAATTTGAAATGAAAGTTTAAAAAAGTTCACTAACATTTTCAGCATCAAGATAACCTAATATTGTATTACAAAACTCCATGACTCCTAATTTTGAAGTTGAAGAACCTGAAAAAGGAAACAAGTTTATTCAAAGTATTAAATACTAAATGAATGGATATAAACTATAAATTAAAAATAATAAACTTTGTTACCTTTCATGTTAGTCCATATCCAATGTTGGACACAAAGCATTGCCTCTAAAATATCTGGATACAATTTATACTACGATGGGGAGTAACAAATCGACCACCAGACTCTGATGCAACAATGGAGATAGGAATTGCTAGGAATTCTCTTGCAACCATTTGCAATGTTGGATATTTAACCCATTTACCTTTCACCAATTTAAAATGTCAAATTCTTCCCTTGAATCAAGCATTGGCAACGTTGGCTCCTCAAAATAAAAGTCCAGCTTTGACTTAGAAGTAACCCTAGATTTATTCTTTTCACTCATATGCCTTGCAAAATTTGACCTCCAAGCTTCTGTCATTGTATCAACACTAACATTTTCCACACTCGGGTTAAGAAATAAAGTGGAAGAAATAGTTTCCTTACCCTTGACTCTCACATCATACGCATTCACCAAATTTTGTAAAATAGCTTTCACTCGTTCGATTTCACAATCAGATTTCTCTCCATAAATGAGAGGAAAGAAATAATCCAACAAGTGAATCTTATACCTAGGATCTAATGTGATGCCTATAGCCATCACCTCGTTGATGACACTTCAATATTTGTCAAATTTGGCAATCATGGATGAAGCCATTTTATGAATAACAAAAGTAGGGCAACCAAGCCACTTATGTAAAGCCAATTTATTCTGACATATTTTTGGAAAAAACACATTTGTAGTTGGATACGTGGTACCAGAAAAAAACTGTCATATTATAAAATAAATACAACTTTTGACAAATTTTAGTTGCCATCTCCCACTCATTTTCACTAGGCAAGGTTTTATATAGACACTCCCGTTGTGACAATCGAGTAAAAACATTCTTGTATTGTATAGCAACATTAAGTATCAAATATGTAGAATTGCACCTAGTTTTGCAATCAAGAACATGCTTTTTACTATAGACAATGTTCACTTGCCCACATGTCTCTTTGAATTTCTCTTCTTTTTTAGGTGTGGTTGTCCGAAAATTAACACTCTCCCAAACATTTTCTATAGCATCAGAAATTAAAGACAAACCATCCTTCACAATTATATTTAATATATGAGCACAACAACGCATGTGAAACATCTGACCACCCAAAATAAAGTGACTGATAAGTGTAAATTATGTGATATTTTCCTATGTTTTATTACACTTATCAAGGCTAAAATAATGATTTATGCCAAAAAATAATCCCTTTTTATGAATAATTATAATAATTGTAATTATTTGGTTTGAATTTGAATTTGATGCTATTTTGATTAGAAATCTATTAATTTGTGTAGATTTATGGAAGATTTGAAATAGAAGAGAAAATATAATTAAATGGGGAGATTGTTTGCAGATTTGAAGTTTAAATTAGGACAAAATAAAGATGAGATCAACAGCCATTTAAACAAAGGATCCTGTGGTTAACTTTCCCCAATTTGAATTTAAGTTCAAATAAATACAAAATCAAGCCAGAAAAGGGAAACGAGGAAAACCAATCAAGCAAAGGCAAGATCAGAAAGAGATCAAGTGGATAAATGAGGAATTGAAGAAAGTCTACAGCGTGTTTCACGCTTCACCTGCGTTTAGCGCAGGTGGAGCGCAACTTCCAGAGAGACACGCTTCATCTGCGCTTAGCGCAGGTGAAGCGCAAGTCACGCACCGACTTTTTAAAATGAAAATACAGATTGATCTCTTCCTGATTTAGATTAGGTTTTCCCAGTCTATAAATAGGACCTTTTGTACAGAACACATAATGAAGAGGAGAGAGGCATAGAATAGAAAGATAGACGCACAAGGATTAAAGAAGGTGACAGATTCTTCAGTGGTTTGTGATGGCTACCATGAGTAGCTAATCACTCCAGTAGGATTGGATGCAGTGGATTCAATCCCCAAGTATATGTGAATTCTCTTGTTTTTAATTATAAAACCCTGTTTTTAATTATATCGGTACTTTCATGCTGTTCTTAATGCATTACTTCCGCGCGTGCGCCGGAGTCGTAGGCTAGTGATCAGGATAACACATAATGAGATTTCCGGCTAGTATTAGAGTTTAGGGGAGCCTAGACATAGGAAACCTAACCTCCGATTGCTAAAAGTACTCGTTAATTATATGGAAATATAGGTGGAATCTGATGATTGAATTGTTTTGGTGAGTGACAACCCGTTCATAGGAGCATCTATAGGAACATATAGTTAATTGATAGTAACATAATTGAAAGTTAATTATATGTGAGGGATAAATGGGATCTTGTGATTGATGGGGTAGTGACAGCCTTTGAATGAAGAACGTTTATAGGGAAGTACAATTAACGGACGATTCAAACAAACGGAACAATAATTAATTAATTATGAGCTTAATGAGCCGAGGGTAATTTGTCGCTTGGGAGAGCCCGCATGGATTATCTTTGAGTGGTAGGCTACTGGTGACTCGGGGTTTTATCAATTCAGTTTGGCTAAGGTATAATTAATAACAAATTTATAATTAAAAGAAGGGATTCACATACATAAGGGGTGCGAAGAAGCGAAGTCCAATCCTAATCCAAGTAAATCTATCTTCCCTTATTTTATTGCTTACTTTTCTTTTTGCCATTTAAATTCCGCACATTAATCATTATCTTAAAAAGTTGCTTACTTGGTAATTTGATCACTAAAATCTTGCAAAGTGAACCGCTCCCTGTGGATACGATACTTTATACTTACTATTATACTGCTGAACTTTGGTACGCTTGCCAGAATTTCATTAGTGACATGGGCAAAAACTTATATGAAAGGAGCTCAATCATAGCATCATTAGTGATGCAATTATCAACAGTCAATGTCGACAACTTTGTATCTAAATTCCCATCCAACTAGCATTGAATCAAGACATTAGCATGAATTTCACTTGAATGGGGAGCAAGCACACAAATGAACCTACCAATCATGTGAAATTTTCAATAACAAGGATAGGGTGTTGGCATGTTGACCTTATGTGGTGCCAAAGTAGTGGCATGAAATTGATAGAAGAATAGGGTGTTGGCATGTTAACCCATGCAAGATGGTGGAATGAAGGGTTAGTTGTACTAGAAAGGTAAGTTAACCCTAAGGGAAGTTGATCCCGATGAGGAGGAGACCACTAATGGTAATTAGTTTTTGAAAACCCGAAGCATTGTGTGGTTTGGTGACACATGTAGGGAATTGTTGTGAAGTATGATGCTTTTTTGCAATTTAGCTTAATTATAGTGAATTTTTCACTTGGAAATCAGTAAAAGTTAATAATAAATAGCATGTTAGGTGGAAAAATATGGACAAATTATTTTGGGGGTCCTTATATGGTGCCAAAGTAGTGGCATGAAATTGGTATGAAGAATAGGGCGTTGGCCCATTATGATTGAAGTTTCAGATGATGATGATGAGAATGACGCATCACTATTACCATCCAAACCTATTGTGGAGAATGGTGCTCGTTCTAAGTTTGAAGAGAAATCCTTAAGGAGAACTTTTGAGTTGGGTGGTCCCAATGCTAAGGTTAATACTAGGATGGGACTTGCTGAAGGGTCTCTTACCAATAGAAACTATCATCGCGGAATTCATCAACAAAATGTACTCTTAGATATTTGTTCCTATTTATTTCTAGATATGGAGTAAACAAAAAAGTTAACCCTGAACTTTTTTTATGCACAGCAAGCTAAGTGAAATATCAGCAAGCAACACTGCTAATATAATGAAGAACCTAACCTTCAACACATCCACCTCCGCAAGGGCTTTCAAGATTCCCAAAACAGAGGTAGGTGTTAAGTTAACACCAAGGAAAAGGAGCACAATGGAGCAACCCACAACAAAGGAGGATGACTATGATAATGTATTACTTGATACTTCTGAGTAGTATGTTGTATGGTGGAACGGAAGCACCTTGCCAAAGGTATTCACAATTGATTGACTTGTTGTTAAATAATCTTCAATGCTTATCTTATTCCAAACCTTTTAACATGGCCATGTTGTGAAATTTTTAGTCACTGCCTACAAAATTCAGCCCAACAACAGATATGCAACTCACACCTGAGGAAGCCCAACTTTCGCTTTATGTATTCTACATGCTTGGGGATCCAAAGTAGTAATGTTGTTGCTTGTGTGGATTTTTCATTAAACCTTTTATTTAATTTTTTGTGATATATATTCAATACATCTTTGTAGTGAACTTCTAATGAAGTCTGAACACACCATGGTATATCTTAGAGATTTTGAATGCCTTTGTCCTGACAATAAGATCACCTATGATGTGAGTTACTTTTAAAACCCATTTATTGTTGGAGTTAAAATGTAACAGTGTCCATAAACATGGCGATTTTTTATTAGATGATCACATTCATTGCACGCAAATGCACCTGGATGCAACAACATGTCACTCTACAAACAACATGGTCACTTCCACCCAAGTTTGTGGTGTGTACCATCTCTTAACCTATGGTTTTCATATGAATTTATAAAAAAATTAATTGTACGTTTATTTGACTATTCGGCGAGACATTAATGATGAGCCCTTTATTAGGAATATGGTTAGTGACTATGTACAAGAATGGATGCAACCCTTCAAAGAATTAAAATGGGTCATCTCCTTTCCTTAAATGATATTACTTAAACAACAAATGCAATGAATTGAAACAACAATCTATAACTTTTTTCTTTTGTATTTTCTACAGATTTACATTCCAATAGAGGACATAGATAATCATTGGTATTTGATGGTGGTCTCCATTGATCAACAAGTTATTTATCATTTGGATTCACACCTTAATGAAGTTGATGTTGACCGTAGGCATGCCACTATGAGGAGAATTGTGTGCTACAATTTTTTAATTTTTAATTTTTTAAATATTTCTATAGTAATCTAACAGAGCATTGTACACTGCTTGTAGGGAGATTTCATTTCTCAAATAGTGGCAACTAACTAGTACCCACCTAGTTTTAAGGATGAGTTTATGAATCTTGCTGAACGGGAAATTATGAAAGCTCCAGGGTTACCCACCACAGGGAATTTGAACAACAATAATTCAGCCATTTTGGGTAATGGATTGGATGAATATGGAAGATTGCTTCCAATCAAACCTCTATGGAAAAGTGAGTATAGTTGTTGTGATTTGTTTGATTGATTAGCTTCTATAACATCATTAATAACGCGTTATTCATGATTTACATGTGTTGTAGTTAAATAAAGATGTTGTCAGGATGAGGATTGCACTAGACCTTGTAACAGGGGACCATAATGAAATTAAGACCAAGTTGGAGGAAAAAGTTGGGACATTTTGCAATGTCATTGGCTACAAACATGCAAAATGACGCACAAATGGCTATCTCTAATACCAAATGGACTTCAACCCATCGTGTCTTTTTTGGCGTGGAAATGATATATCCACTATTGACTTTTTGAAGCCCGAAATGCTTTTCATTTCCTGTTATTTTCAATTTCTTTTGCTTGTGTTGTTTTAGTTACTTAGGATGAATGTCATTGGGCCTGTTAGTAGATTATTTAGGATGAATGTAAGGGGCCTTTTAGTAGCCCTTTTGAACTAGATGATTTCAGATTAATGAAATGACCTTTTATTGGGCTTTCACATTATGATATGGTTTCTATACTAATACTTGTATGTGTAATGGACCCGCATATCTTAAATGATCTGGACACCTTTGTGGCCTTCTAATTCTTCCAATAAAATCCAAATAATCACAAATGTCCAATGCCTTATATGGAAAAAAACAAAAATAAGCTATTTAGACTTCATAGTAAATCATTAAACCATAACAGCCATATCCACTTAATAATTCAACTACAAACAAATTAGGTCCATAGTCTCCAATTGGTATAAACGTGATCCATAGTTGTAAGAAATTCTAAGTTAGTGTTCACAGACACCATATATCATGGATACTATCAATGAGAAATCAAAACAATAGTTCAACTCAGCAGGTGCTCCTTTTATCAATAAATACCATTTGGATTCACCCATCAATGACAACAACTACTTCCTCAAACAACCTGAAAACACAAACACAACATACATAAATATTACTAAAGTACGTTTGCTCATCGAGCATGGAATTTGAATGTGAAAAACAAACAAAATTTTACCTTTTAATCAGGAATTGTTGCCTTCCTGTGTCCTTGTCATATGACTTGTTTCCATACTGTTCTCAGATTGCCCCTATATTTTCAAGTTTTTCATAAGAATAAATTTTTAAAAACATGAAGTAACCTAACAATCCCACAAACAAATCAAGTATACTAACCGACACTTCTTTTGCATCCTCACCATCTATAAAAGCAGTCCTGGTGGAATTCATTGGCTGGGAACTAGAGGCTCGTAGTAAAGGACATGTTTTAATGTTATGCCCTGCAACTTTACACTTCCTGCATCAATGAGATCGCCTTGTCCTAGTCCTTGCATGTGCTAACCTCCCACCACCTACTCCTTTTGTTCTAGCTCGCACAGGATCCCCCATAGTTGGATTCACATTTGGCTGAACAACATCTTCTCCACTTCTTCTAGCCTTTTTTTTCTCTCAACTTAGTCAGGAAACTAATAGCATTCTCATTTGCATCATGGTAATCTTCCAGATTTTCATATGCCTCACGTGTCGCATCCCTATACCTATGCATCAAACCCCAATACCTAGCTGTCAGTTGAGGGTCACATAAATTAGTACCATCAGTACTCACACTACGAAATCCCAACTTTGCATCCTTTGACCATCTATCATGTACTAATGACCTTGGTATTTCTGAAACATCCTGGTAGACCAAAACCCTAATTATATGGTCACATGGAAGACCAATTGATTCCATTCTCATACAACAACATTTATAGATAGTTTCTGTAGGGTAAAACGTCAAATTCCACTCCCTCCCTGGTCTTCTATATTTTGAAACAGTGTATATCATGCATGGGAACTTTTCTTTCCACCTAACAACTTTCACATGGGATGCCCTCTCTAACACAAAACGAAAAACACGGAACACTTCCCTAGTAAAATATTTGTTAGCTAACTTCCCAAGTGAAGCAAAACTTGTATTCATAACAGGAACACCATGCGCTGATTTGAAGTCATCTTGCACTTCCTTGTAATGCATGTGAGTCAAGCAACAATAGTAGTGTTGCAAAAACTCACACAAATTCAATCGTGAATTAATGAACTTCCCAATTTCAGAATGTAGGCCTTTACATCGTGAAGTGGTCCTAAATCCTGCAAAAAAATTTCCTCGAATATACCATGTGGCCCATATTTTCCTTCGTTCATACATCTCAATCACCCATCGATGCTCCTCCACATTGCACTTTCTCACCATTTCAGCCCATCTTCTATGAAAGTCATGAATTTCAAAATCACCTAGCATACATTTCTTGAATTCAGAAGTGAAGCTTGGGTTCCAAAGTTTGAAGTTGCATTGCGTATTAGATGCCTAGTGCACAATCTGTGGTGACTGTTCGGAAGAACCCATTTAATAGCATTCTTCATTGCAAGGTCACCATCTGTGATCACTGACGTAGGTGCACTACCTTTCATTGCATCTAGAAGTTGTTTCAAAAGCCATACATAGGTTGCTTTAGTTTCATTTGCAATGATAGCAGTAGCAAACACAACAGACTTACTATGATGATTAAGATCGGAAAAAATGACAACGGGGCAACGATACTTTTTTCTTACCATAGGTAGCATCAAAAGCTACAACATCACCAAAGATACTATAATCCATCTGACTTTGACCATCAGACCAGAATAAGTGCTCAAGTCTAGGGATGGCAATTGAGCCCAAGCCCTATGGGCACCCGCAAAAATTACCTGCAATGGGCAGGGTAAAAACCCGCAAAACGGGTATGGGCGCGGGTACGGGCAATAGCCCGCATTTTTAACGGGGACGGACACAGGTACGGGCACTATGATGCCCAGCGCGCCCCATACCTGCACTTATATATATATATATATTAAATTAGTTAATAAATTATACCATATATAATTATATATATATAGTAATTTTATTAAAATATCTAATACATTTATACATATATTTAAAATTGATATATATATATATTGTAACATCCTAAATTTTATTAAGTAAAATAAAATTAAGAGTAATTAATAGAGTAGAAGAAATAAATAAATAAATAATATTAATGAAATTAAAATATTTAATGAGTAAGAGTTATTTAATAAGAAATAATAAAGGTAATAAATAGGATAAGTGGGTAGAGGATGGGCCCAAGCCCATTAAGCGTTTAAGTATTTAAAATAGGGAAAAGATACCAATTCACCCTAATCCTTATTTTTCAAATCGTCGGAGAGCGAAGAGCCAAGGAGGGGAGAAACTACATATCAAGAGGAGATTGCTCAGTGATCGAGAATCAAGAACCAAGAATCAAGATTGTTGCAGTTCGATCTTCACTCCAAGGTAACGGGGGGAAAATGGTGTTCCTTGTATGTGCATGTAGGGGGTTGTTGGGTAGTGGTGGGCGACCATAAGACCCATTTGAGGATTTAAGGTTGAAATTGACATGTGTATTATGTGTTTTGTGATGAGAATATGTTGCTTGGATGTTTATATGTGTGAATTTGATGAGTCTTGATTGTATTGAATGAGAATAATGAGAATAGTGAAAAGGGGGTTAAATAAGGGTTTAATGTTAGGGATTTTGATGATTAACTGTGAATTTGTTGTAAAGATTGTGTCTTTGGTTGATTTTATGTAGTATAATCGAGTAATAATGATGTATTGATGATGAGGAATGATTAGAGAATGAATAGAGGGGTTTAAAAGGGGTAAAAATCGCAAGAACTTTCATCTGGGGTCGCGGGTAATCGATTACGGAAGTCTGTAATCGATTACAGGGCTTTCTGGGCAGTGTTGAGTGAGTTTAGGTTGCTGGTAATCGATTACAAGGGGTCTGTAATCGATTACCAGAGAGTTGAGTTGCTGGTAATCGATTACAGCTGTGTGGTAATCGATTACCAGGTTTTGACAGCTTTCTCTCCCGAGAAAGAATGCGTCTGTTAAGGGTGAAAATTAACTCGGAATACTATCATATAATATATCAAACTGAAGCCTCGGATCTTAACTTTCTAATAGAGGTGGAATCACTTTAATTGGACACCTAGAACTCTAGATATTTCCAAATTAGTGAACCAAGGTCATTAAGCTTAAAGCTTGAAGACTCCAAAATTGAGTAACGGTCTCTGGTAATTGATTACAGCTGTGTGGTAATCGATTACCAGGTTATATTGTGTATGAGAATGTTTTTTATATGATGATTGATGATGATTATGATGATGATGATTAATGATGCTTGATGATGCTTTATATTGATTATGGTGTGATAATTGATGTAATGGATGATGTTTGGAATGCATATGGTTGGTTAATATGCTATATATATTTGATGTTATTTGGAATGCATATGGTTGGTTAATATGCTATATATATATTTGATGTTACTTGGAATGCATATGTTGGTGAATATGCTATATATTTGATGTTATTTGGAATGCATATGTTTGGTTTATATGCTATGATGTTATTTGGAATGCATGTGGTTGGGAACATGCGATATAAATGATGTTATTTGGAATGCATGTGGTTAGGAACATGCGATATAATTGATGTTATTTGGAATGCATGTGGTTGGTGAACATGCGATATAATTGATGATGATGTTACTTGAGTTGTGCGGGCCCATAGAGGGGGTACAACTTAAGAGAGATGCCTTGAGCATATATGATGAGACCTGAATTGTGCGGGCCCATAGAGGGGGTACAATTCGGGAAGTGAACTGAGTTGTGCGGGCCCATAGAGGGGGTACAACTCAGGGGATCAAGATGGGGCGTTCGATGCACGGGCCCAGAGAGGGGGTGCAACCTATGAGTAATTGTACTGGCCCATAGAGGGGGTGCAACCTAGGGTCGAACGTCGTTGTGCGGGCCCATAGAGGGGGTACAACCTATCGGATTGTGTGTGGTGACTCCGGTAGACTATCTTGGTACTAACTAGAGTGATTGACGAGGTGCACCCATTGTGCGAAGTTCCAAGTCATGATCTTTGGGTAGATGATGAGATGAGTGCTGGTGCATGTGATATTTGGAATACTCAACGATGGAATTGAGTTATTTGATAATGCTGATGAGTTTTAGTGCATGTATTAATGAGTTATATATGATTATATTTGAGTTATATCATGATGATGATGGGTTTGGTGAATACATGATGAACGTATTTATGTGTCATAATTGTGAATGATGGTATGAAATATATATGTTGATATAGATGAATAGCTATATGCTGAGTTTTGGATGATTGTTATCTGATGGTTTATCTTATGTATTAGTGGCATGATAGATGATGATATTGTGGGTGAGGCAGGGTAGCCTCCTATATGTATGTATGAGTTAGAGCTCTTTCCTCACCGTTACTGTTGTTGTTTCAGGTGGTGATGATGACACATTTGGTGTCGACTATGATTGAGAGGGTATGCTCTGATAGATGTGACATCAGGGTGTATTTGGGAGTTTTATCATGTTTCTAGATTAGGAGTATGTTTTTGTGAACCGTGTTGGATACCTTGTATGGCAATAGGTTGTTTAGTTGATTTTATTCCGCTGCATAATTGTTGGATTATATTTGAAGTTTACTTTCATTTAATAAAGTTGTTTTCGAACTAATGAGATTTTAGTAAGAACGTTTGTGAACCTTTTTACCCATCGTGGGACACTATCTTTTCTAAACTTCGATTTATTAAACATATGAGAGCATGGGGTAGAAGGGTGTCACATATATAATATTACATATTAAAAATATATTTTTAAAACTACCTATTTGTGTTTTTTACTTTATAATATATGACTAATTAGTGTTAATAATCATTTTTTGCACATCACGGAGAATGCTAACACACGATGTCCAAGTTTATAAAATAGTGTAATGTGAAAGTATATTGTAATATTTAATCAAATTTTTGAACATTAATTGTGTTTTAGAATATTAACGTATTGTGTTTTGATTTAATTAAATTGTTATGTCATTGATATTGATATTTAATAAATATGTTTAGATGATTTTGGAGTAATTTTTTAATTGAGTTCTAATTTTCTTTAATTAATATTTTATTAATGAATTATTAATTTTTCACTTAACTAAATCGCGAGTAACGGGCGCGGGTATTGGCATATAGCTAGGTGCCCAGCGGGTAAGGGGACGGGCATTAAAGTTGCTGCCCATGCGGGTATGGGCGTGCGTACGGGCTTTTTTTGAAAGTGCGAGTATGGGGACGGGCACTAAGGTACACTGCCCAGAAGGTACCCATTTCCATCCCTACGCAAGTCTTCCTTCATCATCAGTTGTAAGTCTTCCTTCATCATCAGTTGTGTACCGATAAAACAATTTCCTATCCTTTTTTCCTAAACCACAAAGATATTATACCGCAACCATGGCATCACCATTTCGTAACTTCCTTTGTTTATCAATCTCATTATACATATCTTTCTTCCAAAACCCAACCTTTTCATACCTTCCTGCTTGGCTTGCAAACGAATTATAAATTTGTGGAGCATTTATACCAGACTTCAACATATTATTCATCTCGATAATATCCCCTTCACTCATATTCCTATGAGCTGGTAGCATTCCAAAGAACTTGTCTTCCAGTACCGCATGGTTATGTACATTATCAAAGCAAGTCACATACCACCGACGTGAATGAAAATCAATATGCACACGAAACTTAGCTTTACACTCACACATAGTCTCTGGTTTAGGCTCTCGCTCTGGCTCTTCTTCTAAATCACTATCATCGTTTCGTTTTCTTCGTTTTCCTTCTTTGTTGCACAAAAAGTCACGACCAACAACTTCCTTCTGACAATTGTAACTTATCTTGCTTTTCCGCACAGAAAACCCATTAAACCTCCCATACCAATTATAAAACCCATAAGCCATGTCAAGACTAACAAAATCATACTTCAACATTATTTGTTCAGGATTTTGGGAAACAAGATTATTTTTAATAATGTCTTGGAAGTTGTCAATAGCATGGCGTTCAGTCAATTCATTCTCAAAGTCGTCATTCTCACATCCCTCATTTTCATTTTCATCATGCATATCTTTAGACATATTATTCTATCCCTGAGAATTCTCATTCATTTCACTCATATTATTTTCAAAATCTTCACCCTCCTGCATTCAGTTTAATTTTAATTTAAGTATACCATGAAACCAACCTCACATACCTCTGTGAACACAAGACTAATACAACACTATTACTCATATACAATTTCATCAATTTCAATTCAAGCTAAATTGTAACACATTAACCACCAACCTTTCGTTACCCATACCTACATTTAACCTATAATGGTATCAACCTAAACTGTAACATACAAAACAGTTGACCACCAACAAAGCATATTCAATAGAATAATTTCATTTCATTCAAAGTAAAAATCAGAAATTTAGCAAAAATTTAAAAACACATGTACCATTTAAGTCGTTTCTGCCAATGTCGTTCTTCCGTCACCGGCTAAGTTCCTTCAGAACAACAACTACAAACTCCTTCTCCCTTTCCTACCGAAGCAACCCAGTGTCAAATGTGAACTTTTTTGCCAAAACAATGAGATCAGCCAACGCGAAAGACTCCACCGACTGAAGAAACACCACAAAATCTGCTCCGATAACAACAAATGTTGCAAAATTAGCTCGGATAACAACAAACGACCTCTCTACAGAAGACGGACACACGAAATTGCTCAATAGTACCCGTGAGATTGCTCAACGGGACTACCGGCGCTGCCCTAAGAAGCACCACACCAGTTTTGGTCTTTGGAATTTTGCCTCAAATGCTCGAATGCTAAACCCTAAAGGCCCAAATCATTTATTTTATTAATTTTAATAAAATAACCCCTCATTGACCGATGAACATCAAAGGGACTTAACATAAATTGTGGAAGTTTTTGAGATAGACTACCATGGGTTAAATACCCCCTCACCGGTGAGGGTAAAATATCCCCCCTCACCCTAGAATCCACCATAAAGATGATATTAAATATTGTTATAATATTGTATATAATCGATTTTCATTTATATATTTTTTTAATTTCCATGTATATTTAATAATTTATTATAATAATGATGATAATAGGATTTTGGTACTAATTAGTTTATGAAAAATAGAAATTAGTGACATGATTAAAAAGTAGAATAATATCGTAGATGGTTTATTGTTTTGGCATAAGTATGAAAATATTTTGATTAAAATATTTTATATTCATTAAAATCATATTTAAATTTTTGCTCACACTAACAACCAATAAAAATAAGTATGAAAATATGAAGATAAATTTTCATCAAGGCCCTTACTTGAAATTTCATCATGTGCGTGCATTTATAATATTTATAGTGAATGAATAATTTATCATTCTCGTTAATGGTTTACATAATATGGCTGAGTCAAGAAGGTGAGGAAACTCTTGCACTACAAGGTTGATGAACAATGAACCCTGACATTTGGTGATGTTGTAACGGTGAATGGGTAAATTTTGGGTGGGTTTCAAATAGATTAAAAGCTCAAGGATGTGAAGGTGATTTTCATTGGAAAGTTGCCCATCAGATCATAAATGATGTGGCAAAAATTGATTTATGTGACGAAAAAATAGATGAGATGGAAACATGATAAATCTCGACTCAACTTTTATACATTATATAGATATAGATTAGATGTTGACCCGCGCATTGCGCGAAGGAAGAAATAATTTTATAAATTTTTTTAACTCAAATTTAAAATGTTAAATATATCAAGTATAAATGTAATAGAATTTAAGATTTGATTTTAAATTGAATAAAAATTATATTTTATAGAAAATATGAGTTTGGGATAATATAAGTGAGAAAAAAGATATCTGTCAATTTTAGTTAATTAATAATATGTTCAAATATTAAAAGGATTTTAATGATATAAAGGGAAAGAAGAGTGAATCCATATTGAATTAATCATTTTAAAATAATAAAAATATTTTAATGACCATCACCTGACTTGATATTTCATGTATTATTAAATTTTATAAATAATAGGGTTAAATATGTTTTTGGTCCATAAACTTTCACCCGAATTTGGTTTTGGTCCATAATCTTTTTTTCCGCTGTTTTTGGTCCCTAAAGTTTTCAAATCATTCAAATTAGTCGTTACCGTCAACTCTGTTAAATATAGGGTGATGGTAGAGACTAATTTCAATGATTTGAAAACTTCCAAAACTCGGGTGAAAGTTTAGGGAACAAATCCGAATATGGTGTGGGTGTAATAAAATGAATTGAAACCTAGTCATGGTATTTCAAATTTCAATTAGTGTGATGCGGAATTCTTTACATTAATTTCTTTAAAATTTAAAATTTAGAAGGTAATGCTCTATCCGTTTCCGTCTTGTATTTTCAATTGAATTTCCCCTTCACAACACCAAAACTAAGCATTGTTTGTTGAGTTTATACATATGGAAACTTTTAGCTTTTAGGGGTTTCCAAAATTGATTTTGGTTGGTTTGATTGGAATAGTTAGGGCCAACTAATTCAAGAATTTACTAAGTTGGCAATTCAAATCTGAGTTTTTATCGGAAAAGGGTTCACACTACCGATTTGATTCCTTCTAAAATAGGGTATGCATACCCATCCAGTTATTCATGTGTTTTATCTTGTTTATGAAATCAGAGTTGAAACTGGATGGATACGAATACCATATATATAATGTTTAAATTGCTTAATCACTACTACTGCCTCAACGTTGTTTTGATTGTGTCATTCGTTCATCTTCAACCTTCATTCTTTTACTCTAGCCCAGCCACTTCCAACATCGTCCACATTTTATGAGATTGATTAGTTGGATTAATCTATTCCCACAATTATCTAATACTAGCTTATTTTACCCAAAATAAGTTGCCCCCTTAGGGGTATTATGGTTACCTTCACTTCTAGATTATCATTATGCAGATAATCATCAATTGTTTGAGGCATAGGTTTCAAGTTCATAATGAAAGAACCAAAGGAATACAGAAAAAAATAAAGAAAAAGAAAAAAACAATTTGATCCAATTTTCCTTCATTGATTATTTTTTTGTCCAATGATACAGATACGATATAGTCTGAAAATTTCTATTGCTATACAAAAAAATCTCTTTGCATGGGTCAACTTCTCTCAACTCCATGTTGAAAGGCAAAAACCCAAAAACAAAACTTTGTCTTCACTCTTCAGATTAACTATTGGCCGCATATCATGGTCAGTGTAAGCCAGAGGTTATTTTAACAAAAATGTCTTCTGTGCAGGGAATTGTGAGGCCACCTGTTGGATGACTGAAGCCAAATTCTTCCTCAGCTATACTTAGCAGTTCTTGAAATGAAGGCTGATTCAACAATGACACTGGTATCACAAATCTCTTCTTTTCACCTTCTCCTACATATACTGCAAAGTATCCTTTAGGTACATCTGGTATTGTTGCTGCTACTTGATTTGCAAACTGATTAGATCGGCGAAGAATATGTTTAGCTCTCAAGGCGCTAGCCAAATGAATAGCCATCACAGTAGTATTGGTTAGAACTTGGAAGAGGTTTTAGTTTTTCACAATTGAGTTAGGTGAAGAAAGTTTAGGATGTGCTATGTATTTATAGATGAAAGCCTGAGGATGAATCATTGGTAAAATTAGGCATGGATAATTGGTGTGAGACATTAAGCATTCATGATCACATGGATTGTAGTGTAGTCACTAGTCAGTCCAACTTATCTGGCAAAAACGTGTTCATGACTTTCACTGCTTATTTATTGCAGAGGCTGAGCTTCTTTAAGAATAATTTAACATACATAGATAGCTAAGTGTCTGGTCAATTTTAAGGCACTTCAGAAAGAGGATATGATTCAAGTTTTGTTTTGTCGGTGATAATATTCAACACGCATATCTAATATACCCACATTTGGGTATAGTGTCAACCACTCTTTTGTTTGATGAAAATCTAATTGGTTAGATTCATTTTTCCCCTCAACTGTCACCTGATTATTCTCCATGAAAAACATGTACTGATTTGTACTCCATGATAAATTACTTGCTAGTCACTGACGCACCGTCAACACCCAACTAAGTTCAAATTTAATTCGCTCTGCTTTTGGTTTTGGACTCATTGGAAACAAATGACCTTTGACTGATCTATAAGGCTTCACTTGAAAGCGAATTCCTTTATTTACTACTGCTATATCTCAATTCATTTTTCTGACCAAACCCTAGGATCATACTCGTTTTGTTCAGACCAGAGTATTCTAGACCATACAGGAAGCTGGCAATGCCATTAATCCATTCTCCATTTGTGCCAGATATAATTGGACTATGCTCTCCTCTAGTTGTTCTTCCAGACCTCATAATTGGACTTAACTTTAAGTGGTGGTAAACGGGACTCTTTTTGATGGGTTTACCTTCTGATTGACTAGTTAATTCTGTGTCCATATTATATGACTCTAGAAAAAGACTACATGTTTACAAATATGATTTACATACTGTGAAGTACATTTTTGTTTGGTCACATGCTTTTTTCTTTTGGTTTTTGACCAGTATCTCTGGGTAGCATAGTTTTAAAACTAACCCCAGGGTAGGAGGTAGTGGTCACATAAATTTTCCCTTAGAGTGACATCTCAAGGATTTAAAGTTTTAACATTACAGGTAAGGTTCGACTGTGATCACAATTCACTTCCATCACAACTAACCAATGTTGAGTCTACTCACTTATGATAATTATTTATGTGAATGAAATAAGTAATATGAATACTGACAGGCAGGCTGCTAGGAGCATGAAAACAAGGGTTGCCGTTGGTTGCATGCATATTCTAAGACGACTCTATTCAAAACCATTAGCATGTTTTCTTACTACTACTTTGACGACAAGTCCATGTGAAGGGCACAGGGTGTCCTTGTGATTTTAGTCTTCATCACAGTCCAACTCTTGCAAACATCATGAGTCTAATTAATTGATGACTAAGACATTGTTATAAGCTGGGATCAATTATTAGCATATCCATCTCTTTATTTTGACTTCAATTTCTTCTGGTAAACATTGTATGACGGATTTTTTTATCAAGTTTTCCCCTGGTAATAAATATTGTCACCCGCATTGACAGGGATCCCACACTGAAATTTCATATTAATCTGTTCATGTTGCCACGTTGGTAGTTGAACATTATGGCCTGGGTCTGACTTTCCCTCCAATATTGTCAGCTGAAAAATTCAGGTATCATACATCTATGCCAAAAAAAATTAAAATACAGAAAGAACATATTGGAATATGAATTATAGCCTTTCAATTACATGTTCACTTCAGAGGAAACAACAAAATGGACAAAAGGAAATCCTGCTTTACAAAATTGCCTCAGCTAGTCTATGTTAGGATTATATTGGAATATGAATTATAGCCCGTTCAAATGAGATGAGATGCTAAATTTAAGAACACATCCTCCTTGCAGGGAATTGTGAGACCCACCATAGGATAATAGTCATTGAACTCCTCTTCAGCTTGGCCAAACAATTCTTGAAACAAAGGCTCATTCAAGAATGATACTGGAATAAAGAATCTCTTCATTTTTTTCTCCTATGTAGACTGCAAGTTAACCTTTTGGGACTTCCACTACCTTTGCAAGATGCTTGGCTTGCACTGAATGATGATATCATCTAATACCAGGTAAGCGAAAACCCTTTTTTTTTGTTTCTTCACACATGGAACAATAATTAGTACAAGAAAACAGTAAACTTGAATTATGATGTATAAGAATGATTTTGTTTCTTGTAAACGGGAGGATTGATATATAAGAATGATTTGTGTTGCTCTATTCCAACATAATTAGCAGGATTCAGCATATCTGCAATAGACAAATAGTAGAGCAACATTTAGTTGGCCTTCAACCAAAGTGATACAAAAATGTAGAATTTGATAAACACAGCACCGGTCATTGAATTCAGAAATTTAAGGCGCAGCCAAAGTTTTTGCTATAAACCATGGCAAGAGAAAATCTTCAAATATAGGTAAATCAATGGTCAATTCTGTGAGAAAAAAAATTTGCTATGAAAGTAATTCAGTTAAACTCATGGGAATAAACAATCCAGCTTGATTTTGCACACAGCAAATACCGTTGAGTCATAACTACTAAAAAGGGAAAAGTGTTTTGTAATTCATAAACAGGAGCACAGAGGAGCCAATTGAGTTGTTGAGTGCATTGTGTCATTATGATTAGACAAAAATAAAACCAAAGACATAATCTGTTCCAGAATTTGTCATTCAGATATTCTTACCCTTCCCCAAGAAAGGGAAAGGAAAAAAATGTATACAAGTTTGAAAAATGCCTATTGTACAAAATGTCACAACTAATCAATGTCAGTCCCTACAGTGTAAGATTTATAGCCCATTCAAACTAGAAGTAACATGCAAGAAGACATCTTCTGTGCAAGGAATTGTGAGACCACCCATTGGATGATCATATCCAAATTCTTCCTCTGCTTGACTCAACAAGTCTTGAAATGATGGTTGGTTCAAGTATGACATGGGGATCACAAAACGCTTCATATTTTCTCCCACATACACTCCAAGATGTCCCTTTGGCACATTGGTGGCTTTTGAAGATGCTTGGCTACCAGTAAATGAAGCCCGTCTAATTGCAGGTAAACGGAAACCCATTTTGAATGCTTCAAAGAACAAGATGAAGTTCTAAAATTTAAGAAGGATGTATCTATTTTTTTATGCTTTGAGTATGCAAATGACTTGTGATTGTTCTGAAGAAAGATAGTGTATTTATAATTTTCAAGAGTTTCTTGAAATCCATTTTCTAGAGAAATAATTGTTAAAGGTTGGGGTCCATGAGATGAGATCACATGGTGTTGTCTTAGATGCCTCTGTCTTGATCAACAAATTCAGAAAGAGTGCAAACCCCACCTTCTGAATGAAAGGCCAACAAAGTACCCCCTTGAAATCAAATGAGATATGGTCAGGTTAAAATCAATGCTTAGTTGGCTACTTATATTTTTGTAGACATGCATCAGACAAATCACACCACTAGTTCTCTTCTTATTGGCAACACAGCTCAATGGCTATTGATCATAAATGTTAGGAGGCAACAGGGAACCTTTATCAAGGGCTTGATCACTAGTCATCGTGACCTTAAGATTTTAAGTAAAACTATAAGACAACCCTCTTGAAGAGAATAATAGATGTTTGAACCCACAAGTAGCGAACACATTCTATTCTGATAATTGAATTCCTAATTTCATTAGTTCTATATATTTAGTTTAAATAATTGCAGTCTTTATAAGACAGTCTAGCAACCACTGCTTTCATAAGATCTTCCATTATAAGTTGCTCTTTTCTTTCCTTTAGAGAAGTCTAGCAACCACAGTGGCAACAGTGAACTAATACTTGCGCTGTAAATAATGTTTACAAAGAACTCAATATCTTCTATTGCCTTTGCGAAATTTCTTCAAAAATTGTTAATTGAGGTTGACCACATATCACTGGTTGCTGCTACTTAAACAACTAACAAGCCATGTGATAATACTGTTTGATTAGGACAATGCAAGAATGATGGTGCTCAGGAAATGTGGCTGAACTTGCTGTGTAGATAGAATGGGGATTGGGAAGAAACACCAAATTAAGAAAATATATTTTCAGTGTGCTGAAAAAGACTAGGAACCAAATGAGCCACTTATTATTGAAGAATCTAACAAGTGGTGAAAGGGTGTTTCATGGAAATTGGTGTTATAATAATGCAGCAATTATAAGAGCTTGTAGGAGGTTATGATAATATTTTAATTAAGAAAATACGTCAAATAACCTCTTATGACTACCGGCAGGCTTGTAGGAGCTTGTAGTCAAATGTCAATGAATGCCATTGATTTTATGCTTTTGCTTTGTCACAACAACTTTGAGGACAAGTCCATGTGAAGAGCACGGGAAGTACATCTGATTGAGGTCTATCACAAACCCAACATCTTCAAACATCTTCAAATTGATTTTATTAGAATATGATATCCCTTCCTTCAGTTTCATTTCAATTAGTGCAAGTATCATTGGGTGAAAAACTTTTATGTAAGTTTCACCCTTCCTTGTAAATATTTTCATATGCATTTATAGGGGATCCACACTATATTTTAATATTTATTTGTTGATTTCATTTCTACCTTCTGCAAAACTTATATAATGTGCCAATCAAATTGAAAATCTTTTGAACTTAAAAGAAAAGTTTTTTCAATTATATATATTTTATCCCAGAGTAAGGACCTGGTAAGGCCTTATGCCAGTTGGTATGTTATTTTCATGGTGTGGTGAGCATAGATGATGTCATTGAGCACAGAAGACGTGTGTTTGTGCATAGGCTCATTTAAGAATGATATGGGAATCAAGAACCTCTTCATTTTCTCTCCAACGTACACTGCAAGAAAGCCTTTTGGGACTTCCACTTCCTTGCTTGATGATGATCGTCTAATACTAGGTAAGCGAAAACCCATTGTTTTTTGTTTTGTTTCTTCAAGCAATGAAACACAGAATGATCTCAAAGGAGTAGTAGAAGAAAGAAGTGAACTACAATAATTCTGATGCTTGAGTATAAGAATTGTTTGTGTTGTGTTTTTTCTAAACCCAATGATGGATATATATAGACAGTGGAAACCACTCTCTACAAAATTGGATGGTGAATGAGTTGTTGATTCAATGGCGTTTAGTGAGAGACAGGACTCATTAAAGATCACATGGTATTGTCTTGAAGGCTTTCATCAAGGATTAAATGAAACATGAGATTATATGCCACCTTGTGGAAAATAAGCCTATGAAAGAGATCTGTGATGAGCTGCTTCACATATTTCAGAGTTCAGACAGCTTTAAACATATCAAATATTTTGTTCTTGTTTTTTACAAGACAACTGATAGCTATTAGTACTTGAAATTCAATCTATAAACCATGAAATCAACTTGGATGTTGTTACAACTTCATGTGGATAGACTGCTGCCACATTGTTGAACTTTAATCTAACCATAAAATCTGGCTGTTATATGCAATTGGAGAAAAGATAAGGATGAGATTTTAGTTTCAATGTCCATGAACTGTGGTCCCACTTGAGCCGAACATTTGACTGATCACTAAGACAGTAAAAAGTAAAAATGTCTACCATTGAATGATTTACGGAAGAGGTCCAGAAAAAAAAGGAAGAGGTAAGAAGCAGAAATGAAGGACTCTGGGGTTGAGTTTCCTGGTAGAACTCAGTGGGGACTGGTTCAAGTTCCTCTGCAACTTCGTGTTTATTAAATTCATTTTTTTACTAGTTAAGATCCCATGCCTTTTTGTTCTCCTCTTGTGGTGCTTGAGTCCATCTCCATCAGAGAGGAAAACAACCTCTTCCTCATCAACATATTATCTTCATACGAATTTTAGCCATTTGATCTTGTTAATGAGTGAGAACTGAATCAATATTTCATTGATTATAGAATTTCTCATCTCTGTTATGTGAATTATATCTTTTTACAAATGCAGTGTCACTAAAAGAATAGAAACATAAGATCCAATAAACTCAGATCAAACAATTGCAATAATATATGACAATTAAATTAAAAAATGGAAATAAGACTCCCTTTCAATTGTCCTTAATTCTTTTAAGTCAGGAACTGTAGAGAGAATATGAGTTTGATATGATTCGGTGTAGACCTATATCTACGGGCAAATCAGATGTTAATTAAGAAAGCAAAATATAGTTATTTGGCATTTTGCCATCATCATCTAGATATGTAAGTTTCCATGATCAAAGAGTAAATGAGTTAAACTGTAATGTGTATTTGGGTTGAACTTTTTTATCCATCTTAGGTGACGACACAAAAACCTCAACAGTGAGTTAAAAAGAACCTGTCAATATAAGTGCAGCATATCAGCAACCAGAAATGCTTGCAGTTTCATGGCATCAAAACTTCTATCTTGTTCTCAATTTGATTCTGATTCTTGACTCAAGTCAATATTTGCAGTTGGCCTTCAACCAAAGGAGTACAATGATGTGGAATTTGATGAACACTACACTGGTCAATGAATTTGGAAATTTGAAGCAAGAAAAAAATCTTCAAATATAGATAAGTCATAAGTCAATTCTGTGAGAAAAATAATTTGCTTTAAAAGTAGGTCAGTGAAATTCAAGGGAATAAACAATCGAGCTTGATTTTGCACACAGTAATAACTACTAAACAGGGAAAAAGTGAATTGCTTCTTAGTTTCCTTTTTTTCCAAGGGATCATGAGTTTTTTTTTTTTTTTAATTCATAAACAGAAGCGCAGAGGAGCCAGTTGAGTTGTTGAATGTTGAATGCATTGTGTTATTGGGATTAGACAAAAGTAAAACTGAGGACATAATCTGTTCCAAAATTTTTCATTCAAATATCATTACCCTTTCCCAAGATTGGGAAAGGAAAAAAATATATACAAGTCTTACATATGCCTATTGTACAAAATGTCACAACTAATCAATGTTAGTTCCCTACAGTGTAAGATTTATAGCCCATTCAAGCAAGAAGTAACATGCAAGAAGACATCTTCTGTGCAAGGAATTGTGAGACCTCCCATTGGATGATCATATCCAAATTCTTCCTCTGTTTGACTCAGCAAGTTCTGAAATGAAGGTTGATTCAAGTATGACATGGGAATCACAAAACGCTTCATTTTGTCTCCAACATATACTGCTAGATAGCCCTTTGGAACATTCATGGCTTTTGAAGATGCTTGGCTACCACTACCGGTAAATGAAGCCCTTCTAATAGTAGGTAAACGGAAACCCATTTCAAAAGCTTTGAAGAACAAGGTAAAGTTCTCAAATTTGAGAAGAATGTATCTAAATTTTAATTCTTGAGTATGTGAATGACTTGTGATGGTTGTGAAGGAAGACAGTGTATTTATAGTTAGAGTTTCTTGAAATCCATTTGAGAAATAATTGTGAAAGGATGGGGTCCATGAGATGAGATATCACATGGTGTTGTCTTGGATGCCTCTGTCAAGGATGAACAAGTTCAGTAAGAGTGCAAACCCCACCTTGTGAACGAAAGGCCATTAAAGTACCCCCTTGAAATCAAATGAGATATGGTCAGGTTATACTCAAAGCTTATTCAATGGCTAGTTGGCTACTCATGATTTTGTAGACATGCATCAGACAAAGCACGCACGAGTTTGCTGATATATAGCTACCAAAAACACTCTTGTTGATGAGTTCCAAGGCAGTTAATGGCCATTGATCATAAATTTTAGGAGGCACCAGGGAACCTTTATTGAGGGCTTGATCACTAGTCATAGTAACCTGTAGATTTAAGTATAACTGTAAGACAATACTCCTGAAGAGTGTAGTAGATGTTTGGGCCCACAAGTAGTGAACACATTCTATTCTGAAAATTGAATTCCTACTTTCATTAGTTCTATATATTTAGTTTTAAATAATTAGTCTTTTTATGACAGTCTAAGAACAAATGCTTTTTAGTCTTTTAAATTCAGGAGAACATGTGAAGTTGTATTTGGTGTTTCATAAAGTATTACTTTAGAAGACCCCATGTTTTTTCTAACTCAAAGCTAAAACCATCGGTTATAGGTCTGTAACAATTACAATAATGAACTAATATATTTTCTGTAAATAATGTTTCCAAAAATACTCATACGGCTGATGAGTTACTACTTTATATCAGTGTGTCCAAGTTCTCCATTAAAAATTGAATAACAGTAATAAGTAGGAAAGAGATAAAATATAGAGCTGTGGATAAGAGACCATCAGCTGGCTAATCATTAAATCTGTGTGGATCAGGAATTCTCTTGTTATTTCTCAAAAAGAAGTCAATACCTTGTATTACTTTTGTGAAATTTCTGCGAAATACGTTAATTGAGGTGGACCGCATATCACTGGTTTCTGCTCCATAAAAAACTAACAAGCCATGTGATAATAGAGTTTGATTAGGACAATGCAAGAAGCGATGGTCCTTAGGAAATGTGGCTGAATTTGCTGTGCAGATAGATAGGGGACTGGGAAGAAACACCAAATCTTAAGAAAATATATTGTCAGTGGTGCTGAAAAAGACTAGGAACTAGATGAGCCACTTATTATTGAAGAATCTAACAATTTGCTGAGGGTGTTTCATGGAAATTGGTGGTATAATAATGCAGCATTTATAACCATTACTAGGTCAGGTTTGGTCAACATCTCAGAAATAATTACTTCTAAGTTGATACACATTAACTTGGGTTGGATAAACATATTGGAAATATTAGAATTCATTGAGATTTGAAAAACTAAAATATTGTATCAACCTCATTCAGGTATTATGTTTCCACTTCCACAGAAATGATAAAGGAAGGAAGAAACCTAAATGAAAAATCAAAATAAAGTGCCTCCTGTACAAATATGTCTAATCTAATCTTAGTCTACTTTAGCATGAATTATAGCCCACTCAAGCGAGAAATGTGGTTTAAGAACACATCCTCCCTACATGGAATTGTGAGACCACCTGTTGGATGGAAATATCCAAATTCTTCTTCTGCTTGACTCAGTAAATCTTGAAAGGAGGGTTGGTTCAGATATGATGTAGGAGTAGGAATCACAAACCGCCTCATATTATCTCCAACATAGACTGCAAGATGACCTTTTGGGACTTCAACTCCCTTTGATGTTGTTTGGGTTGTAGACAGTGAAGCTCGACTAATACCAGGTAATAGGAAACCCATTGTGTTATGTTGATTCACACTAGGAACTAAAGAATGATGGCAGAGAACTTGTAGAATAAAGTAATAATTGACCTTTGAGTCTTAGGATGCAATTGACTTGTGTTCGTTAATGCGGTGATTAGTATATATAGATGAAAGCAGGCTTTGATTCTCTGCAGAGCATGGCAGTGGATGGGCCATTTGATGGGTTTAGTGGAAGACAATCAGACAAGGGGTTCATAAGAGATCACATGATATTGTCTTAGAGACCTTTATCGAGGATTGGATGTTTGCTTAAGACTTGAGAGAGCAGTATAATGTATGCCCCACAATGAGAAAGCTGTGCCAACATGGTGACCACTTGAAGATGAGAGGGGTATGGACAGGTAAGAGAACCTAATAATTTTTTAACCAAGGTAATGTGGCATGGTTCTTATGTTCCAGACATGCTTATAACATCTCTAATTTCCTTCACAGATAGATAGTTTCTACTTGCTTGTACCTGGTAGTAATAAAGCATGCTAGAAAATCTTGGTATTCAGATATCAGCTGCAAGAGGAAACATCTCTTGATGGGGCATAATTTACATGTGTCAATTAGAAAAACAAGTCTACTAGTTTGGGTATCTCCCTCCCTATCTCACTGCAACATGTGAGCCAATCACTCCATTCAAGCAGTGAAATTTCTGTCCAACACATTCTACAACAAAAGAAAAGCAGGAGTTACTGTCCAAACATTGATGCAGGATTGTATGGTAAAGATTAACTCCTCTTACCTCCCATGCTCTTTTATATGTGTGTGTATGTATGTATATAGACATGCTCACATATATGACTTGTACAACAAAAATACTTAGGTGTGTTTTATTCTTTTATACAGAGGGAAAGGAAATTTTACTTTAATTGAGGGATTTCAACAATTGATTATTTTCTTGTTCTAATATTTTCTGAATGGATCTTGTAAATTCAATGAATTTGATATATATTACCTGCAGGCCTATTTCTTAGCAAGGGAATGATGTTATTTATTTATCCTGTTTAAGAAATAAGAATTGAAAGTGTATGCATATTCTTAGCTGCCTAAATCTCAGCTACACGTCTGCTATCAATATCAACGAGCTTAGCAGGACAGATTTTTGCCCTTTTGCACCAGCTATTTGTAATTTTGATTGGAATAATAATATATTCCAAAAATAATCTTAGACCCAACACAATTCTACAGCCCAATTTAGTTTAGCAGCCACCATATGATTATCAAAATTTCTTTCATTTCAAGATCAGCAAGCAATTAATTCTCCATTGTGAAACATAGGCTTCCAGTGTATACAGAAAGGACCATAAGAAGAGAAAGAAGGAAAAACTAGAAGCAATATGTAATAAACCAATTTCTGTTCAATTATGTTTTGAATACAATGACACATATGGTCAGACAAATCCTACAGCTTTACTGTATGTGTAAACCTTTTTCATGGGTCAACTTTTCTCAGCCCCATGGTTGAAAGGCAAAAACAAAATTTTATCTTCAGATTAACTTTTGGTCACTCATCATAGTCTGTTTAAGGATGAGGTGACATTTAGGAAAGTGTCTTCTGTGCATGGAATTGTAAGGCCACCCATTGGATGACTGAAGCCAAATTCTTCCTCAGCTATACTTAGCAGTTCTTGAAATGAAGGCTGATTCAACAATGACATTGGTATCACAAATCTCTTCTTTTCACCCTCTCCTACATATACAGCAAAGTACCCTTTAGGCACATCCAGTGATGTTGCAGCTGCTTGTTTTGCAAAATGATTAGATCCCCGAAGAATGTGTTTAGCACTCAAGGCACTAAGCAAACGAATGGCCATTATGTTATAGTAGAGTATTGGTTAGAACTTTGGGAGAGGATTTTGTTTTTCACAGTTGAGTTGAGGGAAGGAAGTTTAGAATGTGCAATGTATTTATAGAAGAAAGCATGAAGAAGAATAAGTGGTGACATTAGGCATTGATTAGTGTGAGACATGAGGCGTGCAAGATCACATGGTGTGTACTTTACTCCAAATTTTATTGACCATTACTTATCTATTGTGGAGGCTACCACTTCTGCAAAATTAATTTAACAGATGTAGACAGCAAAGTCTATGGTCAATTGAGAAAGAGGATACAATTCCAAGTTTTATTTGGGCCATGGAGACCAAATTTGAGTTCCATTCGGGTACGGTGTCAACCACTCTTTTGTACGATGGTTGCCTAATTGGTTAGATCCACATTTTTCACTCAAATATCTTATGATTCAAAATTCCATGGTCAATTAATTCTTAGTCACCATCAAACCTAAGTAAATTCACATTGCTTTTAGTTTTAGATTCATTGAAGACGAATGACTGATCCATGGGGTTCTATTTTTGTGATTTTATTCCAGTTCTTTTTTTTTTTTTTTTGACTAAACCTCAGGATACTGCTTGTTTTGATTCCAAAAATATTTCCAGGCCAATGAAACATGGTTATATTATAGATTCATGGATTCTTCTGTCCATTTGTGCCAAATCTATTTATATTTATAATATATAATATATAATAATATATTAAATTTAAAGTGCATGAGGTGGAATTGTCATATCAATTTTTTTCTACCCTCATTTCATGTTATATTAGCAATATTTTGAAGAATGGGAACTCGTCATTTCTGGCTTCTCAATTCATAAATAACATTTTTTTAATTGTTTCACTGGACCATTATAACTTTGGTTAAATAATTGAATAATCATCAACGATTTAATCCATATCGTTTAAAAAGCTTTAAAGTTTCAAAACTTCATTGATATTTTAGATATGATCTAAATTTTGATTAATAGGAAAATTAATAACCAAATTTTGTATAGAGTTGCTCTTAATTTTAGTTTTTTTATCCACACAATGTGTAAGTCTACATATAGTATATATATATATATATATATATATATATATATATATAATTCCAATACCAAATCTTAGTAGGACTGAAAAAAAATGAGAGGGAAAATAGTGAAGTTAGTAAATTTGTAATGTGACAAAAGGTAGTGCCTTATGGAGCACAAAATCTCCCGTACCTTACATATTTGTAATTAAGAATAATATCTTAGTAAAAATTTAATAATTCATAGAGAAAATGTTATTATAAAAAAGAGAGAAATGTTATTTTATACCCCTGGTTTTTGTCTTAATTGCTGACATTCTAAGTTGCAAAAACCAGGGAGAAAATTTCAGTTCTCTTGTAATATGCACTCCTCAATTAAAATCATGACATGTGATGACATTATATAGGTTATATATCTTATTTTATTTTTAAAAAACAAAGGAAGAAAACTGCCATATTAAATGTAGACCCATGAAATGACTCAATAACAGAAAATCAAAAATCAAAATGAAATGAATATATATTAGGCTTTCTGCAAACTTGCATGACAAAATTACATGGAAATTCCATAATCTATATAGTCAAGTCAATGAAGGACCTGAACGAACAATATTCTCAGAACTAGCGTTTATATATCTCTATTATACACTAATTTATTGCCAGGAAATGAAACAATGCTAGAAAAGACAGTAGTTAAGCAAAGAGTACATATAACTTGAAATTCATGTTTGACTGCTATTCTATTTGTACACTACACCCTCTTTAATTTTCATCAATCTTTTTAAGAGTTTATTCATTAAGTGCTTATTAAATAAGAAATTATGTTATAAGCACTTAAATAAATTGTATTTCCAAACATCACAGTAGTCTATTATTTGATGGGTATAGCTTCTGTTTTGGCTAGTTAATTCTGTGTCTCATATGGCTGCTTTAGCGATGATTATTTGTTTAATCATGGAATTATGAGAAGTGCAATTTCTATTCTCCAGTCACACTCTTCTAAGTCAATGGTGTCCATTGATTTCATGCTATTGCTTTGACGACAAGTCCATGTGATGAGCACGGGAAGACCTTGTGATTGAGGTCTCTATCACAAACCCAACTTCTTCAAAAATAAAAAATAATGGGTGAATAAGACGTTGTTTTAACATGTGATCAATTATTATCATATCCCTTTCTTCATTTTCATTTCAATTTGTGCAAATAACCATACCTTTAGTAATTCTGATTTTTTAGTATAAGAATGGTTTGTGTTTAATTTCTTGTAAACCCAATGATATATATATATATATATATATATATATATAGGCGGTGGAAACCATTATCTACCGAATTGAATGATGAATTGAATGGATTATTCGGTGGAGTTTAGTGAAAGAGAGGGCTCATTAAAGTCCATTGTACGTACTACAAGAGGTTTGTAAATAATCATTTTATCATTTTGTTGTATCTGGATGACATGTTGGTAATAGGCCTCAACAAAGATCGAATCCAAGAATTGAAGGTACAATTGGCTAGGGAGTTTGTTATGAAGGACTTGGGACCAACAACCAAGATTTTAGGGATGCAAATTCAACGAGAGAGAAAAGATAGGAAGATTTGGCTTTCTCAAAGGAATTATCTAAGAAGAGTCTTGCGACGCTTCAATATGCAAGACTGTAAGCCAACCTCTACCTCGATTCCTCTCAACTATAAATTATCCTCAGGTATGTGTCCTAGCAATGAAGCAGAAAGGATGAAAATGTCTCGAGTATCATATGCATTAGCGGTGGGAAGCTTTATGTATGCTATGATATGTATTAGACTAGATATTACTTACACAGTTGGAACAATCAGTCAATTTATGGTAGATCCTGGCAAAGAGCATTGGAATGTTCTTAAGAGGATCCTAAGATACATTAAAGGAACCTCAGGTGCTACATTATGTTACAGAGGATCAAAGTTCATTATCAGAGAATATGTTGATTCAGATTTTGCAGGTGACCTTGATAAAAGAAAATCTACTATAGGTTGTGTATCCACACTTGCAATAGGAGTGGTAAGTTGGTTATCCAAATTATAGACTGTTGTAGGTTTTTCTACTACAGAAGCTGAATACATGGCAGTTACCCAAGCATGCAAGGAAGCAATCTGAATTCAAAGGCTATTAGAGGAACTCGACCACATACAACACAAGACTCCTGTGTATTGTGAAAGTTAGAGTGTGTTGCACATTGCAAGAAATCCAATCTTTCATTCCAGAACGAAGCATATAGAAGTACAATATCACTTTGTCAGAGAAGTAGTAGAAGAAGAAAATGTGGATATGCAAAAGATTCACACCAAAGATAATCTAGTAGATGCTATAACAAATCCAATCAGCTCTGATAAATTTATATGGTGCAGATCCTCCTATGGTCTATTAGAAACATGGCAGCATGGAACTGGCAAGGTAGAGAAATTTTGAAAGCTCACAAAGTGACATTATGTGGGAGATTATTAGAATGATTAAACTCACTTTGTGTGGTGTAGAACCAAAAATCATTTTAGTGGTACACATTCAAATGGAGATGATAAAAGAAAAGAAAATCTCCTTTGGCCAATCAAAACAAATATTGAATGATAAAAAAAATCTCCTTTGACCAATCAAATGCAAGTGTGTGGTGGACAAGTGTTGGTCACATAAAATTGTGTGGTTGTAGAGATGGAGCCTTACACTATAAATGTCACTCCTCTTAGTGTTGTTAAGCATCCTACACTTGAGTGATCATCCCACTTCAAGAGTATAATTTTATTAGAGTGTCTTGTGAGTGTTTCTCCCATTTTATAGAGAGAGTTGTTTCTCCTATTTCAAGAGAGAGTGTAATTGTATTCTTCTTGTATTTAGAGAGAGATGTTGTAATCATCTACAACTTAGTGAAAATTTTTCTGGCCTTATCCATGGTTTTTCCCTTATCAATTGAGGGTTTTCCATGTAAATATTGTGTGTCAGTTCCAATTTCTTCTCATCTCTATTCTTAGTCGCGTGATATTATTCTACAATTATGATACCCAACATTCATAATATTTAAAAATTTATATAAATAAAGAGAGGAGATATCATATAATATACTATAATATCATATTATTGAAGTTAGTTGAATGTCTCTAGAAGGGGGTTGAATAGGGACTTGTATAATTCTTTTCCTGAAAACTTTAGATCAATCTGAGGTTGAACTTAAGATTTAACTTAGATACTTAGATTGACTCTTAGGCTAAAAACACAGTCTCAAGTATATGGAAGTTAGATAAATCAATTATGTGTTATACTAAGATTGAGATATATTGAGATTACTTACTACCGATTAACAATTCTATATGTTAATTATATATTCTGTTAACAATGTGAATACTCAAACAAGTTAAGATCAAATCAACAGAATAAGTAACAGAGTAGGGTTGAAGAAGAGATGTGCAGAGATTTATCTTGGTTCACCCTCACCTTGGGCTACGTCCAGTCCTCACAACCTTGTGAGCTTTCCACTATAACTGCAATTATATTACAAGTATTCTTAAGTTCACCTCTTCAGACTTGCTCTCTCAGTATTCTTGATTCAGTGCCTCTCCTAGCTTACACTTACCCGCACCAACACTTAGGCAACTCCTAGCTTGGTTGGGATTTCAACAGGGATGGTAAGATTGAGGTTTTTCTAGTTTTGATAACATACAAGGTACAAATACACAATGAGATTTTCTAGATACAATCATTCTTTAAAAGTTCGGTTTACAAATAAATGTAAGAAGTGATTGGTAGTTGAAGGAAATAAATGAGAATAATAGTTGAGTAACTCAGATTCAGGTTAATTTGGCAGATATTCAGCAGAGTCTCTCACATTTAGCATTTATGAGGCTTGCTATTTATTGACTTTTCCTTGTGCTAGCATTTATGTGACCGTTTCAGGAGAAAGGGTGTACTTTTGCCTTTCTTCAAACGATCAAATGTGTCAGCGTGCCTTGATGATACAATCTGATCTTATGTCTGAGTTCTAGTCTTAGCTCCTTAGTCTAAGGTACAAGTCTGAGGTGCAAATCTGAGTTGTCAGTCTGAGGTCAATTCTTTCTCAAGCTTTATGCGCAGGATTTGTTCTTGATTGAGGTTCATGCTTTTTGACTTGACTTGCTTTCTCCTTTTGTAATAGACTTAAGATTTGACTTAATCTTAGTATGTGCTATGTAGATCTTTTAGGAGTGATTCTACTTGTTGAATCTTTAGCAAAAGACTATCTTTAATTTTGATCCTCAGAACTTACAGTCTGTAATCTAGAAACTAAGATCTGCAACACTTAACATGGAGATTAGTACTATAAGTGAATCTTTGATAGATCATAAATGTTTATAGACTTAAGAGGATTGCTAGTATTAAAACACCATGAGAGAGTTTGTTTCAATAAATATATGAATATTATTTAATATAAACTAGCATTATATAATATTATTATGGGTTGATATATTAAAAAAAATTATTATAATATATTATAAAATAAATTTTACCTCATCATAAAATAATAAAAAATTCTAGTATTTCAATATATTTAATGAAAAATATATTTTAATGAATATGTGGATACTTGTAGGGTGGGTAGTATAATATTTGTTCTCACTCCCCACCCATTTTATAAATATGCGAGCACTCATTGTGGTATATCCGTGAGTGTCCATAGGTACGAGTTTTTTTATCATCCCTATATAGGAGACTAGAGAACAATTCAAGTCGGGCCCACTAAAATATTATGCTCACTCATTAGAAGTTTTCTATTGTTGGTATGTTTAAATTCCTTTTTATTACCTGTCCTTTCTTTACAATAAAGAGAGTGTTAAAAAATCTATATCAGTTTACATTTTTCTTGTCAATGGATTAGTAGATGAATGTATTAAAGGACCTTTACTTTTCGCATTGCATTTTTTGCTATTCCCACCCCCATATTTTTTTGAAAATTTATAAAACCCAAATATGCCCTTGAGTTAATTGGCTTACGGACAAGGGTGTCCGGTAACTATTCCCGGACAGCCTTGTCCGTAAGCCACTTTTTATAAAAAAGGCTGGGTGGGGTGGCTGGGGAAGGAGGGGAGGGGTAGTGTGGGAATAGCAAAAAATGTGGTGCAAATAGTAATGACCGAACGTGGAGATACAAGAGGCCCAATAGGCCCATAAAGAAAAACTTGCAGTATCTATTTAACTAAATAAACAATCTAACATAGATACACTTACTTCCTCAAAACAAAAGAACCCTAGATCTCTGCCGCGAGAGGGTCAGGAACCAAAAGGAAATAAGAAAGCTTAGAGATCCAAATCGCAAACCATTCTAGAATGGGCACCGATTCCAAACTCAATCAATGCTAGCAAATACAAAGAGGATTGAGAATTGAACAAGGAAACTTGTAACCACAAAGAGAGCTTAGTCTAAAATTGCTTCTGGAATACTCCCCTGATTGTCACAATCCACAATGGCCATTTGCTTGTCTTGAAGGAGAATTTCTCTAAGAGACGCAAGGGGTTGAAGTGATAGGATCGAGGAAGAACCTTCTAACTTTGCCACCAAATGTGTAGCCCGATTTCCTTTCATGTCAATCTAGGTAAACCCATAGTGCTGGAAATTGTTTTTCAAATAATGAATGTCCTAGATGATGTATTTAATTTTTCCTCAGTCGATCTCCTTTCTACATGCACAAATGAGTTCAAGGGAATCACTCTGAAGCATAATTTTGTTGAGACCCAAATTTAAAGTTTTTGAAATCCCCTTCCTTAGAGCAAGAGCTTCTGTAAACAATGGAAGTGCATTATTATAAGGCAAGTAAGACTAAATTCTGTTACCCCTTCTCTATTTCGAGCTAGGTATGCTGAAATCCAGTTTCCATATTTTGTATCACTTTCACTTGTTCTTTCTAAAATAGTATGATTAATTTGTTTTCTTGCATAATCTTATGATAGAATAGGCTTAAACCAAAGAGATGTGACTCAGTTGGTAACGCATTCTAAGATTATGGGAAGAGCTCTCGGGTTCGATTCCCACTTAACACACTCTTAGGGAGGGATGATGAGCTTTAACCGTGACTAACTCCCAAGTAGTATTGTCCCTGGTAATATGGGATACCCGTGGTTAACAAAAAAAAAAAGTGAATAGCCTAAATACTTGGTAATTATATATTTATCGAATGCTTATAGGCACTGACCTATGATGTAAAGAGTGGAGAATTAAGCAAAAGTCATTGCTTTTATTTTTTCACTTGTGCTTGCTCTAATTACATCAAAATCTAGCATTGGCTTATATATCTAAGGCACGAAGGTTCAGAATCATGGTAAATTGTTTTCTTTATCAACTATGGTTTGATCAAGTTGTGTTTTTCTGTGATATATTGTTTTGCATCTCTAGTTTAATTAGCATATCGTAATTATATAGCATATTGTACATATCACTTTCCTTTCATTAATTCTTTCCATTTTTTGCTCTTGAAATAAGTTGTTGGATAGATTAGTTGATGTTTATTATCTAGTTAATCATAGATGGAAAATTCTCACTCCTTTCGCTCCTTTTTATAAGACACATTTTAGGAAGTTTTTTGTTTTTCTTTTTATAAGTTACTTTACAATTTCAAGAAAGCATTTATTATCATTTTCCTTATTTACCGTTTTTTAAATTCATTGTCTGTCCAACTATCAAATGATAGTGGAGTTAGTTAATAATATTAAATAATTATAATATTAGAAAGTTAAACTATTTTTAAAATTCCAATAAAATTAACTAATTTTAACTGTATTTATTAGTTTGTGTGATTTGATCAACTTTTATTGCTTATTACTTTCCTTACTTTCATGTAACTAATCATAGATGGAAAATCCGTGTAAATGACTCCTTCAAAGGAATCTAAATGTAGGCCTTTCTCCCACAGATTCTGAAAGTACACTTAGTGATCCTGTGGACAATTCTAATGTAAGTAGTAGTAGCAGGAGCAAGGTATCATATAAATTGTTTGAGCAACACTTTTGAGGGATGTATGGGGTGTCGTGTGTTAAGTGTGAACCCCATTGACTATCACAAGGATATGCTTGAACACAAGAAGGATTATTCTGTGCACTGGGACCTGTAATGCGAAATGAGTCCAGACGCATGTGAGTTTGAATATCATGAATTTAAAAATTGTGTACATTTGACTAATAGTAATAATAACTTAAAACAATAAATGAGTAATATATTATTTTTTCCAACGTAGAAAATACTTAAAGTGACATTAAATTTAAAAAACATGAAAAGAAATTGAAGTGCTTGTGAATGAGAAATTGAGTGACATTGAGTTTGAGATAGAAAATGCATTTCACTTCACTACTAGCTAGTGTGATTTTTATCTCAAACTTAATATCATTTCAATCTCAATCCTAATTTATGAGTCATAAGCATTTTCTTTTCTTTTCATTTTTTAAATTTATTGTCACTTTAAGTTTTTTCTATCTTAAAAAATAAATTACTCATTTATTGTTTAAAATTATTATTATTATTAGTCAAATGTACACAAAGTTTTTCAATTCATGATATTCACACTCACATATGTTTGGACTCACTTTATAGTATGCGTCCTATGTTGAGTCTCGAGACCTTAAAAAGTCTAAGACACCCCACAATTAGATTTTGATGATAATAAACTTAAATAAACTCAGAAAAGCTTCACGCCCAATTTTAATAAGTTTTGTTTTTTTTCAAACAATGTTAGCCATCTGAAGATTGAAGGTTGTCTGAAGGCATCTTGTGTCTGAAGGAGGCATTTATCTGAATTGTTGTTGGCATATGAAATTCATCTGTGTGAAGTTCAATCTGAATTCAGAAATCGGAAGCCAAGACCCTCTAAAATGTGGCAAGTCAAAGCTCTGTCCCAATCTTTAACGCAACCTGAGAACACAAATAAGGCAAGACAAAAGATAACTTTCTACAGTGGTTTGAAAATCATGCACCAATAAGGAAATGTTGTGCAACAGACCTGCAGTGGTCAGAACAACGCATGCAACCTTGTACGGTGTCAGAGTTGTCTCTCAATGGGATGAAAAACATTTAATTCTATTTCCAAATGGACTTCTCAACGGACGTTTTCAATCCTTGCTCTTGAAGCCTATAAGTACCTCGTCTGCCTTCGTAAAGAATACACGCATATACGAGAGAAGCAATCACGCAAATTCTTTGAAGTGAAACGCTGCAAAAATTCTTGTATAGAATTACTCTGATTTTATTTTGTACAAAACTTTCATATTATGTGTATAACACAGTTAGCTGTACAAACACTTTGAACGAAGAACTCATCTGAAGTTCTAAGTTTTTTTTTATTTTCTCTAAACATTTGTTGTGTAGAGCTGAAGAGGCAAGGTGAGCAAAGAATACTTGGTTAGAATCTTAAGAGGCTAGGTGGGAAAAAGAATACTTGTATTTAAGCCTGAAGAATGTAGCACCCAATTTTGTCCAACAAATTTTAAATTTCATTGTTAAATCCATCCATTTATTATCTTATTGTTAAAAAAATATATAAATTAAAGAGGAAAATTCAGTTAATTACTTAATTGGTTAGTTAATTTTAATTAAACAACTAATTAATTAATTATAAAATAAAGTCAAATTAATTAATTAACCCAAAAAAAAAGTTGGGCCAATTCAGTTTAAAAGAGGGGGAAAAGTGGAGAAAACATCCAAAAGGATATACAAAATGAGAAGGGAAGCAGAACTAAGAGATCAATCTCAAATAAGTTAAGAACCCAGTTCAATCTCAAATTTTTATTTTTATATATATAAAAGTAAGGTAGTGAAAGTGGCCAATGAAATCTAAAGTGAGGGCACAGTAGTAAATTCCCTTAAGCAAAACTTCTAAAAATAGAAAGTATCTTTTACATTTTAAATGATTAATATTATGCATCATCTTTAATTAACTATAGTAATTATATTAAAGTAAATATCACTATAAAAATAAAAATTATAATAATAATAATAAAAAAATATAAATAATGATAATTTAAAACATATCTAATATTTAAAAAAAAATTAAAACATTCTCAAACACTTAAAAAACTAATTTATAATTATATTAATAGTAATTATAGTAATTATTTAATTATAGTTATTTATATAAAAAATCAATATTGTTTAAAGCCCATTTTAACAATTTCAATATTAAAAAAGAAACGTTTATAACATAAAATAAAACAAAATACGAAATTTATTAATAAATTAATTTTAAAAGGTTAAACTTAATTTTAACAAAAATATATAATATGAAATTTCAAACATGCTCAAACACTTAAAAATTATTTAATAATTATAATAACAGTAATTGTATTAATTATTTAATTATAGTTACATTTATTATATCAAACATCAATATTAAAGCCAATTTTAACAATCAATATTAAAAAAAGTTTATAACATAAATAAAAATAATAATACAAAATTTAAAACATATTAAAATAATTTATAAAATCATTTCATAAAATTAAAAATGTAATACGAAATTTAAAACATGCTCAAACACATAAAAAATGTACAACTTTTGTTATAATATTTGTAGTAAATTATTATATCAAAATATCAAATATCAGTATTAAAGGTTATTTTAATAGTTTAAATATATTAAAAAATTATAAGATAAAAATATACTATGAAATTTAAAATAATATTAAAAAATATTTTATAATTACGTTAATAGTAATTATAATAATTATTTAATTATGGGTAAAATTAAACTTAGTTGTTTTAAAAAGTTTCACTTGATAGGAAAATTAAAATTTGATTTAGTTATGGTTAAAACTAGCTAGCAAAGTTTTTAAGTGGTTGATGAACTAAGTAATGCCTATAATCCATAAATTTTAGTTCTATTCAATTGTATTACCAAGCGGGCATATATAAGCTGGCAAGAAAATTATTGGTGTTTAGAAAGAAATATTATAGTTTGATCTATTTGAAATTAAACCTTAAAATAAAATAATGAACATTACGTCTGAAAGCAATTCCAAGAATCTTAAAGTCTTATCCTATATAAGAGGCCTTCTTGGAGCACTAGAAAGAATACTCTAAAAGGCCAATAGAAAAAATCTCACAAAGGGGTCATTCCATAAGCATTAAGGATAAAAAATTATATATTAGATTGTATGAATTTCTTATTATAGATAAGATAACAAATCAAATAAACTAAAATCTTTTCAAATAAATAAAAAGATATAAAAGACTATAAGATATAAGAGTGTGTTAGGAATAAAAGATGTAATCATTTAATTTAACACTATTTGATAAATGAGAACGGGGAATATTAATCATAAGTGAATCTCTTTTGAGAAAATTTCTTTCTATATGAAAGGGGGTATGAGAGGGAAAGATTCAAAAATTGGTCTATTTCATGGATATGTATAAAAAATTTAAATATGACTTCCATGGAAAGATAGTTGGTAGTATGATTGGAAATGGTGGTGACATATTTTCAGTTAGATAAATGGGTTAGGGGGAGCAATTATAGGACAAATAGTAGTCAACATTAAAAAAACAAAAGTTAGTTATCCCATTAAAAATGTAAGGGTTAAATATGTTTTTAGTCCCTCAAAATATAGTCAAATTTGGTTTTGGTTCCTCATTTATTTTTTCATTGGTTTTGGTCCTCCATTTTTTAAAATCACATGATTTTAGTCCTCGTCGTTAGTTATATTCCGCTAAGTGATGACGTAGTAATATTTCTTGTAGATTTTTCTATGGATTTTCCTTCAAATTTTCCTACAGATATCTAAATTGAAAGAAAATTTATTTAATTTCAAAAATTTGCGGAAAAATTACTATAGATTTTTTTACAACAAAGCAAAGAAATTTTATAGCAGCATTTTTATTTAAAAAACTTGTAGTTTTTTGGAAAATTACTACACATAAAATTTCTAAAGAAAAAGTAGCAAGAACTTTGTTGTAAATTTTTACCCGGAGAAAGTCATAGTAGAGCTGCGAAAGTGACTTAACAGAGTACAGTTAATAAGGGGGACTAAAAACATGTGATTTTAGAAAATGAAGGACCAAAACCAAAAAAATAAATGAGGGACCAAAACCAAATTTCATCATATTTTGAGGGACCAAAAACATATTTAACCCAACATGTAATATATAAAAATTTCTTTGACAAACTAAAAAAAAAATAATAGTTCCTTTTTTAAAAATGTACTTTTGAAACTTTTAGAATGGTTAGATAATCATTTTTTTGGAAAATATTATGTAATCAATAAATTATAATAATTTTAAAAGTTACTATAGTTTTAAATTATTTTATAAATATAATTTAAAATAAGATTTAATGGATATACACGGATAATATAAAAAAGTTTATATGTTGGGGTGGAATAAAGAAAAAAGGGAAGTAGCTTGAGTTAGTTAGGATATATTGTGCAAATGAAAAATTGAGACAGGGATAAAAATAAAAGATGAATAGAGAAAAATAATCATTCACAATAATATATAATTTTTAACTTTCATATGTTATGAATTCTATTTATTAAAAAAATTATTGTATGTCTTTTTTTTGTCAAATTATTATTATATGTCTAATGCGATAAAAATGCCCCGTGCATGACACGGGTACACGACTAGTAAGTTATAAGAGCTTGTCAATCTGCAGAAATGTAAGGACTTCATATACCCCCGTAACTCTAGTTTCATTGCAATCCAATGAAAATTACATTGCAAGATTGCATGAAACCAGTCATTAGAGGATACATTTTCCTTCTAACCAATAGCTTCTAGGGAAATTCTAGGGTACCCTCTGATGAGAGAGGGTTTTGGTATCTTCTTTGATCATTTAGTGAATTTCTCTCAACTTTTTTAAATGATCTTAGTATTTTTATACTTATAGGACAATATTTAACTATTAGAATTTGTATTTTTAATTTTTGAAAAGACTTTTTGATCCCCTGTAACCATTATCATGTATTTTTTATTGTATTCCCTAATTTTTTCGCATTCTCATTTGCAATACACATGTGTCTCATTTAAAATCTACTTTATGTCTTCGAAATAATTTAGGACGGAGTACATAACTTGTTTCTATGAAGTTTTGGCCTATTCAATTAAAAAAGTGACAAGAATGTACCAAAACTCTATCTGATGGGAGGGTACCAAATTGCGACCCTAGGTTCTAATCATTATAAAAAAGTGAAACACAGAAAAATCAAGTAAAAATGAACTTTCTATTGACCACTTCCCCTCAACTACAACATCAACTTTCTCGATCCCTATCCCTGCACGTAGTTTCAACAACTAGTAGTGAGGGAAAAAAATTGAAAAAATCATAACTAGAAAGGGGGAGAATCATAGAAGGAAAAGAGAAAAGGTGAGAGACCTAAAACCAAAAGAGAAGAAGATGAGGGTGAGAGAGAGAGCCCTTGAGGCCATATGAGGCACGACCACGCACTGCTGTGCATCCCCTTGTCGTCGCGCTCTGCGGCTGTCGCACTGCCATCGCATGTCTCCGCCTTAGTCGTGTCGTTTCATTGCTTCGTGCACAGGCCGCTGTCAGACGTCGTTTCCCACTCGTGGCTGCATGCAGCCGCACACCACCACGTGCAATACCTCTCCATGTCCCTGTGCCCAGTTGCGGCCACATCGTGTCCCTCCATGGCTGCCCCTGTCATTCTATTCCCTTTCCGCCCAATTTGAAACCCAATGTTGTAGGGTGTTAACACATTCCCTACACATAATCGATTCCGGATTTAGATTTTTCGTTCAAAGACCGATTTTCACTCTTAAATCATTTTCGGGTTTTCCAATTTTCCCAATTTCTAATTTTTCATTTTCTCGACAAAGAGGCTTTTCTGAAAAAGAATACTTGTAGTCCTTTTGGGTTAGTGGAAAATCCAGTAGCTTGTTGGCACTGGGACACGTAGTTCGCAGTGGTAGTATTGAACTAGGATAAACCTTTGGCTAAGTTCTCTTATCCTTAAACTTTTTATATTTTAACCGCACTGACCAAGGGAACTTGAAGGTTAAGTTTACAAACACTTTTCTGAATTAAATAAAACAAATATTCTTCCGGAAAACCTCTTATCTGAATTTCATGAGATAAGAGAAATAACTTCAAACAACTTCTGAAAATCCTGTCTAAATTTTAAGTAAACTTGCTCTTTGAAAAGGTTTCTGAAAAATTTTAAAAGATTGTAAAATACAATTCAACCCCCTTTAAAGTGTTTTCTTGTGGTTCTACATCCTAGTGCACAAAAAAGTCCTCATTGTGCCCGAGTATTGCTAAAAAAGTTTACATTATACTTCGCTCAATCCACCTCACTATTGATGATGTTCACCTCGCTCAATCCACCTCATCATGGATGACACTCACTTCTCTCAATCCGTCTCACTATAGTTGAGACTCACATAGATCCTCCTCCTCCTTCTACTACTATTATTACCAGACAAGATCAATTTCTGACACAATTTCTCAATCAATAACATTTTTTTCAGTTCCTTCCTAACCCCAACACTCCAAATACCAATATGTTGTCTCATAATCTCTCTAGTTCTCTCTTAAAAAAATCACTTTTTAAGTGTTATGGTGTATGAATAATTTATATGAATATTTAACTGTTAGATTGGTAGCTAGAGATACATAAACATCAAAGGTTTCCAAATTATTTACGTTATACCTCACTCAATTTGCTTCACATAATTGAGATTCACATATATTTTTCTTTTTTTATAGGCAAGATCAATCAAAGACTCATTTTTCAATCACATACACTTTCTTTTCGTTTAATTTTTTAAAAATTTAATGCCACTTTTAAGTCTTTTCTATCTTAAAAAGAATAACATATTACTCATTCATTATTATTATTATTAGCCAAATGTACATAAAGTTTTTTAATTAATGATATTCACACTCACTTAGCACTGTTTGAGAAACGCTTCTAAGGGATATATGAGGGTGTCATGTACTAAGTGTGGATCCCATTGACTATCACAAACAATACGTGTAAGCACAAAACGAGGACTTTTCTTACATTAGGACCCGTATTGTAATAATAATAATAACAATAATAATAAATGAGTAATATATTATTCTTTTTTACAATAGAAAATACCTAAAGTGAAAATAAATTTTAAAAATAAAAAATAAAGAAAATGTCAGTGATTAAGAATTTGAGTTTGAGATTGATCTTGCTTAAAGGAAGAAGAAAGGTGTATGTGAGTCTCAACTATGGTTAGGTAGATTGAGTAAGGTATAATGTAAACTGTTTAAGCAACACTTCTAAGGGAAGTGTGGGGTGTCATGTGTTACGTGTGGACCCCCATTGATTGTACCAAAGGATAACCTTAAGCACAAACAATGAGAACTTATCTGTCAATTGGGACCAACATTGTAAAGTGAGTCCTGATCTATGTGAGTGTGAATATCATGAATTGAAAAATTTTGTGCAGATTTGAGTAACAATAATAATAATAAAAAAATAATAAATGAGTAATAAGGTAATATTTTTTAAAGAAAGAGAATATTTATTATTATTATTTGTCAAATGTACACAAAGTTTTTCAATTCATCATATTCACACTCACATAGGTCTGGACTCGTTGTGCAATATGAATTCTAATGCACAAAAAAGCCCTCGTTATTGTGTCCCAGCATATCTTATGTGACACTCAAGGTGTTATAGATGTAAGTTTATCCTTTTTATTCTTATTATTGTTGTTGTTGGTTTTTTAAAGAAGATATGTACCATTTATTTGTTTGTATGACTTTTTAATTTCTTTATTGGTTTAGGAATTCATTAAATAAAAGAATCAAACAGTAGAAGAGTGTGGTGGGTCATAGTTGGACATTTATATGGTGATCCAATACTTCTTACAAAATATCATACAAATCTTGATGTCTTGCAATATCAGAATGAAAAGAATATTCTCTTTCCAGATCTTACTTTGTTCGCTTGTGATATTTTGAGCATTCCAATAACAATTGTGGCTCCTGAATCCGCTTTTAGTATTAGCTCACAAGTTCTTAACAAATATAGAAGTTCTTTTTTCCTCAAAATATGCAAGCTTTGAAATGTACAAGAAATTGGTTATTAGGCTTTGATTTGGAAGGTACCTAATTATTACGAGTTATGAAATTTATGTTATGTATATCATTATTTTATTCATACATAAATTTCTTTCTATTTTAATCTTTTAATTTACTTTTTGGTTTTGAGTTGTAAGAAATGCGGATCAAGCTATGGTGGTTGAGATAAAGAATGATCCACAAAAATTTAAAATTGGGTCAAACTTGCATACAATTGTAGAAGAAGATGAATAAATGATTTTTTTTTTATCTTATTTCAAATCTAATTATATTATTTTAGTTGTATTAGAACTCTTAGACTTGATAACTTGGTGTTGGTGTTGGTGTTGTTTACCATTGACACCAAAATGTTGTGTTAATGAGTGATGACTCATGACTATGTATTGTATTGTTGCTTTGTTGAACTCCTTATTCTACTCTTTCATGTTTGGTGATAGGAAAGTATAGTTATGGTTGTAGAAAAAATCAATGTGCTTGTTTTAAAGTCTAATATTTGATTTAAGGATGGAAGTAAATTAATTTTATAAGGACATTTTTGTGTAAATTAATTTTTTTATAATTAGTAGAAAATTCTTTTATAATTTATAGGAAAAATAAAATCTTATGTTATTTTACATTTTTTAAGGGATTTATTAAAATCTAATTTTTTATTAAAAACTTAAAATATGCGGACTAACTTGTGAGTTTGTTTGCAAATCCACAGTTTTATATGAACATAGATTATGGAGACCCATTTAAAAATAGGTTAAGTCCATTGAATCACAAGCTATTTAGCTCTAGTATTTCAATTAGTGAGGTGCTAAATTCTTTTAATTAATCAACTCTCTCTATATTATATTTTTGAGACTTCACTATTCCTGTCATTAGTCTACATCATCATTTATTTTTTAAAATAAAGAACTTCACGATGTATGTAATACATATCTTCTTTCTTTTATGTGAATATCACTCCTCTCATATAAGCAAGATACATTATCTTTTTTTTAATTCTCATACGATTTCTCATTCACATAATTCTCCATTAATTTCTACTTCCTTGAATCAAATAGAAGCTCTAACAAATATGTAATTTGTCTCCCACAAATTTTGGGAAATTTTCTCTTTCCCTTTTCACTTTCTCATTATCTCCAAATTCACTTTTTTTAATTTCTCACTCCATATTCTTGACTGGTTTCTACTTCAAAAAATAAAATAGAATGGTGTAATTTACACCTGTGTAATTTGAACCTTCCTCGTATAAAAATATGTAAATATCTGTAATTTATCTAATTTATCTCTCACAATTTCTTTATAGACTTATATTTTATTCTAACTAAACCTGATCTTTAATTTTGAATGCCATCTTATCATCTATAATTAAAGAAAAGTAATTAATAGAAAGATAATATAAAAAGGAAATAAGGAAAAGTTAAAACTTAATTTTTTTTAAAAAAATGTAAAGATAAAGAGTGAAAGAATCATAAAGAGGTAATACTACAAAAATATATAAAATGTTTGGGGCCCAAATTAATAATTAATAATAAAATATTTTTTATATGATCTATATAACTAATAAAAAGATCGATTCGATTTCTCACTCTCTCATGATCCCTATATTCACGTTGGTTTGATTTCTCATGTCATATTATGGCAATAGTGTGTAGATGGATCCATATCCTCTCCAGCCCTCTCCAGCTGATTTAGCTACGGAATAACTAGGAAATCAAAATCCCTAGTTATTCCGTAGCTAAATCGACTGGAGGGCTGGAGAGGATCCTAGCATGTGTGTAGATATGCTCAAATAAAAACCCTTTCTTCTTCCTCCTCCTCCTCTCTCTCTACAAGTGGTCATTTTCTACAAATGCCTGATAATGTTTTTGGTTCTGATTTTTATGAAAGTGTGTCTATTTTTTTTTATAATATTTGATATTTATCCTTCATCTTTTGAGTTCTCTGAGTTATATATTTTTATGAGTAAACTAGCAAATTGGTGCCCGATTCTTGGGGGACCATGCAGTTTCGTCCCTGACTTTTTCAAAATAGCACTTTAGTCCCTAACTTTGTTAAAACATGCATAAAGTGCATGTTTTTCAATAAAGTGAAGGACTAAAGTGCATGTTTTTTAATAAAATAAAGACTAAAGTGCATGTTTTTTTTAATAAAGTAGGGACTAAAGTGCTATTTTGAAAAAGTCAGGGGCAAAACTGCATGGTCCTCACAGAGTTAGGGACTGATTTGTTAGTTTACTCATATTTTTATTATACAAGTTATAATTGTTGTTTTTTTTATTTGGAACCTATATAGTTTATTGGAGAGCATTGACAATCTTATTACAAGACAATCTTATTTTTTTCAATTATTTTACAAATTTATTTAACATAACTAATAAATAAGAAATATAAAATAATAAATGAGTATAATCATTTTGAATTATAAGTTTACATTTCCACATAATTATAGAAATATAATAGCAAATTTTAAATTAAAATTTGTATACATTTTATTCATTTTTTTTTTCAGTATAAACGACTCAGTGCATTGCAGGAGCTAATAGTATTAAAGAGTTATCTATTTTCGGTGTAAAAGAGTTATCTATTAAATTCCCTTACATAGTATTTTTTTATTAGATAAATATAACTTATCTTATTTTTTTTATTAATTAATTTATTTTACATATGTTTATGCTATAAATATTTATATAGTTTATTTAAATAAAATGAGATTTACAAATAAAATAATTTTATTTTTTTCTAATTGTTTATTAAATTTATTTAACATAAATAATAAACAACAAATAAAAATAATAATTTACTTAATTATTAAAAATTAAACTTTCTAATATAATGATATTAATATAGTAAATAATTTTGTATTTTGAATTAGAAGTCACTGTTCATTTTGTATTTCAATTGAATTGCCCTTTCTTCACAACACCAAATCTAAGCACTCTGTTGTTTTGTACAGATAAAAAATTTCACGGTTTTCAAAATTGATTTTGGTTGGTTTGATCCCATCCGTTAGGGCTAAAGCTAACTAATTCAAGTATTGAGTGAGTGGGCAGTTCCTATCTGAGTTGTTACAGGAAAAGTTTCATACTTCCTACCGATTTGTTTCCTTCCGAAACAAGGCACGGTATGCATACCCACCCATAGTTATTATTCATGTATTTTATTCTTTTTAAGAAATCAGAGTTGAAACTTGATGGATACGAATACCATATATATAATTTTAGAATTGCTTAATCACTACTACTGCCTCAACGTTCTTTTGTTTTGCTTAATCAAAACAATTTAGTCTCCTTTGGGCTATCAAGTTACGTTCACTTCCAGATTATCGCTATGCAAAAATAATCATCAATAGTGAGAGACATAGGCTTCAATTTCACAATGAAAAGAAAAAAAAAATGTTTGATCCAATTTTTGTTCATTGATTTCTTTTGTCCAATGATACAGATGTGATGCGATATGGAGTGAAAATTTCTATTGCTATACAAAAAAAACAAAAAATTTTGGATGGGTCAACCTCTCTCAACTCCATGTTGAAAGGCAAAAAACCCAAAATCTGGCTTCAGTGCTGTACAAAAAATTTGGCTTCACTCTTCAGATTAGCTATTGGCCGCATATCATAGTCAGTGTAAGGCAGAGGTTATTTTAACAAAAATGTCTTCTGTGCAGGGAATTTTGAGGCCACCTGTTGGATGACTGAAGCCAAATTCTTCCTCTGCTATACTTAGCAGTTCTTGAAATGAAGGCTGATTCAACAATGACAATGGTATCACAAATCTCTTCTTTTCACCTTCTCCTACATATACTGCAAAGTATCCTTTAGGTACATCTGGTATTGTTACTGCTGCTTGATTTGCAAACTGATTAGATCGGCGAAGAATGTGTTTAGCTCTCAAGGCACTAGCCAAATGAATAGCCATCACAGTAGTATTGGTTAGAACTTGGAAGAGGTTTTAGTTTTTCACAATTGAGTTGGGTGAAGAAAGTTTAGGATGTGCTATGCATTTATAGATGAAATCCTGAGGATGAATCAGTGGTGAAATTAGGCATGGATTATTAGTGTGAGACATAAGCATTCAAGACCACATGGATTGTAGTGTAGTCACTAGTCAGTCCAACTTATTGGCAAAAACGCTTTGATGACTTCCACTGCTTATTTATTGCAGAGGCTGACCATGTCTGAGAGAAATCCTGTAGGTGGCTTATAGGATTAATTTAACAAACATAGATAGCTAAGTGTCTGCTCAATTTTAAGGCATTTCAGAAAGAGGATATGATTCAAGTTTTGTTTTGGTCGGTGACAGTATTCAACACACGTATCTACTATTTCTTGACAAGATGTCAGATGATATAATGGGCCACAAACCAAATTACATTAGAATTCCATTTGGGTATAGTGTCAACCACTCTTTTGTTTGATGGAAATCTAATTGGTTAGATTCACTTTTCCTCTCAAATATCATCTGATTATTTTCCGTGCAAAACATGTACTGGTTTGTTCTAATCTAATAAAAATGCAAGTGCACTGTGTGGAATTCCATGATAAATGATTTGCTAGTCACCATCAACACCTAACTAAATTCAAATTAAATTCACTGCTTTTAGTTTTGTTCTCATTGGAAACAAATGACCTATGACTGATCTACAGGGTTCACTTGAAAGTGAATTCCTTTTTTTTTTGCTACTATATCTCAATTCATTTTACTGACCAAACCCTAGGATGCTACTTGTTTTGGTCAGATCGAAACAACTAAATATTCTAGACCATATAGGAACCTAGTAATACCATTACTCCATTGACAGTTACTTGTGTCCATTTGTGCCAAATATAATGGACTATGCTCCCCTACTAGTTTATGTTTTAGTTGAATTTTATTAAAAGATAATTAATGAGAAAGATCACTAAAATTATAAAATTAATGGGAAAAACCAATTAACCATTACAAGTAGTCCCTAGGCAATTGAATAGCCACCTCAAGAACATTGATTAGCACTTTGAAGATTTTATTGTTCTTAATTGGGTTGGGTGAAGAAAGCTTACTATATGCTGTGTATTTTATAGATAGAAGTAGAAGCAATAGAAAAAAGTCATTGGTGTAAAGGAAATTGGGCAGGTAATTGTGAGAGACACAACCATTCAAAGGAACACATAGTATACACTCCAAGTTATAGGCAGAAAGCTATTGATGACTAAGATTGTGCCTCAGTCGTAAAGCATATTGGCTGACCATTTATGTGAGAACAAGCAATATGTGGCAAATGAGAAAAATTATGAGATGTAGATGGGAAAGCCTGTGGTCAATTTCAGAGGCTTGGGGCAAAGGATAAGATTTATGAATTATCATGTATCATGTATGTCTACTAATTCTTAAACAGCAAGATTTGAATGGGTCATTCAAGCAAGTGTACGGGAAAGTTCTGTGTGGCTCTACCATTGCCTACTTTCTAGACTAGTGTACTTATAAGTTCCATTTGAATAATGATTTGAAATTAATGTTTACATTACTTTGTGGCTGGGCACAAAAAACTAGAAACGGAAGACCTCATAATTGGATTGAAGTGGTGGTAAACCTGAACTCTATTTGATGGGTTTACCTTCTGATTGACTGGTTGATTCTATGTCTATTATTTGTTCATATTGTGAAGTGCATTTCCTACTGTTTAGTCACACGCTCTTTTATTTTTTTTCCCTTTAGGTCTTTGACTAATATCCGTGTGGAGCATAGTTGTTAAACCGACCCTTGGGTTGGAGGTAGAGGTCAGGTAAATTCCTCCCCGTAGTGGCAATTCTAGGATTTATGTGTAAAGTTACTTGTGATCGCAGTCCACTTCCACAGAAACTAACTAGTCTACTCACACTTATGATAATAATTTGTACGAGTGAAATAAGTAATATGAATACTGGCAAGCTGCTTTGTTATTAGTGTTAGAATAAAAGCATTTATGTGTCTTCACCAAATAGCTTAAACTATTGGGATAGCTGGTTCATGACATGATATCAGAGTCTCTATGACCATGTCGTCTAGAGTTCGATTCTTACTTCCCCCAATATTCTAATAAAAAGAAAAAGTTTAATTTGAGCATAAGGTATGTGGGCTTGTGCATTGTCCACACTTTAAGCCCACTGACCTCTTGTGTGAGTGGGTGTGTTAAAATAAAACCATTCATGTGTCTCTACCAAATAGTTTAATTTATTGAGAATTTGGTTCATGACAATTAGCTTGTTCTGCCTAGATGAAGATTCTTTTGATAGAGGCAAAAGGCACATCAAAAGTTTGAGTTTAGATACAATACAAGGCTGTTATCAACCTATTAAGAGTTGGTCGAATGTCTTGTTAGGCCAATAAACGTAGAACTATTGTTTGCCTATTAATGGGTTTAACTTCTGTTTTTGGTCAGTTAATTCTATGTCCGTATTATATGGCTATAGTGAAGACTACTTGTTTGACCATGCAATTAAGTGTTGACACATGTCAAATGCAAGTTCAATTGGCGTAGTCATACTCTTTACTCAAATTATATACTAGGAGAGTTATAAGGAGATTATGATAATATTTTAATTGAGAAATAACGTAAAAAACTCTTTTATGATTATTGATAGGCAACTAGGAGCTTGTAATTAAGGCTTGCCATTGATTGCATGCTTTCGTGTAACGACTTTGACGACAAGTCCATGTGAAGAGCACGGGAAGTCCTTGTGATTGTGGTCTCCATCACAACTCAACTTTTTCAAACATCACAAGAAAAATACAGGTTAGAAATTAATTGGTGACTAAGACGTTCTTTTAATCTATGATAAATTATTGGTATATCCCTTTTTTCCATTTTCATCTCTACTTGTGTAAATAAAAACAGGGTGACAAATTTTTAAGTAAGCTTCACCCCTGGTTGTAAGTATTTTCACATGCATTTACAAGGGCCCGACTCTGAATTGTTCATATATTGATCTGTTGATTTTGCTTATACTGTCTTGCTTGGAAACTTCTGTTATTTTCCACTGAAATTGAGAACTTTTCAGGTTAAAGAAAGGTTTTTCATTTTTTAAATTATCAACTTTCTTTTCCATTGTAAGTGCTTGGCAAGGCCTTATGCCAGTTGGTAAGTGATTTGCATGGTGCATAAGAGAAAAAGTGCACTAAGATAGACACTACCATAGTTGAACCTCCAACAAAACCATCAACTGAACATAAGAGTTTCAGAAACTGCTGAGATTGTTGTTTTGATTTTTGTATGGCCTGCCAATATATCTGAAAGAATTACTAATCTTGCATAACCATAACTAAGTAATGCACAATATCCCTAAAATTGGTGCAAGGCAGGGTTTGTGTTTGTGCATGCAAGTATTTGAGTTGACACAAAAAATAACAGACGATTCACAAGAACAGTGTCATAAGATTATCATAATAAAACGACTTTTTCCACCTCAGAGGAAACAACCAAATGGTCAAAGAAAATCCTACTGTACAAAATTGTCTCAACTAGTCTATGTTAGGATGTTTTTCAGTATGAATTATAGCCTGTTCAAGCGAGAAGTTGTATCTAAGAACACATCTTCCTTGCAAGGAATTGTGAGACCCCCCATAGGATGACAGTAACCGAACTCCTCTTCAGCTTGGCTAAGCAATTCTTGAAATAAAGGCTCATTCAAGAATGATACAGGAATTGAGAACCTTTTCATTTTCTCTCCAACATACACTGCAAGATAGCCTTTTTGGACTTCCACTTCCTTGCTAGATGCTTGACTTGCACTGAATGATGATCGTCTAATACCAGGTAAGCGAAAACCCATTGTTTTTTCTTTTGTTTCTTCAAGCAATTAACGACAGAATGATCTTAAAGGAGTAGTAGAAGAAAGAAGTGGACTTGAGTAATTCTGATGCTTGAGTATAAGAATGGTTTGCCTTTCTTGTAAACCCAATGATGGATATATATAGATGGTGGAAACCATTATGTACCGACTTGAATGGTGAGTGGGTTATTAGATGGGGTTTAGTGAGAGACATGACTCATTAAAGATCACATGGTATTGTGTTGAAGGCTTTCATTGAGGAATGCATCAAACTTGCATGCCCCACCTTTCAGAAAATAGGCCTATGAAAGAGACTTATGATGGACTGCTTCACATGTTTCAGAAAGCTCTAAACATATCATATATTTTGTACTTCTTTTTATATACCATGAAATCTACTTAGAAGTTGTTACAACTTCATGTGGATAGACTACTGCCACATTGTTGAACTTGAATCTAACCATAAAACCTGGCTTTTGTATGCAATTGTTGAAAAGATAAGGATGAGATTGTGTTTCGGTATCAATGATCTGTGGTCCCACACTTCATCCGAACTTGACTAATAACTAAGACAGTAAAAAGTAAAAATGTCTACTGTTGAATGATTATATATATTTTTACACCATCCCTGTAGCAGAAGTGTAAGAGTAATTGACCAAAATAAAAGGACAGATAATAATAAATCCATTATACTTATCACAAGCTTTAAAAGGTTTTGTATATGGGAAGTTGATAATTGAATCCCAGGAAAGTTGGAATATTTGGCGGAGCTTTGTTCTAAGCTTAAGTACTCAGCGTAAATGAAGATTCAGTTATAGAGGTGTAAAGCATATAAAAAGTTTGTAGGCTTATATAACAAGGAAGTTTATCAACTATGAAGATATTAGTTTGATATCTTATTAGGTCGATAATTGTAGAAACTTTGGTTTATATTAGTACTAGCTCCAACATGTTTGTGTTTTCACTCTGCCGCATAATTAGCAGGATTCAGCATATCTGAAATGAACACATAGTAGAGCAACATGTAGTTGGTCTTCAAGTTCAACCAAAAGTGGCACAGAAATGTGGAATTTGATAAACTCAGCACTGGTCATTGAATTCAGAAATTTGAGCACAGCCTAATTGTTTTCGCTATAAACCATGAAAAGAGAAAATCTTCAGATATATAGATAAACCATTAGCCAATTCATGGGAATAAGCAATCCGGCTTGATTTTGCACACAGAAAATACCTTTGAGTCAACTACTAAACATGGAAAAATGAATTGCTTCTTAGTTTCCTTTGTTTCCCCAAGAAATCACGTGTTTGGTAATTCATAAACAGAAGCAGAGGAGCCAGTTGAGTTGTTGAATGCATTGTGTCATTAGGATTAGACAAAAATAAAAGAGAGGACATAATCTGTTCCAGAATTTGTCATTCATATATTCTTACGCTTTCCCAGGAAAGGGAAAGGAAAAAAATGTATACAATTTTGAAAGATGCCTATTGTACAAAATGTCAACTAATCAATGTTAGTTCCCTACAGTTTAAGATTTATAGCCCATTCAAGCTAGAAGTAACACTCAAGAAGACATCTTCTGTGCAAGGAATTGTGAGACCACCCATTGGATGATGATATCCAAATTCTTCCTCTGCTTGACTCAGCAAGTCTTGAAATGAAGGTTGACTCAAGTATGACATATGGATCACAAACCGCTTCATTTCTTCTCCAACGTACACTGCAAGATAACCCTTTGGCACATTTGTGGCTTTTGACGCTTGGCTACCAGTAAATGAAGCCCTTCTAATGGCAGGTAAACGGAAACCCATTTCGCTTCGAAGAACAAGATAAAGTTCTCAAATTTAAGAAGAATGTGTCTAACTTTTTATGCTTGAGTATGCGAATGACTTGTGATGGTTGTGAAGAAAGATAGTATATTTATAGTTTTCATGAATTACTTGAAATCCATTTTCTAGAGAAATAATTGTTAAAGGATAGGGTCCATGATATGAAAGATCACATGGTGTTGTCTTAGATGCCTCTGTCAAGGATCAACAGATTCAGTAAGAGTGCAAACCCCACCTTCTGAACGAAAGGCCAATATTTTAGTAGACATGCATCAGATGAGATATGGTCAGGTTAAAATCAATGCCTTATTCAATGGCTAGTTGGCTACTCATATTTTTGTAGACATACATTAGACAAGTCACGAGTTCTCTTCATATTGGCAACACAGTTCAGTGCTGAGATCCAGCTACCAAACTACTCTTGTTGATGAGTTCCAAGGCAGTCGATGGCCATTGAACATAAATGTCAGGAGGCAATGGGGAACCTTTATCAAGGGCTTGATCACTAGTCATTATGACCTGAGGATTTTAAGTAAAACTGTAAGACAACCCTCCTGAAGAGAATAATAGATGCTTGGACCCACAATTATTGGTAAATTTGCAGTCTATTATTTGATGGGTTTAGCTTCAGTTTTGGGTAGTTAATTCTGTGTCTAATATGAATTTAAGTGAAGATGATTTGTTGAATCATGGAATTAAAACCCTGACACATGTGAAGTTTAGTTTCTATTCTCCAGTCATACTTTTTTAAGTATATAATATTTGAATTGAGAAAATTTGTTGATCCGATCCCCGGCCGACCATGAACATGTGGAGACAATCACCGACGCCACGAAACATACTTTCACCACACAAACGCTACAATCCGATCGACGACCAATACGACCGATGGACAGAACCGCCCGGAGTCATTCTCACCAGAATCACTCCCTAGGCGAGACCTCCGACCCTCACTACCTAGAGACCTATGTCTAGGCTACCTACCAAGTCTCATCACATTTAATGCACCCTATGCCGCCCCCGACAAAGCTGAAACGCCTCTGGTAAAGAGGAAGATCACTGACACACGCCGCGAGATTTACGGCCGGAACAGTGGGATTACGGCGTGGGTGCCGCCTGCACCCACCATCCCCTTGATGTGACAAGGGGCCCCTATATAAGGAGGAGCCCCCCTCCTCGCGGGAGGTAAGCTAAGTCTAACCACAAAAACACTCTCACATCAACCCCCCTTTTCTGACTTGAGCATCGGAGTGTCTTTGCAGGTACCCCCGCCACGCGCTACACCCCGGAGCGACCACCGGAGAAACCTCAACAACCATTAGGACCCCTCGGGCCACCACGGATTCCCGTCGGACCACCATCCTCGATCTCGGCTACGATCATTTGGCGCCGTCTGTGGGGATCGTGTAACGAAAACCCCACCATCTTTACCCCTTTGCTGAGATTAGGTTCGTACGCCCGATAAGTCACGATGGACATCACCACCAGCAACCAGCCACCACAGCTCACCAGAGCCACACCAGAGGTAGGAGCAGAGGTCATGACAGACCCCCGTCACACCCTGAGGGCAACACCTCAAGAGCCACCACCATCTGTACACACCACTGGATCCTCCACGGACAGCTATCACTTGGAACCTCCTAGAGAACTCACCAGAAGAAGGAAGTCCGCAAAGAGATCTAGGAGGAAGGAGGAGACCCGTTCTGGCAATGAAGAAGAAACCCCCCCTCCCCCAAGGAGGAGGAAAAGGACAGAACAGTGAGGGAACTAGAAAGGAGGATCAAGTACCTGGAATCCCTGCTCCCTGTCCCACCACGGAGGAGGCCCCGGCGGCGGGAAACCTCCAGAAGGAGCACCACGAACAAGAGGACATGCCGCACCGGGGACCTGCCGTCACAAGAAACAAGTTACGCCTCCTCGGAATCGTCGTTAGATGAAGTTTCATCCTCGGAATACCAGACCGAACGGCTAAGCCGGACGCGTGGGCGCAGTAGACGTGCAACCCCCTCAACCCGCGCCGACACAAGAGAGGTATTGACCAAGAAGGACCGAGAGGCGACACCAAATCCGATCACTCCTGGCTCACATAGGGAGACGGAGGTCGACATACAGCCTACCCCGGCCGCCGCGCTGGCGAACCCAGTCGTCTCGGTAACCCCAATCGCAACCCCCATAGCGATCACGGGGACACTTGTTGCCAACCACACCCGCGATTGCCACAACGGCGGTCCCAAATCTCATGACCCTGCATCGGCCCTTCACACACCCGTCACACCGAGGCTCGCTCAGGTCGAGATACCCGATCGCTTCCTCCGTCCCTTTAGCACCATCAGCCTGTACACCGGGAGAGACCGACCCAGGACGACATTTAGATCGGTTCTTCAATGAAATGCTCTTCCTGGGAGCCCAAGAGGATATCATGTGCAGAAGCTTCTCTCGGACACTGGATGAAGAAGCCTTGACCTGGTTCAGAACCCTGCCGCAGAACTCGGTGGACAAGTGGGACGACCTCGCAGCAGCATTCGCCAAAAGGTTCAGTATGGCCAATCAAATACCACGAGACTCCCACACCCTCGCAAAAGTCAAACAGGGGGAGTCCGAGACCTTGCGGGATTTCTTGGCTCGATTTTATAAAGAGGTGGCCCTCACGCCGAACGTTGCAGACGAGGTACAACTACATTGCGCAGTAGAGGCATTACGCAAAGGGACACCCCCTGGACATCTCACTCAGAAGAATCCGGGTACAAAACATGACGGCTTTCAGAGAACGAGCGGCCCAGTTCGTGAATGAGGAACTACACTTGGAAGGCACGAGCAAGGGGACGACCTCAAAGGAAACACGAGCTCCCGAAAGAGATGATAAAAGCAGGAAGAGGAGCGGCGAGAGGAAAAGAAGAAATTCAGAGGACGCTATGAGGGTAACTACACCCCCCTCAACACCAACCTTCCAGAATCTGGCAGGAAGTTCACAATGCCGAGCTGGCAGAAGTAAAAAGGCCCCCACCCATCAAATCGCCACAGGGAGACAAGAACCGATATTGCGCCTTCCATAAGGGCCATGGGCATGACACTGACGACTGTTACCAGCTCAAAGATGCCATTGAGCAACTCATACGAGAGGGAAATCTGGGGCGGTACGTGAGAAGAGAAAAGCCAGAATGGAACACCGCTCGCGATCGCCAAAAAGCCCGTCACTCGCCACCAAGACAAGAAAGGAGGCGACACCGCTCGCGATCGCCGAGAAGCCATGGCACATCGGGCAGGAAGCCAAGAGACAGATCCCCTCGGAAGGACCAAGATCAACAACCTCGGATTACCATTAACATGATTGCAGGAGGGTTTGGAGGAGGGGGATGCTCATCCAACTCTAGGAAAAGAGCATTGAAAGAAGTACAGCACGTGGAGGACGACCATCGCCGATCTCACCGACGAGGGACACCTCCGACCCCAGCAATCACCTTTGACAGCAGCGATTTCGGGGATACCTTGCCCGGGCATGACGATCCAATGGTAATCAGTGCGGTGATAGCCAACGCTGAGGTAAAAAGAGTATTGATAGACCAAGGAAGTTCGGCCGACATCATCTATGAAAACTGCTTTGAAAAAATGGGGATCAGCCGAGGGGGACCTCCTACCTTACGACAGTGACCTTGTCAGCTTCTCAGGGGATCGCATCCAGCCCCTCGGTATACATGGAAGCACTTGTCACGTTGGCAGGCAAGGGTAGCAGCAAAACGATCAAATCCAAATTCGTTATCGTCCCATGCAAGAGCTCCTACAACGCCATAATGGGAAGGCCGAGCCTCAATGCAATAGGAGCAGTAGTATCTACAGTACACCTCGCCATGAAATTCCCTACGAGGGAAGGCTGTGTGGCAACCGTCAGAGGAGATCAACTAGTCGCCAGGAGCTGCTACAAACATGAGCTTGAGGAAAAAACCCCCCGCCGATACAAAAACCCAGACCCAGAAAGCAAGACACGACGTTTCCCTTGTTGATCTAGACCCAAGGGTTGATTCTGGAGAAGCAGCCGAGGAATGGAGCGCCCTTCCCCAGAAGGAGAAACTATCCCCATAAACGTAGGCAAAAGGGAAGGACAAAACACCAAGATGGGAGACCACCTCCCACTAGAATTCAAAGAGAGAATGAAAAAGCTATTGCTGGACAACGCCGACCTGTTTGCATGGACAGCAGCCGACATGCCAGGAATCGACCCTAATTTCTGCTGTCACAAGCTGTCAGTCAACCCCGGTTGAAGGCGATCGCTCAAAAGAAAAGGAAGATGGGACCAGAAAGGCAACAAGCAGTCAAGGAGCAGACGGCCGAGCTACTGAAAGCAGGATTCATCAGAGAAAACCAATACGCCACTTGGCTGGCCAACGTCGTCCTGGTAAAAAAGCCGAGCGGCAAGTGGAGGATGTGCGTAGACTACACAAACCTTAACAAGGCGTGCCCAAAGACCCATTCCCTTTACCAAACATTGACAGGTTAGTAGATAACTCCTCTGGCTATCGTTTCCTTTCATTCATGGACGCCTACTCTGGTTATAAACCAAATCCCCATGTATGTACATGACGAGGAAAAAAACGGCATTCCTACGGAGGAAGGAACCTACTGCTACACCATGATGCGTTCGGCCTCAAGAACGCAGGAGCAACTTACCAGAGAATGATGACCAAAGTGTTCGAAGGACTGATCGGAGAAGTTGTGGAGGTGTACGTGGACGACATCATCGTCAAAACACCTGAGGGAGGAGATCCCGAGCCGACCTGGAAAAAGTCTTCCACCGATTGAGGAATCACAACATGAGGTTAAATCCCCTCAAATGCACCTTTGGAGTTCCAGCCGGACATTTCCTCGGATACATGTTGACGAGCAGGAGAATAGAAGCCAACCCAGAGAAATGCAAAGCCATCCTGGAGATGAAGAGCCAGCGTCAGTAAAAGAAGTCCAACAGCTAACAGGGAGGATAGCGGCCCTAACCCGTTTCCTATCACGATCGGCACACAGATCACTCCCTTTGTACCAGCTCCTGAGGAAGGGACAAAAGTTCAACTGGACCCCGGTTTGTGAAGAGGCTTTTAACAGCTTCAAAGAATCACTCACTAAAACCACCAATCTTGGTGAAGCCCCATCCTGGGGAAAAACTGTACTTGTACCTGTCGGTGGGGAGAAGAAGCCATCAGCTCTGTGCTGGTAAGAGAGTCTGAAGGCAACCAAAGCCCAGTATACTTCACAAGCAAAAGCCTACAAGGGCCAGAACTCAGATATCAGAAATTGGAAAAAGCTGCATTCGCAATCATCTCGGCTGCGCGACGCCTTCGACCATACTTTCAGGCCCATCCCATTACGATCAGAAACCCACCTACCTATCAGATCAATCTTGCACAAACCCCGATCTAAGCCGGTCGAATGATCACCTGGGCGATCGAACTTTCAGAGCATGACATTCTTACGAACCACAAACAGCTATCAAGGCACAAGTCTTGTCTGATTTCGTCCTCGAAATGACGGAGAATCAAACGAATAAATCAGGGGTCACGTGGACAATTTATGTGATGGGTCATCAAACACTAAGGGAGCAGGAGCCGGGGTAGTGCTAGAAGATAACACTGGTGTGACCATTAGAGCGTGTCCCTGAAGTTCGAATTCAAAACTTCGAACAACCAGGCCGAGTACGAAGCCTGTTTAGCCGGGCTCAGCCTGGCCAGAGACCTGAGGCCGAGGCAGTCGTCTTGTGCAGCGACTCACAGTTAATGGTTTCCCAGATCAACGGGGAATACCAAGCCCGTGAAACCCATTTTGCAGCAATACCACCTCACTAAGGTAAGAGAGATATCAGAAGCCTTCAAAACAATCGAATTTCGGGCACGTACCTAGAGAGCAAAACACAGGGCCGACGTCCTATCAAGACTGGCAAGCACCAAAAAAGCTGGGAATAATAGGTCGGTTATTCAGGAAACACTGGTTGAAACCAAGCGTTAACGAAAAGAAACACAGTCATGCAAGTCAAACAAGAAGCTAGTTGGATGAGTCCGATCGTTCCATACTTGCGAAGCGGGACGCTCCCCGGAGGAACGGAAAGAGGCAAAGAAAGTCGAACGCGCCTCGGCATGGTACAAACCCTGGTGAACGATCGGCTCTATAAAAAGGGATTCTCTTGTCCCATGCTGAAGTGTTTATCCCCCAATGAGGCCAATTACGTCCTAGCAGAAATCCATGAGGGAAGTTGTGGCCAACATCTGGGAGGAAGAGCGCTGGCAAAGAAGACTCTGCGGGCTGGATATTATTGGCCGACGATGGAAAAAGACGCTACAATATACGTCCAGAAATGCGAACCCCTGTCAAAAAACACGCAGATTTCCACAACGCCCCGGCAGAAGAAATGACGACCACCTCAACCCCATGGCCTTTCTTCAGATGGGGAATAGATATCCTCGGACCTTCCCCCCGGCCCCAGGCCAAGTGAAATTCCTAGTTGTGGCGATCGATCATTTCACTAAATGGATCGAGGCCGAACCCCTAGCAACCATCACCTCCGCTCGGATTCAAAGTTTTTTACCGGAACATCATCAAGCCGATATGGATCCCAAAGGCGGTAGTCACGGGACAATGGCACCCAGTTCACGGACACAGGCTTTCAGGGAGATGCTAGAAGGATTGAAAATAAAACAACACTTCACTTCGGTTGAGCACCCCCAAACGAATGGGCAAGCCCAAGGCAGGCAAATCGGGTTATCCTGCGAGGACTAAAAAGAAGGCTGGATGAGTCAAAAGGAAGATGGGCAGAGCAACTAGATCATGTCCTTTGGGCATATCGAACAACCCCGCACTCGTCCACTGGAGAAGAAACCCATTCCGGCTAACCCATGGGGCCCGAGGCCGTCATCCCGGCCGAGATAGGGGAACCCACCTGAGAACCAGCACCCATGTGACGAAGTCCACAACGATCGCCTCCTCAGGGAAGAATTGGACTTCCTCGAAGAACGAAGAGCCATCGCCCACGTTCGAGAGGAAGCAGTCAGATGAGGGCAGCTGGCCAAGTACAATAACAAGTGGTTGAGAGAAAATTCGAAGGTCGGAGACCTTGTTCTTCGAAGAGCTGACGTTGGAGGAAGAAATGCACAACAAGGGAAGTTAGCACCCAATTGGGAAGGACCTTACCCGCATCACCACCACAACAGGAAAAGGAGCCTATCGCCTGCAGACACTAAGAGGGGACGACATCCCGCGCATTGGAACGCCCAGAATTTGAGAATGTATTTCAGCTAAAAACATGTATCCGACCATGATACACCTTATATTAATCAATACCCCGGTATTGAAAAACCGGGGCTTCCGACAACAAACAAGATAGTGGAATCTCCATAAACACTTTTTCGAAACCGATCGAAAAACCCGTCACCACGACGCTACGCATAAACACTCACATAATTACGATCGGATACATACATATATAAAGACAATTACGATCGAAAAGTGACTAAGTACGCATTTGCGATCAAATAAAAATAAAAATACGCAAGAGACCGCAATCGGACATAAAGGCAAACGCGAAGAATAGCATTCAAAGGCAAGAGTCATGACAAAATGTAAGACCATAACCGGCCATAACAAAGTACAAAAATTGAAAAAAGAAATGAAAACAACAAGATACATCAAACATCGGTTTGGGCGCCGGTTGCAGCAGGGAGACCCTCGGGAGGAACCTCAATCTTCTTATCACCATCAACCCAGACCACGCACCATCAATAACCTCATACTCGTAAGAGAGGCCGCGAAGATCCAGATTATAGGCCGGATTGCGCACTTTCACTTGTTCAATAGCCACATCAAAGGCCTTCTCCACATACCTCAGCGTGTCGGACACCGACTTGCGCTCCCCCTCCATAGCAGCCTCCAGTTTCCTCTTAAGCTCCGCCACCTCGGCGTCATGAATTTCCTGCTGCTTCCTCAGATCCTCTTTCCGCCGCTCCTCGGCATCAAGCAAATCCTTACCGAGGCCCTCCACCTTCTTCTTCAACAATCCATCTCCCCCAGCTTCTGCTCCAGGTCGCCTTCTCCTTCCCGATCGTCCCCAATTGAACAGTGAGAGCTTCTTTCTCCGATTTAATCTTGGCACACTCCTCCGTGGCCGACGCTGAAGCTTTCAAAGCCTTGTCATAATTCTCCTTAGCCCGCTCGGCGGCCGGAACCACATCCTTCTGGAGAAATTGTAATAGGCTAATCTGCTGCAGGTAGGTGACTTGGGCGTCTTTAAGGCACTGATCGAGGCAGAACTCGCCCTTGATGAACTTATTACGTATCTCCTCCGTATAAAACTGCGAGACCACAGCGGGATGGTCGGAGGAGAAGTCGTCACCAAAAATCACCGCCCTTGTAAAACAGGAACCTCGGAAGAGGACCCCCCGCCAGCCTTGGGACAATCGGTAGGACCCTTTGGAGGAACTTTACTCTTCTTCTTCTTCTTATCACCATCGACCTGCTTGGGATCAGCCTCCGCTGGAGGATCCGAACCCGCTCGGATTCCGTAGTCAATGGTGGGGGAGGTAAGCTTGGCTGTTAGAAGGCGTCGCCGCCGAATCACCCGCTACCTTCCTCTTCCTCGAGTTTCGCCCTCGGCTCATCAGCTCCGATGGCCTTGGCTTCTTTAGAGTCCGAATGTTCATTTGATCCTCTTCTGCAAGCAAAAGGAAAAACGAAAAACGTCACCAGATGAAATAATACAATATAACAAATCAAAGTGTCATGACAACAAACCTAAGGCGACCGCCAGTTGATCGGGCAGCGAATCTACCAGCAACCGAGATGAGTATCGATAACCACCCCTCTCCTTGATAGCCTCTTGCAGTAGGTACACACATCCTTCTCAGGAGGGGTCAACGATCGAACGCAGTGGAGTACGTTTTTGGACCCCAATCGTAGTGACGCCTATCCCAATAGATGCTGATAGACGGCTCCTGCTCGTCCCAAGAATTCCTCCAAAAAGGAAGAACCCCATCCTTCGGAATAACCTTAAAGAAATCCGCTTAAAGGACACTCCGGAAGACTTAACCGAATCCACATACATGATAGTAGAGGTCGGCCGCTATGCGCTCGAAGGCTCACCCAACCCCTCGGCCCCGGTTTCCTGGGCAGACGTCAAAATAATGAGTAAAAACCCCTACGGTTGGGACGATCCCGAGATGCGAGCAGAGAATCTCGAAGGCCTTGATGAAGCCCCAGGCGTTCGGGTGAAGCTGGCTCGGCGCCACGCGATAGTGTCTTAAGACAGACTTCTGGAACGAGGTAAGCGGCAACCTGATCTTCAACTTGTGCACGATAAAAGCGTACAAAAACATGAAGCCAGCGTTCGTCTCCCCCATATGACATACACGGTCGGAAGCCGAAGGGGGTGATACGGTGTAATACTCATGCTCCGGATCTAACACAGATAAGCTCGCCCGAAGAGTTGCCTCGGTCTCCCCACAATACCGAGAGGCGGTCCCGAGCACTTCAGCATCCACCCATGCGTATCGTCTTGGACTCGCATCTCTCGGCTGGTGACCTCCCCCCCACTAGTACTCGCAGCGTCCATGAACCCGTACCTATCAGCTTCAGGAAAATAACCTGAGTCAGAGATCTCGACGCCCTCATCCTGCGACTCTAAGTCGGTTTCTGAAGAGGATGCGCAGAGATCTCTCACAAAGACCGACCTTTCAGCCGACGAGAGTCCGCGGACCTCTTCACGGGCCGATGCCGCCGCAGCCTCATAACGACGGATCATTGATGGGATGGTTACGCCCCACGCAAGGAACGACTGGCGATCGATTCCCTTGCGGGCCTCGCCGTCGGCCAAGAGGAAGGAGGCGCCAGAAGCACCTCCAGAGAGCCACTACTCTCCCCTCCACCATCCCCTCCCTCAGGAGGATCCATCACAGACCAAAGAAAAGGAGGCAAGAGAGGGAAATGGTGAGGAAAGAGTAGTACCTGAAACACGCGGCGGCCAAGACAGCGAGGGAGAACGGCGTTGCGCGGCACAGGCCCCACGAAAATGGAGAAAACTGGTTCTGCCAACGGAAGAACACCACCAAACCAACCTCTTTGAAACGGCAATAACACGGGAAATGGTTCACCGGAGCAAAAACGGAGAACAACACTTCAATAAGGGACACGGAGAAGGAGAAGACGAGCTATGGAGGAAGAATACAACTCGTTCCAGCAAAAGGAGAAGAATGGAGGGAGCGGTTAACACCTCCCTCCCATTATCATTTTAAACGAGGGATAGAAAGGTCCTTTCACCTCAAACTTCAAAGGTCGTGGGCAAACAGAGGGGCAGCCCCGTCATTTCCCGCAAGGGCAAAACGGATATAGCACCAAGTCAGGGGCACCGCGGGAACTTCACAATCATAGTTGAGGGCAAAGATGGAAAACGGCTGAGACGTGCGTAACGCACGTCTCCGCAATCATGCGCATTCAATAGCGCACGGCTCGAAGATAAAAGCCCCCAATCAGGGAGGCCACGTGCCCCACTAACATAACGGTCAGAAGGGGAACAGCCAAACGATGGGACGGTCGCAGACGAAAAGACAGGACATGATGTGAAGGGACTAAAGCCCGCAGACACCTGAGAAGCTCTCTGCCACCGACTGACCCGAGCGGACCGCGAGCCACCTAAGAAACTTTCTCTCCCCAGTCAAGTTTAGGGCCGATCCGATCAAGAAGCACCCCTCAAAGCAGCCCACCGTCGGCAATAAGCCAATCGCTCATCACCACGCTGAGGGGCAACTGATCCGATCCCCGGCCGACCGTGAACATGAGGAGACAACCACGACGCCACGAAACATACTTTCACCACACAAACGCTACAATCCGATCGACGACCAATACGACGATGGACGGAACCGCCCGGAGTCACTCTCACCAGAATCACTCCCTAAGCGAGACCTCCGACCCTCACTACCTAGACCTAGTCTAGGCTACCTACCAAGTCTCATCACATTTAATGCCCCATGCCGCCCCCGACAAAGCTGAAACGCCTCTGGTAAAGAGGAAGACCACTGACACACGCCGCGAGATTTACGGCCGGAACAGTGGGATTACGGCGTGGGTGCCGCCTGCACCCACCATCCCCTTGATGTGACAAGGGACCCCTATATAAGGAGGAGCCCCCCTCCTCGCGAGAGGTAAGCTGAATCTAACCACAAAACACTCTCACATCAACCCCCCTTTTCTGACTTGAGCATCGGAGTGTCTTTGCAGGTACCCCCACACGCGCTCCACCCCGGAGCGACCACCGGAGAAACCTCAACAACCATTAGGACCCCTCGGCCACCGCGTGATTCCCGTCGGACCACCATCCTCGATCTCGGCCACGATCAGTTGTCAAATAACCTCATGAATACGGGCAGGCTGCTAGGAGCTTGTAGTCAATGTTGCCATTGATTTCATGCTTTTGCTTTGCCGACAAGTCCATGTGAAGAGGCCGGGAAGTCCTTCTGATTCAGGTCTCAAACATCACAAAAATGAAATTAATGGGTGAATAAGACGAGTTTTTACTGTGATCAATTATTAGCATATGATATCCTTTCTTCATTTTCATTTCAGTAGGCAAGTATCATTGGGTGAAAACTTTTATGTAAGTTTCAACTTTCACCCCTGGGTTGAAAATAGTTCGTAAGCATTTATAGGGGATCACACTAATTTTTATATATTTGTCAATTTCGTTCTACTTGCTAACGTGCCAATAAAATCGGAAATCTTTTGAACTTAAAGAAGGTGTTTCCTTTTAAAATTAACTATTTTTCCCAGAGTAAGTGCCTGGTATCTTGTGTTGAACATCCTACAAGGCCATCAACTGAATACAATAAAGTAGCTGTGTTTTTATTCCTACTAGGGACTAGTATTTTTTTCCTACTGGGGACTAGTATTATGATATGAAGTGAACTCAGGTCATTTAGATTTATTACTCATTAGAGGAATGGATGTAAATACTTATTTTTAGGTGACATTTAAAAATACACCACTTAGTGAGTGAGTGTATGTTACACCCTGGTTTCCCACTTGCTATAGCCCGTTCTTCGGGCGTCAATGGACTTGAGTAAAAATATAATAGTTATTTTTGCAATATGGTACTCGCTTGCTCTTACGAAATGGTTTAGACTTGTCTTCTTGTTGTGGTACTAAATGTTTCTTCTCGGATATCCTCCCTATAAGTGACTACTCTCCTCCCAGACTAAAACCACCCTTGAGAAATCCTTCATGGAAGGCCTGGAGGCCACTCTTATCAAAGGAAAATTATTGTCGTCTAAATTACGTTGTAATAACACATTTCATGAGAAATAAATGGGATTTTATAAATTAAATAAGAAAGGGAAATAAATACATTTACAGGTAACAAATTAGACCGCTTTAGTGGTGCCCGCGCCGCATGAGCTTTCTTCTGGATATCTCCATTCATATCATTATAAATTGCACTTTCCAATCCAAGCTTAATGGGCTCTCTCTCAGCTTCCTCTTCACTCCCCTCAGTTATAGATGGGTTCAACACAATGGTGAAAATCAGGTTGCCACCATAGCTTCTCACCAGTCCCCAAACGGGTCACGTAATTTTTGCCCTTGAGTAGTCCTATGAAAATAACCAATTTCATATGTGACTTAGTTAGGGGGCGCACATTAATCAGAACCAAATGTTAATTTGGTTCTTTTTAGGGGAGGCCTTTTGAAGGGACTTCTGCTCTATAATCGTTGTCTTCAAGCAGCCTTTACATTCTTCATCAAAATATTTATTTTTTTAATTAAATATTTGTTTTTCCCTTCTAATTTTGCCTCCTAAATAACAAACGGTGATTATTGAAGTTGTGAAAACCTCCACCAGAAGCTGAAAGAAATCATAATGTTAGGTCTTTCGGTTCGCACGGAGGCTAAAAGCCTAGGGGTTTGACCCTTCGAAAACTTTGAAGGAAAGGAACAAACTTTGTATTCTTGTTCTTTGGAAAATAGGTCTATGAAAGAGAACTGTCATGGCCTGCTTTACAAGTTTCAGACATCTCTAAAACATATCAAATATTTCTGTTTCTTGTTTCTACAAGACAACTGATGGCTAATTGCAATTGAAATTCATTCTATATACCATGAAATCTACTTGGATGTTGTACAAGTTCATGTGGGGATACACTGCTGCCACATTGTGAACTTTAATCCAACCATGAAACCTGGCTGTTATATGCAAATGGATAAAAGATAAGGATGGACTTTTACAGTATTCATGAACTGTGGTCCCACACTTGAGCAGAACATTTGACTAATCACTAAGAAGTAAAGTAAAAATGTTACCGTGAATGATTATATATAGTTTTTACGGAAGAGGTCAATAGAAAAAAGGAAAAGTTAGAAGCAAAATGAAGGACTCTTGAGTTGAGTTTCCTTGGTTTCCAGATTTACAGTCATAGGGATGATTTTGTTTTCAGATGGTCCTTAGCTTAGCTGCTACAAAGTGAGCTCCTTGTCCACCTCAGTGGGGACTGGTTCAAGTTCCTCTGCAACTTCATGTTTATGAAATTCCTTTTTTATTGTAAAGTCCATACATTTCGTTCTCCGCATTGTGATGCTTGAGTCCCATCCACCAGAGAAGAAAACACTGCAAAATCCCCATTGATGTAATTGTATGTTCTCTACTCTATGTTTTCTGCTTGGGCTTCTTTGATCTATAAACTTAGGTACCATAATTTCTGGTGTAAATGATTGGAGTGTTGTGGGTCTTCTAATAAAATTATGCAGAAAGAAAAGGAATGAGATTTTTGTTTTCTTTCAATGTTTATAATTTATATACACGTTTTTGGAAAAATAATTCGTTCTTCAGATCAAAATATGTTAAACCAGAAGCACATTGTTTTCTCTTCTATTTAACTGGTCCATGCTAGAAAATGTCTCCAATTATAAATGATTTTAGTTTAATTGCTTAAATATCCTAGGCATACAGAAAACGTGTGTAACATATAGCATTCAGTACCTTTCCTCATCAACATATTATCTTTATACGAACTTTAGCCATTTGATCTTGTTCTTGAATGAGAGCTGAGTCTATTCCACTGATTATACTTTTTCACATGATCTGTCTCTGTTATATGAATTTAATCTTGTTACAAAAACAGTGTCTTTAATATATTAAAAACTGAAGATCTGATACAATTCAAACCAAAGAGAACAAAAATGTAGAATTTGATAGACACAGCACAGGTCATGAATTTGGAAAAATTTGAGGCAAGAGAAAATCTTCAACATATAGATAAATCATAAGTCATTTGTGAGAAAAATGATTTGCTATAAAAGTAGATCAGTTAAATTCATGGGAATAAGCAATCGAACATGATTTGCAAATAGCAAGTTACCCTTGAGTCATAACTACTAAACAGGAAAAAGTGAATTGCTTCTTAGTTTCTTTTTTTCCCAAGGAATCAGCTTTTATATTTCATGAATTGAAGACAGAGGATCCAGGTGAGTGTGAATGCATATCATTGGGATTAGACAAAAATAAAACGAGGGACATAATCTGTTCTAAAATTTTCCATTCAGATGGACAAATCTTACCCTTTCCCAAAAAATGTATACATGTTGAAAGATGGCCATTGTACAAAATGTCACAACTAATCAATGTCAGTCCTACAGTGTAAGATTTATAGTCCATTAGGCGAGATGTAACATTGCAGAAGACATCTTCTGTACAAGGAATTGTGAGACACCCATTGGATGATCATATCCAAATGTTCCTCTGCTTGAGCTAAACAAGTCTTGAAATGAAGGCTGGTTCAAGCATGACATGGGGAGCACAAAACCGCTTCATTTTTTCTCCAACGTACACTGCAAGATAGCCCTTGGCACATTGTGGATTTTGAAGATGCTTGGCTACACTACCAGTAAATGAAGCCCTTCTAATAGTGGTAAACGGAAAACCCATTTTGAATGCTTTGATGAAAGAAAAAAGTTCTCAAATT